>CM021769.1:37510484-37528347 GCA_011076525.1 Nettapus auritus
CGGGGGCGGGGGGAGGGAGCGAGCGGCGCCCAGGCCGCCGCAATCGAGCGCCGAGCGCAGCGGGGAGGGGAGGGGCCGGGCCCGGGGCGGCGGCGCCCGTCCGCGGGGAGAGGTACGGCGGCGGGGGGCGCCCGGGCAGCGGCAGCGGCACAGCCCGGTGGGCTGTAGCCGGGGCCGGAGCAAGCCTCGGTGTGCTGTCCGCTCTCGTTGGGCGCCGAGATGTGCCCCGAGGTGCTCCGCCGTTAATCGGTCACGCTACCAGTGCAGGCGGCAGCCTGCGGTCAGAGGGGAAGCCCCCGGCTGCAGCTGGGTCCTACACCTTCAGCGATTGCTGTGACTCCAGCACCAACTCCGCCGCAGCAGCGCCGACCACTCTCCTCTTGACTGTGCGCTGAAAGGCAGTCACTGAAAGCACCTCTAATTCGCATAAACCCCCTCCAGTTTGCACAGACCACCTCTAATTCTCACAAACCAACTCCAGTTCGCACAAACCACCTGAGGAATTCCCTCTTTACCACCCCATTTCCCTGGGTGGCCCACCAGTGCACCACCAAAGGCCCAAGGGCATGCCGGTGTCCCAGGGCACGTCCCCAGTAGCACAGCACATCAGCACACGGTGCCTGCAGTGTGGCCCTACAGAGCGGGAACGCAGGCTCCAGAGCTCCCTGGCTGTGTTATGCAATGGTAAAATACAACATATGTGGGTGGGTGTAAGCCCGCACCCAAAACAGCATGGTTACTGAAGATACACACTGCATCGCTGGTGCTCATACGGCTGTTCCTCATGGGCTCCATCGCTGTGCGTTGAATATTCTGATATAGACAAAGCAAAACCATTTCATCTCTAATATACCTGAAATTATCTGGAGTACAAGCTAGAAGCGTGACATTCCGTAGCTTCCTGCAGAGGATTCTCACACCCTACACTAAAAAGAGTAGAGTTCATACAGACCAACTTGCAGTGTAGCTGACTGATTTGTTGCTCTTGTGGAAGTAAGGAAGAGGGGTAGGATTAAGACTTCACTGGCAACATTAGCTTTAGTACTTTCTGTGGGATTTGTGTGGGGTATTTTTGTATGGAAACGTAGTAGGAGATTGTATTAGGGCAATGAGATGGTTGAAGTTTACAAATGTTTCACAAGACTGAGCCAAGGAGAAGCTGAAATCGATACGAGTGGTTTTTATTATTGTGGTATGAAAGTCCTTGTAAATTGGACTGTTAATATAATGGCAGATCCATAATAGCTCAAGAGAAGGTTGTAAACAGGCTGATTTTCTGCAGTCAAGTTTTCATCTGAATAAGGAAACGAGTCTGCATGAGAAAGAAGCCTTTTTACTACAGGCAGTCATTCCAGGAAATGTGCTAGTCCATACCAGAGTTCATGTTGACTGTCCAATGAAAAAACAAGTTTTCCTCATCAAAGTCAACATGCAGCTGGTGGTCACATTTTGCCCTGATCAACTACAGCACAACTTGGTAACCTCTCTGCAAATATTTTTCGTTGCTTTGCCTGCCAGTTGTTAATTATCAATCTCTGCCCATTACCAAAGCACTGCCCTTTCATTAAGCTGTCTCCTTCAGCCACATTCGTTCCATGTCTACTGGCTGACATAGCAGGCTTTCTTATTTTATCTCAAACACTACAGGGTGGCATATTTTGATGACTTGTTTGGATGAAACGGTTTGATTGTACAAGACAAACGATTTTGTTACATACAGAAATCGTGAAACAAAACCAGAGACCAGTTTGATTAAAGGGAAGATGTCATTTTGTTCTGTTGATTACAGTGTGGGCTATGGTATCTTACAAACTGACTGGAAGTTATCAGACCAAGATGCTTAATATTTAGAACAGATGTACAATATTTCTCACCAGAGAAGCTGTGGATGCCCCAGCCCTGGAAGTGCTTAAGGCCAGGTTGGATGGGGCTTTGAGCAACCTGGTCTAGTGAGTGGCATCCGTGTCCAGGGCAGGGGGGTTGGAACTGGTTTGGAACCCAAGCTGTTCTATGATTCAATGATTTCTATCATTTTATTGTCAGACAGGTGTGGTTTTATGTTTCTGGGCTTCACTGGATTTGGTTTGGTTTGGTTATGTTTTGTTTTGTTTTGCAGCAGCTCCTCAAATTTAATTTCTTAACACTTCTTATTTTCTATTTTGACTTGGTTGGCTAGCTGGATCAGCAATGGGACGCAGCCATTCGACTGTATGCCATTGGTACAGATCCAGCTGAAGTCATGAAATGCTGGCTTAATGAATCATTAATGGAATTCAGAACATTTTATTTCTATGCCACTGGTGCAAATCCAAGTAAGGTCAAGAGACTAGCTGGCTCAGTAGTTCAATAATAGGAAACAGACTTCTACCTCGAGCTTACTGATGGCAGTCTATAAAGAGTTGGGAATCTAAGTTTTGAGACAGTAAAATATGAAGCTTTTTCGATCTTTAAAGCCAGTCTATTATACATGATTACTTTCTGATGAGCTTTAATAGTCTGTATTGATCTATAATTTTTAAAGGATAGCATAAACATGTTTTCTCTATATCCACTGATACAGCACAATATTCAGTGTTCTAAAAGAAGAAGGTATAGGAGATGATCTCTCCAAACAATGCCTTCCTTTAGGCAAGTATCTGGGGGAAAAGACGGAATATGCATTGCATTTTAGCTATGTAAGACTAGCAAACTATCTGTACGCCTTCACAGACCATGCTGCCATGTCCGTGAGTCATCCTTGCAACACCCTCCTTGCCAGAGGCCTCTTGAGAACTTTATGGGTTTATACCCCCCAGCAGGAATAGGAGCCCAGCTTCAGCAACTGTCCTAGCCATTCGTGGGAGGGAAAGCATGTGGTTCGCTTAGCGTAAAATTGCGGTACTCCTTGTGCTGCACACGTTTGCAAGGTCAGATTTGGCTATTTAGAAGAGACTCCCCATGTCTGCCTGTGAGATTACAAAATGAGCGAAGCTGTTAACTCTTCCACTTGGTGACAAACTACATCACAACATAGCTCATGCCTATTTGCCATATGTGCATTTGCAGCAATGACAGGCATGTGGAAAACTCCTAAAGAAACGTGGCCCATGCAGACATCCTTGCCTATAGCCTCTTTCTCTCACTGCCTTCTCCTACTCAGCTACCTGTTGTGGTGCAACTTTTGAAATGGCACCATATGTTATGGATGCAACCTCATGTATATTCTCAGAAACAACAGCATCTGGAAGACTGAAGTGTACTGAGCTTATATGGTATAATTTTGACGGCTCCGTGATAGTGATAACCATCTAAGTCCTCTCAGATCCAGTTGCCTTTCAGCCCTTTTTTCTCTCTCTCATACTCTGGTCAGGCTATAAATGCCAAAGTTCTCCCTCCCCACCATCTTGCCCAGGACCAAGGGTATAATAAAATCGTGTCTTCTAGTTATTTAATGCAGAAAGTAGTTCTATCCAGCCTGTATCATTTGAGATTTCAGATGTTGTTGTTTCACAGCTCAGTTGAAGAAAAAATGTTTCTTTCTCTATGAGCCTTTGGAGATGAACATTTTGTAGGTCTCTGTCCATGGCATGTTGACACTGCGTGTTTGTGCTGCATTAGGCATACTTCTGTCTAGACTTTCCCAGACAAAATTCAATAAGTGCCAGGCAGGGAGGTCCCAAACTGAAGTGCACTCACAGCTTGGTACCAAGGGATTGAACCTGTCACTCAAGAGCAGTGGAAGTCCTGAAAATCTTGTACAAAGGATTACTTTTTGTGGTTGTCCATCATTCTTTGCGCTGGTCCTACCATGAATGTTAATTCTCTGTATCACCCTAAAGAAGATACACTTGATATTTAGCTGCAGTTCTTCTAATCTTACAGGGTAGGACCTTCTTGAAGGACAGTACGTTAAACAAGGACTTCCACTACTAAGAACTTGAAAATGGTGCCAGCCAAAGGTAATATTTTATGACTTTTGCAGGGATAATGAGAAGCCCAACACTCCCCAGTACCAATTCTTCTGGGCCACTGCAGTCCTTACTGACAACCTTCCAACAAACAACCTGTCTAAGAGCAGAACCAAGATCTTTCGGAGAGGTATGCGATACACGTGGCATGACTACAAATGCAGTTCAGTTGATTCACTACTAGTATGGGTGCCTAACAAAAATAAATGAATCTTAGTGTGACTCCACATGAGTGGTGTTGACACATTCAATTGTCTGTGCTTCACTTGCTGCAAAACAGTAGCTATTTTAGAAAAGCAGTTGATGAGTTTAGCATACACAAAGAGTAGACAGATTTAAAAGATACCATACAGGAACATTCTATTTTTGAAATTTCACTTTGACAAAACTGCCTCATTAAGAACTTGGGTATGAAAAGATGGAAAATGTTTTTGGATCTCATGCAAAGTAAATTCAGAATTCTGATGAGCTGAATCAGTTCTTCCCATGCATTATTTTCCTTTATCTGTATTTCCCTTTGTTTCTGCATAAAAGATTACATAAAAAATTATGAAATCTTGGCTTTGATTAATAAGCAAGACACTCCAAACTGCATGAAATAAGGCAGAAAGAGGGAGGTAAGCATTTTGAATCCACAGTTAAAGTATAATATTTCAGAATGAACTAGCCACAAATGATCATTAAGTGTTGTGACCAAAACTGAACAAATGACAGCTTGCTTTTGCATGGAACCTTATCCTGTTGATTGCTTTGATTTTATACAAGCATTAAAAATACCACAACAGATCCTTTAATGAAGGGGAGGATATTATGTGGAGAAGGGTAGCTACAACCTCCTGAAGGGAGACCGGAGGCAAGTTCTCCAACATTCATTGAAAAACACTGTGTTTGAGCTCTGGATTACATGCTAGTGGTTTTGAATGAGTTCGTTAGCCCTTCAGACATATGCAACTATATCAACAACTTAAATTCAGGCAAAAAGCAAGTAGCAATGCCTTCTGAAGAAATACTTTTGTTGTTATCTATGGACTATGTTATTAAAACTAATAGTGCGTAGTATGCTTCATGCTTAGTGACAGGGTGAGAAGGTTTTGGCTCTGTTCGTTTTGCTTGGTTTTCCACTCCTCAAAAATAAAATCCCTACCTTACTTACTGTTTCAGCTTATACATCTTTGCCTTCTAGCTCAGTATATGAGGTTTGCCACCTAAGCGCATAGAAGATTACCAAACGGTCCAAATGACACAGCACTTTTATGAACCATTATTTGTAGTCATATTAAATGCAAGAAGATTGTAAAACATGTTACCTGAGTATTACTGGGGCTTTATATTTTTTCTGTTTTAGACAAGGCTAAAATTAGCTGGATATGTTTTGTAGTAGCTTTAGTCTTGCTCCTGAACACTTTCTTACCTAAGTTTCATCTCAGATATTTCTTTAACTCCTAATGTAGTCAGACTGGTAAAAAAAAAAAAATAATAATAACAATAATAATTAAAAAAAAAAAACACGACATCTTCCACAGTTAATCAAATTTCAAGCAGAAAAGCACATAGGAAAAAAAATCTTTTTGGTAACAGACCTTTCTTTTCATCTTTTCATTTCCATGGCACTCTTTAGTCCTATGGCTTTACTTCCATCTGTCCTACTGCACTGCCTGTTTAAAATGCTAAGCTAACTGCTATTGCCATAGTATCCAAGTATATCACAATCAATCTATTTATCCTGATGTCTGCAAGATGAGACACTGTTGTTCTTGTTTATAGAGAGAGGGGTAACAGAGCTACTTGGGTTGCATTATAATGGTCTTGCTGACACATGCTGTGGTATCCTGGTTTCTTGATCCAGGACCTGTCACAGTCTCCTTGGCTCCTGCAGAAGCAGCATATGGGTCTACGCTTGGGTCACACCTCAACAGAAAGACAAACCTGGACGTGACATTCAGCTGGGACCTGCAAGTTTGGAAGTGCTGCAGATCTCCAGTCGAATACAGAATTAATCTGAATTTAAATCTATACCTCTCGGAGTGCTAGGCAGCAAGCTGTCAGCTGTTCTGAAGGGGTTAAGGCTTTCTACTTGCTCGTGTTTACAGGTTACTTTGAGTAAATAATAGCATGACTGACTATTTGCAGTGTTAAGGAACTCACTTGGGGAAAGGGAGAACAGGGTTCCAATCCCAGTTTTAACCAGCATTTATCCTAGAACTTGAACAGGGACTGGAAATGAACTGTGCCCAGATCCTTGCTTCTAAGTTAGACAGTCACATTCATGATCTAAATTATTTTTTTTCTATTTCTTCCTCCTCCTTTTTCTCTCTCTCCCTCTCAAATGAATCATTTTCTTCCTTTTTTTTTACTCCACCTGTCAGTACTGCAGTTTATGCTTAAAACCATTTAAGTAAATTTACATTAAATCTTATTGGTATTAATTAAGACAATTACATAGATGAAGCTAAGCATTTTGGTTGCTTTCTAGCCAAACAGAAAAGATTTCAAAATATTATTGGACCGATGCAAAAGTTTCTGGATAAAATTAGAATACTGAAAACATATTTTGTACTGAACAATGCATTCAGTTCAACCTCAAATGAAATATCTCTCTTTGGTTTTCACTTAGATCTTATTTGATTGACTTTTATGAAGTCATACACAATTTCCAAAGAGAAAAGAATTATGCTGAAAAGAAGAATGAAAATGTCTTTTGAAAATGTCAGCATTTCAGATCCTACGCTACTGGACCTAAGAGAGTGGCTATGCAGTTGCAGGTGCAGCTCCAGCCAAGATGCATCGCTGCAGCCAAAAGGGGGAAGTTTTGCTCCTCAGCCTTCCTGCTCCACTCCTCCCACACCCTCACCCTTTCCACACCTGATCCTTGCTCCTTTCTGGCGCTGGGCTCCTCAGGCTCCTCCGTCAGCCAACATATTTCACTGCTATGGCAGGAATCTGTGAAGGACTTTAATACAGTCTGGCAGGAAACTAACTCACAGATGGGTCTGAGGAGTGCCAGAGACAGCACAGTAATTAGTGTGAATGGAAGGCAGGGGTCAGTGGAAACTTGGAAAGGTGGGACAGGACCTGCCTCTCTTGTCTGTTTTGTTGGCTCGCCACACCTTATGGAATGGCATGTGAAAGGATGCCAATTTTGGGGAAAAAAAGTGGTATTTCTGACTACACCAACAGTTTGCCTGGTTATTTTCTTGTTCCTTTGAGCCAGTTGTATTAGAAAATCTGGTATATTAGCACTTCTTCCAATCCTTCATATTTAATTATAGTATTTCTACGTATCCTCTCCTGTTTGGTATTTTCAAATTGCTTCCTCGAGAAATGCAGCCTGCGACCAACCGTTCATTCACAAAGCACTTTGCCACTACGTGTGGGCTCTGCTAACACTTTAAGAGAGAACCGCAGTTGCTTCATCTGATGACAAACACTTTCTTTTCAGCTACTGTAAAATAGGCCCTTGTTATTAATGCAATCTGTATTCAGGATGACATCCCAAATTAAATTTCTTTCTGAACGTATTCATCAAGAGTATATTTCCAGGAAGGAAAGACTATTGCTGCATGCATCTAGTACCATTGTCTCCAATACCTCTCTCCAACACGTACATATTTCTCTCTCCTTTCCCCCGGTGACGAATCAATTCATATGATGGGAAAAGGTCATCCTGGCCCACAAGATAAAGCAGTGACTCTATGTCAAAACTGCAGCTGGAACTGATCCTGCAAAGTGCTGTTCCTGTGAGCATGAAGATCTTTGCACAGCACATGCTCGGGCCATAAAACAAGTGGTCCAGCTACACCTCATGTGAGAGTTCACAGCATAAAAAGAGGACTGTTGTGCTGCATGTACAAGAGAGAAAGGTCTAAGAGCTGGAAGTCATAAGAAAGGGCTCAGCTGCGTGAGTCCTGTACTGGCAGTCCTGAGGCCATCACATGTATGTGCAACCACAGGCTTTTCTAGAGATACTGTGTTCCAGCCCAGTGGTACCCAGCACATCAGAAAAAAAGTACACTTAAAGACAGAACAAAAATAACGTAGAAGCAAGTGAGTGTCTGGACTGTTCTGGATAGTATGCAGAAAATATTGGCTAATGGACTGCACTTTCTCAGACTTCCACAGAACAGATTGTTCTTCATCATCGTATGCTTTCTGTAAAAAGGAGGTGATTTCTCCGGGAAAAAAAATGTAATAATTAAGGATTTTATGTTATTTAAGTATTTCCAAATTTATTTTTTAAATCCTAGCTAAGCAGGCAGATTGCTTCCTTGCTAAAAAGGAAAACATTTGCAAAGGAAGAATATAGGAGACTCAGGACTTAAAAAGCCAACCTTGATAAAGATTTGTGGAAAATCTTTTTATCAGTATTTTTTATATAGAGTAAGTCAGCTACTGGGCATATACGTAGCTGTACAGATTGGCTTTTGAAATAATGGGAGTGCATCTGTATTTGTAGTAGAGCCATTATACTATAGAATGAGTTCTACTTCCACATGAAGTTGTGTCACTAATTTCAGGTGTTTCCTCAAAATCCTACCTAATTGAGTATTTTTTAAAGTAGCTTTTGTGAAGAATAATACCGTCTGGATAAGTGCAGCGTATGAGTTCAGTAGAAACTCTCTTTGGAAATTAACTCAATGATTAAAGAACCCAACTCCAGTGACACTGCTAAACATGCTAACATCCATCACTGTTTTACCTGTCCCTGAAACATACTTTTAAGTGTTCCACCTTGGCTTTATGCTTCAAGAAATGCCACGTGTGACTAGTACTCTCCTGTTTTTTTCCACATGCAATCTTATCTTGATTTTAGACTTTTTAATTATTGACTTTGTTTTTTACGTTATTTCTTCTGGCACCCTGGGTTCCTTCTAGGTAACTGATCAAACCACTTGTACCCTGTAAGGGAAGGTCATGCAATTCTTTATTTACTGAAATACAATCACAGTGCAAAACCTTTGTGAAAGAGCAGACTGTTCCCAATCAATCTCTGCTGGTCTTTTGTGATGACAAAGATTGAACTCCACATATTGTTACACTCAATTGTAAATCTTACCAATCTTTTCTTCTCTTGACTGAATACACAAACCCAGCTTCACTATAGGTAAGGATAACTCCTGCTTTCAATGGGGCTTTTACACCATCAGCCCAGGCAAGATGGGCATCTTCTGAGACATTTACCATCTACAGGAACTTATTGAGCTGTCAACTGCCTTGAGCCAAGGGAACTTTCAGTCAAAGCACAGAAACACACAGCTGATCAAAGTCTGTCCTTCCGTACACTCAGAAATATTCCATTTTATATCTGTCAATATAGTTAAAGGAATCCAACCTCCTGGAATGCATGAGTGCACACTAGTAGAGAAGTTTTGATAGCAGTTTAGCTTATTTGCATTAAAGAAAATGAATTAAGCATGTTGATGAAAGTACCTTGTTACAAACGTATGGGGGATAGACCTATTTAATACTTTTAATTTAAATATAGCATTGCTTAGATCCAGCTGTAACAATTAGCGAAGCTCAGAACTGCATATGCAGTAGCCTCTAAATACAATTAAACTTCTCACAGTCAAACAATCTGGAACAAACACCTTGTATATATACGTTTTTTGTTATGCCTCCCTATATGGTATTTGTAGCCACCTGTATTTTACCATTCCCTTGGGGCCTACCATTCTCTTCAGCCTGACTGAATTTGTGAGGCTGTATGGTGCTGCATGGTCAGGCAAGGGCTCACAACTACTCTGTAAAAAGGACTGTTCATCTAGATAGTAACATTGTGATTTGATGTATATCCAGTGGCTGCTGCTCTTTTATGGAATTACTGGAGTAAGAGAACAAGATAATTGGTAATTTTTTTCCATCAGTATTCCAATAACTCTGTTTGGAATAGATGGCATTAAGATACTCTTGAACAAACTTTAGATCAGCACGTAAAATGTATAACGTAGCAGCACAAATATGCTTTTATCAAACTCATAATATTGGCTACACTGTTAACTTTGCCTCAGTAAAACATGCTACAGACAAGTAGTGACAAATTGTTATTGACAATACTATTGCTCTTGTATGCTGTTAACTGCTGTTAACTGTTGTTAACTTGATTTCTTATTCAAACATAATTTTTTTAAATGTATAGCTTTTTAGTAGGCAACACATCAGTACTAAAATCACCTTTCGAATAGTTTACTACATTGTTTCTCTGAAATGAAAGAAACTATAGTGTTATTATCAATTTATATTTTGGGTAAAGACAACGTATACTTATGTGTTGCAGAAGTAATGCATTTCCTTATTTCTCAACAGCAAAAGGTGCAGCCTATCTTCCAGCTTTGGCCCTGCATTGTCAAACCACTCACTTTGTAGCTGCAGTCTGCTTCTTCCAGATAGTTTCTCATTACAGTATTAGCACCCCAAAACCCAATCTAGCGGCTAAGACTGCTAAAGAAAGACAGCTCCTTCACTTAACTTCCATCTTGGACATGGTCCTTATTTTCTAAAAGAGCTTTGAAGGGGCTCTATTTAATGTGAAAATTATCTATTTTCCAAACTGTTGCAGATTTTGAATTGTCATCACAAAAAATGCCCTCAGATTCCCATTCACATAGCATTGCATTTTTTATGT
Organism: Nettapus auritus; assembly: GCA_011076525.1. Lineage (NCBI taxonomy): Eukaryota > Metazoa > Chordata > Aves > Anseriformes > Anatidae > Nettapus > Nettapus auritus. Next base: position 37,521,054 of record CM021769.1, read on the forward strand.
CCACAGCTTATGACACAAGAACTTTTGGGTCCTAAATTTGCTTACCACAAACAAACCTGTCATGCTAAGTTTGACAGCTACTTAGAAAGTATTTTTTCATGTAGCTGACCTTTCTAAGTTTGCCATAGCTGGCAAATAAACTTGTTCTGGGAGCATGGTATGCTTTTACTTTCATTGCTGTTCTTAGCAATGTTACTTTTACTGCTCTACTCAGATTTCATGTATCGTTAACTTCAAGGGTGACATTAACTTGAGTAGGAATCCAGATGTTTTTCTCCCAACTGTAACTAAAATACTGTCTTACTATTTTATACAACAACGTTTTCATGAAATATGGAATATTATGCAAGGGCTCAAATTGTGTCTTCAGCTAAAACAGTGTCTCTGTGTATATGTAGACAAGTCTGAAAATCTGTGTGCAAAATGTTTTGTTTTGTTTTAATTTCTGTTACTGCTTATTGTACAAATATTGAACTCAAGGAACAAGAAGTCATGGTCAAAATTTCCACTGTTACTAATTTTTATGCAGGCTGATCACCCGCATAAATGACACTAAGAGATGCTGAGCATCTGCCTATCAAATGTATAAATGCATTTTTGGCTTTGCATCTCCCAGTATCAGTTGACATATTTTGAAACTGTGAGTTGCCCAAAATCACATAATATTTTACAGCAGGAAACAGGATAACCATTCTGATTTTATGATGTCCATGACATGATTCTATGATTCTATGATTTGTTTCAGCTGTTTACACAATGTTGTCTGTCCATTTTAGTTGAACAGATATTCTCTAGCTATGTTTAGCATAGTATTTTCACCAAGTCTTTTTCTGAGATGTATTAAAAGCTCTTTGTAGGTTGGTCAAGTAGAGAGTTTTCATTTAATAGAATCATAGAATCATTTAGGTTAGAAAAGACCTCTAACTGGAAAATGTTCTGCAGATACATTGGAATTTTGTTCCTTTCACCACCAAATAAAGCTTGCTGACCTATTGCTTTGAATACAATGTTTAAATATAGCCAGGTAGCACGTATTTGTTTTACTTACAGTCCCACCTCACAATTTGAAAATACACTTTTCTTAAATGTGACCTGAGTGTAATTCTTTCTTGTACCTGGTTTTGGAGGAGATTGTTTGCCATTCATCTTCTGAGTATGTATTTCAGGAGAATATCTTCATACGTCTGGAACTACTTTTCTGTCTCCAGTGGTCAGTCTGAAGTGTAACTTAGGAAGCTGCTAAGCATAGAAAAACATCTGTTTAGTAGGTGAGACCTCTGAAGGATTTTCAGCTTAGTTTTGTAGAAGAAAACTGAATTTATTTATTTGTTTGTTTGTTTATTCCTGTTGCTGTTATAGTGCTAGGAATAAGGAAAGTAGTCTGTCAAGCAGAATAAAAAATGGTATTTCATCACTGTATCATAAGATGAGCCTCTAGAGAGGCTCAAATAAGGGATCCTCTAAAATACATTCCATATATTGATAAAATGTGTAATTAATACTAGAATTAAAGTAAAGTTTTATAAGCTGTTGCTTTACCTGCCAGAGCAGGTTCTGGTGAGGGCAAATGCTATGTGGCATCTTGAGTTTCAGCCATTGTTAAGTGTTGGAGATATTGATGGCTTTTTGCCATCAACTTTTTTTTAATTCTTACAACAGTATTATTCATTGAGGGGTGGATTTTTGTAATGACACGTTGAAATTTACAACAGTTTTGACGTACTTTTGAGTCTTTCGCTACCAAGTGCTTTTAAGAAAGCTCCAAGTCTTGGTAGATACGTCAGCGATTCTGTTGCACAGTGGGGAGCATACTGCCATGGGGTGTGTGGCTGTACTGCAGCCAAGCTGCCTGATTACACCAATAACTCACTCACAGTCAAGAGTATTTCAAAAAAAGTTTTCTTTTTCAAGTCTAATAAATTTTACTTGCTTCCAATTGACCATATGGCCAAAGTGAATGTTCCTGCTTCTTTCACCTCTCACATCCCCTCAGCTCTAGCAATTGCATATCCACAGGGAGCATCCAGATCACTGAGCTGCGCTAATGGAGCAATATTTTTCTTGTGGTGGCTCAATATTCTGTTGTATCAGTGAGTTGATCTAATTAATGTCTGCAGTCAGTGGGAAAGGAGTGGACAGAGAGAAAGAAAAGGGTGTTGGGAAGGAAGAATAGGCTTGGCCCCTTTCCTGACAGCATAATGTGAAACTTTACCTCTAATTAAACCTTGTGACAGTGGTGTTATTTTTAAACTTAGCACTGTGATTGAATTATCGCTGTAATGTGAAACTGCACTGTCGCTGTGTCCTCCCAGACATACCATTCCTGTGACCCTTTTTTTTTAATCCCCTTCTCTCATAAGTGCTCTCCTTTACTTTGTTATGGGCCTTCTAATTTACTTCTATTATGACTTCCAAACCCTGACTCCCTTTTGACTGCACAGACTCTATAAATGGAGTATCCTTGCAAGTGCTTGGCCTCTTTACTTTCCCTTAATTCAAATCCTAAAATGAGATTCTTTACACCTTTGAGCAGAACAGTCACCACCTGCCTTCCTACACCAGTATGCTCACCTCAGTGAACTAGAACTTTGTACTCCGCCCTTCTCACTCTTAGAACCACTTGATGGCTCAGCTTGGAAGAAATCTCAGGAGATTATCTAGCTCAAATTCCCTGCCCAAAACAAGGCCAGCTAGGGCGGGTTGCTTAGGGGTGTATCTGGTCAGGTTTTACTTATCTCCAAGGATGGAGACCTCTCTGGGCAATCTGTGCTAGTCACCCTTCAAGTAAAATAGAGTTACAAGCACAATGAAGATAATCTCAAGGCAAACAGGTACTATAAATACCCACAAGTTATATGTGTACATGAAATGCAAACAGCAGCAATTAGCCGTTCTTTGTCTGAGATCTCAGCCATTTCTCACAAAAATTGTTCACTAAATGCATTGTCAAATATATTATACATAAGATCTAGAGACTTCTTAGGCAAGAAAGTTTTCTGCATAATAAACAACTCAACAGAACCTTGCAAATAGATATAAATATGCTTGGTCTCAGGGAAAGTGTGTCTGATATGCATACGCTGTATAGAATCAGGAAAGCTTTCATGAATAATCTGACCAATCTCAACATAGCAATTCATATAAATAGATGCTATTCGGTTTTAGTGAAGGCTGCAAAGCAGCAGAGATGTCAGCTATGTTTGTTTCATCACAAATATTGTGATATTTTATATTTGATTAGATTCCCAGCTCCTGAAAACAGAATCTCAGTTTTACTTCCAGCTTTCTTGGCTGGAAAAAAAAAAAAAAAAAAAAAAAAAACACTGAAAAGGTGAAATGACATTTTGAAAACAAAAGACAAAAACAGCTTCATTTTCTCTCCAAGGTATCTAAACCAAACCATTTTTGAGATCTTGATTTCTCAGTTTTGAAATATTCAGACTAGTAGGATGTGATCCTGAGGAGGAGGCTGAGTTCCTTCCTCCCCTTGGTCTCAAGCTAGACCAGAAAGTCTTCTTTGAGTAGACCTTTACCTGTGCTCCCCCTCCTTGGGTGATGTAAATCTCAGTGCTGGGATTAAAGCACCAAGAAGTAAGCTGAGACATGCAGTAAGAATGAGTCTTCCTGGAGTTGGCACAATTATCTGAGGATGTCTGAGGACAATTCTCCCCGCGGCACTAGCTGACCTGGGTACATGGCAGAGTGACTGGTCTTGGGTTGAGCGTACATTAACAGTCAAGGTGATGGTTTCCAGGAAGAGAAATCTAGGAGACGTGGTAAGACTGGTGCTCAGAGGTTGCCAGCATAACTTAAAGTGAGGTTGAAAGCAAAATAAACTCATTGTTTCTTAAAGCTGCACTTAGCATTTTAAGGATGAAGACAATCACAGCACAGAGGATGTTTCTACAGTTGCAGCAGTAACACACAGGAAGTAGTTTTATAAGTTATTACTTCCCTCCCTTGTACTCTGCCTGTTCTTAACATATACGGTTTTACAGATGTAGGCTTCCATTTGGAACAGTTAAGGAAGAAGACGTACAAGAATTCATCTGTCATGGATTCCTTCAAGGATTTTGATGGATTTTTCTTTAGTAAGAAAACCCCTTATCAACCATGTTAGATAAAACTGCATGGACGCTTTTTAGCAGTGATTAAACCGTACTTGTCAGATAAGAAAAGCTTCTGTAAGTGATGCAGCACAGATCACTGTACCTGTAGTTTACAGACAGAAACAGATTAGACTATCAATCTAGTGCTTTCTTCATCTTTACACGAGGAATTTGTAACAAGTCTCGGGCATGGAGGACTGTTTGCTGTACAAAGAAGTAGAGCCTCCAGTGCTGTTTCATTCAGAAGCTCTGCAACCAGAAAGCAGGAACCTGTGAGCAGCACAGGGTGCCCCAGTCCTAGCCTGCACAGGGAGCTGCCCACCACGGGGACTGGGCTCCAGGTCTGCAAGAAAAACCTTCGTGATCTGAAAGAAGAAACAGTTCTTGTGAAAGAAGGGGAATTTATGTGTTGCTTTCGGGCTCAGTGCTCGCTTCCATCTGCACTGCTTTTTACCATCCTCTTTGCAGCAGAAAGGGGGGGATAGCCAGGACTGTCAGGGCCTTGTCCTGGAAAGTGGGAGCTGGTTACCTAAATACTCTCAGGCTGAGGAGGGAATAAAACTCCTACTTCTTCAGTGAGTGTTTTAGTCACAAATTATATAAAATGTGAGCACTTCATTATTGCCTTGAATGAAGGTACAACGGGCCAATCCTCTGAATGCATATGATGTATACTATAGGCATAATATAAACTCCCTGCAAAAGACTCCTTGGGGACATAAGTGATGCTTTGCCTGGTTTCTCAACTGCAACAAGTTAAGTTGAGAACTAGATGAGTGGTTATTGGAGCAGAAGCAGTTCTGGGCATGCCAAAAAGCAGAACTATGGACACTGGAGGAATGATCAAAATATAAAGAAGGCACCTGGGCAGCTGCAGCATTGGGCAGTTGCATGTTGTAATTTTCAGCTTAGGTGATTAAGTCCACCTGTCATAGATGCCTTGATTTCTTTTTTTGATCTGTCTTTGAATTCTTTAATACATTTTATCTCCTAAAGATAATGTTGACTTTCCAGATGAAAAAAAAAAAAACAGTTGTTCTTTTTATTTCATGTGTGAGATGGCTGTTGCACTTCACGAAGAGATGACTGCATTTTGCTTCTGCAATACTAACTATAATTAACAGTTATAAAACAATCAATTTATTGAACTGGAACTAATTATATGTCACTTGACTAAATTACTTGAAAACTCTAGAACAGGAATTTTAAAGGAACTTCCTGTAAAAATAACAATCGTCAGATGACCATTTCATGTAGAGCTGTGTGGTTTGGGCTATTTTTTTCTGAAATTGCCAGCCCATTTAGCTTGCAAATAGAAGAACAAGATTTTAATGTGGTATCTGCATTTTTTTTTTTTTTCTGCAGAAGTCTGACTACACTTAAGCTTCAGAGACTGGCATGTATTTTATGCTTGCAGGTAACTACCCACATAACAAGAATTGCAGATCAAGGCTTCTTCTACAAAAGTCTCCGAATGCAGTGGCTGAGGTCTCATGTTAATCATCCCCTCTTGAAATGAAGAAAACACCCTGTGATAACAGTAACTTGGGAGAGGGTCAGGATGATAATTTAAAAGGCTTTCTAAAAAAAAAACAAACCTAGTGTAGTCTCTGAGTCCCCAACCTTTAAAGTCTCTGATTTCTCTCTATTACTGTTGCTACCAATACCTTCCATTTCTATAGTACCTAGTCCTAAAGAACAAAAAGAGGTGGTAGAAGAGCATGAGCAGCCGTACAGGTAAGAGATCACTAGGAAAACCATTTCCTTTCTTTACATTCCAATCACATAGTGCACACAAACAAATATCCATATGGAAGAGTTGTGTCAGAAAGTAGTGATTCCTCTGAAGTGACAGAAATATTTTGCCTTTTAAAGCAAATCAGATGAATGTTATCTTCGTATTTCATTTCCTTAATTCATTTCTTGTGCTCCTGTCTATAACTTTCTTCCAACTAGATCTTTTTTTCTGCTTCCCTTCAAACTCCTGTCCCTGGAATCTGGTGACTGGCCACCACTGACATTTCTTGCTCTGCTGTTAGCTGTGATTGCATTTTCTTTCCCTTCTAATATTAAATTATCCCTTGCCAGAGGATTTCTCTAATTTATATACCTAATCCCTTCTTATAAATCTATTTCTGACTGTTTAATATTATAGAAGACACTTGCTAAACATACATTGTATTAAATAGGTGATCTACTGCCAGCTTTCCACAGAGATCACATATGATGCTTTAACAATACAAACGACGTAATTGTTAAAAGTTGCTTTGCTCAATTGCTTTCCCCCCACCTAATGTCCCCACTCTATCTTAAAGTAAATATTTTATTACCTGAGTCACCTCCTGTGTCTTCTGTGAGGAGATGCCCTGGAGGATGTCAGTGTCTTAAACGTCCCAGGGTAGGGCTCTCTGGAAGCTCCCTGCACTCAGCACTTGACTATGGTGTGCTGCCAGGAAGGGGACAAGCAATCCCAGCTCATCGTCAGTGTCGTGACTTCTGCATGACAAAACAAGACAAAAAAAGGTGTTTGTTTTTTTTTTAGTTACAGTATTGTGGTGGTCATGATAGTCTAATTCTCTGAAGACAGAGGACAATGAGATTGCTGGAAAAAACAGATACACTTCTGACTACACAAACTTATGTAGTAATTAGAAGCCCAACTTTGGGAACCAAAGTAAAACAAACGAGAAAGTTGAATGAGAGCTTCAGTTTAACAGCCATGTTTCTTTCTACTTGTTTAGCCTTTCTCCAAGAACTTCTGGTCTTCTTCAAGTGAGGGGCTGCTCACCACAATAACCCACTTTCAAGTTCTTAATTTCTGTTTTTAAAAACCTTCCTTTCCATTTACTGGATTCAGGCTTTGGAAAACAAGCACAAATGACCTAGATGGTTGTACCTAGAGTGTCGACTGATTCCTCCCTCCAGATCTTACTTACTCAGGCAGGAACACGTCAGCTATACAAATGTCAAAGATGGTGCTCATCACTTTCAAGCAGAGCTAGAGTGGAGCAAAACAGTTGCCTGTGCAGGCAAACAGAAACATTTCACCAGACAAAGAGCTTGTACTGGCACAAGTGGTCTGGTAAAAGGGGCAACAGGGAGAGTGAGACACTGTAAGCCAGCACCATCGCGCACTGTTACTTTTGTCAAATCTGATAAAATGATGTGGCTAAGCACGAAACTGC
>CM021769.1:37528357-37592806 GCA_011076525.1 Nettapus auritus
TACTTTTGTCAAATCTGATAAAATGATGTGGCTAAGCACGAAACTGCACAAATGCTGTATCTAGGTGATGAGAAGATCTGACAGGAGGAATCCCTCCTTTTTAGCAAGGGAGTGGCTTTTGCCTTGTTGTGATGACTGTGTAGTCACAGCCCAAGGAATCCTATACAAGGTGACTAAGTCAAAAATTAGTCTGTTCAGTCCTTAAATGCTTCTTCTGAGACTGTGTGGTGGTTTCACTCTGATGGGCAGCTGAACCCCACCACAACTGCTGTCTCACTCCCCCTCCTCAAAGGAAAAGGGGGAGAAAATATGATTAAAAGGACCCAAGGGTTGAGATAAGGACAGGGAGATCACTCAGCAATTGCCATCACAGGCAAAACAGACTCAGTGTAGGGAAATTAATATAATTTATTCTTATTACTAACAGACTAGAGCAGTGAAAACTAAAAGCAAACTACAAACACCTTTCCCCATACACACTGTATTCTACCTCCTCTCCCCAGGCAGGGCAGGGGAAGAGGCAATGGGGGCTGCGGTCAGCCCCTAATGCTTCGTCTCTGCCACTCCTTCACTAAGCTCAGTGAAAATTCTAATTTTTTTTTTTTCTTTTTCCCCCAAAATTCACATGCCACCTATATCATTAGCAGGGAAAGGAAAGTTTCTAAAACATGTGTTACGTATATTAGGTATGATCTGGTTTATCCACTGACTTGGTGCAAGATAAGCTATTTAGGCAGTTTGTCTGGAGCTGGTCCCACCCCAGCACAAGATGGGCAGTAAGCCTGGGCTGTACATTTCAGCTCCCAAAGATCCATTATAAATTTTCTGACTTGCCACTCTCGGTCTCTCATTACCAGAGATGTTCATTTTTTTTTTTTTTTTTTTTTTGAGAAATCTGAAAAAAATGTTGTAAAAGTTCAGTGCAATCTGTTGTTCTTTACCCTGTCTCTGTGTTAAGACAGTGGCCAGGTGCTTTAAAATGGAAGAGACACTGTGCATTGTCCCCAGAAGCTGCAGGTTCTCAGCCTCTCGAAATCTGGGCCACAATTTCCGTATTTATGAGATTCAAAATTCTCTCTGAGTTTTTAACAAAACTAAATTGTGTTTTGCTGTCATGAGAATCCACTATGATAAAGAGAGATCTGATAAAGCACTGGGAAGTTTCCTCTTTGTGTATAAATATTTATGTATGTAAATGGGTGTATGGTTAATTATAACTGACAAGAAGAGACTGACACCAACTCAGATCCTCTGTCCCCGTGGAGAGATACAAGTTCCTTGTTGAAGTGTTGTGGCACATCTCATGGGCTGTGTACTGAATCATTGATTAAATGCAGCAGCATCTGGGTAGCTAAAATGCCAGGGACTGCTGAAGAAGGAGGGAAGAATGTGCACTGAATACTGAAGAACAGAGAAATCATCTGGTTTGCGTTTCTTGATATTTCATAAGTTGATCAAGAGCTGAATTGTTCATTTTCTGTTTGTGTCTCTGAAGAGGACAGAGCACCTTGCTCACATGTGCACCCAGAACACGGTCCCTCGCCCAGGAAAGAGTTAGGAAGCAGCTTAGTAAGAAGGTAGCACAGGCTGCCCTTAATAGGCACAGGCAGTGTGAAAACAACCCCTACAGCTGGCTCCTTCAGTGCAGGCAGACTCTCTAAATCTGCTTACGTATTTGGAAAAGGTTTGCATACAGCTAACATTTTTGAATGAGGCTTGAGTGTCTTTGTTATCTCTACTTCCTGTTTTTCCCATTATTTGTTACACTCGTTACTGGACTTTGTGCTTATGGTAAGCTGTTCTCTCTTCTGCTAGGTACATCAGTAGGATAATTCCATTTTACTTTGGCTTTTATCCTTTAGTAGTCTTAAAATGCTGTCTGAAGGGAAGAGAAATGTTTGGATGTAACTTAGAGTGCTGCTTGGAATCGTAGGTGTATGTATTTATTTTTTAATTTTAAGTATCTATTTAATAACTATTTACAAGTAAACGTATAAAGATGTGTAGCTGAAAAGACAGAATACTCCTGCATGACAGTTTTGGGACATGGAGGAGAGCTATTTCCTTTTAATACTTCAGCTTGCTTTCCTAGCATGGCATCACACACTGCTTGTGCATTCCTTGAAACAATAATATTTTTCAGTGTGCTGCATTTTGTTTTTCTCTATTTTTGTCATTTCATGATGAATGACTGCGTGATTTGTCAAAACCGGCCTGAAACATCTTTTCTCTAACACTTCCAGTTTCTAAAAGTGTTTTCTTTTTTGTTTTGTTTTTTTTTTGTTTTTTTTTTTTTCTTTTTCTTCTTCGTTCTTTATAACTCTCACTTCCTCATTTTCTTAAAAGCATTGTTGCCTCCTGGTCTATATTCAGCATGGCTATTATCCTCTTCCTTTTCACCTGCTTTCCCACTTTGAGTCCCTTGTTTCTCTGTTAACCTGAGGGACTTAAATCATGTTATGACAGAATTTTCTTCATTAGCACATAGTTTTCTTTCCTGTTTGAGAGCATGCCTTACAGAGGCAGATAGCATAGAGTAGCTTTCAATGTCTTGTTTGTTTTTTGTGGGCCACAACGTCAGACTGTCACACCTATCCAGGCTGAGAAAGAACTGGCACCATGGCTTGAAATTTTCAGGGAAATGGCTGAGACACTTGAAGTAGTACTAACAAGGAGAAAGATAGTAAAGATAGGATGAGGTGACAGGTTTTACAGTGAAGCTGTAGGAATGGTCTCTGGGCAGCCCAGAGCCAGGGACTGGCAGCTCTGGGTGTCCTTCCAAATTCTCCTGAAGAGACACGGTCCTGCTGGCACCAAACGCTGGCTATGGGGTCAAATAACTGCATCTGGCATGGACACACGTGGTGGGGGAAGGCTGCAGGCACAGCCTACTGGAGTCAGCAGCTTGGGCATAGAAAGGGACAGGATCTGAGAGATACAAGCCACGCATCATGTCCTACTCCAGCGGGATGCCCCTGTATGTCAGCCTGCACCTTCAGACTTCACCAATACCTAGCAGGCCTATGGAGCCAGCATAACTCTAACATGGCACTCCTGCAAAACTCACTCTTCATAAAGCCAAACAGGCAAGTACTTGCAAGCACAGCTGACTCTGTTGCTTCAATTCCAAAACCATTCTTGCAACCTACAGCTCTCACTGCTTGCTTCATGTAAACTGTGGCATCGGTCCTTCTTTGTTGCATCCTTCCCAAAAATCTTTTGTGTGCTGCATTCAGAAGTTACTAATACAAACTTCACCCTTGAAAGAGTCCTTTAGGCACAGTGATTTTCAAGCCAATCTTCCATTTGTGTTACTGCTGTTAATGGGGGATTTGTCACCATGCTTTTACTGCCTTCTGCTCGCTGAACTTTTGTACTCCTATCAGGCTTATTTCTTTTGGCCCTGCTACATCAAGCCAGTTGGCGACAAAAGCTTTTTCTTTTCTTTCTAGTCCTCGCCTTCATATTCATGTTCATGTAACCTGTCAGCTTCTATTATATAGCTGTCTTCTAGAGCTTAGTCTCTTCTGCTCTCTTTAACTTGTAGCTATTTCATGTGACCTGTGTTACATTGCAACCTGGATTATTAATCTTCTACTGTTGTGTGATGGGGTTTCAATCATTTATGTTGTCCTGTGCAGGGTCTATATAGATTGGGAACTGAGAGGAGATGCACATATGGCACTTTGTGTTTATTTTTCTGTTGACTTTGAAGCCTGTTTACAATCTACTGATTTTTTTTTTTTTTTATAAACAGTCTTGCATAAGCTTATACACCAGTTTCAGCAAAAAGACCTTATGAATCTTCAGCATTTTTGGGGAGATGCATGGAAGTATTCTTACAGAAATTCAGAAATAATTTTCCACTACAGAAGACAGGGCAAAATTATTTAAATTTGTTGTGGGTCAGCACCAGCTTCCAGGTCTTGAGAAAGTGATTCTTCATTGTCATGTATAAATTCTCCACTGGTGTTTGTAGATCCATGTATGAATGTTACTAACTACATCTCCCAATAGGCTAGATATTTTTAGAGCAGTTGCAAATGATTGCTTAAGGTAAAAATAGACAAAGCCCCCGGAGTAAACCCATTAAGAATAGGGTAACTGGTGGACTTAACCAAATTCAGTGCTTTTTTGACCACAGATTTGGGATTGTAATACATGACAGGTACAAAAGGTGGTGCCTGCTTAAATTACCAAGTAAAGTCTTATGCAACCCCAAGTCTCATAACATAGAGCATTTCAAGTTAGAATTCAAGCTTATTGCCAGATTTAAGATTTTTAAACCATCCTTTGTGACCTAAGTGGAGGAGGTCTCATTGAGAAAATTGATAAGAGCAACCACCAGTTTATTGTCTGAGAGGTACAATAGGATACTAAATCTTGCAAAGCTGCACATTTCTATAGAGCTGTCTAAAAACTGTGGTAGAAATCCTAACTTTCAGTTCAGCTATCTGTATCTAGGAAGTTTGATCTAAGGCCTAGCACAGAGGTATAATACCCCCCTCCGACCCAAAATGACTCTCAGAATGTTTAAAGGTTCTTTTTGGTTTACAAAAAAAAAAAAAAAAAAAAAAATAAGAATAGCTCTACCTTGTTGAAAGCTATTTTAGCATCCAGCAGCAGTAAAATCATCCACATTTTATAAAAAAAAGGATAAGTAGCAACTAAATTTAATCTGTTTTTAACATTAAAGCAAGTGGCAAGATATTTTGACAGATGCAACGCTAACTACATTTGATAAAATAAGATGTTGACTCCTCTTTGACTTCATTCCAGAAGATGACATATAGAAAACGTTCCATATAAAAAAGGTGTTTTCTCATTACTTTTAAAATAGCATTTTTATTGTAAGTCTGGCATTCTTTCCTTTTTTCTTAAGAAACATGCAGATGTCAGCTGATGGGCAACTGCTAGTAACATTTTCCAGTATCTGTGGGTGTCAGATGTGTGTGAATAAAAGATATGCTAAATATCCTTAGGAAATTCACCACTCTGTTGTTCTTTGTTGGGGATATATTTATAAAATATGTTAATTACACAGGATAAATAGAGTGTAATTGCTCCACCTTTTATTTTGTACTCTGAATATTAGAACACGTTTACCAAATTACTGACTTTGCAAGTCCGAAAGGATTCTGTGGTTTGGTTATATGTGAAGCCCATACCTGGTTCTGTTGCTACCAGCCTACTTCAGAGTGGGCTACTATTAGATTTCACACAGTAAAGGATCTTGTCTCAGCTAGTTTGTGAAACCTGCTTCAATTGTGGTAATAGCATTCAAGCAATTTTCAAAACAGGGAACCAGCATCCTCCTCACAGGATATGCAGTTCTCTTGCTAGAACAGTGTTTAAGACAGTAGCATCCCTAGATATTACTGGATACTGGTCAACTATATAAAAATGAGATGCACTTACATTTCACAATGATTTTAGATATGACATGTCAGTTTAAATCATTTACATGAGTGAGATGCTGGTTCTTGTACTTAATCCCATGACACCCTCTACAAGAATTGTATCACCAAATAAAACCCCATCTCTGATAGGTACTGTAATCAGCACACCTTTCTTTCTTCTGCTCAAAGTGCTCAGAAAATTTGCACGGTAATTTACTGTATGCATTTGTGAATTTATTTGGAAAATGTTTTCACTATATGAATATCTTGTGAACAGTTTGTTGTGAATATTTATTACCTAACTTTTACATGAATTCAGTGTTGGTTAGTCATTTGAGCGATACAGTTTCTGCATTGAGTGGCTTTTGCATCTTGCAAATACATGTCACATTTGAAGTATAATGTGTGAACAATCCAATTCAACATATATTTTGCTACTACATAAGCTTTTGCTTAAATTCACTTTTGTAAGTGAAAGTAAACCTTGATTGCTTTTGAGCTCACTTTTGAGCTCAAGTGAGTATTAGTGGAATTTTTTCCATTGCTCAGTCAGCTCAAATAATTGCATTCTTCTGACCTAGATTCTTCGTGCAGCTTCAGTTCAATAAAACCTTCCTCACCTTGTCCTTTATATTGTTGTGTAAAGTTCCTGTGGGCTGCGAGGTAGTTGCCACAGTACACCCCAGAAATGGCTTCATTGCACTGAAATGCATTTATTAAATCCTTCAGGATCCTTTGACGTAGGGCCCTAAGATGTAAGATTTCTTTTACATGCTTTGTGATTACAGAATACAATCTGTATTTAGGCAGTTACTTATTCTATTTAACCATATAAAAGCATGTTTTATTCCTCAAACCTGTAGATCATCTCGTTTCTTTAAAGCTGGTGACAGACATATACTTAACACTTACTAAAATAGAGCTTCAAGTTGTCATATTTAAGCATTCATGTCTGATAATTTTGGTTCTGGCTTGCCAGTACCTGTGCGCCTGCCTAATTGTAAACACTACATTTCTTTCATTATGAGGTGCTGTGAAGGTTACACAAAGGGCTTTGAAATAATCAAGGGAAAGACTGTAGTTACAGGAGCATTTTAATGTGGTATCTCTAAATATTGATCATGCTCTCTGTCCTTAATAAACTTTAATTGAATCTACAGATTGCTGGTTAACCTATTAACAAAACAGGTCTGTTCCTAGGGATTATAGATGGGAAGCGAAGGATGCTGGTACTCAGGTATCGGGGAAGAGCTTTCCACTTAAGACGTGGTTGATCAGAAATGATCAGAAACCAGCAATGTCTTGGAGCTCTCCAGTCATTAGAGAAACAAGGAGAGAATGCGGAGGAAGGAATTTGGGAGCAGAGGGTACTGAAGGAATGGAAGAATCTGGTGTTCACATTTTAAACATAAGGCTTCCATGAAAGCACAACTGGGAGGGAGACAGAGCTCATGATTTGAAGCTTGAAGTATCCCAGGATACACAAGAGCGCTAAGGAATCGAGAACAAGTTTTATCCCCACAATCTGGAGTTATTGACTACTTCACACCTGAAATTGTCAGCAAAAGCATCAGAGAATAAATATTATCAGCACTGTTGGAGAATCACTAAATATTTTGAATCCCTCAACAAAATCATCTTCATCTGCTGGCATTCTCAGCTGACATTCACTGCCATTTCTTGTCATATAGGAAAATTGTGCCATATTGATGAAAAATCCATGTATGAATCAGCCTGCATCTCGTACATCTGCACAAGATCAGGACATCTTGCCAAGCTTTTAGTTATTTATTTTTGCCCACACAAATGTGTGATTTCACTCCTTCGGTTTTCTTACTATTTATTTCGCAACTACAGCAGCAACTTTCCCCTATGATGTGTTTATCTGTACCAGATGGGTATGCTCCTGCCACAGCTGCCTCTGCCAGCTCTCTGCTGACATCCCTCCTGCACTCTTCCACAGGCAGAGCCAAACTCACTGCATGGATGCCACGATGTCAGAGCAGGATCTGTCCTGGGAGAAAAAGCAGCTAACTCCAATTCAGCTTGGACAAAACCAAGTTGTTGCTACCCATTGGTGCATTTTTCTTCCAGAAAGTAATTTGCTTTTCTATTAGCTAAGGATCTGACTGACAATCCACACACTCATCTCCAGGCCACATTAGAAAAAGCCTAACCTCTGAATGCTTTCACACCATAGACAACTTGGCAGCAAGAAGCGTGAGGAAAAAGGTATGCAAGGAGAAACACAACCCTTCATCATTTTTAAGACCAAACATCACATCCCCTTGCCAGAATGCACACAGTGAATGAATCAGAAAATTAACCACAAATCTTCCACACGCACCAACATTACTCGGCATTCAAAGGAGGGACTGCAGAAGGCGACAGGGAGTTACGTTCCCAGGACAGAAGGTTTGTGTGAAGACATCCAGAGCTCTTTCAAGAGCATTATTTGAGTAGCTCATTTTATTCAGTGGCTACAGAATAGCATAGTGGAAATTTTCACCAACATTTGAGCATTAAAGACTTTCACCGTGTGCCAGTCCGTGACCCTGCAGTCTTTCAAACGCAGCCTTTCCTCAGGTGTTTCTCCACACCCTGGCATCTTAATCACAGCAAGTTTTGCCTGAATGCTATGGGAATTCTGTGGAGTGCCCAAGAAGAACTTACACACAGAAGCCAATTCCTGTGTTACTACATATGAACCCAGTGTTCAATGCATACATAACTCAGTTGTGTGTAATTAATATACCTCTTTTCATGGGCACTTCATGCAACATCCCTCGCAGTTACCTCCAGTGCTGCCTCAAACTCAGTTTTGAACGCCAGTCCTAGCTTCTTAGAACAAATACAAAAATTTAGTAGTTTTCAACATTTTGGGGATTTTCTTTTTTGTTGTTGTTTTAGCATAGTTTAGTTGGAATTCCATTATGATGACTATCAGCATTTCCCTGCTTTTTTGATTCTCCACGTACAAAACTCTCCAAGACCAGGAGGAGAACCCTATCAGCCCCCTGGTTCAGTTTTGTCCTGAGGCATCCCTATCCCAACACTTCGCATTGTGGGGCAGTTCGGGGATGTAATTGGAGCAAACAACCCTCACACTTCTGGAGTGGATGAGAAGATACGGCGGACATTCCCAGCAGCCTCTGTGTGAGACAAGCCAAGATCAGAAGGAAGGGAGCTGGCAGCCGAATGCGCGTGTCTTGTCAACTTGCGCTGTTGGAACTGGAAAGTGTCATCTGCCGCGCAGACACTGAAGCACTCGACAACTTACTTTTACAGAAAAGAAAAAAATAAAAAACAAGTAAAAAGCAGAGAGGCATGGCTAACCTCCTAACCTTACTGTTCCTTCTATTTTGGTTCAGTCTATTCTGGTCCAAGCTCTGCACCATTTTTCTAAACCGTATCGACTGAACAGATTATGGTTTAAGTTAAGCAATTGAGCTGAAGATAAAGAGCAGTGCAAGATCCACAAGTAACAACACAGTAGAAAGCAAAAGAAAAAAGCCAAGGAGGTAAACAGAAATAAAGTGTGAATAAGAAAGATGCCACTCATTTTCTGCCTCTATACTTAGTAGCTCTGCCCTACTCTTTTACTTTCATGTACAGAACTGCAGTCCAGCTGGCAGAGTACCATTTCTTTTTGGGACTGGGGTAGCACAAAAACCCTAAACCAACATCAATATTTTACAAAGTTTAGCTAAGACAGCATATGCCCCCATGGCTTACAGCATGAACTCCTGTCATTTTTACTAAAGTACATAAAAGCTATTTTAGGCTGGTTTACCGCTTGTTATTCTATTTAAACAGCAGGCTGGGCAGTTATTGACGCTTGGCCTGATCTGCACATGGTTCACAAGAACTGTGCAAGCTCACTGAAGGGGAGAACAGACCAGCAGCTACTGGCAATGAAAGCAAAACGCAGAGGTCTGCTCGGGTTGTCGACACTGCACATCGCACCCTGCATCTTTGCTCTCACCCCCAGGCCGTGGCAGTGCACATCCAGCAGAGGAGCTGCTCATGTCACCCTCACACAGCTGCCTGCCCAGGGATGGCAATTTGGTGGCTCCACATATGCGTACACGTAGGGCTGGGGCAGGCAGGAGAGCGCACACAAGCACCACAATGCTCCTGGGGAGCAGGGCACCGGCTGGTCAGCCAGCAAAGCCTCTGCGATTACAGCACAGCAAGAGGGAGGCATGGGGCTGTGCAGGCATAACCTGTCTGCTGTGTCCAGTGGGTTTCAGGAAGGGCAGTGCACACATTTTGCTGCTATCGTGCAGTTTCACACTTGGGCAAATCCTTCAAAAATGTGAAGAAATAGCTGAGTAACACTGCAGCACTATTGGGAGCACATGAGGTGCTACAACGGTGTTTTGAGGTCAGAAAGGACTTGAAAATTCAGGAACCACGGGGCCAGGGGTTGGGGAACATCAGATGGGAAGCCTGGGAGCACACAGGGCAAGGGCAGATGGAAGAGGCTGGCAGCTCCGAGCCCATTTAGCTGAGGAAGCTCATCTTTGGGAGCAGAGCATGGTTCCGTGAGGCAGGTGGCTGCGATGGCAGGCTGTGTTAGCAGGCAGCTGGCTGTGCCACCAGGAAGCACCACTCCCCGTGCAGGTGTGCCTGGCTGAGGCAGACACCGAAGCAGAGGAGCTCGCCTCAGCACCTGCGAGGTGAGGTAGCAGCAGAGGCTGCTCTGAGGGACAGGGCAGCTCCTGCATGCTGAGTGGAACTGACACAGGGAGCACGGCTGCCCCAAGCCAGGTGCTGGAGAGTCAGCGAGGGAGGCTACAGGTCTGAGGCAGGATCAGTACCACAGCTGGGGAAAACACCAATTTCAGCCACCAGGTTCCTGAACACATCTGAGTGGGAACCAGCAGTTGACTCTCACACACACATCTCCCCAAAGCACGCCCATGCAATTCTCTGCACAGAATAAAGACGTACCAAAAGACAAAAAAAAGCACCAGTCTTCTGCCTTAATAGCATGCACCTTATTTCTTTGCAATGGCTAAGGACCTTTGTTCCCTTGAGTCTAGCAATACTGAAATAATTTCCCAGCTGTACCCTGCTGTATTTTGCTTACTGATTGCTTGCTCCATCTCAGCTGCTGCGATGGAAATGATATTGATAGCCCATATTCATCTCACAAGGGAGAAGCCTAAATGTGGAGCCTTTCTCTCTGCAAACATCTGCTGTCCTAGCATAGCTCTAGCAGCTTTGATTCTAGCAAACATTCTAACAGAAACCAGGAAACAAAAGATGTAGAATTACCTTCAAGTCTCCATGGAAGTTAGTTAAGCTGTTCTGTTGTACTCAAACATTTGACCACAAGAGCTGTTCTGCCCTGCTGAGGGTGCTCAGCCTAGATCCACGCACAGCGAGCAGGACATTTGACCCAGCTCCTGGTCCCTCCTTTCTTCTTTGCTGTTATCAGGGAAGCAGCAAGAGCAGGTGATTTTGTCCAGGGGTGGCAGCCTGCTCCCAGCTATCGCCCTGCCATGGTGCCTTCCTTCCCCCAGCCCAGGAGTGCGGCAGCACCTGAGCACAGCTTGGCCTCTGCCTCCCAGAGGAGAGGGGCTGCTGCCTGCCTACAAAGGATTAAGATCCATGCGACCTCCTCTTGCTGCTCCTGGAGGGGCAAGGATTTGTGAGTGTGCACACAGGGGTGGTCACACCTACAAGCAGCAAAGGGTGCCATACCCACACAAGTTTAGGCACAGGGCAGTAAGTGGGAGATTCAAGGCCCATCCTGCTTAAACAGAGGCAACATAAGTTAGAGAGCTGTTCACGTTGCTTTTCCTGTGGATGTGGCTGCAGGAAGATGGAACTGGCTTGCATATGAATTGTCATTAACAAGCATCAAAGCATTAACATCCATGTACTGGGAACCTTCCCAAACTCATTAAACTAGACCTAGGACTTGCATAAACATTTGTGTTTACTGGAAAGCAGGAGTGTTTTAGTTGACTGGAAAGTGGTAAATTAATTCAAAGCTGGAACCACTGTTCAGCTGCAGACATCATTTGCATCTGAAAATAATGTTGTAAAGAACACTGCTCCAATGTTCTTTATGAACAACTGTGATATTTCAACAGAAATGCTGGGATGTCTGCCTAACGTGAACTATTTCTGCCTGAAATAGTCTGTTCTTTAAAGCTCCAAAGACTGGAAAGAGATTTCTTTTCTCTTGGACAGCTGGTGCTAGCTACATGGATAGTAAAAATATGACATTTTATTTTTAGAAGAAAGGATTACTAAACAGTCTGAAGGCTCAAAAATAGCGCTGAGGTCCCCAAACATTTGAATTCTGACCCAAGTTGCATTAGTTACTGATAATTAGGATACAAAGCTTTAATGGTATTATTTAAACAAAACCCTTAACCTTTTGATGTTCTACCTGCTAGCTTGTAGAAGGGATGGGGTCTTCTTTTTAAGAACCCAATGAAAGCCTTGCACTAATTCTTCAAAGCCGCAGGGAGATACCTAAGCCCAAAGCTGAAACTGGTATGAAGTGTGGATGACAGGTGAACAGATAGCTCTTTACTATTTTCTACTTTCTTATAAGTTACCAGTTAAGGTAGAAGGGGATTGCAGTAGAGAACAAGAATGAGGAAACTGATGAAGTGGACACAGATACAGGAATACCTATAAGAAGAGGTACAGGTATTCAAGTTGGCCAACATTGCTGGACTGAAATGTGTTCGTTTAACATTGGACAAGCTATCTGGGCCACTGGTGATCAAACGCTATGAATTTGGTGATACTGACCCCAGGCAGAACCCGCCCAGGTCCAGGGGTGGGCAAGCACCCACCCAGCACCACACACACCACCTGCTCTCCAGCATGGGCTGGCAAACCCAGATGGATCTCAGCTGCAAGAGATGAGAACTACCGCTGATTAAATCTGCTCAGAGAGCTTTATACCACATTCCTTATGGTGTTCCTGCAGTACCCAGCATAACTCTATAGCAGTGATTAAATCTGTTCAGCTGCCTAAACCACTGGGTTGTCTCATCTGACTTCAGCTTCCTATATCCATCACCATTTGCTTTCTGGTTCTCTAAAAAAAAAAAAAAAAAAAACACACCAACCACCACACACACAGAAAGACTATCCCAGAC
The DNA here is from genome assembly GCA_011076525.1 of Nettapus auritus. Taxonomy (NCBI): domain Eukaryota; kingdom Metazoa; phylum Chordata; class Aves; order Anseriformes; family Anatidae; genus Nettapus; species Nettapus auritus. Next base: position 37,540,890 of record CM021769.1, read on the forward strand.
AGCGCTCACTCTGCTATAACTGCATCCTCTCCAGAGCAGAAGGGCCTGCAGAGAAAAGTTAGGCAGGCATAAAATAGTTTCACAATTTATCCAGAGCTGAAGTGAGTTTCATTATTTAATCTAGTTTTCTGTGGTCCAGTTCTAGGAAAAGGGTGAAGCTGGGAGTCAGAGCCTGTATTTACAATGTATTTTAAGACTGGTCTGAATAGTGCCAGGAGAGCAGCATGTGTTACAGACACTGTCAAAGGTGGCAAACTGCTGAAAACAGTCTGCCAAAGTAACAGCTGAAGCAGCAAGGGCTTTCAGCTTCTCACAACTCCACTTAAATGTGGACTTCAGAACCACTCATCAGGGAGCAAGCAAACACGTGTTGGGCTGCCAAGGATTAAAGGGACCCTGTGGCAATGCAGCAGGGACATGTGCCTGCTGCCTTGGACCAGCTGCACTCAGCAGGCTGGTGACAGCTCTGCAGCAGCACCGTGCCCAGTAGGCTGGGGGAGATAGGGCCTGACCCAGATACAAGCCCACAGTAGAAACAAGCCTGACCTGGGAGTCCTCTCATGAGAGGGTTACAGAAGTGTTTACATGCTTGTACCTGGGTACACAAGCAGATGGTTCTAGCTTTATGTTTAGGGGTCTGGTGAGCTTGTGTGCCAGCCCCAGTAGTGGGGAACAAGTAACAAACAGCTCACTGTGCTGCTGACTGTCTCAGAAATGCACACAGGCAGAAACACTCTCCCATTTCAAGAGATCCCAGCAACTGCTGTGAGCCAACAAACACCAAGCTGCTCTGTGTCTCCCACCTGCTGGAGCTGAGAAGGCACCCAGTGACAGGAAAATAAAAAAAAAATAGAACTGTAGAGTTGTTCTGGAAATGGTAGCAAGATCTTAGGAGATGATACTACCTAGCAAGCGAAGGCAGCGACTCAAAACAACGTGCACATAGCAGCACTGCAAACACCGTAATTCCCCTCATATCTTTCTGGTAATGATTTTTCTTCAGTTTCCCCATCCTGTTTCTTACACCTCTGCCTCAGATTTTATGTAAAAGCGTACTTGATGTCACAGGACTGCGTAAGGAAGGTAGTCACTAGAATGCCTGCATGGGGGAGCTTGCTCCCAACTTCCACAACTCAGATATCAATACTTGGTTTTATGTTTCCAGGTGATGAGAAATAAGGAAATGTTTTTCCTTTGAGAAAAATCTCCTTCTGTAGCAGCAGCAGTACAGATAAGTACTACTGTATTAGCGAAACCCCTGATTACTGTTCTGGTTGCTCAGGTAAGAGTTACCTATTCTCTCAAAGAAAAATCAGTGTATAGCATTGCTCAACAGAGCACTGCCTTCTGCAGGTAGAAAACAATGCGTCTTCAGGACAATGGCAAAACTGGCTTTCAGACTAAAAATCACCGATTCCCCTTCATTTTACATAACAGATAAAGCAGTTTGCAATTTATTTCTCCATTCCCTGCAAGTTTCATTTGACTGAGGATGGTTTTGTCATTGGTCCTGAGCTAGTACCAAGCTGTAGTTACAGCAGAATCTCAACTGACAAATCGAAGCCACATTTCAGCTGTACTTCAGTAGTGGTTTTTATTCCCATCTGGGAATTAACCCCATCTGTCTTCATGAAGCACTTCAGTGAGGGCTCAATGCACAGATGACCACAGGATCAAGACAAATATCCCACACGTCCAGTCTTTTCAGACTTCTGAGTGCAGCTGCAATAGTCAAGTATTGAAAGAAACAAACACATGCATTTGTTCCAGCCTGCCTTTGGACTCAGCTAACATTTTACAGTGGACTTGTGTCCCTTTTCAGATGAAGGTACAAACATTGTTGGGCTTAAGTCAGAGTTCCTAAGTGACTGAACTCTTCCAAACTACAGAGCTTTCTGAGGTTTGTTATGATTTAACAGGTTCAACACTACAGAATCTAGTGATTATACCAAAGAAAACAAAAAAAATGGAAGTTGCCTTGCTTGAGTTTCTAAAGATTGAACTAAGTGCTCCAATTTTACAAACAGTTTTATTTCATAACTTTATTTTGATTCCCAAGTTTGGAGCTGAGAATTCCTCTCCAATCCTGTCTTCAGTTCACGTGAAGAAACCTTAATTGCCCATCCTAAACACTTCATTTCCTATGTGAAAGTAAGCTTGTATAGAACAGAGAGTAGAGACAATCCAGTCTAAAACATCAAGAATCAGCAGAAAATGACCTGAAACTGAGCTCTTCAAGTGAGAAGCAAAGCAATCTGTTACATGCCAAGGAGAAGTCTAGATGGAGTCAGCAGTTCATATTTCTGCACTCTGTCCAGGACAGGAAAATTCAGCAGCCAGTACATTTACAGCATAATAAGAGATACAAAGCTAAAATTGTTTTTAATTGTTGCAAAGTGTAAACTCTCCATCACTGATTTCATTCTTGGACTTGAGACATAATAGGGTCAAGCCTGAAACTAACACTTCCCCAAATACAGCCTAATTGTATTTCCATTTCTTTTACAGACACCTAAAAACTGACAAGCAAGTTGTGCTGAAGTCTGTAATCCTAGGGTCTGAAGGACTTCGTGACTCCCCACCTAGCATCTTCCACTCCAGACTGCATCTTACAGTCCAGAGTTGCACTGCAAGCCTGCAGGTCCAGTGGCTCGTGGGCCTGCCCAGTAGGTACAGGACACTTTATTCTAGCATCCTAAGGGTTTACACCCAGCTCTATCAATAATTTACAGGCAGATTCAACACTGTGCTATCCTCCTCCCTCCCATTCATCTGCTACCTTAACAAGACCAGTCAGCTCATGCCAACATTTCCCACTGCTTTTCATGTAGGTAGCACAAGTTGTACCTAGTTCCACATGCCTCCAGTATCAACTGCTCTGTCAAGCAGAGATTAGCTTATGTAGTCCAGGAACACCTTCAAAAGCACTATTCCATTGTCGTCCATTCCAGACATTTCTCCCCTCCCTGAACCTCAATTCATTTGTATCTAGTCTCTAACACACATGTATGTGTTCCTGGACTTTTAATTACAAGACTACCAAGCTGCAGAGCAGCATGGCTCCATGTTAACAGGCAGTCACACTTCCACTGTGGAGAAGTTCAGATAAATTTAGTGTTTGATCACATTTGCAAAGGTGTCATTTCAGGCTCACAGCAGTGCATTTCTTACAGTACAAGCTTACAGGAAGGGTAAATCTTTAAAAATGGGAAAGGAACAAAATTTCCATGCTATTGTGAGCATAGATCAAAGTAGTCCCTCACATGTTTGAAGTTTTGGAGTTTAGTCCTTCAGGGCCTGAGAAAGGGTGGCACCCACCAAGAAAGCAATCATTATAAACCTAACATGAGAAGGGGAAAGTTCCTGGAGAACATTTTGTTTCTGACAAGCTCAGCAATAAAGCATGAAAATAACATCAAGTTGAGCCCCTGCAGATGGCAGCAGTACTTTAAGTTTCAGTGTCACAGCATTGGACATGGAAGAAGCTGAGCCAGATTCCCAGAGCGGAGATGCAGTTGACTGCCAGGGTCCCTGAAGCAGTGTGTTTTGCTGGTAGTCAGCAGGTTACTGGTGCTTTTTTCCAGTTGGAAGAGAAGAGTTTTAGTGTCTGCCAAGTAGCAGAAAGATGTTTGAGCATTGTGGGGTCCCTTTTAGTTCCCAGCATAATCAGCTCTTACTCCATCTCTAGTACTGCAGGTGTTATTTTTGATAAAATCTCACATTCTTCAGGCTCACAGCAGGATTTGACTTGGCTGGCATGGAAGAGCACAGCACAGTGTACTTCAATAGCCAGTTCCATTGTAGCCAAAAGTTAATGAGTGTTTAAAGTCCTTTCAGTGGAAGATAGCTAGTCCTGAAGACAGCACAAGCAAGACCAAATAACTCTTTATTCATTGCCCACAAAGGTTTGATATGCTGTAATTCAGCCATCTGGAATTTTCTGTGCTCTGCACAGATCCTAAAGAGTCTTATTTTAGATGTAAAAAACCACAAGACTAATATTAGCATTAACAGTTCTCAGCCTAGGCATACAACTAAAAATGGCCTGGGATTGTGGAAGAGGTTTGAGTAGAACACTTTTCCCTGCCAGCAGAAGCAGAGGGAAGACCTGCAGGGCACAGAGACATCTTTTAGCAAGGTCTGAAACAGGCACCCAGTCTCACATCCCTCTGAAGTTGTTCAAAGAGATGCTAAAGTGGAAAAATGCCATCTCTACAAAGACTGCAGTTACCTAAGAACACCGGATCCACAATGGATCTAAAGTGCACCAGATAATGCTCGGCTTCACCCTGTCACCCTGACGTCTTCTCAGGGCAAGTCTGAAAGCGCTGCTGAATATCTAAGCCTGAGGAAAGTCTGACTCCCAACCTTGCTACCTCCCAGTGAGGCAGACAGGCTTCATCTAAGCAACACTCCTCAGCTATGCAAGTCAGAGCCTGAGTGTCCTTGCTGATGTGCCTGCCCTGGGCATTTGTAAATAGAAAAATGCCAGCAACGAGAAGCAAGGCTGATTTTTGCAGTGGTTTTGGAGAAGGACCAAGAATTCTTTTATGAATTACCTATGGGGCATGATGTGAAAAACAGTTCAACCTAACTGTCACTCACCTCAGGTATCCATATATACAAGCATTCCAAGTCCCAGTATCCTGTTTACAACACATCTTGGAACAACCATTTCATTCTCCTAAAGTGCCACAGGCAGCTTTCACTGCTGTCTGTTGCTATTAGCTCTCATTCAGCTACAGATACAGAGCCTGTAGACCAACAGGAAACAGAAGAAATTAGGGTTTCAACTCAAATTAGGGTTTTCATCCTTGACAAGATATTACTTATCTAGTTGAATATGAAGCACTGTTTCCTTTCCATGTTCTTGCTCTGATGACTTAATCCTAACATCTTAGGGCTCTTCCTTGCTCTCGTGTATTTTTGTCCTTTTATCTTACTAGGGATAATTCATCTGCAATTTGTATTTCCCATCTTTACCTCTTCATTATCTCTGCAGTTCCTAACATTAAGTTTTACTAAGGTATAAACAATCAAGACATTAGCAAATGAAACATTACACAAATAGACCTATCCAGGTAACCAATTTTCTTTATAGTAGCCCCTGTTTAAGCCAAGAATTAGGGCCTAATTCCATCTTCTCTGTACTCCAATATTTTGGCTCTCAGCTTTGCTTTTCCTTTCTCTGCTACCAGTAATAGCGAGCCACTGTTTTCGCTAGCATTGCTGTGTATCTACCCATACTGCAGTATATTTAGGGCTAAGACTAGTGCTTTTTTAGTCTTTACACAGCATGATAGCATGCTGTTCATTTGAAATAGACAGCTATCTACTACATCAATGCTAGGGTTCGTGCTGTTTCTCAATAGAAATCAAAAGACAAAATAGGAAATAGTTTTAGCAAGCTAAATAAATCATAGACTCTGAGGTATGAATTTTTGATTGAGGTATAGATTTCTCCAAAGCAGTTTTGAAGTATGTGGATGGGACAGATTTGTTGGGTAATTCAGAAAATCTGTCTGAGGCTGTAAGTTTTCACCCACTGCTAAGATTTGCTTAATAAACAAGTACCTGCCAGCTTTGCTTGGACTTTCTATTTTTTGTGTTCTATTTCCTGTCCTGTACTATTTATGTTGCAGGGGGCTTTCAATGGCTGCATTGTAACAGCAGGGGAAAGAACCCCTGTAAAGCTTAGGGATTCTCCAAGATGAGAGGTGCTGCACACATTGCTTCCCGTTTGCTATTCAATACACTGACCTGATGACAGGCAGAAGAGGGGGGTGGTTACCTCTCAACACAACAACACTTGCCTTAGGTGGGAACATTCTGTTTACTGAACACTTCATTCACCCCCAGTGGAAAACCAATGATGGCATTTGCTGTTTCCATAAAAACTCAGGAGAACGCAGACTCTGACAGACTGCTACCCCCTGATGGCTAAACAGTGAAGGAGAATTAATGTGAGAAACAGCTCTGCTGAAAATAACTCCAGCCATCACTGAAGCACATGGACTCATTCCTGGCATAGGTCTGTTTCCCTGCAGCAAATCCTTGATTCACCTCCCATAGCAATGATCGCTGCTCTCCCTTTACCCTCACCACTTTCTCTTCATTTTTTCAACTGCATAAAGCACAGGACAAGGGAAGGGGGAGCTGTCAAAAGCTATTTGCCTTTCCATTACTGAAATACTAAGAAATATTAGTAAAGAAAACAACCTGAAGCCCAGGTGCCTAGGCATTCTGGGAATCAGATTTAGAAAATTGTTTCCATTCTGGAAGTCCAAACTGCACTGTAACTTCTACTCTGATGCAGGATCAGACTGAACAAAACCAAGAGCAAGTGCTGTAAACCTACATGGGATGAGTACAGCCAAACTGAAGATCTCATGAACATCTGTGCAATTTCAGGCAAGCCTAAGTACTGTCTGCACTGTGGAATTACAGAACTAGATGAACTCCAAAAACCCACAGCTCCCTGCAATGCAAGACTGTGCTGTGAGCAGGAAAGCCAAACAGCTGTCAGAGCTGAAAGGGTCCCAGTAAAATCCATTTCAACCAGTAAGAATGGAAAGGACAAGCAGGTAGCTTCCATAGATTAGGAAACTACATTGGTTATTAAACTGGGGGAAATGAGTTAGGTAGCAAGAGTAATAAAGTTCTGATGCATCTGTCAAAAGATAAAACAAAATAGTTTCCACTCTCTGAATGAGCTGTTTCTTTTAATTCTGAGAACAAAAAAGAAGTCAGCAAGCATGCCCAGAAGCGATACAAGATCTGAAGGTATTCCAGTGAAACCACCTGTCAATGTAAGCAAGAATGATTAAACACAGCAAGATCCAAGACAGGCTTTTCAAAAAAACTCCATCAAATTTTGGAGACCAACGTGTGTATAGTCACAAACAAGCACATTCATATAGATGTATATTCTCCTGACTGGGACTCACAGTAGGGTAGCTGAGGAGCCCTGAAGGGCACTGCACACAGATGAAGTCAAGAAAAAGCAGAACAGACTGTGCTCCAGGGCATGGCTTTCTACCTGACATTTTCAGCCTATTTAAGAAAGACTTCCTATTCTCAAATTATAGTTGCTTCTCTGGCTGACTAGCTCAGGCAGCATGAATTAATGTGCTTTGCAACAGATATTTTAAAAACTAATCATGGAAAGGGGAGCAGCAGTACAGGTGGATTAGTTGGGGTTTCAAGTGAAAAACATTTATTTTGCTTGTTGCAGAGAGATGTAAAATTATATTCTAGTTGATGAGTTAGTTCAAGAACTTAACTTACAGCCAAAGGATAACCTGCTTTAGTAATAAGAAAACCCCCTTAAGTTGTTTACAGTGTACATTTCCAAGCCAAGAAACATAGCACAGCCTGATACAGACCATCTGTTTTGCTACAAGAATTGCAAGTACCATTAAAGAAAACTGCATCTGGGGGACAGTGAAACCTTCCAAAGGGGCAAATGGCTTCTCACCAAGTATGGAGTTAGAAGTCCCACTGCTGGACTGTCAGCCTGATCTGCAGTTGAATTCAAGGCTTATAGGCTTGAGGTTGCAGTATAAACTCATGTTTATTGGAACAGAAACAGCTTGAGTTGCAAATCCAAGTGCTTTGCAGTTGAAAAAAAACGATGGAGACCCAACTTATGGTTTGGAAGCTATTATCTGTTGAGTCTGAGGGAGCAAGGTTTGGCTGAAGCACAGATGAACCACTACTCTCACCCAGTACCAAGCATACCTCTTGTACCAGAACTGCTAGGGTTCCCAAGCACTTCACAGAAAACTACACAACGGACATGTGGTGCCATCTCCTCTCAAGGGAGTAGAGTAGGGCATATAGAGAAGTGAACAGGTTGGGAAAAAGATTGAGTTACTGAACAGAAATTTGAGGGAAAGCACTAAGCATGCCAAAGCGACAACTAACTTCTGGGATAACCTGGTATTAAGAGAAATCTGGTGGTGTACATCTGCACACCTGTACCTCTGACAGAAGTTATTGCTGGGAATTTCTGAGGGAGAAGATAGCCATATAACTGGAGGCAAGCATCTTGCACAAAGTATAATCAGTTAAACACAGACATGTCCGGAGGGTTAGCAAATACTAACAATGTCATGACTCATCTGCACTTCTCTAAGCAAGGAAGAGAGGTTGTGGTCTGCTGCAGCACAAGCACAAATGTGCTGAAGAGATACTGAGAAGGGAGCAGGGGATAGTCATTTTTTCCATACTTGAAAACACTGTGTAAGTGGAAGCTTACAGTCCTCTGTAATGGATGCCACGGTCAATCCTCTAATGAAGATATCCCCTTTCCTTGTAGAATTCTTCTGTATTTTTCCCCCTTGCTGCCATTCCTGGAGCTCAGGTCACCTATTTACATGCCTGCCATGCAGCTCTTCCATTATCAGGTGGGACAGCTGCCCTGAGGACACGTTTTCCATTTGTTGAATAAGACTTGGACAACCACATCAGGCCGTCTCAAGATGGATTCGTTTTAGTCAGGGAAAGCCTGCAATACAGCTGAATTCTGAAGACCTAACAGTTTTCGCTTGCTCCTGAATGGAGCCTCAGACTTGCCTGCTAATCTATCTTTCTTACTCTGCTGCAAGACTCAGACAAATGAGCACCCATTCCTCTCCCATAAATCTGCAGGTCCTATTTCTGGCTGCACAGCTTTAAACCAGTATTTGTTCCCTCACCACCCCACCACTTGATTAGCATGAACTAAGCTACTTTTATATCCAGACTTTTCACATCTGTTAAGAAGCCAAACTCCATTGTCCCTTGGTATGGTCCAGCCATACCAGACACTGATGATGCTCTATTTGGTCCCAAATCAGTCTTCCTATAAGAAGCTTCTTTCAAAGTTCTTTCACTGAAGAAACACCTGAAACACTCAGAGTAAGTGTTTATAGCCACTTCCCATCACCTATCAGGTTTTGACATACATGTTTTATCACACCCAGACAGCAACTTTTTCGTGCCAAAGAAAGAACCCAAGTAAATTAATAGGATAAAATCAAGTGGTTGTGAAATTTACAGGCACCATTTAAAACAATAAAAACTGAGAAAGCTGTTTTTGAGCATTATTCTTCATGGGTTTTATCAGACAAGTTTAATATAGACACAAGTCTGATAATAAAGTAGTCAATTTCTTAAAGTCTACCCCCAGTCACAGGTCTCTGGCAGCAAAGTGCTGAGTCCTCCATTTACCAGCTTCTGGGGCATCTCATTTGCAAAAACTGCCTTCATCTGTGATCCTGACTGGGCCTACTGATTCAGCCCTGTCTTGTTGTGCTTATTCCTCTGCCATCAGAGCCACATGCATGGCCTGCTTCAGAGCTAGCCATACCTTCACCTTCTGCTGCAGATCGAGCAATACACGCAAATCATAGAATCACAAAGTCTAGGTTGGAAGAGACCTACAAGATCACCGAGTCCAACCTCTGACCTAATGCTAACAAATCATCCCCTAAACCATATCCCTAAGCTCTACATCTAAACGTCTTTTAAAGACCTCCAGGGATGGGGACTCAACCACTTCCCTGGGCAGCCTATTCCAGTGCCTAACAACCCTTTCTGTAAAGAAGTTCTTCCTAAGATCCTACCTAAACCTCCCCTGGCGCAACTTTAGCCCATTCCCCCTCGTCCTGTCACCAGGCACGTGGGAGAACAGACCAACCGCCACCTCGCTACAGCCTCCTTTCAGGTACCTGTAGAGTGCAATAAGGTCGCCCCTGAGCCTCCTCTTCTCCAGGCTAAAGAGTCCCAGCTCCCTCAGCCGCTCCTCATAAGACTTGTTCTCCAGACCCTTCACCAGCTTCATAGCCCTTCTCTGGACTTGCTCAAGCACCTCCACGTCCTTCTGGTAGTGAGGGGCCCAAAACTGAACACAGTACTTGAGGTGCGGCCTCACCAGAGCCGAGTACAGGGGGACAATCACTTCCCTGGACCTGCTGGCCACGCTGTTCCTTATGCAAGCCAGGATGCTGTTGGCCTTCTTGGCCACCTGAGCACACTGCTGGCTCATATTCAGCTGACTGTCAACCAAAACTCCCAGGTCCTTCTGTGACAGGCAGCTTTCTATCCACACATCTCCCAGCCTGTAGCTCTGCTTGGGGTTGTTGTGCCCCAGGTGCAGAACCCAGCACTTGGCCTTGTTGAACTTCATACCATTGGCCTTGGCCCATTGGTCCAGCCTATCCAGATCTTCCTGCAGAGCCTTCCTACCCTCGAGCAGATTGACACACGCACCTAACTTGGTGTCGTCTGCAAACTTACTGAGGGTGCACTCGATCCCCTCATCCAGATCATCTATGAAGATGTTAAAGAGGACCGGCCCCAGTACCGAGCCCTGGGGGACTCCACTAGTGACTGGCCTCCAACTGGATTTGACTCCATTCACTAAGACTCTCTGGGCCCGGCCATCCAGCCAGTTCTTAACCCAACGAAGTCCAAGACAGAGGTCTTACTGGTCCCCTTCCTGCCTTTGCCAAGTATCAAGAACTCTACCATTTAGTGGTCACTCTGTGCAAGACAGCCCCCGACCACCACATCTCCTACCAGTCCTTCTCTGTTAGTGAACAGAGGGTCTAGCAGGGCACCACCCCTGGTAGGCTCACCAACCTGCTGGGTCAGGAAGTTATCTTCCACGCTCTCCAGAAACCTCCTGGACTGCTTTATTTGGGCTGTGTTGTGCTTCCAGGATATGTCTGGGAAGTTGAAGTCCCCCACAAGAACAAGCGCTGATGATTTCGCAACCTGTCAGCTGTCTGTAGAACTCCTCGTCCACCCCCTCATCCTGGTAAAGCGGTCTATAACAGACCCCCATCAGGATGCTTGCCTTGTTGGCCTCTCCACTGATCCTAACCCATAGCGACTCCATCTTGTCATTGCCAGCCTCAAGTTCAATGACATCAAAACACTCTCTAATATAGAGAGCCACTCCACCACCCCTTCCATGCTGCCTGTCCCTTCTGAAGAGCCTATAGCCAGGCATGGCAGCACTCCAGTCATGAGAGCGGTCCCACCACGTTTCCGTGATGGCAACCAAGTCATAGCCCGAGTGCTGCACAATGGCTTCCAGCTCCTCCTGCTTGTTGCCCATGCTGCATGCATTAGTATAGATGCACTTCAGCTGAGCCTTTGCCTTCTCCCCCAGCCTAGCCACTGTTCCCCCGGCACACCTCCAACAGGCTTTGTTTCTTCCCTGTCCCCCTTCTTACCTAGTTTAAAGCCCTCTCAATGAGCCCTGCCAGCTCCTGGGCCAGGATCCATTTTCCCCTTGGGGACAGCTGGGACCCGTCTGCGGCCATCAGGCCGGGTGCCAAGTAAAGCACCCCGTGGTCAAAGAACCCCAAACTTCTGCGTTGGCACCAGCCTCTAAGCCACGTGTTTATCATGTGGGCTTTGCGTGTCCTCTCTGAACCCTTCCCTGCCACTGTAGGAATGGACAAAAACACCACCTGTACTCCTGCTCTGTCCACTAACCCTCCCAGCCCCCTGAAGTCCCATTTGATAGCCTTCAGGCTTCTCGCGTCAATGTTATCACTGCCAGCCTGGACTATCAGTAGTGGGTAGTAATCAGAGGGGCAAACCAGGCTGGGAAGCCTTCTGGCAACATCCCTGACCCTGGCCCCAGGGAGGCAGCAGACCTCCCTATGGGTAGGGGCAGGCTGACAGATAGGGCCCTCCCTTCCCCTGAGAAGGGAGTCGCCCACAACAATCACCCTCCTTTCCTTTTTGGTGGGAGCAGTCCTGAGGCTTGAAGCAGACTTCCTCGCCCTAGGCTTCCTGGGTAAACTTCCTTCCACACCCTCGTCCACTGCTCCCCCGAGCTCCAGGGCCTCAAACCTGTTGCATATGGGCACCTGGGAAGGTGGGGCAGGTGGGGGGGGGGCATTTCCTGCATCGTCGAGCAGGGACCTGTCTCCATTCCTCCTCAACTCTGAGGTCCCCTCCCTCTGCCCGACAGCGACCAGGCAGGGGGTCCACCCTCATGTGGGGAGTCTCATCCCGGTGCCTCCTTGAGCTCTGCCACCAGGTGGACCAGGTCGTCCACCTGCTCGCACCTCACGCACACGGTGTCTCTGCCTCCCTCAGACGGCAGCAGCAGGCTCTGGCACTCCCTGCACCCAGAGACCCGAACTGCCGCAGTTTGGAGCGGGCAGTCTGCCTGGGTGCCTACAGCCTGTCTGGCGCTCGCTCGCTGCCTAGCGAGGACCACGGCGGCCCAGCGAGTGCCAGACAGCCGTTAGGGGAGGTGTTCTTGTGGGCGGGATCGCCCTGCCCTCCCTGCTCGCGCTGCCTGCGCCAACTGCCGCGCCCCGCCCTGTTTGCCCGTCCTGGTCGCTCGCGCTCCCCAGGGGCTGCCTTGGAGCGGCCGGGAGGGGGCGCTGCTGGCTCCGCCTCCGCCTCGTCACGTCCCTCACAGGGCTGCCGGCTCGTGGCGGCTCCCTCGGCTGCCTCGAGTGGCCTCGAGGCCGGGAAAAGAGCCCTGCCTGTCCCGATCCCCCGCTCCGCTGCAGAGCGCGTCTGCCCCGGAGCCAATCGCCTCGGCAAATGTACAGTCAATAAATATGTAGAAGCCCCTAGTTATTTCAGCTTCTGTTCTCCTCAGTGGTAGGTTGTCAGTGTTCATCCTTCTTTAAGAAACCTCCCCAAGCAAGTTGGCTCCAAGCAACGAGGATGCTGCAGAGACTGCCTACACCAGGAAGCATTTGCTCAAGCTTCCTCCCCATGTTAAGAGCTTGTCTGAGTGGAAATTTACTACGCCTGGACATTCTGAAGTGACTCTTGGTGTGAATCTAGGCTTGCAATAGCTCTGGGCTTATACTGAAACTGTTATTCCCTAATGCCTGTTCCGATTATTTTAAGTACAAACCATAGCAGCAGCTCAGCCAGAAGCAGCAGCAGAAGTGCTGGAGTAAACAGGGTGCTGACAGCTGCTGGTGTTTTACATAGGAGGTCACAGAGCCCTAGTTTGAGCTGGATTGCTTTAAATGTTACTTGCTGCCTGGAGCACTGTTTACAGTAATGCTCTCTCCTGAGGTGAACTGCTGTTAGCAACAACAGAAATTTTAGTTGGAAATAAATTAAATATCATTAGACACAGCTGAAGAAAAGCTGTTTAAGGAAATTATAGTAGCACTTCCATTTCTATAGAAATGCCATCACCAGGCAGTGATGTTTCACAGATTAGGAAGTATTCAAATGCAGTTATATAACCTCAACTATTGTTTCAAGGGCAGAAGATAACCTTGCTAGTGTAGTTTATCTACAGATCCTTTCAGAACTACCTGATTTAAACTGCACCTCTGATAACCTCTCGCAGGTCTGTCCATTTTGTCCCCTTTCTAGCTTGATGCCAAGATATCCACATTGACAGAAAGGCAGCACAAGGGCTGCCAGCCTGAAGGCAAAACTGATGTTTGTCCAGCCTCACCAAACAACCTTCCTGTCTCCCCAGGCTCTATGCCTGCACAGCAGTAACTTCTCTGGCACCCTTGAGAAGCCAGTTCCACAGGCATCCTTCTACTTACCTGCCTACGGACCAGGTTATTGTGTATGTGACATGTAGGATTTTTCTTGGGAGATGGCTACTGAGAATATCATAACTCTCCACACACAGGTGGGCTTGCCCTGCAACTGAATTCCTTTCTTTTGATCCCCAACTTCTTTGTGACACTCGCACTGAACTGCAGCTCTGCACCTCAAGGATTGCCATGGGTAGTACTTGCTCTGCCCTGATGCTGAATGCTGCAGTAACTACTGGTAAAGGCTAGCATAGCAAATCAGTCTTGCAAAATTTTAGAAATATTTAATTTTAAAGCCTTTGCCTATTCAGCCAAGCTTTAAATAAAGCAAACTTGTTATAGATAGAAGCGGGATGCACTTCACTCATAAGAGAAAAGCAGCAATGTATTTTATAGCTATATGGAGTAAACTAACAAACCTTAATTGTAAGACAGCAACTTTAGACTCCTGATACACCCAAATATCTACCACAGAGGACACAGTCAAACTGTCAGCAGACCCAGCCATTGAAGTCCCAAGGTTCAGAATGGACCCCCTTGTATTTTAAACTCGGAGGGGAGCAGAGGCATAGCTGGATCCAAATGTAGTCCCAGACTTGGTCAATTGTTTATGGCTAAAGACTGAGGAGATGAGGTACAGAGTGGACCCCCTTGCTTTCTAAACTCCTTGAACCAAAGGGATAAGGAGTCTAGTTGCAGCTGAATCCACTTCTGGTCCCAGACTTGGTCAGTGATTTGTCTAAAGGATTATGTGCATAAAGCCCTTTAGATTACTTAGCTAAGGGTTGATGAGAAATGCACAAAAAAATGATATAATCTTAGCAAAGCTTAAGTTAGCAAGCTATTAATCACTACCTACCTATCATGAGGAGCAAGGAATCTCTGCAGCAGGTGTAACTTTGAGGCATCCCTGCTCAAGGAGAGATCCTGCCACACAGCCCACTGCTGCACAAACAAGCTCAGAGCTCTTGGGTCACGATGATGGTCTTAGTCACATTTACATGCCAAATGCAGTGCCAGTTTCATCCAAATTTGGCTCAAGTCCGACACTGACCAGCGCTGTAGTCAGGTGAGTACATAGCTCAACTAGCCCCCATTATTGTGTTAGCCCCCAGACATTTATCATAACTGGCATGGGTGGTTATCACTTCAGCACAACACCCAGTGGTGGTTACTGCCTGAGCAGGGTTTGGGGTGAGAGCACACCATCACAAGACCTGAGAGGACAAGAACTAAATGCTGTTTCTACCAGTAGGAAAGAAACAAAAGGGTGATACCTGAGAGCTGCCAGTAGGAAATGGACTTTGAGGTCTGTAAACCTTAATCTGGAGGGTTCAGGGAAAGAGCACCCCAAGAGGAACAATACCACACTGATTTTAGCTACAGAGACTTGGTTGTCTACCCCACTAAGGGACAAAATGAGCTGATCACATTACTTTGTACATCTGTACATGTAATTTCCTAATGACATCTGCTCAGCCACGTGCTTGGCTACTGGGCAGTAGGTGGAGTTTTAAGCTTAGTCATGACAGGTTAGTCTCTACCTAGCAGAAAACCCTTGTAACAAGTACATCAGCTAGAGAGATGGGAGCCTTGAAAGCTTTAGTAGAACTCTTACTGGGTTCTGTGCCAATAATATAACCCTGTACTACCTTGTGTTATCTGACTGCAGTGATTTCTTTTCAGTTTCAGAGTAGAAGTTTAATGTGAGAGCATACGTGGAAAACCATGCAGATCCGCTGAAAGAGGGAGGGCTCGATCCACAAACAACCACTGAAGTAAACATCCCTGCACAAAGTGAACTACATGGTCACTCTGCCAGAGAACACTTTTTGCTTCTGTCAGCAGATATTCAAATTCCTGCCTACTTTCACTAGAGAAGCAACATCTGATTTTTTTTTTATTAATCTTTAGTGATGCCAAGGATGCTTGGTAGACAGTCAATATAGACTGATTGCTGTCCTACAGATCTCACATGTCTACCCCAAATCAATGTCATCAATAGAAGTATCTGTTCAGCAGCTTGTGTTAGTGTTCTAGCACTCTTAAGTGTCCAAGATATAATCCAGGAGTCACACAATACCTTATTCCTTCTAATATCATGGGAGAAACTTTTGATCTGAAATAATTCAACCTGTCCTGCTTTGGTGTTTCAGGGCTCTGTCCCATTCACTTCTCCCCAAAGGGAGGGGCAAGTATCAGCCATGATTTGTCACTTTGGGATGCTATCTTGCAATAAAAACAGCAAGGAAGGAAAGTGAAGCTGTCTGCTATGCTGTTCATCATTCAATAGCTGATACACATTGCTGAAGCGGATATAGAACTGGTAGAGCCTAGCTTCAAATCTTATAAAACTGCAGGGACAACAGGAGACTAAGACCAGAAAGGAACAAGCTTCAAAGGACACTACCTTCCCCAGGCTACTCTCAAATGTTAAGGTTAAAAATAAAAAAAAAAAAAAAATGAAACAAGCTAGTTTGTATAAAAACAAAACTTGACTGAGGAAAGCCACCCTGCATACAGGGATGCCCAGAAGAAAACGTGCAAGGTTTCTACAATTAAATTCCTGCAGAGATTTCACCTTCTGTGCAATGTTCTCGGATCTTAGTGGGAAGAAGATCCTGGAGATGAAAGAGCTCCACAGTGAAGTGCTATCTTTATCATAGAAACCAGCATAAGGCAAAACCTCTTTAGTTATCCATTTCTGAACACAAATTAGTAAAGAATTATTCCATATAATCATTGTCTATATTTTGGATGTTTCAATTTTTGACAAAATCCTCTGAGGAAATTACATTCTCACTAATTAAACCATTA
The DNA here is from genome assembly GCA_011076525.1 of Nettapus auritus. Taxonomy (NCBI): domain Eukaryota; kingdom Metazoa; phylum Chordata; class Aves; order Anseriformes; family Anatidae; genus Nettapus; species Nettapus auritus. Next base: position 37,557,242 of record CM021769.1, read on the forward strand.
AGATATTTAACCACAAAAGAAAAATACTATTAGTATCTTTCAGTATTCAGAACCTAAAGAAATCCCAGAACATAATAACTTCTGATAAACAGTTTTGTGTTAAGTTTTCTGATGTTTCTCAATACAGCTCAAGCAAATTCCATCCCAGACCTACATCTTTAAACATGGCAACAACAAAAAATTAGCATTTCTCAGCTTGGATATTAAGTGCAATACACCTTGAGTGTTTTAACACTATTAGTGTCTCTAAAAAGAAACTGATCAATCCTATAGAAATGTAAAGCTAGAATTTCCATATTTGAGCAGAAATCTTCTCTGGAGTGAAAGAGCAGACACGCAAGTAGCCTATAGGTGCTTAAGTCCTCAAGGGGATTCTATGCTTAAACAGTTTTGGGGGTAAAAATAGGATTTCTTAACATCACAGAAATGCAAGTCGGTCATTAATGCCTCACCTGTTCTCAACTGCTGACCTGTCTGTCAGTGTATGACTGACCCTGATGAGGTCACATCGTGATTGCACCAGCTCTATGCCTCTTGATGTCTTTGATACTGGTAGTGCTTACATCACCTGATCCAGCATATGCTTGCTCGAATGAAGTCAAATCTAAACCAGAAGTTGGAGACACTCAGCTGCAGTTATAACTTACTCTGGGTGCAGCTAGAGTTACCTCAGTCTGCCTTTAACTCTTTCCAGCTTCATTTCACAAGTTGCAAAAAACCACCACCATCCCTTCTGATCTGCCAAAGGCACAACTGTATTCTTTTCCTAGCTTAGTTCAACTGGAGTGAACTATGTTCAATGTTAAACATGTTTATCAAGCACAAGTCATTTTGGCTGAAGTGGGTTAGGGAAGCAATGCTATGGGTAGATAAAGGATTATAACAATAGAATAAAAAAAAAAATATGTAAGTGCAGTACTTGTGTTTAACCAGTAACTAGTTGGGTATTATTTAGGAAGTGGACTGCTTAATGCTAAAAAGAACAAACTGCATTTCAGTGACAGAGTAAGGCTTACTAAAGTGTAGGTTTAAATTACTAGTTATATTTAAGGTTAGGAGATTACTTATTTCTTAGTTATGGAGTTCATAGGAAAAGATAAGATCATTGTTATGAAAGATTATAGACAAGGTTGTGATATAGCAAAATAGGGGCAGGGAAATTCCAGTTTTTGAACATGCCAGTAAGTAGCATAATTTTGTGCTCAACATTTCACATGGCTGAATAGTACAGAGTAAGTCTTCAACCTAAGAAGGCAGGACATGCTACTAGAATAAAAAGGCACCATTTTAGAGATCTGACTCTGAACGCTCAAGGTTGCATGGTACAGCCCAAAGGAGGCCAGAAGTAACTATGGCATACTTAGGAGACTCCCCAACGTTATGCTGTTGCTACCACAAACAGGACAAGAAAATGAAAACATTAAAGTCTGTGGTTAGGATAAGAGATCTCTACATCTAATAGACCAAGCAGTGACAGAGTTATAGACTGATATGGTAGGCTTCTTCTGAAGTCTTTAAATGAAAACATGATCCCTTCATGGAAGATCTACCGGAACTTGATATAAGCTACAGGTTTTTCAGAGGAATCAGTGATACTCAGCAGCCTGTGTTACACAAATCACAAGATTATTGCAAGTTCATCAAAAAATAAAGATCTAACTTTTTAAAATTGCAGAGCCACAGGCTACCCCTGTTCATCTAAACATCTTTAAGTGCCACAGCCCTGTGGACATGGTTTATGCAATGCATGCAGACCTGATAAGCCAGTTATGGACACTTGTCTCCAAAACCAAATCAAGTACATTGATTAAACTAACATTTACACTACTCTGAATTAAGTTAGACAAGACCTGCCTTCACAGTGTAGTGTCTAAAACAAGCCACTGAAGCAAGGCACATAATGCAATACATAAAATAGACATTTTGTTGTTGGAATAAGCACATAGCATCTGTACAGAAAGTGGTTTTACTCATGCCAGCAAGTAAATAGCATTAAGTGAGCCCCTCCACCCTCTCCAATGCAGTCTCCCCCCCTTCTTCGGCCTAGCCCTCCATTTTAAGAGCTTGAAATTTTCTCAATTAGTAAAGAGCATTTCTACTTCACAACAGCCCCTCAAGTCTACCTCAGTGTGAGGCTGAGACTCAGCCCACCAGGACCAGTCCAATGGGAACAACAAAGCAACAACACACCACAGAAATGAAGTACAATCACACAGTACCTGAGCAAGGAGAGCCATAGTAACCAGGGACAGCCACAATCCAGTCACTAGCAGGCAAATCCACAGCACCAAGGACAAAGGGGCAGTACAACCCAAACAGTATATGAACAACAAATCACCCGAAGCAGGGGGCTTAGCCCCAGTTGCTTAAATGCAGCTCCTGGGACAAAGAGTGGATGGTCTGTGGGTGGAGGCCCCATGTTGGGCTGATGAGGGTAATCAGAGCCTGCTGGTGAGCTCAGGGCCCTGGCAAAGCCATTAGTCAGTCTTCTGGTTTCCATGGGGAGCAAAGAGAGGGTATAGGTTTGAAGATGATGATGAGGGTACTGAAGTGTTTCTCTTATGAGGAAAGGCTGACACAACTGGGCACATATAGCTTGGAGAAGAGAAGGTTTAGAGGGGATCTTAGCAATGTGTACTGATAGGTGAGGTCCCTTCCAACTCAGCCATTTTGTGATTCTGTGATTTGGCCTTCCGTTTCCTGTGGTGTCTGTGGTATTCACATACTTGTCTCCATGGTCTAGATTATGATCTGGCACAGCTGCAGAAAGTATTGAGCAGAATGGGAGAAAAAAGGGCATCTGAAGATAAGCCCCCTGGCCCTGAGATGTGAAAGGCAAACTGCTGGTTGCCTCTGCTTTACCAGATTCTCCAGATCTTTCAGAAACAGTCCAACTCTACAAGGCATATGTTGGTGCTTCTGAAGGACCCAGTATACGATTGTTCAATGATAAAATGTTTGATAGGGCTTGAAAAAAAATCAGAGATTTATCTATGACCTGTTTTACCTGTTTAGTCTTCACTTGTTCATAATTAAAAGATAATTGAGTGTAGGAAAAGGAATTAGAATACTATATGATGTAGTGGGTTCATAAAGTCTCAACCCAAAAAGTCAACAAAGTACTCTTCTCTGAAATACTGCTGCTGTTTGAAAACCTGACTTGAAACATACTCCATGTGCCCTGGTTACTCTCAAGGGAATTTGCTACAGCTTGTAGCCAAACTTCGTTCACTGTTCTGAAGAGCATTGTGTGCACCAGCTGACCCTCGTTTTCTACTTTAAAGATACTTGCCGGCTGGTAGTGCTATACGGGCTTTGCTGTAGTATAGTACATAAAATATCTGATAAAAATATACAGCCCTTAAAATACACATAACAAATAATTACACAAGCAAAACCAGCTAATGGAAAAGTTCTAACAAAAGAAACAAACTACATATAATGGTTTATAAACCATATATAAGCACAGATGGATTATAATAAAAGAGATAAACCTATATAATCATGTATCATGTATATTTACCTAGATATATCTGATTTTATATATATGTGGATAGTTACAATGTAGACTGACAATACTATTATTTTATATAATAATATGTAGATATAATAATGACAATCTCTGCAGAGATCTATTTCATATTTAGATATAGAGAGATTTCTGTAGCAAAAGAGAGAGAGATTTATGCATATACCAACATTTTAATAGATAAATTCAGTTTGGAAGCTTCTGCAGAACAGTGGCTGGCAGCTTAAAGTGGGAACACTGCATAAAATATCCTGTATACAAGAATTTTTATCTGCATGAATCTTCTAGTGGCTGCACCTAGGAAAGGAATTAGAAATTACTTGTTTTTATCTTTACTGAAACGATTTATGCTACTGAGCTCACCCTATATTATTCAGACAATCTAGTTAATTGTCCTTTTGTAAGGCCTGCGTGCTGAATAAGAAAATCAGAAATCTACTGGGTGTTGGGATTTATACATTCTAGTGGCTGGTGCACCTTTAGTCCTTGAAACTTCAGGCAAGTTGCTGTATTACCAAGTGTCTGAAGAGGAATGATATAGTGCTCTGCCCTCATATTTCCACCTTGACTAATTGTAATAATGTGTCTTCTGCTGTTATGCTCTTCCTGGTTTGGTTATTTTAATGAGGAAGATGATTCAAGCTGGATTTGAACCTACCTTGTGCTTGCAAGGCATTATGTGTGATAATATAGCTGGGGGCCTAATATTAACTGGACAACCTTGAGACAGTCATGAACATTGTAAAGGACCTTGAAAAACTTCGTGTAAGGACTGACACAACATTTCTGTCATGTCAGACACCTTTTGAAAGCTGAGTATATAAAAGCTCATGGCTATGACTCCATCTCTGGAGAAAGTGGTAGCAACTGAAACTGTCTCCTCCAGCACTGTACTTGCTAAGGAGGAAACAAGATTGCAAGAAACTATGCTGTACTAAGCCTTACTAAGACAGTGAAGAGGAACTGGCAAGCAAGTCAAACTTCAGTTTCTTGGATGCAGCAAGAAACGTCTTATGCTGCTAAGTCACGTAACTGATTTCAGGCATTGATCGCTAAGAAGAGAATTGGCTTTCTGAGCGTGTAAGGACTTGGACTCCAGGGAAGCGAAGGCGGCTCACTAATTGCCCCTTCACAATGCTGCCTGACAAACCTGTCCTGCTGTTGTGTCAGCAATGAAGGATTCATCCAGAACAGCAATTCCTTGGCTCCATCTTTGAAGGGAGCTGTATATAGGTGACAGAAGATTGAAATGCTTTATTTATTTATTTATTTATTTATTTTGTAGGCAGGTGAGGATTTGTGGTAAGATTTTTCCTAGTAAAAGAAGCACAACACAAGGAAGGATGCAGGACAGGCTTGCACAGACAGTAAGTTCCTGTTTTTATAGTGATAACTCAAAGAAACCTCAGTCAAGAGCAAAATACCCTCTTTTTTTAGACATGCAGGCTTGCTCCTACAATTAAGGATCTAAAGTAGAGATGTCAAGTGATTGAAAGGCTCACAGGCTGGATATTGTGCACTTGGGATGTTTAAATAGTTCACATAGCATATTTGGAATCCCATTTAAAAGAAAATTTTTAGCTCTGGTCACTGAAAAGCAAACCTCCTCGATAAAAACTCACTGTGAAGTGGCACAGTGTTCTTTTCCCAAAGATGTAAACTGGATAAAATAGAGACTGAAAAATGGTAATCTCTTATCCCTTGTTTAGATCATAACTATGAATATCTATATCCAACTACCTACATATATGACTTTTCAGTATTGATTAAAAAGAACATATCAGAATAACTTTATTTATTTTCAAAGTCAGGATCTCAGACTTTAGGAAGTTTTAGAGTTCAAGTTGCACATGCAAGTTTGAGTTAGATTTTTTGCATATGCATTATGATAACAGAAATGATAATGTACAGTTACTTGACCCCGTGTTGTTTTTTTTCCTCAGAACCATTGCCTCATTTAGGCTGACCCTAAAAGGAGCTTGTTCTTAATGATGCTGAGTAACAGTATGCTTAAGTAAAAATACTGTTGAAAGGTTTTATTATTGTAGTGAAAGGAGTCTAATTTTGCTTCTCTGATTCTGAGTGAGATGGGAGAACACAGCAATTCACTCTTGCAAATTTTAACAGCCCAAACTACTAGCAGGTAAAACAATCATTACCCTCTAGATTGAAGCCATGCTCTGAGAGAGAAATTCAGAAGAGATTCTTAACAAGAACCAATTAAATAAGTACATCTGACAAGCTTCAGTAACCAGCCTAAAAGTTATAAGTCCTGCTATTCCACATGTAAGGAGACAGAAAAATCCTTTGGCCAAGCATAAATCTCATTTAAAATGAGATTATAAACATGCTAAGTAATTGACCCAATTTTACTTCTGCATCTAATGCCATATGCTGTTCCTTGCTTACAGAATTTTAACTCCTGTGTTAGCAATAGCAACAGTTACTTTATTTTTTAAAGCAACAAAAGCCGTTTTCTCTAACACTCTTATAAGGAAACTCGACAGGACAGTATGATCGTAATTAAAATAACAATAGAATTTCCAACAGTTTAGGTCAAGCAACTTGTCCTTGACAAAAAGAGAAGAAGCCGAGGCGATCGGCTCCGGGGCGGACGCGCTCTGCAGCCGAGCGGGGGATCGGGACAACCAGGGCTCTTTTCCCGGCATCGAGGCCACTCGAGGCAGCCGAGGGAGCCGCCACGAGCCGGCAGCCCTGTGAGGGACGTGACGAGGCGGAGGCGGAGCCAGCAGCGCCCCCTCCCGGCCGCTCCAAGGCAGCCCCTGGGGAGCGCGAGCGACCAGGACGGGCAAACAGGGCGGGGCGCGGCAGTTGGCGCAGGCAGCGCGAGCAGGGAGGGCAGGGCGATCCCGCCCACAAGAACACCTCCCCTAACGGCTGTCTGGCACTCGCTGGGCCGCCGTGGTCCTCGCTAGGCAGCGAGCGAGCGCCAGACAGGCTGTAGGCACCCAGGCAGACTGCCCGCTCCAAACTGCGGCAGTTCGGGTCTCTGGGTGCAGGGAGTGCCAGAGCCTGCTGCTGCCGCCGTCTGAGGGAGGCAGAGACACCGTGTGCGTGAGGTGCGAGCAGGTGGACGACCTGGTCCGCCTGGTGGCAGAGCTCAAGGAGGAGGTGGAGAGGTTGAGGGCCATCAGGGAGTGTGAGCGGGAGATAGACTGGTGGAGCAACTCCCTGCAAGGCCCGAAGGAGAGGCTCCGGAGTGAGACTCCCCACATGGGGGTGGACCCCCTGCCTGGTCGCTGTCGGGCAGAGGGAGGGGACCTCGGAGCCGAGGAGGAATGGAGACAGGTCCCTGCTTAATGATGCAGGAAATGCCCCCCCACCTGCCCAGGTGCCCTTATGCAACAGGTTTGAGGCCCTGGAGCTCGGGGGAGCAGTGGACGAGGGTGTGGAAGAAAGTTTACCCAGGAAGCCTAGGGCAAGGAAGTCTGCTCCACACCTCAAGACTGCTCCCACCAAAAAGGAAAGTTTGGGGTTCTTTGACCACGGGGCGCTTTACTTGGCACCTGGCCTGATGGCCGCAGACGGGTCCCAGCTGTCCCCAAGGGGAAAACAGTTCCTGGCCCAGGAGCTGGCAGGGCTCATTGAGAGGGCTTTAAACTAGGTAAGAAGGGGGACAGGGAAGAAACAAAGCCTGTTGGAGGTGTGCCAGGGGGAACAGTGGCTAGGCTGGGGAAGGCAAAGGCTCAGCTGAAGTGCATCTACACTAATGCACGCAGCATGGGCAACAAGCAGGAGGAGCTGGAAGCCATTGTGCAGCACTCGGGCTATGACTTGGTTGCCATCACGGAAACATGGTGGGACCACTCTCATGACTGGAGTGCTGCCATGCCTGGCTATAGGCTCTTCAGAAGGGACAGGCAGCATGGAAGGGGTGGTGGAGTGGTTCTCTATATTAGAGAGTGTTTTGATGTCGTTGAACTTGAGGCTGGCAATGACAAGGTGGAGTCGCTATGGGTTAGGATCAGTGGAGAGGCCAACAAGGCAAGCATCCTGATGGGGGTCTGTTATAGACCGCCTAACCAATATCTACCGCTTTGAGATAACAATTATTGGATGAATAACCTGCCTGTAAAAGCATGTAATTTAATTAACAAAGAAGGATGCAATATTCCCAATGAGAAGAGGAAAGAGTAAAGGTAAAAACAATTCTTCTATGAAGCAGCATACCACGAGTGAGATGTTATCAGGCATTTCACAACTGGAGAAATGCCCTCTTGTGGTCATACTGCTACAAGAGCAACCACTTACTTTAATTAATGACAGGCTACTGTTAACTGGTTAAACACTGTTATTTGTGTACTGGTAACTAGCACTTAAGCATTTGAGTTTGTAAGACTGGTTTTAAAGCACGCATCAGAAACCTGAAGTGGAAGTGTGCTACCCAGAACCATGCCACGAGGAGAGAAACGTGAATTAAGAAATGTTGGTAATTTATTTCTTTCATAAAAAGAAAGAATAAAAGCACTTATTTGTGTTTGATCATGTAAATGTTTCCAAATATTTTTAACCCTTCCCTAATTAATAGAATGAATGGGGTTCTTACTGAAAATAAAAAGGTACATTTGTTTTCTAGAGAAAGTGCTCTTGTTTTATCACAAATACACAATTATATTCTTCTTTGGGTTTGAATGTATAGTACACTAATTTTAGAGTCTGAATCTGAATTTGTCTATATGTAATGAATCAACCTTCTTCATTTATATTCAGTTTGAGCTAGGTATCACATCCCTGAGTCACTGCAATTTCTGTCAGCAGTGAAGCCCCTGAGCGCTCTTGTTGCAAGCATGCTGGATGATGCAAAAGGCAGCATTACACCTGCTGTTACAACACTGGTTCCAATGTTTTTAATCCCCTAAATATATCACAAAACCATTTTCAATTTCTATATTTGCAGATACCAATAAGAATTCTCTATTTCTGTGTATGTGATGTGAACAGAATAAATAGCAGAAGAAAGTTTTATTTACTATTTAAAATCTCTGAAAGTGCTCAGTATGGTGAACACAGTTTCACCATATATCTTTGGTGTCCATTATTCAGCAATTTAACCTTTGGGACAGATGCAGTCATGCAACATTGCGGATGTCCCAGCTCTGGAAGTGTTCAAGGCCAGGCTGGATGGGCTTTGGGCAGCCTGGTCTAATGGGAGATGTCCTGCCCATGGCAGGGGGTTAGAACTGGGTGGTCCTTAGGGGTCCTTCCAACCCAAACCTTCTGTGATTTTTCCAGGTGATCCATGGAAGTCTTGTAAAAAGAGTGCCCAAATCTGGACACGAGAACTACTGTCCTGTTGAAACCTCTGTCTTAGTACTAGAGCAATATAGCAGAAAGAATTTCATTCAGTGTAAAATCCACATCAGCACAATGCCATTTTTGTGGGGTAAAACCAGTTGTATGTGTGGTTTATTATTCTTTCTTGATTTTTTTAAACAGTGCTTGTCTATCAGTTTTGTGTGTCCCCCCCCCCCCCCTTTTTTTTTTTTTTCCAGATCTTATCTCCAATCTGCAAAAAGATCTTGAAGACCTTGTGGAAGATCTGGAAGATCTTGTTCCATTTCAGTGCTAAGAAAAATGCCCCCAAAGCAAGCCGATAGCTACTTATACCTGCTATGGATTAGTTGTTGTTGTTGCTATTCTTTGTCTTTACAGGACAAGACAGAACAGCACCAATTTCAGGACAAGTTAGAGACTGAAATTAGAAAAACCATCATAATGCAAACTGTTGAATCCAGATTCCATGTTTTCCATACATATATCAGCAGATCTCATAGAGCAGCCTGGTCTCAGTGGTTGGATAACCAAAAGTACTGAATGTTTATTTTATGGCTTAATTACTATTAATCCTTTCTCAGGTAAAATATAACAGTTTAACATTCAAATCAACCAAAAAGATTTAAATAGATGGACTTATAAAATATGACTGGAAGGTAGATATATAAAACCACTCAGAAAAATTCGGGCCATAGTTCATATAGCTTTGATTATGCACTTCTAAAGACAGAAAGTGCTCATTGAAGTTAATGAATATTTTGGTTCCTTATCAACTTGTGGATTGGAGCCTAGATGTAAACACAGCTGGTGTGTGTTCAGCCACATCTTCTACTTCTCTGCAAGTTAGAGGATGTCATTTGATGAGGAGGTCTTGTGAGGATGTTTATCAAGTTAGATTGAGTTTGATAGAAGTGGCTGACACGAGCGTTTTATGATATGCCTAAAGTTTTACAAGAACAAAACAAACAAAAAAGCACAAAAATCAATTAAAAAAAAAAAAACACAATTTAAACAAGAAGTTGTAGATTACGTATTACATAAAATACCATTACACTTTTAAGTTGTCTGTAAAATTCTTGGGAAATAGTTACTCTGCTGACAAAGGAGTGACTACAAATTTTATTCACTTTCACATCATAGGATTTTAAAGGTTTATTATTGCAGATTAACGTTTGACTTTTATCTGAGCTATCTATGTGTAACCTTTACGGGAAAATGTCCTGCCCAAGATACCGTCAGGATTTGCTACGTGCTGCAGTGAATTGGATGTCTTATCCACAAAGAGTTTGATGCTGTTCCAAGGGAAAGTGAGTTATCACTCCTGTTTATATAATTTCTCCCCAAAATCTGGAGTCTGGTTGATCTCAATGTTCAGCAATATAAGAAAAAAAGAAAAAGGTATCAGATTGTGGTTCAAGTGGGTGCAGCCCTGGTTTCTCAGTTGTCATCACTGGAGGTGAATACCAGTTTCCTTCTTGACTAGATTCATTTCTCCTTTCAGAGCAAACCCAGATATCTGGGACAATGATGTACTGCTTGGTCTCACAGCATGGAACAGCTACAAGAGCAAAACACAGTCAGAGACACACCAAGCACTCCATGCCTTTCAGCCGCAAGCACTTGAGAGCTGCAATGACAGTTTTGTCAGGATTTTGTTGCTGATTAGCAACACTTCACCTTGCATTGGACATCCAGGCTATGATGCAACTAAAGCAGAATTTGCTAAAGAAATGAACAAACAGCAGAAAGTTGTCTAGCCAGCCTTATGAGAAATAAAGTTTAGAGTGTTCTCATCCCTCAAAAATAATTGGAGGTGACCATCTCACTCTGTATTCAGGATACTTGTTTCTCTAGAGGTTAATCAAATCGGATCATCCCTTTCCTCTTGAACAGCACTGTACACCAAGCATATGTTTCCATTATAGTGGCCATCCTCCCTGCCAGGAGCAGGACTGCTTTTCAGTTTAATCAATTGAATTTAATACAATTTAGTAGCGTAACTCCTGATTTTAGTTACATTCCCAGCCCTGGGACTGAAGCTCAGAGCTCCCTCATGGATCAGTTTCCTACACATTGGATCAAATAATGTAAATAATTCCTATTAACCTTTACAAGAACAATACTGAAGTAGAAATGGAAACTCTCTGAAGTGAGCAGTTTATTATGAAAGAAGATTTAAGTTTAACTTCATTTTATATGGAGGCTTTCTTGTACATCCTGAGTTTGTATGCTTATTATGCCAGTACTGGATTATGGCTGAGACAAAACTTTTGTGATTGTCTCATTTCACAAAATAGACAAGCTAAATATTCATATAACTGCTGGGATTGGCTGTCTGTGGGAAGTCTTACCATAGTAAAAGTGTCCTTTGCTTTAATTCCCTCTACTACAGCATGGTAATTCATTGCTATCTACGTAAATGAACTTACTTTTTATCATATGTTAAAAAAAAAAAAAAGCACCCCAAAGAACTAAAAATCTCACGTCGTGTTAAATGTGTCAGTACGTATATGTATACATACATACTCCTACAGGTGGATTCCACGTGTATTTATTCAAGATCTATATACAAATGTTTCTGCTTGTCTTTGGTCAATGACAATTACCAGTTTTATAACCAAATATTGTTACTTTAAGCAAAATGAAGTGTAGAAAATGAAAATGAGGATAACCTTTCTGAGGAAAGCAAGTTTGACAGTGAGCATTGAGTGAGCACTTACAGCATTTTGTTAGTAAGGTAAGTCTTCCACACACTGCTTTGCAATGTTTGAAAAAGCTTTGTTGGGAGGTCAGAATTCTTACATTTCTTACATTTGGATGAGTGGTGCCTGATATGGCTTATTGTGATCTTAAATGGTTTGTTTGGTTGGTTCTTCTCCAGTAAATGCATTTGACATCAATCAGGCTGTCTACCTGACTTAAGATGTGGAATTCACAAGGATCCTAAAATAGCTTCTGTCTCCTATTTGGCAAGTATTTTAGGAGCACATGAAACAAAGGCTAGGAACATGCAGTCAGAGCAGCCATCAGAAGTCTCCCATCCCTAGGGTTCATGGGATCTCTCATAAACCTGCTGCCTGCATCCTGCTGCCTCCTCACACAAGGCTTGACTACTTGGTTATACTCAGTAAAGCTAAGGTGAAGGAACTACTGCAGCAAAGGTGGTCAACATTTAGTAAAACCCATCTGGTAAAACCCTACTTTAACATCTCCTTTTAATTGTTCTTATAATGCAAGCATTCCTGTATTCTCGGAGGCGCACACTTGACCAAAGTTTGCTCTTTTGCTTCTTTAGCTGTGAATTTTCCTTTCCCTTTGAGGGTGCTGTCCCCCAGCACGCCGCTGGTGTGGCTGTGGAGTTTCCTTGCTGGCCACCAGATGCAGCTCCAACCCAGCCTGCTGCCCTGGGCGGCTGAAATCATTTGCATACATCAGCAGTAATTGCCTCCGTGCAAAAATGCAGCTCACCAGCACGCCGTAACTCTTCAGCAAGAACATTATGTCAGTAGTGTCACTTGAGGCTCAAGGGAAGAATGAAAATGCGGAGAACAGTTTGATCAGCGGATGATATTATAGCCGGTCAATTCAGTCGTATATATAATGACTATGGTATTACAGCATCAGGGACGGGGTTTATCGTACTGTGAAATACCATATTCCTGCTCAAACAACACAACAGCTCCTTCAAGTGCTAACTGCATAGCAGTGCTTTGAGGATTTCAGATCAGGGTCAGCAGCTGGGATGAAGCAACTGCTAGGGAAAAAGTTACATGGTGTTTTCTGGAGTGAGAAGCAACGTGAAGCATTATATAAATACGATGCACATCTTAGTAAGTTTCATTGACGTTGAAAGCCAGCTTTTCAGGCAGCGTTTGTTACTGGCATGCTTCTAACACCATTGGTATCTCTTTCACAGTTGCAATCTCAGGCGATTTGAGAGCGTGTAATATCTAAACGACAAACGGAGCATCCTGTTTATAGGGGTAAGGCTTTTTTCCCGTTCTCCATCGCCCCCGGGGGGCAGCTCCCTGCCCCTGCCCCCTGCCCGGGCTCTTCCCCCCGGCTGCCCCTGGCCCGGCCGCGGGACGTCCCCCGGGCCCGGAGCGGCGCTGCGGCCCCTGCTGCACCTCCCGGCGCCGGCTGGCGGCGCTGCTGCCTCTGCCTCCGGGGCCGGCCCCGCGCTCGGGTGCTCCGGGCCCCGAGCCCGGGCTCGGTGGGGGTTTGCCCTGCCCCGGCGCTGCGCAGCGGGGGGAAGCAGGGATGCGGTGGCCCCGGGGTTGTGTGGCGGTCCCCTCTTACTCGCAGCTGGGAAGGTGCTGGGGGGTTCCTCCGCTGGGAGCTGAGGGAGACGGGCACGCTGCGGCTGCTTGGTGCTGCTCCGAGCTGGGGCAACACGCAGCACCTCGCTGCCAGGCCTCGACTCCTCCGTTCCTCAAAAAGACCCCAAATTTTACCTTCAACAGCACCGATTTATCGGTGTCGCTGCAAGCTCCTTCCATGAAAGTGGCCGACAAACTAAGGCATCAGATCCTGATCTCTGCTGCCGTAAATCTGGAGTGAAAAAAGCATCAGTAGCTCCAGCAGATTTATATTAGATTGCTTCCATTTGTGCTGAACTACCACGAAACTCCTTCAGCCTTGAAACTGGCAGCTTGGTTACTTTACTCCGAAGGTCCTGGTCACTGCGCCAGAGATAAGATTACAGAAGGCTTTTCCTTTTAATCACATCTCTGCCAACTTGTACTTCTGTCATGAGTATTCTTTTAAAATAGTCCTCTCAGGGCAATTAAGAAAAACAAAACAAAACAAAGCAAAAAAAAAAAAATAGGGAGAACAAAGAGACTGTCATTAGTAATCCAAGTAGGGTTTCTTTTCTGAGAAAGGATTAACAGGGAAGATAAAAAGCAGAATGAGAAGGCAATTAATGTTGTCATTATCAGCAATTTCTTCAAATTAAGTTGGCAAGTCCTGTATTCAGTGCACAACATTCATTGTGGATTGGCATTTGAAAAGATTTGTAAGAATTAAAAATAAGTGCTCAGAGCAGGGCTGCAGAAGTACAGTCTGGGTTGGGAGCCAGGGTGAATTCCGTCAGGGCTCGGAGGCAGCTCTAGCCCCACAGAGTGTCACCTGCTCCCGGAAAGATCCTGTATTTTTTCACCCTTCTCCCGATCTCTTGGGGAAAAGGTAAGCATGTGAAGTTTTTGGCAGACCAGCCTGAAACTGGAGGTTATGCATTGCTTTCTGAGTTGCGGGTCTATATAGAAACTACATAGCAGACCTCAGCATAATTAAAAGAGTAGCTTGCTTTAGACTAAAGGAAACTAATGACATTATGGTGAAAGAAACCAAGATGGGAATTTCCTTCTTTGAACCAGTGAAGAGCTTCTGAGAGGTCATTGAACACCATGCGACTATGATGAATTTTAATAGAGCATGTGGTAGGGATGGCTGAAGAACCTCAGCTAATTTATATTATAATAGGATTTGCTTAGTGGGGAGTTCACTCCAGTGGGAGGAATGAAATGTCACTGAACATGTGGAATTTCAGAACAAAAAATAATTACTAGCCAATAAACAATGGTGCAATATTAACACTGTCAGGCTCCTCCAGTTCATATCATCAAGCAAACATCAGCAAGAAGACAGGATGTTGCCTGTGCCTATCCTTGTTTTGTGGTCCTAAAATGCTGGGCTTGTGGTGGCTTTTCTAGCCTGTCCGTCCCTGGCTTTGCCAAGAAATGTATTGAGAAGTCTTTATTTCATCTAGATGCAGAAGGAGAAAACTGCACAAAGTGTCCTAGGTCAAGAGATTTGTTAACTAAGGTCACCAAAAAATCTGATCTCTTTGTCTCTGTCCCTTACATCTTCTAGCTTTGCTTAGCCAAGGCCACCGAGTTCACAACAAAGGCATGAGACCTTGCTGTTGCCGCTCATCCCTGCACGCTTACTCTCAGGGCTGCTCCTCGTGTTTTCCACTGACCATTCCTATCCTGCATGCCTGCTGCTCCTGCCTCTTTTCCTCCCTGCTTTCTCTGCATTCCCCTGCTTTTGTCTGCTGCTCCCTGCTCTGCCTCCATTACTCCCTTTGTTGTCTCCCTTGTGCCTTGCTCCACTCCTCTGCAGCCTCCCCTGCCCCTCATTTCTCCTCACCGTGCATCCAGCCACTTCCTCTGGTGTATCTGCTGCTTGGCCATGCACAGCTGCCGCCCTTCTCTCCACCTCCACCACTCCCGCTGCTGCTCCGCACGCAGTTTTGACCAGCTCCGCTTCCAAACAATGAGGCTTTGACCTCTTTCCCCTGGGAGAAGATTTCACAGCCAAACACGTCTCACTGGCAGGAGCTTTTCCTGATATTCAGCCTGTTTCCTTCTCCCATTGCTCCTACTTAAATCTCCTTATATTGAACTAACAGCTTGTGCCCCAGGCGAGGTGTTTATACCCCTCCATTTCTGACTATTGCAAAAAAGTTTTGAATGCAGACAGCCAGGCCAAGAAGCACAGGGGCACCATGCGTCCCGGTAAGTCAGATACCATCATACCCAGAAGGAACAGAACAAACACACTTACCATAACGAAAAATAGGCCACATGCCTTACAAAAATTCTCCAGGAGCCAAGCCTTGATCAGCTTTTATCCGTCTGCAAGATACTAATGCAGACAGCTGTGTCAACAGCCTGGGAGCCAGGGGCTGAGTGAACCTGAGCTCCTGGAGGGGGTGGACAGTGATCTGAGGTAGGTGAATATGGCCCAAACTGAAGAAGCTTTGATGCAGAGAGCGGACATTGATCCCAGAAGGTAGAGGAGGAAGGCATTAGGCTTGCCGAGAGAGTAAATGCAGGAGACACCGAGTTGGAGTAGCTCAAAAGGGAAGAAATACAGCTGGCAGGATGGGAGGGAGAGACGTTCGAGCAGCTGGGACACAGGCTGAGGTGGATTAGGGTGTCCTGCATGGGTGACATGGGCAGCTTGTTGTCAAAGGCAAGCGCACCCCGCACACAGAGCCAGGTAAACAGACGGCAGAAGTGTCTGAAGCCGAGAAGAGTCATGTTTTAAGGGCAAATGCTGTCTTCTGCCCAAGAGTCTGGAAATTGTTTGGAACAAGGAGGGATTAAGACTGATACTAAAGCTTCATGTCCAACGTGCGGTTTCTGAGGCAGCCAGCTGATGCCTGTACACATGCCTCCACGGCCCGTGTGAAGCTGAGGTGGCCACCTGCCCACACGGTCACCCAAATTCCTGCTCACCAGGCTCAGCATGGGCACCAAGGACAGACCAGGCATCGGGAGCCCCCTACCGCTCACTGCTGAAGCAAGGTGCTTTTTCTTCTTCTTTCTTCCCTATCTCCCCGCTGCATCTTGCCACGTACTCAGTGCTGGCACGTGTTCGCACCCCTCCATCAGCTGATGCAGCTCACGAAACCTCCACAACAATATCCTCTTTCTTATCACCGATTTTCTGCTGGCTTAGTGAAGTGAATGGCTTTGTGCAAAGGGTCCATCACGCACCATTTTAAAGCAGGGAGCAAGCTGGTACAGCTGGGCACAGCATGCTGGGGATGAAGGGAAGTGGGAGCAGGGTTTCCCCTGCCTTGTCAGTGGCAGACACTAACCTAGCTCAGCCGTACAAGGAGCTACCCCCTGAGCAAGCATCTGAGCAAGCATTTTCTTCCTTTTCTCCTGCATTTACAATGTGCTAACCTATATGTACCCATTAGCACATTGTAAGAGCTGCTCATTTTCCCTGTCTAGACGGGACTTTCAAGCAGACATTCAGATCTGCCTTGAGGCATTTTGTCAGGGCAGTCCTCAAAAGCACCCTTCAGAGGCTCAAAAGACAACTTCAGATGGCAATATGGAATCCTGCTCTTAATGATTAAAATAGCTTACTTTGGCCAGTCCAAAAGCTAAATTAGTAATACCAGCTGAATTAATAACAGTGAAAACCACTTATTAGAAATTATAATGGTGCTGAATAGCATAACTGATCCCCTATAGTGTAAATCAACCTGGCCCCATTTATGCAATGAAGCTACAGCTGCTTACAGCAGCCAAGGACCTGCCCTAACGTTTTCTTGCTTTTGCATATACCTAATGTAACATCCCAACCTTCTTGCTCAGTTTTTCTGCCTTTCTTATAATTTTTCCCTTAGAGGGCTTCTTTAGACATAGCAAAGACTGCTTGGTAATTTTTATGTCTAGCCTCCTATTTCCCTTGCTACTCCCCCATGCAGTAATTTGTGTTGGGAAAGGTAAATCAGAGCCACATGTTCCCTTTATAAGCCTGAGATAAAGGGCAGCAGCAATACAGCTCGCTGCGAATTCACCGGCCTCATTCCATCTGCCAGTAGTGACAGAGAAGATCACAGTATCAGCAAGCTTCCTCTGTTTTGCACGTTACTTAGTTTCTTCTATCAGTGCAAGAGGCAGCTGAGTGGCACAGCACACCCCAGCGTTCCCAGGCAGAGCCCCCATGACAATTTGACATGCTGTCACAGCCAGTGTGCATCACTTGCATCGCTGGGGACATCCTGTCATGGGAGATACGGCCCAATCAGGTTCTGCAGCTCTGGTACAAAGATTAGCATTATTACTGGATCAAAGAAAAAATGCCTTTATTAATATCACGCCTAGGGACTGACAGTCCTCTGAGTCACCGCACTGTGAATCATGATCTATTCCCATACAGCCAAGAGCATCACTGTGGAATTGCACTGTCAGGAATGGAGAATGAAACTCTTGGGCTTATTCTGGCTCTCCTGAGGATTAGGCTAATTGGCATTTCCCCAAAGACTGACCATTAATCCACCTGTGTGAATCCATCTAGGTGAAGAGCGCAAGACAAAACTGACTATTAGAACAGGTATTGAATTCTCACTCCCACCAGATATTTTTAGGAGCTATTTGTTTCATCACCCATTTCCTTAGTTGTTCATACCTGTTTGAGGTTACAGATGCACAGAAACATACATGTGTCCTGCGCTCACATCTTTTAACACAGTTAAAAACAATCAATGTTTTCCAGAGTGACTGTTTCAACAAAGTTATCAATAACTTTTAAAGAACACTTGCTCGACACGCACTCAGCTCTTCTGGACTGTTTGATCGTATTACCTGGAGCTGCTGGCAAAGATCCTGCCAAATTGAGTGCTGGAGGAGCTTAAACACTGTTGATATCAATACTGCAACATTTTTTCCCAAATCAGTGCTGGTGTTCATCTCAGGCTGAAAAACTGACTGGATGTTTTTCGCACCTTATATTAGACTCTGGGACTTGCAGAGCTTTTCTGGAGCTACTAGGACTGATTCTCAGTAAATGGTACCTGGATGTCTTTGCTCCAAAGACAGAAGAATGTCTCACAGCCATGCAGTGTGGCATCTTAATCCTTCACTAGGACATTTCCACTACCTATTCTAAATTTTGCCCAGAGGCATCACACTCTGCTGCAGGCCTTATTTGACAGGAGATACTGCATCTCAGGTACAGAACAAAGCTCATCAATGTAACGATCCCCTCCATTTTAGCAGAAGACTAACCATGACTGCAGTGTAAAGCCCAAGCCAACATTTTCACCAGCGCACTGGTGTAAATGAGAATGGGGACACACCAGGTTACAGCACGGTGAACTTGGCTATGAACCCAGCATCAGCGGCAGGGTAAGCAGTTACCCCACGCAGCCCAACACAAGTGTGAGGTCACTGTCCCCCTTCCTCTGAGGGCCAAACAGTCTCAGGTCACTTCATGTTCCTGTAGGAGAGTGTGCACAGGCATCTCTGGGAAGCAGCTGATGCACTGGAAGCTCCCCAGCCTGTGATGATTTCATGTGTCTGTACCCTGAGGACAAAGCTAGGTATTCCTGAGCTTCAGTCACAGCCTCTGATCTTTTTAAAACCCACTCAGCTCACCTTTACTCATTTCCTTTCCACCTTGCTCTCCTAGCCCTGGCTTTGGTCAGGTGACATGGCTCTGGGAAGCTTTCCCACTGTGCAGATAGTGACTCCATTACCTCTGTTACTGTACATTTGTTTAATTAATTGCTCATTTTGTTCCTGAGCTGTTGTGCTGGCCCAGTGCACTTACAGTATGCATGAGTGCCTAAAAGGTGACGAGGCTCCTAGGGATAACTCTGTCCCTTTCATTTATTCATAGAGCTCGAGCACATGATCCCTTATTAATTCCAGGCACCGCTAGCTCAGTCTGACTTGAGATAACGTGGCACAGGCTCCAGGCCCTCTCAGCTGGCACTGACGGCAAGTGAGGAAGCGAGGTCCACACCGCAGAGAGCAGGGCCGATCAGCCGCCGTCAGGAAAGCAATTAAACTTTATGTGGCATTTGAACTGTGGACCTGAAGGTGCACAGAATAGCCTTTGGCCACTCTTAAGATCTTTTCCTTAAATGCTGTAACTACTTAACGGAGGCAATTGTAAGGACATAAATCAACTTTTCTATTATTCCTCAGGAGGCCAACATCTATCACAGCAGACCTTAAAATGAATTTGAATTATAGAAATTATGAGAATTTATGTAGCAAATGACTTCTTGTTAACAGGCCATGTAGCAGAAACTTTATCAGCAGCAACTGAGACAAGCAGGCTCATCAGTATATGGGCTTATATTCAAGCACTGAACTATGGCAAAATGTGACAAATGTTCCTTCTGGTAGGACGTTCTTGTGCTTATCCCTGGGCTCTTCTTTCAGCTGTGACAACAGAGCTGCTTCTAGTGCCATGCCTTGAGATGAACCAGGGCCTCTTGGGCAGTCTGGGTCACCAATCCACTGAGGCATAAAGCCTTCCTTGCCAGGCTACCTCAAGTCCAGCACAGACAATTTATTGTCCTGGATCCGGGCCCAAGGACTGCAGCTCTGGCTCTGCTGCTATCTGAGCAGTCTGGGACCAACATTTTACCTGCAGTTCACTTTTCACCATCTGTTAAACATCTTAAGACATTTGCACCGAACATCGAACATGCAGAGTTGTGTATCATCTCTGTTATAATTAATGAGTGGTTATGATGTGGCTGTTGGAAGACTTCCACAGAAAGTGAAGCTTCTTCTACCCATAGCAGCTACGCTCCCCCTGTTCATCCTCTGCACGCTCCCTGCGGGTGCGCACAGCTGAATCACACAGCACTGATCCAGATTTCTTTCTTCTTAAGTACTGCTTTTTTCCAATACAAAAAGGAGACACCAAAGAAGGTTATTGACTTCGTGTAATTTCTCTGAGCTGCTCAGATACTGAGCTGCTAAGCATACTCTTGATAGATGAGATTAGATAAAGGAGTGAGATCAAATAGCAGTTTTCTGTTACTACCTTCCAGACAGTTGAGATGGAGCTCAGATACTACTGTGATGGGCATCCTAGAAACACTTAAGAAAGATATGTCATTGAGAAGCAACTAAATAAACCATTCTCTCCCCCTACACTTGCAACTATACAGATGCTTTCCCCCATCCCATTAAACACTTCTCTATCCCCAAGAGGCAGCAGTCTGGGACTCTGCAGGTATAGTATTTCTTCCTGTTTCTGTCTACCTGGTGTCGCTGTTGAAAAACTGGGTTTAAACTGAAGGGGCTAGGTAGCAAAATGCAAATTTGCACACATGAAATTTAAAAAAATCCTAAGGGAAGATGGTATCCCTTTTTAAAATTACAGAGAATGATTATTCTAGTTCCCATGATGTTGGAATAGAGTTAGGAAGCTTGCAAAGTATATTCTTGCTAACAGGTTGAACCTGTTGATGTTCTGTGATATAATCCTCTGCCTTGGAAAGGATTTGATATGTATTTTGTCTTGGTGAATGGATTCCACAGAACACAAGTAGTCAGCAGGCTGTTAGCACTAAATAAGTTCAGAAGAGTGCCAATCTGTTGGGATTTAAACCGCTGTCTCAGTGGTAATACTGATCTCATTTTGATCAGTAGTTAGAAAAGCATAACCAGTTTCCAGGAAGACTTTGACAGAAGCTATCATGGTAACACTGGCTACACCAAGCCACAGCCACAACATCATTAGTTACCTGAAGAAGCTGTCAGCCAGTATAGCCTTATGTCTCTCAACTGTGACTCTGGTGAGGCTGCGTTGCTGTCTGTAATGTTTAGAGCTGCAGAGCCAACAAGTGAAAGCACTTCTAATATCACATCAGCTGGCTATGCTCTGGGACAGTCAATGCCGAAGTGGGTAAGAGATTTCTAGGGTCTCTCACTCCTGTCATGTCACAGTTTCAGAAATCCTAGCATCCTTTCCTCAAGGGGGAAGCTTCTGGCTGCCCTTGGCATCACTGAATGATCTCTCTGCGAGATGGTGTTTAGGCCTTGGACCAGTGCCCAGTTTTCAAATCCCATATACTTGGTGCAATGAGGAGTGCCCCTTCTGACCCTGGTGTCTCTGTTCCACTTCAGGCTGAGACTACAGAGCTTTGGGCCAGCACCTTCTCCATTACCTCTCCGGCAAGAGTCAGTTCTTCCGACGAGACGTGGTCTCCTGAAGTCCTGGCGCGGCGGTGTGCATTCCAGATTCCACTTCAATTATTCACAGGGGGCTGTGGCACTCTACCTGCCGCTCAGGCTGCCTCTCTATCTCACTTTTCCTTTAAATAAGACATGCTCTCCTCCAACCACAGAGAAAGGTCTCAGGAGCTGACATGTATTTACTCTAAGTGGGGTTCTCGGTCCTACCCTTTTGAAAAGAAAATCTCCTGTAAGGTATTAGAGGCAACAGCAGTGACAGTTTTGGTTAAGCTCATTAGGAGAGACTTGCACCATTTGAACTGATCTGACCACTAAACACGAGCAAATCTCCTGGCATCTGTCCCTTAAGGTCTGGGGACCCTGGGGTCCACACCTGAGTTGTGAGGCATTGATGTTCTATAGGGTTAAAATACTGTGTTCTATTCTTTTAAAGCACAAAACTTCTTACTTGTAAAGCTGCTTTTTTTGTTGATGTATTCACTTTCTTTGGCCTTTTGGATCCAAACCGAACTGTTCAAAGCCTGTTCTTCGGGATGCTGTGGGTTGCTTTTGCTGTGCTTTGCTCTAATGCTCACACACCTCGGAGAAGACCCCTCGCTGCAACCCAGAAAGCAGCAGCCAGCTCTGTGCAGCACAGCTGACAGTCAGCATCTGGGGTTTCCAAACGTGCAAACAGTCAGACAGAGAGCCATTCTGGACTGCTGAGAATTATGCGATAGAATAATTAGAGATGACATTTAGAAAGGGGTTTTCCATTGTAGTCCCAGAAAGTCTCGGATTTCACCTATAAAGGGTGAAACTGGCAGCCCAAGGGCCAGGCTTTGCCCACAGAAAATTCCTCTGCTCTGCTGGAAATGGGGAACAGCTGTCAAGAGTGCACACACGGCCCAACAGCTGAATGACCCCTATGGTGCCTGAGCCTAATCAATTATAAAGAGTCAGGACCTGCCACCGCTGCATCCATGTGACCTGCAAGGCAGGTTGTGAGGAGGGGGCTGCAGAGCCCAGATCACCTGGAAAGGTTGCATGCTCCTAGCCCGTAGTATTCGTAGTCAGCGTGGGGTGTGCTGTTTGTTTTACGCTAGACTGCTAGGTCAGATGGGGTCAGCAGCACAGTAGATCATGCAGCCTTTAGCTGTGTTCAAATTCTGCAGAGCTTTGCAGGATAAAAAGGGCTGGCTGGCAGCAGCCATACTAGTGCTAGTAATATTGGCAGGCTTTATTCTGTGTAGTTACTAACATTAGCTGAAAAAAAAAGATGCATTGTTATATACCAAGGCCCAGGCACACCAAGGCCTGCTTTTGCCGAACATCTCCACAGCTGCTTTCTGGGCACTTGGTTTTCAGTTCACGAGCAGCCTCCATTAGATGACCAACACACCGGAACAGCTGATTCCTGACAATGAGACAGAGCAGGCAGGGTGCAGAGCCAGGAACACTGAAGGAAATCAGGAAGTAAATGAGAAAAATTGGGGCACATGTGGAGATTTGCCCTTCCCTATGATTTAGGCATTTACCTGTGGCCTTGAGTTAGGCACCTGTGTACAAAGGGGATCCAGGGCCTGTGCATTATCGCCTTTGGAACTGTGGTCATCCCTTTGGACACAAGTAACTGGCTCATGAGGCACTTACTTGATACTGTAACCAACCAATTATTATAGCAAAGCACAAAATACAGGAGCTGTAACCACTTCCACTCAAAACAAAGGCTGGAAGTGGAGACTGCTGTGTGCCTTGTGTGTGATGGCTAGTGGTTAGCTGCCATACCAAGGAAATACTGAGGAACAGGGACCAGTGGGCTTAAATCCTGGTACTACACATCTCCACAGCTCCTACAAAGTCTGTGTGCCAGCCACGGATTAGCAAGAGCCTGGAAGCGATGCAGAGCGTGTGAAAGGCATGGTGCCTTGCACTCAGGCCATGCAAGGCCCTTGCTCAAGTCTGTTCCAGGACGACCCATAAGTTGGCTGCACTTTGAACAAAGGCAGGTACAAGAAGAACTGAACTCTTAGAACAACTTTTCCTAAATTTCCAGCCGTTTAGAATCTCTGTGTCCGGTCAGCCTTGTTTAGTTTATACACAAAAAGTACAGATTCACTGGTAACATATTGGTTCACGTATTACATGCCTATGTGATCACTTGATCTTGTTCCTCCTGACACCTCCCCCTTGGCCATCTCCTGGTTTTCTACTTTAACCTCAGCAGCAGTTTTGCTAACATTATGTTTTCATCATGGTGGTATGAGGGAATATCAGTATTAGCAACACCAAATATCTACCAATCACGGCTCAAACCACAAAAAGGCAAAATTTGCTTAAAGATCCAATTTTAAACCATTGCAAGTGTGTAGGGTTCACTCTATCTGACTGCTTGCGTTCCAGTATTGAGACTCTTCCTTTCAAGCTTTTCTCCTCCATCACCAAGGTTACAAATAAATTTTTGGTCCATGAGCTGGACATGCCAAAAAACACTGGAAATCTTGAGGTTCTCAATTCATTGTATGAATTGACAATATTGCTCAGCTGTTTATGAGACTATCTGGCATTTAAACCTGGCACACCAAAAAAAATCTGGATTGTGTGCAAAATATTGTCAGAGTGGAATAGTAGCTGACGTTTCAAAAGTACAAAGGGCAGTGAAGGTTGCATGGTGCTAGCCAGCTGCATGGTCCCCTGCCTGCCACAGGCTTCCTGCATGGCCTTGAGCAAGTCACTTGGCTTCCCCAGCCTCAGTTTCTTGCCATTGTAAAACCTGGGGCATCTCCTCACTGCACAAAGGTGCAGGGGAGAGACATGGCAAGGGAGATGGGGTGGGAGCATTAAGATTTCTGAGATTGTTCCACAAGGTCAAAGTAGCAGAGAATAAGGGTTATTCTGGAATCAGAAGTGGAAATTACCTGTTACCTTAGAACTATTTAAGAATCTAGGGTACTAAGTAAAATATCCCCATCTCCAGGAAGAACTCTACAACTCAATTCTACTACAATGACATGTATAAAAGCCTCACTTGTCTTTCTTCTGCTGCTGTTCGGAAATATGGATTTGTTGTGTTTTGGTTTTTTTCCTCATTTCATTCCGTAATTAAAGTTGAATGAGCATCTTCAACCAGATATAAAAGAAAGATGCTTGATTAACATGAATTTGTGGGCCTTCAGTTTAGTTCTCAGCCACCTCTCCCTCAGGGACATTAATGAAAAAAGGTTAAAAAGATACTGCCAAGTAGGATACAAGCAGGAGTTTGGCTTCAGAATTTATCAAATTGAATTAATTAGCAGGAAGACCCTTCCAGATTTTGGCACTTCACATGAATTATCTGAGCACATCTGCGGTGCCACCTAAGTTCAGGTGTCACGCTGTAGTGATGCCTTTGAACAGGCTGCTTGGTGTCCTCGCAGAGAACAGTCCAGCTCTGCCGGCAGGACTCTGCTCTGCAAACCGAAACTGCAGAGGCTGCACCTAAGCAGAGGCAGAGAGGCTGAGCACCCAGCGCAGTGACAGCGTTTGGCTGCCTCCGAGAGCAATACAGCTCCCTTCTGCCTCTTTCACTTTTCCCTATAGGTCTGTACTGAAGCTGAGTTACCAACACGACAGAGGTGCCTAAAGCAGAACTAGATCATGTTTTCTAACCAACCCTCCAAAGCTATTGTGGGTTAGCAACACGGTTCCACTTTTGACTCATCTCTAGAAACAAGCTTCCTTTCTTTCTGCCAAAAAAGGTGACCTGCAAGCCAGTCTGACGCAAGGTAATTTGTCCTGTTTATGTGATGACTTTGATAAGGCATAGAGATTAGTGCTCTTCCTTCATAATAAAGTAACAGTTTGTTTATGTGCTGTAATCCCGAGTGACTTTTTTTTTTTACGGTGAGAGCCTGAATGTGACAATAATTTGGAGAGAAATCTTGGTTGTAAAACTAAAGAGCACTTTAAATATGCTGTTGCTGTCTCTGCCTCTTGCTTGCACGTACCCCCAGTCCTGGCCCCTCTCAGCAGTCACAAGATAAGCTTCGAAGAAACAAGGCCATTGATTGACAGCTCATTAGAAGTTGCAAGAGCAGCAAAACACAAACTGGAGCCGGTGGCTTTCTCCCTGCCCGGCTGGGGAGGCGTGCTGGTCAGCAGTGGCCTGAGAGGAACAAAGACTGCAGGAGACAGTGGAGGAAAACAACATGAAATTTTAATGGTGTGCTCGAAAGGCCAGGTGTAATGGATCAGGGCCAAGGCCTCCCCTGCCCCCCCAGCCCGTCGCATATATTTACTTTCTATATATAGGCGCAAACGGAGAGTATAGGTTGTGCCATGTGGCACGTACACACGCACACAGATTGAGAGAATCCCAACTTCGATATGCCAGACAGAATTTATCCGAAAATCCATTTATAAATGAAAGACTCCAAGTATATACAGTGTTACTATCTGTACATATTAGATGTCATGGCTCTAGTCTTAGATAAGGTTGCACACCGAGCCAAATTCACCCCTGCAGTGAAAGCCAGGCAAGTTTTACTAGGAATGAATTTGGCTTAATGTGTCTGCCTGTAGTTATGTTTGTTTTTACAAATCCTGTTTATCCCTCGTGTAAGCATATTCCTCATATTTAGAAGACTTCTACCAGGCACATGCCAATCCACCTCCACCCCATTAGCTAGGATGTCTATTTCTTTAGCATCCCTTGGGGTCCTTCGAGCCCTCAGGTCCGTGCTGGAGGGCGCTTGCTCTTCAGACACCAAAAATCCTCCTTCCCATACAGGCTGGTGAGCGCCTTGCCTGAATCCCATGAGTGCTAAAGGGTAGAGAGGAGTTCATCACAAATTAATGCAGGGAAAATTAGCCCTGGTCCTTTGTATAGAATGTCATTTGACAATAGCTACAATTGATTTTTAGTTGAAATTTTCCAGTGGCATCTTTTTTTCAGATTCCCTCTTTTACATGCTGAGGAGTATTCTGTTTAACATGTTAGGTATGTGTGTTTGATCTCAAAGATCGAATTATTTCTATTTCTGTAGGCCACTTAGTCTGACTTCTTGTGTAAGTACTCAGAAGAAGAGTAGTTATCTACTTTTCATGGACAGTCAAACACAAAGGCTTCAAATTTATCTTTTATAAGCTTCTTACTAGGAATTCATTATACAAGTGGATCAGCATGGCTGGATTATGTTTCTTTTGGCATCTTAATACATTAAATACATGCAGAATCTTTTTAGGATACTCCTAAATCTAGGATGCTCTGGAGAAAACACTACTCTTCAAGAGAAAATGTCTACAAGAACATAAAGGTGGGCTGCAACAGCCGCTGTTAGACTATTTAAGCTTAGAAACTCGCACATCCTGCTGGAATTCAGGCAACATTTGTTTGCTTAAGGACTTTACAGACTGAGGAGAGGCAGTGTGTTGTGAAATGGATAAACTGAGACTATGGGCATTATTATGGCATGGACTTTACTGATAAAACATAAGCCCATGGCCATAGTACCTCAGTAAGCATAACTTCAATTCATTTAAGCCAGTGGTTTTACATGGCCATAAACGCAGGGTAAAGAAGCATACAATCTAAAGCTTGATTTCAGATTAAGAAAAGTTACTTCTATAATAACATTTTTCACTCGTTTAATATACTTTATCTTCAGATATCAAAGAGTTATAAAGGTGAAGTATAAAATCACATCTAGATTTTAGCAACAGAGACTCTTGAGTCCTGAGGCTGGCAGCGTGATTTGCCTAAGATCCCCTAAAGATTTGCTAGGAGCCATCTTTCACTCCGTTGTTCTACCTTCTGCTCATGTCACATCTGATTTTACTTTCACTTAACCACTTAATTTACTTGGAATTCTTCAGAAAAAACTTCCAAAGGTCTATCTGCTGTAAATATAACACTATAAATGAATAAGGATTGGAGCTCACGTGGTCTGTTCTTACAGAAATCAACATGTTTCAGTACAAGTCTGGGGGTCAGGAGCTTTGAGGGAATCACCAAATATACAGAAAGTCTGTGTGCGCATGTAGAGGCAAATACCCTTTCAAAATTTGCTATCGCAGCACAGCTCTGAGCCAATACACAAAAAGGCACGAGATATAACCTTTCTCCTATATTGTAATCCAGCCCTTTCCTAAATCGCTGCTCCCCAGCCGCAGTGAATTGAAAGGAAATATCGAAGCAGGCTGCTCATTCTTCTGGGCTGTGGCTGTGGGGGCTTCCTCGAGACCTGCACAACACAAAGCAAAGCCCCATTCTGCAGGGACCAGGCATTCCCAGGGGGCCCTGCACATATCCCTCCATTGTGATTTCCCATCCAAAATAGTATAGTGCTTTACAAAAAGCCCAAAACACAATAGTATGACTCAGCAGTTTGGATTTGCAGGCTAGCGGGCCCGCTCCCGTGAAAGTGCCATTGCTTGTAACTGAGCAGGAGGCGACTCCAGCGCCGGGTGCTTTTCAACCTCGCTTCACAGAGGCTGGACAAAGGGATCCAACGATCCCGCTCCAGTGCTGAGGCACTGAGTGTCCTCAGACAGACGCATCAGCCAGTGCTTCACACTGAAATAACAGGTGTTTAAGGAGAACATACATAGAGATACCATAACTGGCTAACCTGCCCAGTGATTTAGGAGCATGGTGGCTGGATACCAGCAATCATTAAGCAGGCAGATGAGGCAGCTCTCTCATCTTCCCTGCCAATAAAGTAAGTCTGACTCTGGCTTGCTGGCCTCTCTCAGTTACCATAACAATACTATTTGTGAAGTGCTGTGACAACAGAAAGCACCAACTGCAGGCAGTAACGCTCATGGTGCGAGCTGGAGCTGGTGTTTCCAGTCCCCTTCCTTGGCAGGAGAGAACCAGAGAAACGACTGATAAATGAGACCAGGTGATGGGAAGTAAGGAGACTGGCAGAGCAGCGATGGGAGAAAAAGCAGGAAGGGAAAGAGCATTAGGAAACAGCAGAAATACAAGAAAGAAGAAGTAGCAGACAACTGTAGCAGGGGAAAAGAATACGAAAGCTGGTTTAACCAGAAGTGGTCCTCGGGGCTGGTCCCCGAGGAAGGGGTGCGGTGAGTCAGGCTGCGGTGCTTCCCTGGGGAGCATCAAGGCTGTGAGTCACGAGCAGAGAGGTGGCTGTGTTTCTTTCACCCTTGCAGCTATCCCTTACCTCCTGCTAACCACCAAGAGGTAGGGCCTTACCCTCTCGATCAGCTACCCAGCCCTGCTTGCACTGTTGTTTTCCTCCTTCTCTGCCTTTTCTCCCCACAATTCCCCTGAAATCAGCCTGCTGTCCACTTGAAACCCTTGAGAAAGACTGAATTGCCTCAAGTTCTTTGGTTCCCCATTGGCCTTCAGGAACATTTTCTTGTTACAAGTCTTCATGTCAGTAAAGAGAAAGCTTTGTTTTCCCCCCAGTTTTTCCCCAAACCAGAAATTCTGGGCAGAATTTTGAAATATGTGGCCATGCTCAGGCATGACTTCAGTACCCAAGGTACATGCAGGCAGACACTTGAAAACACAGACATTTAGAGACATTTAGGGTTTGATACTTTCCAATAAAGCAGTCCTTTGATATGAAGCATGCTATTTATCCATTTGCAAACTGCTTTTTCCATGGAATTTTTTGAAACTGTTATGTTTATGTATCCCTTTAAAGAGGAGACAACTCCAGTACCTCGCTATTTTTTTTGTTGTTCCAGACTGCTCTATTTTCAGCAAGCACTCCCCCAATTTTTCTTTTCCTTTCACATAAACAGATCATTTGAAAAAAAAAAAATTGGAAGGAAATAATGAAAATGGGTCCAGAGAGTTTCGTGTTCTCTTACGAGCTTTCCGCATGTGTCAAGCCGTTCTGCCTCTGTACATCCTCAGCACCCCGCAGCAAGGGGGGTGAGCACGAGGGAAGATAACCTCCCTTTAAGTGAATGGACAATGCCACCTGCCAGCACATTTGAGAGGATTTCAGTACATTTTCTGCTAAAAAAGTATTACCTGTACTGCTGTAGCACCTGAAGCACACACCAGCCAATTGGCTTCCTTCTGCAGTGCTGTGTCCTCAGCAGACCCAGGGTGCAGGCGTCCCATCCTGATGTCGCTGCTGGCTGTGGTGCAGATGATGCTTCCCACCTTCTTGGTCCCTGCAGTGGGTGACCTGCCAGATTTCCCTGAGGGGCCATAAAAGTGAAACAAAGATTGTAAGAAAGAAGCAGTGAACGCCTCTCCAGATTTAAGGAGAGACTTTAGTGTAGTTTTGTAAGAGGATCTCATCTATCTCTTTAATAAATAAAGAATTTGGGTGACACAGGACCTTCTTGTCTCCAGTGGAGGACATTTTTCCCCGGGGAACCTGAAGCTCAGTTATTAAAAATGAAAATCTGTCTCAGTCTTTCAAGTCAGTTCTTGGAAACACCAGCTGTTAAAAAGGGGAGAGGAAAAAAGCAGCCAAACCAACAGACCCTTTCAGATAAAGCTTGCCTGTGATCTTGGGACCAGGACGTCTGGATCTGACTACACGGAGAATAGGTGAGCTGTGATGCTTGTTACATATCACACAAAAATTCTGAGTTTTCTCTGAGGTGCTCACTACCCGCAGTGCTTAGCTGCACATTCAGACTTCAAACCCAAAGAAAATCTCTTCCCAAAACTGCCTGATGCAACTCCACAGGCTGGTGGGGGAAGTGGATTTTCAGGAGCATTAGAAGTGC
This sequence comes from Nettapus auritus, assembly GCA_011076525.1. Taxonomy (NCBI): domain Eukaryota; kingdom Metazoa; phylum Chordata; class Aves; order Anseriformes; family Anatidae; genus Nettapus; species Nettapus auritus. Next base: position 37,587,215 of record CM021769.1, read on the forward strand.
TCTGATAGACTTGGGAATTGTTAGTTGCAAACATTCGTCCAGGAAAAATTGTAAGGTATCCTGTTCTGCCAAATTATTTTCAGACTTGTTTTCCAGGTTTTGGGATTTCTCAGAAAGTTTTCTGTTTGTTTGCTTCCTACCAAAATTGTAAAGTCTAGCCACTCTAGTTTTACTGGCATCTGGAGGTGACTTGCCACTGGATTCACTTGGAGATGAATCAGATCATCAGTTTTTTATGCGAGTCCTAATGAGTATGCACACAAAAAATGTTACATTTACAACAAATACAGTGAAAACAAAAAGTCAAAGAAGGAAAAGGAGATTTATCTACCTCCACCAATCAAAGTGTTGTGTTTTGTTTTTGCCTTCATAGCTATCTTTAACTTTTGTGTTTCATAAAAAAACACATGAAGGGTTTATTAGCATCATTAGCTGAAGAAAATAAAAACAAACATCAGAAAGAATATTCTATGGTATTCTATGGGTGGTGAAACAGATAATGTAGATTTATGCATGAAAACAGAGGACCTGAATTTACAAACAACTGTGTTTCCAGTTCAAGGGACTCTGTTCAAAGATATTCTGAGCTGACTGAATATTCAAGATCCTGTAAGCCCTTTATGAAACTGATAGGAGAGCCTGTGACTGAAGCAACAAAATAAAGTTATTTTTATAATTTTCTGTTTTTCTTTTTCTTTTTTCTTTCTTTCTTTCTTACTTTCTTACTTTCTTTCCTTTCGTTCTTTCTTTTTCTTCCTTCCTTTCTTTCCTTTTTCTCTCTTTTTTTTTTTTTCCCCAAATAAGTAGATAAAAATGTCAAGCAGTTGGCAGGTCCTAGCACTAGATATTCCTTTTGAATTATTGTCAGAATTAGGCAATTTTGGTTTTACTCCCACTTTTACTTTCTTGCTTCAGTTTAAATTTTATTGCATCTAGGACTTAACGCTCCACTGTGCTGAACACCCACAACGGTCCTGTATTGCAAGAGAACACATAAACCCTCAGCACTAGGGGTCAAGTTTCTCTGCTTTATCTTCACATTCAGGAGAGTCGAGCTCTATTTTTCCACCCTTTTCCATCCAAATATAAATGCTTTTGAGGTCAAACCTCAAGAAGTAATACTGAGCATGTACCAAAATAAATGTAACACGGTATGCTGCTTGCAGCCAAAGGTCCACTTAGCCCAATGCGCAATCTTTGACAGTTTTTTGACAGAACACATGACACTGACGCGGTATTCCTCTTCGTAAGATGGAATGATAATGTTTCAGTGTTCTGCTGGGACCACATACAACATACTTTGTTGGGACCTGGTTCTGCAAAGACTCCTCTATTCTATACTCTGTGAGTAGCACTAAGAGTAATCAAAAATCAGGGAATTGAGAATATGCGCATGTGTCCCAGGACAGGGTTTATTACTGTCATTAATTCAAAGAACAATGGGAAAACAGACTGGGGATTTTAAAGAAATGCAATTAAAATATATCACTTTGATATTTTTAACTTTTTATTTCAAAAGAAGGATTTTCCACCCAAGCAGATTATAACAGAGTTCTAGCCACAAAGTCAAAGGAGCTTATAAAGGCACTGAGCCCTTGCAAGCAAAGCTCCAGAGGTTACACATGTTGCAGCTGGGACATTTAGCAGCAAATGTAATTTTTCATGCAGCAGTACAGAGGAAAGACCTAATTCTGCCAGGCAGTGAGCATACCTGGTGAGTCCTGAGTCTCCTCTGTGTCTGTTACCGGTAATGCTCACAAATGTTCTCGGTATTTTAGAGCCAGATCATAGCCCTCTGAAGTCAGTTTTCTTTTGCCTTTGGTAGGGAGTGGCTCAGACCTTTACAGAATGAGGCTGTGATGCTGTAAACACTGTATTTTATGTTAGTATCTCGTACAGTCCCCTCATGGAATCCCAGTAACAGAGTCAAGCATCTGAGTGGGTTAATGCTGCAGGAGGTGTTCCAGAATACGAGGAAACAGATGACAAAGAAAGCAGAAGCAAACTCTTAAGAATGAGATGGGGAAAAACAGAAGAGAGAGGATAAGCGTGCAGAATCAAAAGGAAAAGGCAGGCAGTGAAAGAAACCCAGAGATGAGACAAAAAAAAAAAATCAAATTATTTTAACATTTCCAGTAAAAGGGATACGATCAAATGATCCTTTTGGTCTCAATATATATATATATATATATTTAATAGGAGGGAAGAGAAATCTTCATGGGAGCTTTCCCCTAAGTCATTAGCATGCTGTAGAAATCCTGTTCTGTACAATGTCTCTGCAGGATTGGGCACTTCCAATTGGAGAAAGTGAAATTCTACAGCAAGTCTTTGTGAGGAGAGGGGAAAGAAGGAAAGAAAATGCAGGGAAGAGGAAATCAGTACAACTCCAGCACACGAGAACATGTTCAGTCATGTGCAGACGTGCACACCTCAACCATGGTTGTCGGTGTTTCCCTCAACCCATTGCCTCTAAGGCCATGAGAGAATTTGCAGGGCTGACATTAGGAACCACTGACTGGAATATGCCAACTCCTGTCTTCAGAGCTTTCAGTAAGAGTCAAACACAAGCCTGAGAGAGGATGAAGCATTTTCCGGAGCCATTGCCATTATCCGGGGAGAACAGAGCGTTTCAGTTTTGCTCTCAGAGGAATTAAAAGGAGCAACTGCAGTAAGCTTTCTTAAAATTTGTTCCCTTCAGAAGCAAACCCTAAGAGCAATATCCTCTCTGTACTATTTATAGCCAGAAAGTGATTCTCCTCTCAAATACACCTTTTACAACGTGCAACACTTGTTCCTGTCAGCACGGCCTGCTGAACCCAGCGCGCCCTCCTGTCGCAACGAAGGCCAACCTTCTCCACAAGGTTAGCTTGTGTGAGGAATGTGCAAGGACGGTCAAAACCTGAAATTCAGGCTGGGCTTTTTCTGCGTCATACAACAACAGTAAATGTTTCTGCAGTGGTAGAGCAGCGTTAGTAGGCCTGATGTAAGGGAAGTGTAAGGGCAGCATACAGTGTTTTCCAATCCTAAGAACTCAGAGCTCCCTGAAAAATCATCGGATTGACCCCATGCTCTTAAGATAACAAAATAAACATAATCAACCCCGAGCGTTTTTGTTGGTCATGCTTTGCTTTATGATCCATTAGGCTACTCTTAATTTCCCTATTCCAACCATGAGAGCTAGAAAAATAGAAATGAAAACAGAGATGATGACACAGGCTTTTGATTTCAAAAGGTGGGACTTTAGCAAAGACTACCCCCCCGACGTCAAGTTGGCCCTGTGAGGTTTTCAGGAGCCCACCCAGGCAGAGTAGCTAGCAAGACCCGTGCCTAAGGTTACAACGCATTCTGCAATTACAGAGCAGTGCTGACAATAGCATTTTGTCAGTAAAATAAGAAGAAATAGTTCTGAAGACACAAAGGGGATACGTATGGGGGGGTAACTAAATAAAAGAAACATTTTTGTTCTCTAGTCTTCTGAGCGCTACAGCAAGCTAACCAAAGGGCTATAGGCTGGCATGACATTTCCCTCCACAGCTGTCAGTGGGACACTACTGCGCATGATTTTACATTAATCTCCTGAATGAACTTACTACCATGCACATTAATGAGCAACAAAGTGCTGGCAGAGTATCTGTCCCCGGGGCTCCGGTCCCCAGGTACGACACTCATCTCAGTGCTATTGTAGAGACTGCAGAGTGCAGTGAGCCCGGTGGTACAACATGCCCTCAGTTCACAATTTTCCATTTCAGACTCACTGTCTCTGTCTTGGTTTCGGTCTATTTACTCGGAGCCATTTCTTAACAATGTCTAATTTCCTCAAGGAATCCCTCTGAGTCCCCTCTCTTAGAAATGCTGCCATATCTTTTTTTTTAATCATTGAAAGGCACAAATATCCTTCCTGAGCTCTCTTACCATCCAGCCTGATTATGTACATAGATTTCAGTTCCATACATTTTCTACACAGTAGGAGTTCCCAAAATGCAGCCTCTGGGGATATAAAGTGTGGCCCCAACTGCGACTCACCAAGATGAAAACAAAGCCGATCAGGTACTGTTTTTACTGTTAATGAGCCTAACCAGCAGGCAGTTATTACTCAGTCTGGAAGACATAAGCTGTTGGAATTGCAGTGCATTCATTTTTTATTTATAGCAATGCACATACAAATCAGAAGTAGCCCTCCAGCATCTGGCATTTTGCCAGGGCCTGACCATCAGTGTGACAAAATTTGAACATCTTGAAGATATAGAATGCCTTTTGTTGCCTTTTTTTTTTTTTTTTTTTTTTTTTTTGATAGTACTCCCTCCCCCTCCTACTCCCAGCTCCCTTGACTATGAAAAGTGGGCAGCTAGGCTTCATTAATTTAGGAACCAGGCCCCTACTGAAAACAGAAGAAACGAGCCCTTTTTTTTCCACTTGATGGTGATGTACAAGTCAGACATGCACTGATCTTGTAAAAAGCCTTTCTGGCAAATTAAAGAGCAAAAACGAACTCATGAACATGAACCAAAAAGAAATAGGTTTCTTGGGGAAGATGCACGTTACTAGCCTGCTGATCTGTTAACAACAATTGTAAAGACCTCACCCAAAATCACAGGGGCTCCTAAGCATTTAACTGTGGAGGCTCACAGACCCACACCAGGACAGTGTCATACGAGGAAAGTAATTCTCCTCACCTTGCTACCCATCAGTTTCCAATCTAACCCCTCACCTGCGTGTGAGTTACAAACCTCAATAACCGTGCGGCAGACTTGACAGCAGTTACCATTACTCAGCTGGGTTTTTAAATCTCCTTTCTAAGCGATCTTGTTACACAGGTTTTAAAGGCAGCCTGACAGGCGCTGCTCTGTGCTGCGGAGCTCGATCCTGCACCTCTGTTCGGTGAGATTTTGCTGCTGAGCTCAGGGAAAGCATCCGCAGCCTGTGGGTGCAAACACTCGTGGAGTAAGTGACACAGCGGTAAGCTACTGTTCGGAGTGTGAGGCTTGTTTTTGTCTGTCTTAATCTTCTCAGTGAGGGGGCTTCATAGGTGATGCTACTGAGGATTGATCCTTGCTAGGTTAGGTGCTGGTTCTGCACAGCGGCCGCATGCAGGAATGGGCACGAAATGCGGCACAGCATTCTTTTCCCAAGTACCTCAGTGTTCGGACTTCAACAGTCAAGGGGAATTTTCTAAGTCATATAAAGCCAAGACATACAAGCTCTGTTTGAAAATAACTAGCTGTCGCTGGACTCAGGCTCTCATCAGCTTCAAACCTCGCCAAGGGCTTCCCAGCCCGTGTGCCGAGGCTTGGGACGGCTCCTGCGAGGCAGGCTCAGGCTCCTGACCCGGTCCCTGACTGCTAACAGACGCACACATCTCTCCGCACTCACGGTTCTGCTCGGGACGGAGCGGTTTATTTTTACCTGCGAAGCCCGGGGATGGCAAGGCAGCGTGTCTGCGAGGAGCGCTCTGCTTTTTAACCACTTTCGCCTGCGCTCTCGCTGGAGAGCGCGGCCGCTGGGGCTGGGGCCGGGGCTGAGCCCTCTCCTCCTCCCCTGGGGACCGGTGTGGGCCGTGATGAGGGGCCGGGGCCGGGGCCGGGGCCGCCCCCC
>CM021769.1:37593206-37634240 GCA_011076525.1 Nettapus auritus
CGCCGCGCCCCGGGGCGGCGGCGGCCTCGTCTGGCCGCGGCTGCCGGCGCGGGAGGCAGCGCCTCGGCGGGGAGCCCGGCGGCGGAGCGCGGCGCAGCCGGCGGCCAGCTTTGTTTTGGGAGCTGGCACGCACGTGTGCGCCGAGCCCGCCCCGCTGCCCGCCCGTCAGGGCTGCGGCCGCCGAGCCCCTCGCGTGCCTGCGGGCGGTGGGAGAGCTTCGGGGGGCTCGGGGTGAGCCGGCCCTTAGGCGCCTCTGCCGAGCGCTCCGCAGGAGGAAGGAATGCCAGCCTGAGCGCTGCCCGCGGGGCGCCGCCGGCCGGCTCCGTGCCGCTGGGGTCCGGGTGGCGGCGCCGAGCCCTGCAGGGGGCTGCCGGCAGCGGCCCCCGTCTCCTCCTCCGGCACGTACAGGTGTGAGATGGGGGGAGATGGGAGAGCTGGGCACGTCCTTACCAAGCTGTTGTTGATGTCTCCTTCAGGCCTGAAATTCCTCTCGCTAGTCTTCCGTTCTGTTAAGTGCTTCCTCGCAAGCCAGAGCAAAGGAAGAGACGTGAAGAGTTGAATTTCACTGCCTTGTTTGGAACGGGGTGGAAATCCTGGAGATGGATCTCTTAGGAGACTGTCTTCCAATGGGGTTAGATGCACAGGTAACAGTAAAGGGACTCGTGGCTTTCTTGGTAAACCTGCTTCTAACGACTGTCCGTTTGCAAGGAGCTCTGACATAGCGATACAGGGTTTGTTTGTGTGCTGTTGTTTTCTTCTACCACCTTTGTCCAATTTTGTGCTACAGCAGGGCTCAGCAGCCCTTGCTATGGCAATTGCAGAAATACAGCCTGAAACCCTGATGCTGGCAAATGTCCTTTCCTTTAGCAGTAGGACGAGCTAACGCGCTGACAGTGCGCGTAGACTTCAGGGGGAGACAGGTAACGGAGCGGCTGCGTTGCCAGCTCTGGGAGATGTCTTCGGTTGAGCTGAGGGAAGAGATGGGAAGTCGAAGGGAAAGTTGGCCCGTACAGGGAGAAGTTACGGAGAGCTTCACAGAGACAGCTTTGCCAGCTCTTGTGAGTTTTGCAACCGCTGGGATTTCTTAAAAGCCTGGCCTCGCAGCCTTGTGATTATGAGCTTCACTTCATCAACAGTTGGGGAAAAAGTGAATGGGGCATACCATGAAGTTCAAATGCAGCAGGCTGAAGCAGAGCAAACCCCAAAGTTGACTGGCACAGGATAATTTGAGGGATTGGGGTTGCTGTTTACAGCCATGTTTTGATGCGCTGAGGCTAGGGGTTGGCTCCCTCCTTGTGACCAGCTGTGGGATTGGAGTCGTGGGTGGAGTCTTGGACGTGTTGAATTTGGCTCTCTCTGGCCAGGCACTCGAGGACTTTCCACAAAGCCCTGATCTTTGCCACTGAGTCACTCGCCTCTGCTGCCCGTGCAGATGGGCTGCACTGGGAGGGAGGGGGGCAGGCAGGCACAAAAGGACCTGTGCCTTACTGTTCGAGCGGAAGGCGTCTTCTGGATGTGATTCTTGTCTTAGCTGTTTCCTGAAATGTCCTTTTATTGCAGGAGCAATGGATCGCCCCAGCTACCTGGAAGAGGACTATTCTAGCCTGGATGGGCTGGACGATGACGTGTTTCACTCTGATGACTTTGGACTTGCAGGTCAGCCTGGTGAGATGACTGCAACAGGCATTTTCACACAGAACCAGTCCTACAGCTGCCTTCTGGGGAGGTTTCAACTATTTCCCCTCACACACTGCTGTGGTCCCGGTGTCAGGCATCCTGAGCAGCAGGACAAGGCAACTCAAACACTCAGCCCGTCCTCTTCCAGTCAGGATGTTATGTTGCCTTGTGGAGTCACTGAAGAGCCCCGGAGACTCTTCTATGGTAAGAGCACTCCAATGTCACCAGCTTTTCAGCAAGGAAACTGTCCCTTCAGCACTTCCCCGATCAGGCAAAGTTTCTTTCATTAGGGCACTTAATTGAAGGACTTAAATTATTTTGCTTCTCTCATACTCGCTGAGGAGAGACGACTTGTATCTTCTTACCCTTGCTTGTCACTGCAGGAACTAGGTGCTTGCTCGTTGCTTCTGCTGTACTTGATACTCCCTCTTTTTTTTCTTTTTCACTTTGTTCTGTCACATTTTATTGTACTGCTAGACATTAAAGTGTTCACCATCCTTCATATCCTACCATTAGCCTACTTTTTTTTTTTTTTTACCTCTTGTGCTGTCTCATCCACATGGGAAGACTCCTGGAAGTTTTCAGTGGAGAGATGGAAATGCAAAAGCTTAAGCTTAGTGGGACATCTTTTAGGTTCTTTCCTGGAGTTAAAGTTGTTAAATATGTGGCATGTCCATACAAGTAACTGATAGGACACTACTCAGCTCTGCATATCCAATCTAGCCTTATTTCATATTGGTCCCATTAAATGCCAAAGAAGTCTGACAGAAAAGATGCAGCAACCTTTAATGGGTGACAGCTTGAGGCTGAAATGTTGGAAAAACTGTAGAAAAAACAAAACCAGCACCTCAGCACTTGGTTGAACTGTAAACAAGCAAAAAGAACCAAGTGCAAGATCCTATCAGTCATTTGATTAGGGGAAGCAACACAATGTTCTGCTTAATGGATATAAATCTACTTAAAAGCTGAGCAAATGTTTTATCACGTGCTTACAGTACGTGATCATTGTTTGGGCTTCAGAAACTTGACTTTTAAGAGTCAAAAAATCAGGATTATATGCAGTTCTTTCAGTGTGCGTGAAGTGTACTGAATAGAAGAGCTATTCTTTGTGCTGGGAGAGCAACTCTTCTGATCTCTGTCTTGTAGGGAATGCTGGTTACCGTTTACACGTCCCTCCGGCTGGCTTTGCATTGGATCCACACCTCCAAGAGGAGCCTCGGGAAGGTCAGCAGGAGGCGCGTGCTGAGGTGCAGATTGCACGGAAGCTGCAGTGCATTGCAGACCAGTTCCACCGGCTCCACATACAGAGGGTAGGGTGTTTCCAGAGGGGAATGTGGGGGCTTACTCATCCAGGAGTGGTGTTCCTGAAGCCGGGCTCCAGGCATCAGCAAAGCAGGCTGCTGCCTAAGGCAGCAGACTGCCAGCAGTGATGCGAGCCGTGGTATCCCTATGTATTGCACTTATACTTGTTTGGTGGCTCTTTGTGAAGATTGGCAGGCGGAGAGAAGAGCGCATGTGGGATTGGATTTGCTGCTTGGGAAGGTTGCTATTGCTGTTCCAGCTCTTCTGGTTTATCAGCAGCAGGGTCACTGATACTTTCTCCAGCAGTCTCCCCCTTGCTTTTTATTACAGCTTTTACTGTTTTCCTCTACCTTCCTCACCACCAGCATTGTCTCTTCTGTGGCACAGCTGGCTGGCTGTGGCTTATATCAGTTCCTCATCTTGGAGATGACAACAAGCCCAGAGTCTGTTTTGACACTCCTTGTTTAGGGATAGCTGTCTCACGTGTTGCAGAGTGTATTTAGATTGTGCTAGGCTTGCTAGCAGCTCTTCTGTGAGACAGTCCTAGCTAGTGTCTCAGACTTGTGACTAACTTCCTCACAACAAAAGACAGCTGTAAGATGCCATCAGGTCTGAAAACCACACTCCAGAATCTTATTTTTGTTTTCTATAAAAACAAAACAACAAAAAAAGAAATACTGCTTTTCAAAGAAACAAAATAAATCCAGCATCCTTAAAAACCCAGATTCTTTCTTCCTTGCCCTCCTTCCCCTGTTGAATAATGAAGAAATGAAGATCCCAGCCATGCAGAGTTTGGCGCAGGTGACCAAACTTTAGCAGTAGGCAGCGCTTTTCTACTTGCGTGCAAGTCCAACAAGGTGTTGTAGAGTGTGTATCCACTTGCATATGAAGAAACTAACATTCTTGCTGACTCCAGAGTGTGACTCCAAGTGAGTCAGTGCTCTGTAATTGTGGGATCTGTTGCAATTCTTCTCAAAGGTAGGTGAGGATCTTTGTCCTGGTCGGAGAACGGGGCCTGTGGCTGGGCAAGTTTTGGTTCTCTTTGCGACATGAAACACATGAGGGAAACAGGATTCTTCATATTCAAACAGCATGATTGTTAAAGAAGCTGTAAGAGGAAGATTAACCTGTAGAAATGTAGATAGGGCTATGAATGTCATTTTGCAAACTACAGAAAATGAACCACCACAAGCTTTTTACTGTGTTAGTGGATTCAGTGGGGTTTTCCCCAGTGCCACCTTATCACTAGCAACAGCTGAAGGGCCCGCTGTCTACAGCCAGGTTCTCTCAGTGAAGGGAAGGCTTAGCCATCTCTGGAGCGGAGGAGCCCTGGAGCGAAGTGGTGTAACTGGTTGTAACCTGACCCTGTTCATCTCGGGGAGTGTACCTATCTGATGTCTGTGCCTTGGAAACGCATCCGAGAATGCCCACCCAGAACCCTCCGAAACTGCCCTTGGTCTGGCTCTTGTAGGCACGGGTGAGCTGCCGGCAGCGTGTGCTGCTGGGGCTCCCAGTACCACGCACAGGACTGCAGCCAGGACTGCCCGGCCAGCCGAACTGCGCGTCCGCCAAGCATGTGGGAGAGTTAGTAAACAAAAGCATCCGCCTGCACTACCCAATCGTGCAGCCAGCAGAGGAGGAGCTCTGCTGTCTTTGTTTGAACTGGAACAGCAACAAGTAGTAAAGGAGGGGGAGCTGTTCAGCCATTTAAATTTGAAAACAAAACAAAAATACAAAACCTTAACCAAGGATGGAGTAGTTCAGCCAGTGGTTCTCCACAGCCTGACCCTGGGATAGGCCTTGGCGTTTGGAGCTTTTAAGGGATTCTTTCTTGTCTGCCAGGAAAACTAAGTACTGAGGCACATATTAGTGTCCGAGGCACTTTTCCCCATGGAGTGTTTTGTTGTCGTGCCCAGTCCCTTCCCTCCCAGCCCTGTGTGGAGGATTTCCTTTGGCTTTTGGCATGGATCTCTCGTGCAGAAGCCCCTCTGTCCTGTGTGCAGTGACTCTTCCCAGCCGGTTGCTGAAGAAGCGAGCAAGTCTCTCTGGAGACGCATGAACTGGTTTACAATGTGTTGTGGTTTGGAAGGGGCAATCTGAGATGTGGAAAACTGGGCTGTCATTTAGCTTGCTGTGAAACTAATCCCAGATTTGGATGCCCCATTCCAGCCCGTCTCAACCATTTGGTCAAAACCAACTTTCCAGAGTGGTGTCTTGAATCAGATTTAGAAAACCACAAAGTTAGTCACACCAGTGTGGTCTTGCGAAGTCCTGAGAGAGAGCAAGTCTGGTTTTCAACAAGCTGTGCCCCTTTTTGGAGACTACAAAACATTTTATCTGTGAGCCTGTGAAAAGAAGGAGTACGTGCTCCTTCAGCAGGAGTTAGGAGAGGCTTTTGGTGTTGGAGTAAATCATCTGGCCAGCTGAAGAGTTGTCCTCACACGGCTCTTGGGTTGTGTGAGACACTCCAGCAGTTCAGGTATGGCTCTCATTCTGCTACTGCAGCAGAAAGGCTGTGTTGACACAAAGGCTGCTGGTTATTGTATGTCCCTGGCTGCGAGAGGGAACTGAATGGGCAATAGCTGCTGAGGTTGACATCATTGAGTTGTCATTGGACTCGGCAACACGCACTGTCTAACCCCATCCCGCACTGGGAACCCTGGAGAGTCACTGTTATCTCTTCCCTGGGCTCCCTGAGCTATGTGGTATTTGTTTTGTGGTTCTTGGCTATACAAAAGACTTTAGGGTATGCATCTTGTAAGAATAAGAAAATTGGCCGCACCTATGCTTGCTTTTGGCACGTGCACCATTTTCAGGGTTTTATTTCCTATAAATATATTCAACAGAATGCGGTAGTTTAAAACCTGGCTTTTCATCCTTAGAACAGTGCTAGCGCAATAACACAATGTTCCCTAGCACTCTGTGGCTTTAATCTTTTTAAGATTCTAATTTATTAGGAAAGGATTGAGCAAAGCTCAGTGTTCCTAAAGTAGCAGAGGTTGATCCAGTTTCCAGAGAGCTCTTTGGATGATGCGTGAGACCACCTATGTCTTCTGAAGTTCTTTAGTGCTTTTTACCTGTCTGAGGCAGTGTTGCCTCTGGCAATGTTTCCTCCATTATGCGTTTCTCACTCTGCCCTTGGAAAACAAAAACAGAGTCAAATCATGCTTTCTGAGGGAGAGCTCAGTACCTGTCACATCTTTCTTGCTTTGGAGCAAGCATGCCTTTGCCACGGGATCTGCGTGCCTTCTGTCTGAATTGCTCACTCTAACCCAGCCTGTGACTGAGCTCAAAGGGTACACTCGGAGCTATGGAGAGTGGAGCTGGGCTTCAGGTACCTGCTGCTCAGTCAGCAGAGATGTGCTGCCTGGGCTGCCTTGTCCAGGCCGTGGCAGCAAGTGCTTGGGCTCTTCCTCAGGTCCTCAGTGCACTTGACCTCTTGTGCCTTGAGGAGAGGCTTCAACTGAGAGTGAATTTTGTGATCTGACGCACTGCTAGAAGGAATGCAAGTAGAAAGCTAGAGACAGCAGCAGCAGCAGCAGTGCAGAGCCACCTTACAGGAGCACGTGGGTTACATAAGTGTGAGGTGGATGATACCGTACATCAGTATCACACCCCTCTGGTTTGACCTGATCCATCAAGGCATTGGAACACTACAGCTTCTTCCAAATAGCATAACTCTTTCAAAGCAGGCTGCTTTGAGGGGACCGTTTTTTCACATTTCTTCATGGTGATAAGATCACTTCACAGGGGATAAAATTGTCTCTTTAAGAGTCAAGGAGTGGTAGTCTTGAACAGGTCTGGGCTCCAGTCCAAGCAGAGCCACTGACTTGCTGTATGACCTCAGACAAGTCTCTTGACCTCCTTGTGCTTCAGTCAACCCATCTGGAAAGCTTGGTTTAAAAAAAGACGAGCCTCAATGAGAACCAGATGCTGAATCAGAGCTGAGCTTTCTTGAGTAAATAAGTGCATTACAAACAACAACAAAGCCCCTTTCCAACACATCAGGAATCCTGCAGTTGATTTAGATATGCTGACCATGCTCAAATAGCCTCCATGAATCTTGCTATAGAAAACTTTATTTCTGAATATTCCCCACTTGGTTCAGCAAATAACTCTTGCTGTCACTGTGCCGTGGGCCCGAGCAGCCTGCGGAGTCTGGATGCCTATAACCACCAGTTAGGGACAAGCTGCCAGACATGCACCCAATTGCCTCAAGTTAATGACACTGAAAATGTCCGGGAGGAAATGTTATTTTCCTTTGAAAGTGAAACTTGTTATGTTTTGCATATTTTTTCCCCTCTGTGTCTCATGAGATTTATTGAGGCATCCTCTGAGACACTTCTGCTTATGCAACAGGGAGCCTGAGTGTCCTGTCAGAAACTTCTCAGTGCAGGATGATGGGTGCATGGCATTACATGTGCAATACTCATCCCCAGCTCCACCAGGCTTTCACCATTGTTTACTGAGGACATTCAGGGAATTTTTTTAAGTTACTTTTTTCTTTTTTTTTAACTGAAATTGTTTGCAAGAAACTGTCTGTTATGATTACTTTACATTAAAAGAAAAAAAGAAAAGTTTTCTAGTAATGTAATGCAGAGATTCCCAAACTGCAGCTGAGCCTGTAGCACCAGCAACTCCTTACTTGTACCTGCAGTCTCTTTGAGACTTGGGGTAAGTGCTTTCATTCATTTGTTTCCAGAGCAGGTTAGTACATCTCAAGATCTCTGCTTCTGGCTAGTGCTGGCTGGTCCCTGCTGCTGCTGCACAAAGCAGGGGATCTTCTCTTCAGCTCTGCTGGCTGTGGGATGCCAGTTGGTGCACAACTTGAGCTTCTGGCTGAGGATGAAGGAGCGTGGCATGGGAAAGAACCAGGCTGAGAATTCCCTACGTGGGTGAGCCCAGTTTAGAGAGCAGGGGAGGGGCTGGGTGTGAGGTTGAGAAGACTGACAGGCAAAGCTCTACAACTGGGATACTAGGCTTGAGGAATTGAGGGTGCTGTAGCGGGGAAGAGAAGTTCACACAGTCAGTAGGATCAGAATCTAGATGTGGAAAAGTGGGGCAGATTTTTTAAATTTTGTTAGATTTTTTTTTCCCCCATTTTGACAAATGACAGTGAAGGAAGTGGTGGGCTCAGAAGTGCACCTTCCCTTATGTATATACATGACACTGCAACCTGTTGCCCCTTGCCTTGCCTGTTCTGATGTTTCCCAAATCCTGCTGCCTATAGCTGATTACTTGACATTAGGTTAAAAGAAACTTGCTTGACCCTTTCAGTTCTGACATGAAATAAAATTATTTGGTGTGTTAAGAAAGGAAATGAAGAGCAAGAACATAAATCCATGTTTCTCCTATATTTTGAATGTTGCATACACTTTTGGTTTCCTTTCTTCCTCTAAAAATGATACAGCAGAACTGTAAAAGGTTCAGAGAAAGGTAAGAAGGAGGATGAAATTTCCGTATGTGTATAAAAAAAAAAAGACCTAGACTGATAAGGCTAAGACAGACAGAAAGCAAAAGGGACATGGCAGCAATATTAAACAGAAATCAAAAGTGATGTGAAGAAATGGATAAACTTGTTCATCGTAAAACAAAGGCAAAATCAAATCAAGCTAGTAGGAGCCAGCTCAAAGTAAATAAGATGTTTTTTCCATGCAATAAATAGCTCTGGAACTCCTTTTCAAGAGATATTGTGCATCACAGTTCTTTACCTGGGTTCAGAGGGAACTGGTGCAAGTTTATGGCCATAGAAAGGGTCACTAGGTAAACAGAAACCAGATCTGACTCAGGAAGTCGTAAGCTCAAAATAGTTAGATGCTGAAAGAGTATTAGGGGGAGCTATTGCATGTACTTGCCCTCTCTGCTTTTCCTCAGGCAGCCACAAAAGGCTGCTGTTGGAGGCTGGGCTGTATGAACTCTTGATGTGGTAGTTGCATACAATCATTATGCATTCGTTTAATAAAAAACAGAACTTTTGCATCAGCATAATCTATTCTTTTTCTCTATGCTTTCATCTGGCAAAAGATTTAAATATATGATGGTTTTTGTTCCTGCTTGAAAAAGTGGATAATGTTAAAAAGCAAAACTTCCTGCTCAACTCTGGTAGAGGAAGTGGGCAGAGGATAAGGGAGCCTGGTGACAGGAGAGAAATGAGGACTCTGTAACAGACCGCTGTGAATCCTTCACGTGGTGTATTTTCAGGCAGTAGGGCTACAATCTCAAAACATCACGACTGCTGCTACCAAAGGATATGGAATAATCCTTTGGGACAGTAGAAGTGATATATAGTGAACTATTTTACAGTATTTCTGACATCACCTGCAGTCTCATGGTGTGCTTTAAATAACATACAGTACTTCTTGTTCTCCTGTAAGATCCCAGTGTTCTTTGCAGGCTGTGTTCCATTTCTTCAGTTCTCACAGTACCACGTGAACCACAGCAGCGGTGATGTGCCTTCTGCTCAGAGCAATCAGACAGTTGAGAAATTATTTTTCAATTAAGAAATAATTGTGGTAATATCCCACTTATTTTTTAGTGTGGGAGAGTAGGAAATGCAGGTTATAACTTGTCTGAGATCATGCAGTGATCGCTGACTGGAACCCAGTAGTTCTGCCTCCAGTACATGCTCAGATTGGTTGATCTTATTAAGATACTGCCATCTCTTAGGGGGATGATGAGATGCTTGGACTGATTATTTATGGTAGGAGTGTGTGTGTTTGTATTTTACTCAATTAAGTTTTATGGTGGAAAGGCAGGGAAGCAAGGACCCAACTGCAGAGTCCTCCTTTGTTTCAAGCCATTGAAGGGGAATGTCCTGCTAGCCTTTTATAGTCGCTGTTTTGTTGTTTTGTGTGTGTGTGTGTGTTTTTTTTTTTTTTTTTTTTTTTTTTCCCTTAGTAGCTACCCTCGCCAATGGCAAAGTAATCTTTCTGAGGACTGCACCACAGCCGAAAGAATAGCAATCTAAAAATAAAGCAGTGAGGCAACTCCTGTTAACCCTAATGAGGCGTTCTGATGTAACCCGTTACCCCAGGCTGGTGCTGGGGAGCTGCAGCCGTCCTTGGCGAGGCCCTCCGAGCAGCCCAGAGCCCCCGAAGGCCGCGCTGACCTCAGTGAGCGAGGAGACATGGGCTGAGGGTGCCATGCGTGAGAAGGGTTCTGCCGGGCAGTGTTTGCACTGCGGCTGCCGTGTTTATATCGCTCGCTAAATTTAGCCTGTGAGTCATCTGAGCTGCTGACGAGAGGCGGCTGTGCCCGCAGGCTCCGGCGCTGCACCTGCCTGCCCGCGGCTCCCCTGGCGCGCTCGCCCTGCCGGGGTGTTGTCCTGCAAAACTTCCCGAGTTTTACTTTGACCGAAACCCCGAGGAGCACTGTAGTCACTAGGGGGTGATTCCCCCGTGCTGGATGGTGCCTCAGAGTTGGTGTAAACACTGAGTAAATAAATCTGCCTCTGCTGCCCGGCTGGGGTCAGGCGGCTGGGTGCTGCACTGCTCTCCTCAGCCCTTGCGGAAGCGGACGGATGGCCTGGGCGTCTCTTCTGTGCCCTGGCCTCTGAAATGACGAGGAGCAAGCCCTGCCTGGGCACTCTCCTGCGGGTGAGGCAGTCCCAGGTGCAGCCTGTGGAAAGGCAGGACCCTTATTTACCTCCCTCTTCCCACCGGTGTGGTGGAAAATAACTTGCCGTGCCCCGGGCCGGTGCAGCGGGCCTGGGAAAGCGCTGGCCGGTGGCTGCCCTTCCCAGCTCACAGTCAGCTGCCTGTTGCCATGGCGCCTGTCTGCTTCCACTTCCTGCAGCCTCGGCCCAAGAGGAAGGCGCAAGCGAGCGGCTGCCTGCTTGTTTTTGAGCTGTGAGATGGCCTGGGAAGGGCTCACCTGCCCCACCGTGCCCAGGGCCCGTGCCCAGGCCAGCACTGCAGCTGGGTGGGTCTCTGCCCTGCACTGGGTCCCTCCCCACCAGGTCTCCCTGCACACACTCCTGCGCATCCTTCTCCTCACAGGCACACGTGTTGCTTATCTTGCCTCACAAAGCCCAGCTGGGGCTCTGGCCAAGCGAACTGTACTTGGGAGAAGTCTCCCTCCACCACAAACGTTGCCCATCGCAGCCAAGCCACGGGCTCTGCAAGGCAGGAAAGGCATTCTCCTCCCTTGTGCTGCCAAGCTCCTCTTTCATTTGTTCTCTGTTGCTGTCTCCTTCTTTTCCTTTTTTAAATTTTTAAACATGCATTATTCTTCAGTCATTTGGAATCACAGCTGGAAAGATCTGGATTTGACTTCTACTGGCCTGCATTTCTCTCCAACTGGGGACACCTCCTGTAACCTCTGTTGCCTTGGGGACTGTGACTTTCTAGTCTTTCTGAGCTGCAGCATATTTTGTGGTAGCACAATGCGCCTCCAGCCACCTGGCAGCCAAAACAGCCTTCAGCGATGAGTCAGCAACTGCTCCCGGTGTGCAAGTATTTTTGTTTTCAGTGAATAAATAAAACCCCAACAACTTACTGCTAATGCTTGTATTAGTCATTAAAGGAAGAATGATGTTTTTATGTGCACATATGCCAGTATTCTTCTTTTGCTATAATATTGCCATGTATGTCCATATTTGAAACCTTCCTGTTAAGACAGGATCGGACTTTGACCCTTAATGATCTGTAAACCATGAAGCGAAGTCAAAAATTGCCCATAAGCTGAAGAGGGCAAACAGGTGCATGCTTCTGTATGTGTGATAGGAATGTGTGTGTATATAATGAACATACTCTTTATTTTTCAAAGATAGTAATGGCACCTCCATCAGATGGAAATGTGAATCCTATTAATCTATTAAATCTTTATGCCTAAGGACTCAAGGAGCTGGCAGAGGGACAGAATTTTCTTTCAGGTGTATTACCCATACTATTCTTCCCTTGAGCACCACGTTCAAGGGCTTGAAAGGAGCAAAATGCTTTTGATATCTGAGGTGCTGTTCCACAGATGTATATTTGTATACTGACAGTGTTAAACACACATTAGGAGTAATAATTATGGGGAAGGAACAAATGTCAGGTCAGTTCTGTCTCTCTTTTATTTGTTTCCAGTAAGGTTCTTGCCATTTTTATGTGTTTGTTTACCAGTTTTCTGGCCCTTACCGGCACAGTTCATGGAGTAGGCTTTGCTAATGTACTGTTATTTCTGCATAGTACACTTTTCCTGTAAAATGCCCTTTTCTTTCCTTGTGACTCACTGAAGCATTCATGCTAACATCTCAGACAGACAGTCTCTTAAGGATATCCCCTTTAAAAAGCAGTAGCTGTGATAGGAAATGTTTTAATGTGTTTCCAGCTTTGTGTTGACTTACTGTATTCACAACTCTAGTCTTCTTCAGTCTCAACTAGTATAGAGGGCAAAAGGGGTTTCTTTTCATCTTGGGAAAGGAGGTTCGAAACATTCCTTGTATTGCTGCTACATGGAGGTAGCAAAGCGTTCATCCCTGATACCTTACTGCAGTAGTGAGTCTGAGGATTGAAATGCTTTGGTGAGGGTGCAATCAGCATAGCAAAGCTTAGGAAAAACATAAACCTGTGCCACAATAGCCCTGAGTCTGTAAGAGTTGACTTGAAACATGCCACATATGAAAAAAATCAGATGTAGAATTCATGGAGTCATTCTCCTGGGTTTTCTGTCCTTCCTGGCAGCTGAACTATACCACAAACACCAAAAATAAAATTAAAATCCCAGCACTCTCCCCCCTCAAAAAAAAGAAAACAGTCCTGAGATATTTTAGTATTTTGGTCTTGGCAGAGGCATATCTAGGGAAAAGCTACCGAAACTTGCAAAAAGTACTTTTTTTAGGCTCAGTCAGACTTTCTATAAATTGGTTTCTCTATCTCTATTGCAAAGAGTATCTGCGGCTCTTGTCCCACACTGAACTGGTGCCGCAGAAAGCAGCTCAGCCCAGCAGTGAAGCCGTGTTTGCTAGGTTTGCCACTGATGGAAGCAGTCCAGCTTGCTCGTCTTTTCTCAGACTGTCTTTCTGTTGTGCTGGCACAAGCATCAGTTTTACTACATGGTGATGTGGATCAGATGGATTAGGATAACCTGATCAGTAGCAGAGGTAGCTTTTTTTGCCAGGTTAGCTCTGGTCTTAATCGCCTTCCTGCTCTGGTTCACTTTCCAGCACCAGTGTAAGGAGAGGACAGTGTGAGCAGGCTACTTCAGTCTGCAAGCCAGTGAAAGTGTGTGTGAACTGCAACCCCATGGAAGGAAATGCCGGCTAAATATGGACCCAGGAAAATAGAAGCCCTGCAGTCTAAGAATAAAACCTAGAAAGCTGCCGTCGGCCTGCTGAGAGGCTGTAGGCAATAGGTTGCCTAGTGCTCCATTTTTTAACTTCAAAACAGAATTAATGGTATAAACGTCCTTCACAAAGTGATTTGAGATCTTAAGCTTTTATAAGGAAGGGAAAACAAGGCTGAAATAATTCTTATTCAGCTCTTCCTTGCGTGGAGATCTCGTTGAGTGTCTCAGGTAAATGGTAGGAAGCATTTTTAACTGGAGAAAGAAGAAAATGCTGTACCAAAAAAGTAGCTTGAATAGGCAGTGAAATTAATATGGTAGAGTATGAATATATATATAAAAAGAGGAATTTTAGAATTAGTGCTTGTGATACCACCATCCCACTGGTTCTCTTGCAAGTCTGCAGCCCTTCTGAAAGTAAAGATCTAAGTCATATTTACCAAACAAAACCGAAATCCAATACTCTTTCAAAGTCCTTCTCCTCTTATGTAAATAAATAAATAATAAAAAGGAGGAGGATGAGCTCTCTCCTTCCACTGTTTTTCTTTTTTTGTTTTTCTTTTTTAACCTATCACAGCAAACAACAAAGAATCATTGCTCCTAAGGTGACATTTAGATCTTCAGGAGAAGAGAGAGTATTGAGAAATCTCTTAAGGTGTGTGAGAAGCCCAAAGCAGCCTCCTGCATGAAGTGGGACATTAAATACAGGGATTCCTGCACATAGTCGTCCTTCTGACAGGGTGGAGTAGTTGAAATTGTACATGCCAGATCAGCTGAGATGTATTTCAAGCTCAGGATTTAGACACCAATTTTTAAACTTCCTTTTATGTTTCCAATACTAGCTCTCTATAAGACCCTTCTTTACCCTTTTGGTTGCCAATGGAATGAAATTATCTGCCAAAGTGACAGTATTGCCTTCAGAGCGCCTGTGGTATGTTTGTCCATTCTGCTCTCCTAGCATAGTTTGCTGTTTGTGGAAACTGCAGCAGAAGTTACTGTGCTTGCACGCAGCTTCATTGACATGCTACACCAAAGAACTGCCTTTAAGGATTATTCAGCTTAAGCCAGAATAGCTTGGTAAAAACATGGTATCTAGATGTCATCAGAACACTGTGGTTCCACATGCTTGTTTGAGCAGGCTTGGAAGTGTGGAAGAGGGTGAGAAAAATCTCTGAGTTTGACAAGGGAGGACAAGCCTGGTCAAACTGAGAGGTGAGCAGCAAAACAACAAGCATCTTGCTTTTTGAGAACAACTTGGGCGTTGGTAACCCAGCCCCAGAGGACAGTTTATGAAAGACTTGTTTTCATGTAAACCCAGCCATGTCTGGACAATCGGGGCCAGTTACTTTGAAATAAGTGATACTAGGCTCTAGAGTTCCCATCTGTGGGCTATACTCCAAACAGGCGGGTGTCAAAATGTGTGATTAGAGCTCTCTGAGGTCTGCTGAATCCAGGAGACAACCATTCAGTCTTGAGGGTAAGCAGAACGAACCACTGCTAAGATGCAAGGTGAGCACAGGATTTCTGAAGCCTGTGTGGTGTGTGCTTGTGATTTGTGGGTACTTCTGCCCATGCTGAGATACGAACATAATCGATACAGCTTTGAAGAACCGCCTATTGACACGTCTCCAGTATACTTATTCCAGTTGCAACTCTCCCTTATTTGTGATTACATAAAGAAAGCCTTGCAACCGTGTTGTTCTGCCCTGTTGGGCTACTCTAAGTTGAAACATCTTGTTCATATAATGTGCTTCAGTGCTCTCATGAACTCCTGTGTACTGAGGCAGAGTTGTTGGAAGCCGGTCTTCTGTTTCCTTGTCTGCTGGGGACGGGGGTGAGGGGGCTGGGGCTGGTTTGTTTTGTTTTCCAGAAATGATCAGTCCTGCTTAGCAAATATGGAATTCTGGAGGAGAAAACAAAGCCTGACTTCTAATAGAGGGGTGGTTATTGAGGTGAAATAGTATCCCAGGCTGGGCAATGTAAAGAGAAACCCACCTGTTTGTATGAGATGCCATTAAAGTGCGGGAAGGTGGGGGGATAATAGGAGCCACTTTTGCAGGGCGATTACACGCAACAAAAGAAGGAACAGTGTCCCTGCCCCAGAGCGGCATTATGGAGCCTGGTGTCCCCCTGAAACTCAACTCCCATGTTTCTTCCCTGACAATGGGACCTGAAATAACCTCTTGGTTTGGGTTTTTTGTGTGTTTTCAAGTATGTTCTTGCTTAAGGTTTAATTGGCTCCAGTCAGTAGGAAAGGGCTCCAAGGCTGATTATTTATGGCTTACTGTCAAAAGTGGCTATAAAAAGGGCAGTATTATCTTGGAGATGCTGGGAAGGAAAATGTGGTGGGGGGAGGGCGGGGGAGTGTGTGTGTGCACGAATGTGTTTTCTTGTACTAGATGAAATCAGAGTTTTGCTGTCTCAGCAGTGTGGTTTAAATTGAAGATTAACCCTTTGACCTTCACGGTGTCAAATCACTTACAGATGGATCACCAGTTATATTTTTTTCTTTTTTTTTTACTTTTGGGGTGAAGGGGGGCTTTTTTTTTAAAAAAAAAAAAAAAAAAAAAAAAAAAAGGTTGTTTGTTCATGCAGCTGGGGCTTTTGAAAGGCTCAGAAGCCAATCTGATTAAAAACAGCACTTGGCTAAACTCTGCAGAATCCTACAAGCAAAAAAAAAAAAAAAGTTTAATCCTCTTGTGCACAATGCATAAAGGGTCTGCTCTTTTCTTTTTGTAATGTTAGAGCTACAATTATTTCTGGAGAACTTATCATTTCCCTCTCTCCTCTCATCCCTTGCTGCACCCCTTGTTATGCTGATGGGATTAAAGTGTCTGCTCTTGAAAAGTGTAACTGAGTTGTTATTGGAAAAGAGAAGTGGTGTGTTGCAATGTTAGAAATATAAATAACTTTGTTTCAACTGTTCTCCTCTACAGCATCAGCAGAACAGAAATCAAGTGTGGTGGCAGCTTTTTCTCTTTCTACACAACTTGGCCTTAAACGTGGAGGCGAACAGGAACCACACTGGGCAGAGGTGAGCTTCACCCACCTGTTTCAGGCCACATCCAGTCTGCAGGGAGCACTGAACAAACACTGGTTCGGGGGAGAGACATGCACACCGCCGGCCGGATGTGAGGACTCTGAAATTCTTCTACTCATCTTCAAGTTTGGGGTTTTATGGACTCCTCTTTGCTGCTCCCTGCTCTGCGAGGCAGGGAGCTCTTGTCCAACACTGTCGAAGGAAAGCCAGAATGTGGGTGTGTTTGGTAAAGCTTGCTGCTGGTTCCCCGCACCGGTAACCTCTGTGCAGGAGAGGCAGATCTTAGGCTAACAGCTTCCTCTGCCCTGTTCGTTAGTCAGTGATAGAGTGCAGGAGTGTCATTTTGGCTGCTAGTTCAAGGTGATGTCGGAATTGATGACTCTAAACATACTGTGGGTGTTTTCACGAGTAGAGGTGCTTGATTCCTCCACAAAGAAAGTGCTTTTTAGCAATGAAACGTTCAAGTAGCTTATATCCAGCAGCTTACTTGTTTTCTGAGTGGGTTTATTTCTTTGTATCTTATGTGAGAGAAAATCACAATGAAATCTAATCTCCTAAATCTTTCCATTGGGCAGCAGTTGCAGCTCTCTCACGTGAAGTTGTTCTTTGTCATGGCCACTGATAGACCAAACTGTTTCAGTACAACATTCTTAGAAGCCTTTCTGAAGTTACTGGTGGCTATTAATTTCCATCACTGTTTACTTCCAGTTGAGTGTTCACAATGCCCATAAGCCAGCAAGAAACTGAAAACCGTGGAATATGACACAAGCATCATTCTTCTACAATGCTAATGTATATGCTTTTATTAGTGTTATGATGGGTGTTTGTTCTGTTCTTTTCTTTCCTCTTACCATAATGTGGTTGGTCAGGAAGGCTTAGGTCCCAGGCATCTGGTAAAATTGCTTCAGGATTTGGCAGGGAAATTAATTAGCAGCTAGTTTGACACATACACTGTACAGTCTATCCATTACTCCACTAAGTGATGTTTGAAGGCTGCTGTGAGCATATACTGACTAGCAGCAATAATATTATTTCAGGGGAGATCTCCTTGCAGTTCCTGGTTTGTATGCACTCAGAAGTTTGTCTGTATGACTGACATTATTGGACCAGTGCAGGGAAATTTCCCTACCAAAAGGAAGTAACCTTAAAGATCCAAGGCTACTTCTGCGTAGCCGTAACTGTCATTAATTCACAAACCCAGTGGTAACTACGGTAGAATATTAACAGCAAACCAATACAGGCTTTATTTTTTTCAGACCATTTCCATATTTCCATTGCAACTTGTTGTAGATCTCAAATTATAAAACTAGCTTGAGGAAGATCTGTCCAGAGAATTGTTCTTCAGCCCTGTTACAAATGTTGATTTCAAATACCGAGAAATTCTTCTGCTCTTGGTCCACTCTGAAAAATAAGCATTACTGTATGAGAAGAGTAGTTTACTTGCACATACACTTTCTTCTCCACGCCTTTCTGCATACCCTTCTCTAACTCATGCTTTCTCTGGTATTTTGTATAATCTCATCATTGCACTGTCGTGTCTGGTAACAATTTGCTGAACACTTAAATTTGGACTTTCTCCCTCTTTCCCAGCCCCATTTTCTTGATTTGCATCCTGATTTACTGTGGCAAAATGTGCTTTAGCTCCATGAAAGAGGTCCCAAAACCTTTTTCACTGTTGTATATTCACAGTCACTCTCTTTTAACATAATGAGAGTTTGTGTGAGAAAAGCTTTTTTTCTCCTCTTATGTTATTTTTCTAGCTAGTGCTAGAGTAATGTTTGTCCAGGATGATTAATAATTCATACAAATGAATCTCAAGTAATATTTTAGGGGGTGGGTTTTAGGAGGGCGGGAGGTTCTTGGGGGGAGAGGGATTGTTTTTGTTTTTGTATTGTTTCTTTAAGCATGTGCACTACAGAGTTACCCAGAGGGATACAAGTGACACCTTTTGCTGACTATGCTGCGGCAGCATGGAAGCCACTCCTGACCCATGTTTTGCAGAGATGAGGCTTTCCATGCCTTGCCTTGCACAGTCTGCTTGGAGTAAACACTGGTCACTGCAGAACGAGGACTTTAATGGGGGAAAGCCTGAGGAGTAGTGCAAACAGACTGAATTGGGGCCCCCTGGGAAGCTGGATGCTGAGGAGAGGACTCTTAAAATGGAAGGTCTTAAGGAGTCTGGAGTGGAAGTGCTGAGGCTCAGGAAGCAACACAGCAGTATGCCTGCCAGCATACTCTAGGACTTGATGCTTGCATTTTCTCACTGGATGCCAGGGCCCCTTTATCAGGTGCAGTCACAGACCAGTAGATCAAAGCCTCATCCTAACAGCCCTGCAAACTATGACAGACTCAGCAAGTGCATCTGACAGCTAAAAACCATTGTGAGCTTTCCCTTTCCCTTCTGCCTGGACTTGTCTACCAAAAAGGCCAATAATGCCGGTGTCTGCTCTGGATACGTAAGCTGAAAAGATAGATCTGGTGTTGGCACTTTCTGGTGTTGCGACCCTACTGGTTTATCTAGGATAGGACCGTTCTTGAGGTGGAGAAACAAACACCTGGAATTGTTCCGCAGTCAGGCTGACTGCCTGAATAGAATCATTTGGCTCAGGGAAAGACACATCTTTGCCAGTCCATATTTCCCAGTGTAACAACAAACTTATCAAAACTGGTCATGCCAGGGTTTTAAGTTAAAACCTCCTTGAACAACAATACTTCATTGGAGACATAGGGCTAATCCTAGACAAAGGCTGACTTCCTGCAATATGCATGGTAGTTACTGTTGCCAGAGATTTGCAACCACTGATAATATATTTTAATTATATTCCATATCTGCATATCTTGGAGAAAGGAAATATGCTCTGTCAACCCAAAAGTCTTATTTTGCTTTATGTAGATTTTGAGGGGCAGGCTGGCTATTTACTTGAGGAAAAGGAGCCGCTTTATGCTCATAGTCTCACCTACTCGAGGAAACAGTGGGTACTTGTTACTTCGTTTTTCCTTCTGGCCTGGTCAGATGATTCTGTCTTCTCTGGAGGGTGGGGAGATTTCACATGTTTATCAACAAATACACAGATGCACATCCCTCATGTGATCACCCTTTTGTTTGTCACCCATTCCATGTTAGTGAGTACCATTCAGCATGCACTGAGGAGATCTTCCCCTCAGAGAGCCTCTTATAGTGTGAGCGCAGACATAGGCCGATTGTCTGGGGAGCCACTTCCAAGGAATGTGGGCTAAGTCCTGTTGGTGAAGGAGTACGCTAGAATTTTATGATACTAGGTTGTCTTGGCAAAAGGACTGGGATACTGTTTCTCTCTGTGTTGTAAACTACAGTCTAGCAATCCAGAGAGAACAGACGGATCTTCCTCCTAAAACATATTCCTAATTTTAACAAGCAGTTCTTAAGAAAAAGCTTGAGCTGCTGCTGATGGTACCAGCAGTGTTGAAGTATCTTGCTTGCCTTTCCTACATCTCCAGAACAGCTTCAGACCTCAGCTGTCTCACCTTGAGAGATGGTTTTGGCATCCCTTCCCAGCTTCCCACCCTTTTAAGTATCTTGTAACCCTGGCCATCCTGGGATCCGGTAGGCCTGGTGCTAGTAGGGAATAGTTAGTTTTACTTTTGTTTCCTGCAATTCTTGAAAGCTGAGCCAGTAATCACAAAGTGATTGCCCAGGGATAGCTGCAAACTGCCTTAAGTAGGATAAAACAGAGGCAGAAGAGGCAATGAATTTGCATAGAAGGGGTTGCCATTGGATTTGTATGTGGGGCTGCAGACTTCTCCCAAGGTGCTGATAATCTCTGGTAGTGCTGAATTCCTGCATAACATATCTTAGTTTAAATAGCTGGTCGGTATTAGACAAGCTGTTGGCTAAACTTTCCGTAGAAGGGTCCTGAAAGAAACATCCTTATTAGCCTTTGCGTTGGAGACAGGTGTCAACAAGGGACTAGAGGAGAGGAACCCAGTCCTTGATATAGAAAGGGTGATTGCAAAGACTTCTTTCTCTCTACTGGCTGTTTGCTTTGTCCCCCCAAACCTGGATTACAGTTATATGAGATGTGTGCACGTGAGGTTACTACAGTCCTCCATTGCAGTTGCTCCGTAGCAGTCACTGGAGCTGTACCCAAGACTGAACTTTATTCAGCATGGGGCTTGGCACTCTTCTGGGAAACTGCAGATTCTGCCCATTAGTAGACCTGGGAGTTTCTTTTTTAAGGAAAAGGAAAATGACTTGAGGCAGTTGTTGCATTGTGACCCCCTCAACTCTGTAAAATTAATTCCATCCTTCTGCTACTGGTCCTGACCAATATCTCTGCTGAAGCTGTGGGAATGGTGAGACTGTGACAGGCTGGATGGTGTGCTATTGAGGGTATTTTTAAAGGGAAAAATACAGACGGCACATAACTTATGTGCTAGAAGCCAAACAAGAATGCAGAAATGTGGAGGTCTTGCCTTATTTTACCAGCTATATTTACTTCAGGATTATAAGTAAAAGGACCATGGATTGCTCATCCATATTCATGGGAGCTCTGCACATGGACCAAGCACTATAGAGTATTAGCATAATTTGACAACAAAGGTTTTCAATTATGTCATTGAAAAGAGTCTGTTTTTCAAACTGGCATTTGTGATCATTTACAGAAATGCCTACCTGTTGCCTTTGATTGTTTTAGCAAGAAGAAATACCTCAAGGAACTGATAAAAGATCACAGAACAATCTTTTACAGTTCCTATAGACTTCAGTGGTCTCTGTTTCTTTGGTTTGCATGTGTTCACGCAGGTGTTACACAGCTCAGTTCTTCTCCACCAGGAAAAGCAGAAAAGACCAAACACATCAAATGCACTGGAATGTAATTGTGTGTGTGTGTGTGCCTGTGTGTGTGCACGTGCGTGTGCATGTGTGTGTTCTTAAATTGAATGCAGTCTGACATCCCCTACCCCTTCTTTCTTCCATGTGCCTCACCTTCCCCCTAGCCACAGAAAGGAGGGTCTCTTCCTGTGAATCCCATGCTGGAAGTTGGTTTCTGGGAAGCGAAACCTAATGTCTGTGGGCTGTTTTTTAAAGCCATGTTTCAGTTCTGTCTTCAAACTCTTAGCTGCCTTTGGGGAATGGAGGGGTGGGAAGGGTAGATTCTTAAACTGTTTTTAAAATCTATTATGAAAATTTTGCATGTATAAAGTTTTTCTTAAATCTAAAGGAGTCTCCCTAATTTGTAGACACAGCTCCAGGAGAGCATCGTCACAGATTCCTCAGCTCCATTTTTTATCAGACTATTACGAAAGGCAATTTTAATGGCAAAAGGGAGAGAGACTGGCGTGACGTAAAGACAACACTGTCAGTATCTTCTTCAATAAAAGTCAGAAGCTAGGCTTCTAATCAGGAAATTTCAAAACAGCCCAAGGGATTTGAATATCTGTTTCCACTGGGTATATTTGAAAAACCTGCCACTAAATTTGAGTTTGGGTGTCTAGAATGTTGTTTTGTTTTGTTTTTGATAAAACTAATCATGTATCTCTTCTTCCATTCTCTTCAATGTTATGTAGTACAGTCTCCCATGTTTCTAGGTAAAATTCACTGATGAGAATACTGTGAAATGTGGATTCGCATTTTCTCCCTTCTTCTCCTGCATGACTTTTGTACTTTTATGGGATACATTTTGTTTTTCTTTTTTAAAACTTCAGAGTCCTTCATCTGGAAAACCAAAAGGGTAAAACGAGCTAGAATTTGCAGTGTATTTAATAAACTTTCCATTACCCTCAGTGGAGGGTTTCCCCGTGGTTTCTAATGTTCACCAGAATATTATACTGTCCTGCTGCAGAAGTAAATCTGATGCTCTCCTGTGAGATTTCTGTCTGGATTAGTCCTGAAGTGCACACACCTTCTTTGCCATGGACTGAGACCCAGTGAGAATGTAGCATTTTGTTTATCCTGGTTGTGTGCCTCCAGGACTCCTGCCTGTACCAATGGTGACTGGGCAGTGCTCCTTTTTTTTTTTTTTTTTTTTTTTTTTTTTTTTTTTTTTTTTTGTATCTGTGCAGTATATTTGCTTTGTGCTTTCTTTCTTTGGTGCTTTTTAATACTTTAATACTTGGATTTTTTTTCTAATAACTGGTACAGTTTTTAATAAAATTGTTAAATTCTTTGTCTGTGTTCTTTTTTTTAGGGGATGGGAGGGCATTCCCACAGCTGGCCAGTTCTTGGGTTACCCAAATTGCTGATACAGTTTTGCTTGTTCAACTTTGAAAATATCTGGTTGATCCTTTTATATGTACCCTAAAACCACACCCTTCAGGAAAGACACATTTTTATTTCCAAACTGGACTGCTATCCTTGGGCACAATTCAAGTCATAAAATACTCTTTCAAGGAGGGATATTCCCATGCTTAGATAGAGAACTGCTGCTAGCTGAAGCTGTGCAGTCAACTTGGAGCTGCGCTGTTAACTTGCAGCTTCAAATCAGGAGTCTGAGAATTTCTTTCTTTTGAGAACATACATAGGATGCACTCTCCAAATCTGTAAAATGTAACCTTCGGTTGATGGCTGCTTACCTTCTGCCTAGGCAGGTACATTCAGAGGCACCTCAGGCCTTGAGGATAAAGACACACATTGCTTGGTAGTGTTACCAGGGAGGTACAGTTCTTGCTGGTCTGACATAAAGGCAATGGACAAAGGTGGCTGCAGCTTTCAGAGGGCTCGTGATGACTCCTCCAAATACAAAATTGTGAATGCCTTGGCCATCCATGATACGCAGTAAGATACGTGTTTTGGTAATCATTAGGCCTCTCCTGAAGTTTTGCTGCATTCTATAGAGAAAGAGAAGAAGTATGTCCATTAAATAATGGCAGTTAAACTGTGCAGAGCGGAAATGAGAGGTATGTATTTAAATTATTTACAATATCATTGATCCAGCTCCTTCAACCACATGCCTCCACCAATGTGATTTTTTTTTTTTTTTAATATAGTGTTCATTGGGAGGCTTTAGGAAACTGAGTTAACAATCCTAATCGATGTTAAGTTGCCTCTGTTGGTGTGTGCCCATCACAAAGGGTCTTTCATTCCCAGAACACATGATGTGTGTGGTATGAAAAGCCACATGTGCATCTAAGACCACAGGGGGAAAAAGGCAGTTTTTCTTTTCATTGTATTAGATCTACTGAAAGTGTGTCCCCTGGCCAGTATCATGTGACTATGAAAGAGCTTGTTGTAGCACACTGATATGCAGGGACAGCACTGAGATTGACTTAGATGGGAGTGTTGGCTCTGAATTTGCTGATTCTCATTAAATTCTTACCATTAATCAAACTCTCACTCTTAAAATCTTTAGTAATTCTTGTATCAAAGAAAATAATCGCCTTTACAAATGAACTGTTGTAATGCTACCCCAGAAGGATTTGCCAAGGCAGCAGAATGCATTGCACCTTGCTCAAAACAAAGGCAAGTGCACAGTTGCATGGACTACTTTCCTTCTGAGATCGCCTGGATTCATCTTGGCTTTTTTGTTTATGCCTGTCACAACCTGCTGCCTGTCACCTGGCCATGGCAAAGTAGAGTCGCTGCTTGGAAACATTGTCAGGGGTAGGCATCAGGACCAAACACTACTAACCTTTCCATTACAACAGACATTAATACATACAATTATTTTGGTTTGAAAGGAATTAGACATCCCAGAAAATACTTTAGAAAAGTTTTCTTCTTAAAATCCTAACCCCGCGTATTAACATGGCACTTCCAATTTATTTCCAGTCATAGCAATCACAATGCATCCCTTGCTATATGTACTGACATGACTAGAGCTTTAAGAGAAAATGAGTTTTGTTATGAACTTCCTAGTGGTATGCTGTAGGGACAAGGTAAAAAGTTTAAGTAGGATTACTGCTTCAAGGAAAAAATGTTTATCAAGAAGTGCTCAGCCTGTCTCGTTAAAAATAATAAAGCACTCCGAGAACAAGAAAGTTCTTCGGTTGCGCAAGCTACTGCACAAAGCACTCTATTTTCATGACTCTGGTTGCTGAAGTTTAGAAGACACTATAGCGTATGGTTTGGGGAATATTTTTCAAGCACTCATGCCATTGTTTTATGGCGCAGTAAATGTGCCACTCCTTACACTGTAATATATATACAAGCTTGGAATCAGCTCTACTAACCAGCTCTGCCATTTTACTCTCTTACCCGAGTAGTTCTGAATAATCCAGCCCACTTCCTCCCTTTGCCCTCTTCTCCCATTTCTATTTATGGAGAGATGGGGTTTGGGAAAGAAAAAATGTCCTTAGAGTGACTTTTGACCGCTCGGGTGATGGATGGGTGTTAAAATGCAAGAGATGCAATTGCCTCATTGTGCATATTGGTGCTTCCTGGTGAAAGGCCGGAGTCTGGATTGAAAGAAACCTGCCTCCAACAGGAACCTAACAAAGAGTGGACGATACTTTCTGGCAGTGAGCTGTCTTCCACCTGACGTGATGCACAGTGCTCTGATACATGTACGAAGTCAGACGACAAACTGACAGGCATAACACATTGACGTCAATATTCATATTCCCCTGCATAAGTCTCTTAAATCTTGATTTCTCTTAAATGAATTATGTTCTCTGTAACATTTATAATGGACTCTTTTCTTTCTCCATTAGAGTCTGTGTCAGCATTCTCCTTCTCTGTGTTTTGCCTCAGGGCTCTTGATGTATACAAAGGCTCCTCTGTTTTCTGCTCTTAGTCACACGCTTTCACTCTTAACCTCAGCGCTATAAACTAAACATCCACCCACTAGGGCTGGAGATGACCCTGTTTACGTCTGCTGCTCAAATCACGACAGCAACAGTCATGAAAGTATGTTTCATGGAGACAGTTAGCTCTTGATAAGTGGACAATGAGTCTTGGCTTTTTATAACATTATGAGTTTTTGCAAAAAAAAATTGACAGGAATAAATAGCCGGAAATGGTTAATGGAATCTGTAAAGAAATAACTTGTTTCCATCATTTTACCTCACCACCTTTTTAAATTAGTGTAGGTGATTCATCAGAACAGCCCATGGTGGTGTGGGACCACGTGAGCCCAGCCTGAGACAACCATGGTGCAGGCAGGGTGAATGGGGCTTAGAAGTTCGGGACAGGCCCCAGAAGTTCGGGACAGGCCGACAGGCAGGCCTGAAGCACCGCCAGGCCATCCTCCTGCAGCTGGCACCGTGTGCAGGTGCCCAGCAGCAGGGTACCCGCACCTGTGAGACCTTCCTGTCTTTCCACACCTTTGCAGGGTGCTGAGGGTGCTTCTGGAGGCACGGCCACCCCGAGGGAGGGCTGGGCCCTTCTGACCCTCCCTGCCCTGCTGCTCTGCTCCCGCTTTGCTTTTGTTTTGTAGGGGCTAAACACAGAAGGTGCAGTGACGCTGCTTTTATAGAAGTTATTTCAGTGCCTTCCCGATGGTTTGTCCTGCACCTCCTGCAGCTCCTCAGCCAACATTCACCTTGCTCCATTCCCCTGGCAGTCCCACAGCCCCCTCCAGCAGCAGTGGGGCACAGAGCTCACCCTGCCTGTCACCGCGAGCATCTTCCCTCTGGCGGGTTTGTGAGCACTTCCATTAATCTAAATTTAAATATCCCCAGTGAGTGCCTTTCTACTATTTCCCTCAGGATACTATTGTACGTCCTAATAAATCTCTCTGACAGAAGGTATCTCTCCAATATCCACCCTAACACCTTTCTCTTAATTATACTCCAATACCCCAGTTTTATGTCCTTGTGTCACCTTGCAAGGAAACCCTACCAAAGTCATTTCCATAGCTGGTGCACCTCTGGGCTCACTGAACTCCTTGACAAAGCCTCCTGTTCTCTTCAGTGTGCTCACAGCCAGCTTTTGTGGCAAATGCAGAATTTTTGGGTGCACAGCACCCCACCTGCTGGCTACTCCAGCAGGGCCAGCAGTGACCCCACGAAGACAGTGGTCCCTGAGGGGACGCCCCAGGCCATTTTGCCCCAAGGAGAGCCTCAGTGCTGCTGAGGCTGCCTCTGTAGCTGCTGGCTACAGAGCTGGGCTGAAAGGAGGTGAGTGGCCCTGGAGCTGTGCCAGCCAGTGGATGAAGCCCCAGGAGCTCTGAAACCAGCAGGAGAAGGGCTGTCCTGAAGGTGCTCTCTGCTTCTGCATAGGCTGTGTTTCCTTTGCCTTAGTCTTCGGCCTACTGTGCATGTTAGAGACCTCAGGAGAACTTCTCCACCTCTTTAGCCCCAGGCACCCAACAAGAGCCACCTACGGCGTCCAAAGGGGCAGGGAGCAAGGGCTGAGCTCTACAGGGACCAGGACAGGCTGAGGGATGATGCTCCATCAGCAAGGTCTGGCATGTGGGCCCTGGGAGCAGTTCAACAACCTGGCTCCACCACTGAGCACTGCAGGCCCAGCAGCCGCGCCTGTGTTCCTGCACAACGACAACCTTGCCCAGAGTCAGGCCAGTAACAACGTGACATTCCTTGCTGCAAAGTCGGACGTAGTAAAACATTTCCCTTCGTTTTCCTCCCTGTATGATCATGAGTCATGGTTCCTGGGAGCAGATAACTGGGAAAATCAAACAGTGCCTTGATTTGTGCCCAAACATGAACAAATGTTAAATCAATCGGGGATTTATCAGAGGGAGAAAAGTGTAATGATGTTAGCTGTTATTCTGGTCTGGCATTCTGCGGTCCTTGTGCTTCCACATGAACTAGGCACAGGTCCTTCAGGTAGCATCACCCACAGTAACTCCATCCTCACTCCCACTTGCCCTTTGAAAGAGGTACCAAAACAAAGCCAGAATGAAGCTGGTCTGGGTGAGTAACACACCCACCCCCCTTGCTTAGATGTGGCTTACAATTGCTAGTGTCCCACCAGGTTGTGGTCTTTAGTTAGCGGTGCCTGGAGCCAGCCAACCTATTTGGCACTTTATTGGGGTGGTTATGACAAACCAACAAGTAAGACGGGGAAAGGAATTATTATTCCTGGTTATTAAGCTCTCTTGTAACAGAAGACAGAATTAGGTCCAGCGAGCAGCATAGGTGCCTAGCTGTCCCTTTTGGTACTGAAGCCCACATCCATGGTCTCATTCAGCTGCTGCCTAACCCTGGATTCTATATTCAAGTTCCCCAGATGCCTAAAATACTGCTGGAAGCACTGAGCCTCTCAGGACCAATCTCATGCCGAAACCTTGTATGGTCTAGCAAGCCTGTGCTGCTCTGCCTCTCTCAGTTGAGACATCTGCCAGTGTTGACTGTTTTAGAGTACACCATCTTCATGAAAGATGCAGGGGATTTTTTCTCTTCTGTCAGCCAATAATTCATTCGGAGCTGTGATCCAGAGCCAGACAGGATCTGAGCCCAGTGCTCTCTGCTCCCAGAAGAGCACCCTACCCATGCAACTGGTCAGGCTGGGTTCTCTGAACTTCTCCTGCTGAAGCTATAACACTTGGATATTTCTGGGGCAAGTGACCAGGGAAAGAGGGTGAATATGACCACCTTAAGGCTAGGAGAGCATGACATGAATGTAGAAATCCATGTTCCAGTTACTGTTTACTGTCAGTTGAATTTGAGGCTTCAAGTCTTTGAACACTGATCAAGGGAGGCTCCCTCCTGAGGTATTCAAAGTGTAGAGAGAAGTGTTTTATTGGACACCATCCATGTTTTCTTTGTGCCTCAGGGCACTCCCAGGTGGCTCCCCACTGAGGACACTGGCCGGGGTGGCCTCTGCTCTTAGGCATCTGCTGCTCCTTACGTTGCCCGAGGGGCAGCTCCGGTGCCCAGTCCAGGGCAGTGAAGCTGAAGGACTGGTTGGGCACCTGAACGTTGAGTGTTAGAAGGTTCAGAGTTAGGATACTAACTTCCCTTTGTCTTGGTGCTTCTGCTGTTTCATCACTGTGTAAAATAGGGCAGTGCATTTTGTTAATCTCAGAACAGACAGTGTTCTATAATGGGACATTACTTCTGTACATTGCACTTCTTTGTCTGTGATAAGATATGGTTTCTAATGTCTCTTTTTTTTTTTTTTTTTTTTTTTTTTTTGAGTTGGTACTTGTCCAGAGCACTTCTTCATCTTGCCAGCTAGTGATTAATTGGCTGTACTGAAGGGTTCAACACTTTTCTGTATGCTTACCAGAGGAGGTAGAGGAATGTGTGCTCTATATAGAGTAAAAACATGTCCTAAGTGGGTTTAAAAATGGGTCATCAAATCCTCATTTAAGAATCTGTGCCCTTAGAACACGTTAGGAAAGGTGCCCTACCTTTTGGTATCATAATTTTTTTCAACTTAATGATGGGTGGCAATCTCAGTGGGAAGCATGGAGACTTTGTTTATCTTCAGGTAAACACACCGCAGACAGTCCAAGCACAAACATCCTTGTGCTGCCCCAGTGTTGTCAGTTGTCATAAAGAATGTGGTTTTGTCCTTTGCTGCAGGAATTTTCTTGATGATAATATAAAAGTTTTACCTTCCCACAGTCCAAGGGAACAAACTATTGAAAGAGGTAGGCCCAGGCAGAGCCCTGTCAGCCACAGCTTCATTTACAGCACCTGTGCTGCCCGAGACACCTTTCAGCATGCTGAGCCATGTATTCAGGCTTTGGGGGCTAACAGTCCACTTGACAGCTAAGAGACTCAAGAATACTTTGAGCAAGACTTGGAACAGGATGCAGATCTCTATGTCACAAAACTGCATCTCAGCTATTTGCTACATAGCCTTTTAAAAGGAAATCCCAAATTAGGGCCTTCTACAATCCTTGTTGTCACCCTTCTGCAAGAAAACCTTGTGAAGCAATTTGACCTTATTCCTACTTCTGTGCAAGCAACTGATTTGTTAGCCCTACGATTGGAAATTTGTGCTCTTGCAACCAGACATCCATGGTTCGTGTCTTGCAGATGACCCAAACATGGGTGTGTTTCAGCTGGCCATGATGCTTGTAACCACTAGACCACAATCTGCTCCCGGAGCCAAGAATAGCAGGAAGGTCTCTGATGTTTGACTTTCAACAAAGCTGTCTCACTTGCAAGAAATTCTGGATAGTTGGCACTGTTAGTAAATGGACAGGGACCCTAGGAGTGGGCAGGTAGAACTGGAAATGGGAAGGCAGTACAAAAAAGAAAACAAGGATTCTTAAAAGCATTTTCTAGTCTTGTTTTTAGTGGTTTTTGTTTTTGTTTTGTTTGTTTTGAGTCTGACTCATAATTTTTAAATTTGTGGTAGGTTACAGTGTTGCCAAACCTAATATATCTTACCCTTCATCTGCTCCTCTCTCCAAAGTTTTCGTGCTTATTCAGTCCTTGATCTGCCTTTTGTAATGGTGTCTGTGGACACCAACCAGTAGCAGATGTGATAGGATTTTTTGTATTGTGGACACCTCCTGAAAGGATTGCACCAAAATAACAAAACAGCAACAGTTTTTGCGGGCTACCAAACACTATCCAGACAGTCACTACTCTCAGTCATTGCCAGCCCAAGCTGATTTGAACAGGGAACTGATAAAGAAACGCTGTCAAGCCTGGGCAAGTTATGTTTCTGCTCCTCCATCTGAATCATTTCTTGACTGCTTGTTGAATGCTTGAAAGTAAGTTGGGTGCCTTCCAAAACAAAGCAAAGATAGCCTCCCTGTCCCAGAGAGGTTACAGTGCAGGCAGAAATTACCCGGCATGTAACAGCAATATTTTGCATGTAAGGGAAGCAACGGAGGCAGTTGACCATATCGGTCATGTAGACAGGACCTACAGACAGCCGTGAGGCTCTGTGAGTTGCTTATCCATGCTATTTGCCTGCTGGAGGTCCCCGGTGCACAGTCCTGGTGCCCCCAGGTGAGGGCAAGGGAGGCTCGGAGGATTCACCACCTGGTCCTGGGGCCAGCCTGGTGGCCCACTGGGCTCTGCAGGGAGGGACCTGGGAGGACTTTGCGTCAGGGACGGGAGGGATGCTGCTCAGGACAGGCCACTGAGCATGTCCCACTGGCTGTGCTGTTCATGAACATAATGTTTTGAAACTGAGCTCAGTAAAAGGATTTGTGTGGATATCCCACATGATCCAAGTGACGAAGCTTTTCAATGGGAAAGGAGGCTTCTGGATCAGAAATTATAACATTTCACATACATAAATTACAGGTTCATCTCTCTACACACTGACAGTTATAAACAGCACTTTCCTGGCACTAGGTCGGATGTATGGCTCTGACCATAATTACATTCTCTGTAGATAACATATCCTTGTTTGGGGTACCAGAGCTTTTGCAATGGACCTGACCTTCGCATTGCTGGATGTGATTTGTGCTCTTTTTCTATCAGGACTGCCAACTCTTGCAGCCAGCAGCAACTGGGTGCACAGGAGGAGGGATGTGCAGCAGGGGTCCTCAGCAAGGGGAGGGCAGTTCCGAGAGGAAATCTTTGAGTTTTCAGCAGGACCCATGACAGCAGCATGGTGGGAAGCCCCTGAGGGGCAGTGTACGGTGCAGGGGACTTTGTCCTGCCCCGCTGCCGGAGGAAGCAGTGTTCTTCATCACTCTCGTTTCCCTCTGTCCTGCAGTCAGGTTTTCTGCTTGTTTTCCATTGTGCCCTTCATGTGTTTTCCATCTCTCCAGAAATCACTGGCTTTGTTTAAAATAGACTCCGAGTGGCTGCCAAGACTTTATCCAGAGAGAGAGGAAAAAAAAAAATGCACAGAGGCCAAGTTCCTATAGAGTTATCAAAAGCTTTCACTCCCCATCAAGATCTGTGAATATCCCAGAAATCTGGTCTCTGGGGAACAGCTCTGCACAGTCCCCGTGGCCCTTTCTGGAAGAGCCACCCAAACATTTCTGCCCAGGAGAGTGCGCCTCAGCTCCCCGTAGTGTCTCCTGTGACCACATTGTGGGTGTCCCTACAAGTCTCTTACACGCTGTGCTTTTTGTCTTTCTTTGCAGTACATAGAACATACACAGAAAAATCATGAAGTTGCAGGAAGACGGCTTGAGGGTGTTTGACTCAGAAAACTTTAATGTACTATGCTTATAAAGCAACAGATCTTCATCAGAGCACAGCACTGTGATTTAGGCCGGTAGCCAAGGAGGATTCACCTTGGGGGTCTTTGCTTGATGTGTTTGCCTTCTCTTTATGCTTGACCACCTTTTCCTAACCCACCCCTAAAGAGATTTCCTGATTTGTCTCCAAAAGGAGATGCTATTGCTAAGTAATTCCCTGCTTGGAGCTTAAACTCTCTTTCTCTCTGCAACAGTTCAAGTCAGCAAGATGATAAGTACATGTAAAATTGAAAACAGAATCAGCTCCTTCATCGCCAGAGCAGAAGATATTAAAATGGAGACAAAAATGAATGTCCCTTTCTTTTATGTAGAGCAGTTTGATTTACCTCTGGCTTTTGGACCTGTTTCCTAATGCTTCTCGATCAGAAAAGTTTACTGAAAATGCACGGGACGGCTGCTTGGGGTGGACTTTCCAAACAGAAGCCGTTCTTACTGTCAGAAGTAAACAAAGCTGCAGCATGCTTTACGAGTACCACTTCTCCCGCTAGAAGTGAAAATGCAACAGCTGAAGGCAAGCAGCTCTTCAGTTTCAGTTGCTGTATGTAAATCTAAAAGCTATCAGGAGCAGAGGGACGTTCCTCGCATGCGCTGGTTTCAAAAGGGCAGCAAAGTCTCATGCTGGTGGTGGCTCCCTGCAGCCTCTTGCCACCTGCTCTTGCTTGCTGTGAGGTCCCCAAGGTTACACCTTGGTCATTTCCTGCTTCTTATTTTCCCAGGGACTCAGCATAGCCCTAGGAAGCCAGCCTTTCAGCTCTGCAATTAAGATTTTTTCTCCTCTGCCTCTCCTCCCCTCTACTCCCACACCAGAGTACATCTCTGTTGCTTGCTCACCCAGTTCCAGTTCTTCAGCCTTTCCGTGGCCCACGTCTGGGTTTCCCTGGAGCTGCTTCAGGGGTTTGTTACTGCTTGTGGTGGGACCTCTCAGGCATCGTGGAGGATAAGCTCCCTTGTCTGGCTGAAGTGTATTGCAGATGCCAGACATTTCTAATGTTAAAGAAAGAGGAGAGATACAATTCTGGGCAAAGAGTAAAGATGACGATCTATTTCTCCTCCAATTGCTTGTCTCTCTGCTCTCCTTAGGGGTGTCCTTCTCCACTCTCAGGTCTGTCACAGGTAATTTGGGTTTGGCGCAGCCATACTGTAAGTTTCCTTATGTTCCTCCTCTTACTTTTCACGGGAAAATAAAACACTCTTGCCACTATTTTTTCCTGCAAGCTGAAAGAAACTGATAAAAGGAAAAACATTCTTCTGCAAGTCCTGACCACAGAATTACGTTAATGAAGGCAGTGCAGGTCTTTTGTGAGTCCCGAGGGTGCCGGACGCCCAGATCCTCCCCAGCCCCCCACCACATGGGCTCCCTGTTTTCGGAGACATGGGAGTGTCCCGGACTCTGCCTCCTGCTTACGTGTATCCTTGCTGTGATTAAGTCTGCAATTATGGTAAGCACACGGGGAACTCAACGCACAAAGTATGAACTCGTTGTTTTGAAAGTCCAAGCAATAACATCTGATGAGTCACTTATCTCTGTAAATAATGACCAAACTATACCCATTTCTTCGCTGTATTGTGAAGATACAGAGCGCTTTGAAAAGTGTTTTAGGTTTCCAGGACTAAAGGAGGAAATTGATGCTACTGGTACTATTATAAATGGAATCTTTGGACCTAATTTATATTGTTAATGCCCCATAAGAAAAGAGTGCTACCCTCATGGCTTTTTTCTAACACTGTTTTTCTGCCACTTCCTGCATGAGCAGGGAATGCTTGTAGCCCAGAGAAACCTTGAGACACAAAGGCTCTTTCCGTCCATCCTGGTGCACTGAACACCTCGTTCAGCACTGTGCTAAGAGGTAATCAGTTCTCCCAGAAAGCTCCCATCCACTGCAGGAGCTGGCCCTATGCGTGGACGAGACACACACACACCCTGCTTATACGGGGGGAGGCAGCAAGGAAGTAAGACACAGAGTAGCACAGAAATGCTAGTGCTGTGGAAAACTCAGAGAGGCATACAAGAGAAGAGATGGGGTACCCTGAGTAGCCAGCAAGAGCAAAGCACCAATAGACTTTGCACCACAAACAGAAATTAATAAAGGGACTCAGAGCAGGATGTTTCTCCTTTAGCTCTTTTTGAACAACTCTGAAAATGAAGAGAATTAATAGTTTCCAAACCTATCAGGTAAATTTGCAGCAGGCAGAAACATGAGAATAAAGAAGGTGGTAAAGCAATATTAAAAAAAGAAGATTACAGACTGGAAATTGGGCTCAGTGCAAAATCTTTTTTTTCTTTCTTTTTTTTTTTTAAGTTACTGTAACTATAAGCAAGAAATGAGTGCCAGAGGAAATGAGAATTTAAGAAAATATAGACAGCTTGGCAGGGCCACAAAATGAAGGCTTTAAGGAAAGAAAATTTAGAGAACAGAAGGAAATATTAGTTGGAGAAGTGATAGCAGCATAGAAACTTCAACTTCTCAAAGAAATAATCTTACACACAACTTTTTAACATCAAAGTCCCTCACTGCAGGAAATGGTAAGTTTTACCACGTTGATCCTAGGGGGGGGAATTTCCTTGCAGCTTTTTTCTACCTGTTGGGAGAAAAAAACATGTACACAAAGGCAGGGAAAGAGGAAACCGATTCCAGCAGTTTAATAGTTAAGCTGCTGGAATAGTTACCAGACACTGTTTCTGTAGGAATGATGAAGCTGAGATTTAGAAGACGTTGAAAGAATTGTGATTCCGAATGGCCAAATACACATTAGTGCCCCCACCTTGACACAAATAAACCACAGCTGCCTGGACAGCATAATTCCCTTTTGGCTTGAAACTGTATATGTTATTTAGAAGGCTCTTTGAGAATAGAAGTAGCCCAGTGAGAGATTCATAGAGAAGCCAGGGATCTAAAGCTGACCCAGCAAATAACTGCTTCTCGCTGCTTGTGCAAGAAAAGTGAGGCACTTGGAACCTCGGCAGAGGTAGCTGGAAATACAGAAAACAAGCACCAGTCCTTTCCCCTAGAAGATAACGAAGCAATAGCAGGTGCTCAGGTTTGGTGTGGAATCCCCAATAGCACGAAGCTGGCGCTGCCATTTTGGCCTTTGTTTGGTTGTCAGCAAGGAGAGCTATCTGGCTCCTCCTCAGTCTTTAATGTGAAATTTTTATTCTCTCCAATGCATGAAGTCACTGAACCTTCTGACCTGTTTACTCAGTGCTTCCAGAGGCCATTCATTTCCAAGCATTATTGTGTTACAGGTACTTGGAGTCCCCAGTTCAGCCCTTTATAGCAATTATTTATTTCTGGTTTGGTCTTTGAATGCTTGAGAAGCAGTGTTTTCCTCACCAGCTGTACCACTGCAGACCTGCACTGCACCCAATGCCTTTGCCACCCACGACACCCTTGTCCTTGTCAGGTGTCAGGACAGGAAGCATCTTCAGCATCCAGCTGTGTGGACACTGGTTTTGAAATGGCTTCCCGAGCAGTTATCTCCTGGCTGAAAATGTTGTGTCACTCTGGTGTGACACTCTTGTCTGACTACAGCCCAATGTGAGAGATGCTTTGGTTACATTACGCAGGCTAAGGGGCTGTGGATCCAGCACCATCTGGCCTGAACATACATCTGCAAACAACATGCTGACCATAACTGCAGCACTCGTGGAAGGCACCAGATGCGTCACGCCAGGGGCAGAGACATCACATTATCCACGAGGCCAAGTCTGTGGTTGCCTTTCGAGTAACTTCACCCCAAGTTCTTTTGGAGAGTACTCAGGAGAAAACCGATAATGGGAAGAACTTGCAGGCATGCAGATTGGGACTTTCAGATGATTTTGTACTTGATGCCACGTTATACTAAATTCTAATCATTGACCTCGAAGCGAAAGCCTGAGCACACATTTCTGCTTCAGGAAAGCGGTGGAGTGCAGCTTGTTTAGGCAGGGTCTGCCAGAATTAGCAGTCTAACCGGTAGCGATGTGGGACTCAGCAGAGGATGGAAAACTGGCCTGAGAAACCTGTAAATATTTGAGCAGCTAATCTGTACTGCATTATCAGTACCTGAGCCAGGTAATTAAGCTAGCTCTTGCACAGATACAAAACCTTTGGTCATGCCTTTGGGTTGCAGTGTAGGCATGCCTTGGGTGGCTAAGAACATTTACTTCTGCTTCCAAGCCTCTCTTTGTAATTATTTAATATGCTAAATGCATTGTATGGTGGGGCTCAGGGACAAACACGTTCTGTAGTCTGTCACAGATATTAACACTGGGGAGCATTCTTTGATGGAAATAGCTGCATGCTTTGGGATACTATGCTCCAAGATGCTGCGCAGTGCCAAGACAGGCAGGCCATTGCTTCTCAGAAGGAAACAACCATGAATCCATCGTACACTCTGATTTATCCTTTCTTTTGCCCTTCAGCTTGCCAAGTGCTTTGGTAGCCTCACAATTGCAGACTTCACATAAGTAAATCCTTGAGTATTTGCTCCTATCAGTCCTGATGGTTAAACATTTGGGAAAGCCAACTGCACCATACAGCTCACTGCATTGCAGGAGGGATCCCAAAGCGGTTTGCAAATGGTATTTAACTCATTATTCAACACATATAATTTAGGGTGTTCAGTTGGAATACTGAAATTGAGGCTTTGGTGCTTCAGTTCAGTTCCTATAATCCAGAGCAAGCAGACTAGTTCCTATAATTCAGAAGCAAGCAGCTTCTGACTGATCCTACTGATCCCTTATCCATCACTGAGGTGCTGCTTCCCCAGCCTGCAGCACCACATCCATTGTGTGTTAAGGCACTGGGACTTGGAGATATCCATCTTTGTCCTACTGGGAATTCCCCTGCTTGCAGGCGGGTGCGGGAAGAGTTGTCTCATGAAGTGCCCAGGACATGGGGAAACAACTCTGTTTGCTGTCCTTGACTGCTTCACGTCCCTGTCAGGTGTGGTCTGACACACAATAGCACAGTGTTCTCCTGAAATAGCTGTTCTTACAGGTGGACATTCTGGGAAAAAGGTTTGCCTAGCCAGAGCTCAGAGAAACAAGTTCCTCCTTCTCAGAAAGCTGAGTGGAAACTCCTGACTGCAGAGTGAAGGCACTGAGGTGCGGCTGCTGGAAGGTACAGGGATGAGTGTGGGCCAGGTAAGCCCACAGGCTCGTGTAGGAAGGTTAGAAAATTGAGTCAGGAAGAGAAGATGTTTCTAAGCACATTTAGCTGTGGGACCAGCATCACTGAAAGGCTCAGTGATTCATAGGACAAGCTATGAACTGCTGGAAAAGGGTCCTGAACCCCCTCCTACTTCCTGAGACCAGCTCAAGGCTTTTTCCGGAGCACTCAGGAGATGGGTTTGGCAAATGTGGGTGATAATCATCACTTTTGCCTAAGTCTGCTCACTGTGCTATTGAGGATTACTTGTTTCAAGGGCCTTGCCAAAGACTGTGTGTTATGTTCCGTACCCAGTGTGGGCCCCATGAAGATATAAATCGTTCCCTGATGCAAGTGTGGAGCTTTTGGGACAGGGTGAGCTGAAGCTGCTGTGGATATCTGAAGAGTTGGGCTTGTCCTTGGAGCTTAGTGTAGCTAGACGTGTCAGGCTTTCTTCCTGTGAGAGGGGAAGGGATGGAAAACTGAGGGAAGACACAGTGCTGTATTCCACTTACATCGAGGAATATGTGAGTTTAGCGGATTAAGAACGAATACAACTACCAGGCCCCCTTCTGGTCTCAGCAGTACAAATTCTACTGCAGAACTGCAGTGGCAGCAAACACCAAACAAGTAGGTCTTGTTCAAGAGAAATGAGTCCTAATGAGTCCTCGATGCTCTTTTACAAGGAGTTTGATGGGTGCTTTGAAAATGCCAGTGCTGCTGGGGAAAGCAGAGGGCAAAGGAAGGATGTCTTCTGCTTGTTGACCCAACTGGTCTAGAAAAAGATCTGGAGTTTGTCGTCATGTTTTCAGATCAGTGGTGAGTGCACATATCTCAGGAGGGGATGGTGGTGACTTCTCTCCCTTCATTGCTGCTGAGAGAAGTCCATTTTCACTAGTCCACTGCTGGTCCAGCCAAGCACTGCCTTTGTTTGTTAGATGCAGTATGTAATTAGTCTGTGAATCACTACCACATCGCTGAGTCCAAGACTGAGTAAATAAAACTCAGCGGTTTTGTGCAAGAACATTGACTTTTAACATTAGATTAAAGAGAGGTGACATGAAGAGCATAAATCAAACTCTTGCTATTGGCAATTGAGAACTAGTATTCCTCAGCACAGATTATTGCAGAAGACTTCTTGCATTTTCTGGAAAAAGAAGTATAGGCTACTGCCAGGAG
The DNA here is from genome assembly GCA_011076525.1 of Nettapus auritus. Taxonomy (NCBI): domain Eukaryota; kingdom Metazoa; phylum Chordata; class Aves; order Anseriformes; family Anatidae; genus Nettapus; species Nettapus auritus. Next base: position 37,630,802 of record CM021769.1, read on the forward strand.
ATGATACCGAAGCAAAATGACTGTGTGTAGCTATAACTTTTCAGGTCCATGATGGAATGGGCCACAATGGCAACAAACTGCTGTTGCCCACTGCACTGATAAACATGTTTCCTGAATGGAAAACAAAATGCCCCCAACTGTGTCACCAAACACAGCAGTCATAAAGATCGGTTGGCCATGTGAAATGCCACCTTTACATTTTCCTCCACTGTCTGCAGCAAACAGCATGGACTTTGTTAGCAGGCACAAGCTGTGAAGGTGAATATTAAGAGCTGCTCACAGTATTGATTTTTCATTAAGATGAATTGGTTGTAATTAAGTCTAACAGAGGCATATATGCTAATGGTGTGTTATTTATTGCCTGAATGCAATCCTTCTTTCTTTTTGTTCTTTTTTAAAACTTTTTTTTTTTTTTTTAAATCATGAAGTTTCTTCAGCTTGCTTTTTCTTTCAGTCTCGTACTATTTCTGCCTCTCCCTCTAGAATATATGTTGGTGTGCCTTTTCTTCTTTCAGTGTCTGTTTTCTCTCAAGACCATTTTTTTTCTGTTGTGTTTAATTGTTTTTCTCTTGATTTATTGTTCCAAGACCATGCTAGGCAGTCTGTTTATTTATAATTTGGATTATTTTAAAATGGATCCAGAGCTGTAGGTCAGTGTTTAAAAATTAACTAATAAAATACACAAATGAGGCCCAATGGTCAACATGAGATTATACATCCTCTAGGATTTGCATGCTACTCAAAATAAACCACTGGGGAATACCACCCCCAGGACCCAAAAGCATGGAAAAATCACTCATCTGGACTGCAGTGGGCCAGTAAAGAAAACATACATGGGGACCTTTGCTGACAGCCCTGGGCCACGCTTCTGACTGAACCAGCAGGTGCTCCTCAGGAGGAGCACAGGCGATGGTGAGGTGTGACAGAGAAGTGCTGGGCTCTGCCCAGCCCAGATGTCCACCTCCAAGGGTCTGATCCCCACACATCTGTGTGTTTTGGGAAAGCGCAGCTTGAGGGACGATAAGCTTGACACAGAGCAGGTCACAGACATGAGATTACTGAGCTTTTGCTGCACCTTCCCCCTTTCCAACACCTGGATAAGCCACTCTGGCAGGAGGCAGTGTAAAGCTGCTGTGGCCTGGGACACACCACCACCACGTGGCAGCCTCAGGGTGCCTTGCCCATCTGCCAGGTTGGCACTGTCCCTCACACGGCACCCTGGAAGTTACAGCCCTCTCCTCATGCTCCATTGCGAAGCTTCCCCAGTAAACAAGCAAGTGGTGTCAGGGTGAGGCCAGAACACCTCTGGAGCTGCAGGAGTGAAATGCACCTGCTCAGCCCTGCTCGCTGCTGCCCTGAAGATGTGTGGGTCGTGTGCTGGTGCCGCGCAGTGCGAAGCCTCCCCAGGGCCCTGTGGCGGCACCGGCAGGAGCGCGCCGGGGCTGGAAGAAGGAACCCGTGCCGCTCCGCTGCCAACAGAAGGGTGTTGGAACAGTTGCCCCAATGAAAACAAGATCAGGCGTTTTAGTGCGGTGTTAACAGCTATGTTAAAATCCTCACACTTTCCAACAAAAGAAAGGCCCTCAGAGAAACCCAAACAAACACTCACACAAGCAACACTGGAAGTTGGCTTGAGTTACAAACACAGGAAATTAAATACAAAACCGTGTTACAATAGCACAGAGGATCTGACTTAAAACAAGCCAGACAAGAGCATGCACTGTACAGATTGCTGTATTTTCCCTACCCCCACTCCCAAAGGGATTGTCCATAAATACACACATGCAGTGTATGCTTGTGTATACATGTATGCACATGCACATGTACATACCTGCACCATTTCTACCACATTAAATAAAACAGTAGAATTAAAACAGTACAGTAGCCTTTCTGTGGGCTGAGCTTATGCAGTGTACATGTGCACGAGGGAGCTTTAGTCAGGACAGCAAATACCACATGCTTAGGAGTAAAAGCTTGTTTGTTTTATTTTCTTTCTTAAAGTGAGATCCTCACAAAGCTTCCGTCTACTGCACAATTTCACAACAAACGAAGGTGCAACCGAGAGCAGTGCAAAGGTGAGAGCAAGGGCAAGAAGGCAGGAATTCCTTAAATAGGTTTTACTCCTGAAGAAAACATAGCATTTAATCTTCAGCTGCAAGTGCAGTAGCAGAAAACACCTTTACTCCAGCAGAAATTCCCACTGAGGGCAATCCCCTGATGGGCACGAAAACAATCTCCCGACGGCCAGGCCCACTGGGCTGTACAGCCGGTCTCCTCAGGAGCCCTCTCCCACCCAAGGGCACCCCGCCAGGCCCTGAGGACACCCCGCCGGGCCCCGTGCCCACTGCAGCAGCCCCTCGGCCGCCCACGGGCGCCATGGGCGCGGCCAGGAGGGGAGCAGGCCTCAGGCCGACATGTCTCGACTTGTCCCTCCCTCTGGGCAAAGCCCTTCCCCTCGCCGCAGGTCTGTCTCGTGTCCTTGGGGCCTAGGGTACGAGCTTGGGTTGTTGTTTTTTTTTTTCCCTTTTATCTTCAGAACACTCACAAAAAGTATTTCAGATGAGAACTCTGTTATGTTTTCCTTTCCTTTATTACACTTTGCTACAGTTTGTCAATACTGGCTACCGGTGTTATTTGAGGCCACACTTAAAAAAAAAAAAAAAAAAAAAAAAAAAACCTTCCCGAGCTCTGAGCATTTATCTGAAGTTCTGCGTAAGGTCACATGTCTCCTCCAGCAGAAGGTCTTGCAAAGTTAAACAAAGTCCCCTCGCTTGCTCTGTCTGAGTAAATACAGACCATATTGGAGTAAATAAACAGCCAGGCAGCGTCCCAGACAATGGGCCTTGGCGATGAATTAATAAACTCTGCCTCTCGCATTAGCAGAGTGTGACTGGAACTGGCAGTGGGCCCTGGCGGGCCTCCAGAAACGATTATTACTAGACAGAGCCAAAGGAGACTTGGCACGGCGCAGGGCCCACAGCTGGAGATTAGGTAACAGAGTCAACGCGCTCGCCGAGCTGCCAGGGCGTTGGTCACCCTGCCTGTGGAGAGGGTCAGGGCTGTGTTTTTGTAGCTCATATTCACACAGGGTGCCTGTCTCCCAGGCTCATGCCACCCCAGTTTGCAACCCGTAAATTTGTTCTGTAGAATCCAAATTGTCATCGCAAACCGAGGCAGTGGACCAAAATGCTTGTCTGTGTAGACAACTATGCACCCTCCCCGCCCTGCCAGCCACCCCGAGACGCTGATGTCTTCGGGTCAAATGGGGCCTGGTAGTACTGCCAAGTATGGCCAGGGCGGGCCAGGCAGCTGGGCAGTGCTATTTTGGGCAAGGGAGCAAGATTTGCTTCTGTAAAGAAAAGACTTACCTGGGCTTTTCTTCACAGAGGGGGGTTGAATCTGGAAGCAGGAGGTCTGATAAGGAGGGAAAGTCCTCCCA
>CM021769.1:37634340-37743231 GCA_011076525.1 Nettapus auritus
CAGGCTGATCCATGTGAGGAGCCATTCCTAGCCCATCCACTTCCTGAGCTGGATAAAGGCTGTCACTCAGACACATTAGTGAAGGAGGTGTGAATAGCAAAGGACTGTGAACAGCTGGTAAAAGTCATACCCCATTCCCACATCTAAAAAATAAAAAACTGTAGCTGCATTGTTTTCATGGACCATGGTGCAAGAACCCCTGAGCTCTCTCCCAGAGCAGAAGAACCACCACCTTGGAGCCTGGAAGCCCCGAAGTCACACTGGGTGAGTGTTTCAGTGTAAGAAGTAACTTCAGTTAGCAGGTTTATCAGCAGGACTAACTCCAGCATAGACACCCTGCTAGCACAGCTGTCCAGCTTTCCAAGAGCTGAGCTTCTTTCTGCACCCAGTGCTTTGCAGGTGTTTCGGTTCATTTAGGCCTGCTTTTTGGATCTCTGGCATGGGTCTGCTCAATGTCACGCACAGGCACGCCTGTGTTTACACACAACATCCCCACAAGAAGCTGTAAACATGTTAGCAGCATCAGGTTGGCCTAGCACTTGTGTACTGGAGTACAGGTGAAAGGAGAGGTGATGCCTACTCCCACTGTGAAGCATTTTTAGAAGTATGAATGAAAAACTAGCTTCTCAGCATCTTCAGAAGAAGGGGGGCTGTACACTAAACCATTCTCATTCACAGACATTCTGAATTCAGTCCCAAACTGCCACAGGACCATTCTGATGGCCCTAACTGCAGGAACATCTCTGTTTGCAGCCCGTGACTTTTACATTGCAATGACTGCAACCCTGAAAATGAAAAGCAGGAAGAAAACAGGGTTTCTTAGTGCCATTATCATAACTGGAACTACCTGGATTGCTTAAAGAGACCGGATATATAGGGGTTGGTAAAGTTACCAATATGAAGAGAATTAAGTCTTTTATTTTACACGTATGCTATGGTAAATGGCAATACAAGCATTTCTCATCCTCATTTACTGCTGAATCCCCAACCTGTCCTGAACTGAATGTCCCCAAAGAAAAACAATAATAGTTTCCAGCTCTGAATACTGCCTTTTGTCAGGAGCTTTGAAAGGCCTTTACAATGGAGAGGAATCTCATTTTCTGTGTCTTTCCACACAGAGAAACACAGTTATGGAGGCATAGCCTGAGCCCTGCTGTGCTCAGTGCCAGGTTGTTATCATGCCACCTCCACTACATGGCTTCCTCTGGACACCGCTGTGCCCTTGCCACTCAGTGCCCATACTCAGAGGCTGAAATGCCAAATGCAACTTCGTGTGGACTTGCCATGTAACTTTTTGTTATATACAAATGAGACTACAAATGCACCTGGTGTGAGTAGGTGATTGTTGGATCAGCCAGAGGAGTATTTCAATTAATGCTGACCAGGGCTAAGGTAAAATTGGCTCCACAGCCCTTTGCTTCCTCCCCAAACTACTTCTTCCACAGCAAGTAAGCAGGGTTTTTCTTTTATAACACGTTTTGAGGCAAATAATTGCTTTCCCATAGCCAAGGAGCAGATTTTGTTCTCCTTAAATCACCTTCAGCTTGACGAGCATGGGCACTCCTTGCTGGTGCCTCTAACCATTGCCTGGAGAGAAAACCTCTGCGGAAAGTGAAATTCAGAAGAGCTAATAAAACATTTTCTGAAGGGTTTGAATCTCTCATTCCAAAGAAAACAAAGAGGTCGGCTGACCTTTCAACCTGACCTTTTTTTTTTTTTTTTTTTTTTTTTTTTTTTTTTTTTTCCTAAGGCATTAAGAAAAACATTCTGCAAACAATGAGTGCTCGTGGTAATTGTCCCTCCCCTGTGCCCCACTTCTTGCCAAAAGCAACATTTCAATGGCTATGGGGGGTGGAGGTTGAAAGCAAATGAGTGAGCAAGCAAATGCTGGCTTTCACACATCAGTGGCTGGATACGCCCTGACCACATCCAAGGAGGTTCAAGGTGAGGGAGCCATGCTCTCAGACTGCTCCTCACTGAGTTTTAGAGTTGCAGGTATCCAAAATATTGCAGTCCAGGTATGGAAATCTGTGTTGGAGGCATTCAGAAAGCCCAGTCAGAAGCTAAGAAGAAGGGTTCTGCAGCAGTAAAGTGGTAGTGAAGTATAATTTTTACTAACATCTCTTCAACTGACTACTGAAATTCACCTTCATTTCACATGCCACATCTACTCATCCCTCAGCATGTCATGGTCATTTTCCTAGCATTGGGGAAAGTCCTGGTTCAAAAACAATTTCATATTTTAAAAAAATTGCTGTTTTTATATGAGAAAAAGCTTCTTGTACCATTTATCTCCATTGTTTTCCAGCACTAGGACCTGCAGTGGATCCTGCTGTGACATGCTTCCAGCTGCAAAAAGAATCAAAAGATTTAGGGTTGAGTTCCCTCCTGATTCTGGAACATGTTCCACTGTGCAATCTTTTGTAATATCTCTCTGCAATAAAAGCACTAATGCTCTCCAAGAGGCCTCCCCCTTTCACTTTCCTCATAAGAGGTGATGACAAGCTCCCAGCCCAATTGTCTACACACATCCTTAACTTCAGGGAGCCAGAGATTTAGCTACCTTTCCTGATTCTGACACTAACCTGTACTCTGGTCCTGGGTGAATTGCTTAAGCTCTCCCCACCCATACAACACTGGGTAACACTTGGTAACACTGGGCCAGCAGTGTTAGTGCTGCTGGGATGTGGTTGTAGGCAGGGGGTCTTTCAGCTGTCTTTGAGACTCTGCTGCCAGAAAAGGAGATCTGCCTATGCCAGGTCTCATCTTGCTAACTCCAGGGCAGCTGAATCAGTTTTGTAAAAGCACACTGGTATTGTCGAGGTCCTGCCTTTGAACGTGTTTCTCCAGCTGTAAAATGTGGATGGAAACACGGAGCCAGCTCTGTAAAGGTCTGCTGAGATTTAAGCTATGTTGGCATTCTCTTCTTTAGTGTCAGTGGAGCTGGCAAACACAAGGAGAGAGCAGAACAGTTTCTGCTTTTCTTTGAACCGTACAGTAAAACCCGCAACCCTGAGAACAGACCTCATAATTCCCAACAAGCACACAAGCGGGTTTAGGTGCTAGCGTGGGAGGGAAAGGAGAGCTTTGGAGGGTTATGTAAACAGTGCATCCCGAATCTTTTTGTTACCCTTCAGATTTACTTCAGCAGGAGTTTGTACAGCAAAGTACAATTTTGTGGCTCTTCTTCAAGACCATTAACTCAATATAAAAATATCAGCACTGTTTTTATTATCTGAAAAAAAAAAAAGAACTCAGAGCTGAGTTTCTGTGAGCAATGCTCAGTTCATTAAACAATGACTCAGACTAGGTTTTGTGGTGGAGGATTCAACTTTTCCCTAGCGGTGGGATCAAGATGTCCTGTTTCCATGATAATCTACCTTTCATCTCTCTCACGTTGCAAAACTTGTTTTTACCTTGATCCCACACAAACCCGTTAGTTTCTTGCTTTTGTTATTGTAAATTATTTACTTTAGAAATGCTGAATCATGGCACTGAGGTTAGGGAAAATTGTATTTGTATTTAAAGTAAGAATTGTTCCCACATCATCTGAAGATTTCCGGACTATTATTTTTGCGTGTCCTCATGTTTTATGTTTTGAAAAAGTTCAAGTGGCATTTGGTTTGGCCCTCTGCAGAGAGGTGACTTTTACCCTGGAGATATTCAATCCCAGCAAGGGTGGCCTGCTAACCTACGTGGGAGGAACCCTGCCCAGGCAGCAGAGCTAGCGTCCCTCAGGCGAGCGACTCCAGCGCATGCCCGCCTGCTGTACTGCTGGCCGGCTTCCTCCCAGCCCACCGGGGCCCAGCAGCACCCAGAGCTGGCTGTGCCCATGTGGGTGCACACTGCTCCTGAGTGGTGGGGCAGGCTGCAGCTCAGAGAAGTGCCCAAGGCTCTGCGTGAGTGCTGCAGCCTGGCCCGGCCCTGTCCCTGGGGTGCCTCTCTGTGGGCTGAACAAGAGCCCACCGAGCGGCGTGGAAGCACAAGTGAATTGTGGCCAAGGCCACTCTGTGATTATTGCCCACTGTGGCCATCAGTGCAAAGGCAATCTCTTCCCCAGCTCCTCACCATAAATTATGTCCTGGTGACTTGATCACATCTGCTGTAATTCTGCAGATAAAATCAGGTCTGAGACCAATACCATTTTTGGTAGGTTTTTATGAATAAGATGAAGTGCAGCAGAGCAGGTGTAAGATAGTGTGCACCTGAAAAAGCTGCAATTTACATCTTTTTTGTTATGCTCACTTACAGGTGCATGTTTTACCACCCTGCCTGCTGCCTATGGGATGGCTGCAAAGAGAACACTGCTTGGAGAGTAAGTGGAGTGGGAAGATGCCAGGTGGGTTGCCCATGCTGATGACTCCTTCCAGAGGCCAACTGAACCTGAATCAGTTAATCCCTTTTTTTTCCTGTGCATTAGACATAGACTTCGTTTACATAACTGCTAATGGTTGAGTTTCCCACTTTAGTGGCTTTTTTTCTTCTGAAGATGTAGCAGTGTCCTGTAATTGTAGGTTATTTAAAACTCAGCACACCTTTGAGATGGGATTTATCTGCCCATTTTACAGAAGGACTAGGTGAGGACAGGCATATCTGCAGTTGTAAGCAGATATGTGCCAAGCTGTGTCACAGACAGGGATAAAAACCCATTTTCCTCTCTGTTTCTGCAATGAGATGTTGTCTGTTTAATCCAGACAACTGTGTCGAGGGACAGGGTTTCTCAGCAGGACAGCATGACTTGTTTGTATGTAAGCAAGAGCCCAAGCTCAAGACCAAACGAATGCTGAAGTGCTGCTGACCTTTCAGTGGCAGAGGAAAGTAACTATTTCATGTGCAAGTTGCCCTGCATTTTACAGCCCTTCCCAGACTGCCGCAACCTCACTCCTTCACGGATGGACTCTCAGGTAGTATTAGCCTGCTTACAAGCACAGCTATACCACAGGTGCTTTATTAAGACACCACCCGTGTGCTTGATGCTTGCCCCTTCTCCGTGTGTGAGGCTTTGCCAGGCTGTTGGGGAGCTGCGTGTGTGCTGAGAGGCAGGCAGAGCTCCTCGCCATGGCTGCACTCTGCAACAGCTGCAAGGGGCACAGGGATGCCAAAATGCTGCGAATGGGAGATTTTGAAGCAATGCAGGACTCAGGGAGAGAGCACAGGACCCATGAAGCAGGTACCTTTGGGTCCTGCGTTAGCACTAGAAACCTGCCAGAAAAGGGACAATTGTCGAAGTACAGAGAACTGTATTCTCTGGCTGTTTCCATGGAGTGTTCCCCCTTCCCAGCTGTGCCGGGGTGGAGGTGAATTTCCAGTGCAGCGGGAGCACTAACAAGTTAATGTTTAACATTATTATTACCTCATCTTCCAGAGGCTCCTTCTAAACATAACAATTGACGACAGGCTCCTGATAGTTTGGAGGAGACCGACCTCAGCCCTAAGACTATGATGAATATGATTTCCCTTCCCCCTCTGTTTTGATTTTCTGCTCTGTTACTCCAGAGCATTGGCTGGCCATGACCCCTGGCTGCTTTTTCTGTAATTACCAGCTCCTGCCAGATTTACTGTGGAAGTTAATGTCTGTTCCAGCCAAGTCAGCCCCACTGTTATATTGTACGAGACAGTAACCCCTTCATTACAGGCAGGGCTCGAACAAAACAAAACAAAGAATCAGGAAAAGAGTTTCTAAAGGCCGTGTGGAAGGCCTTACATGCTTGACAAGGGTGCCGAATTAGCATTAGCACTTTCATTACATAGAAGAATGCCACAAAATCTTCTTCAAGGTCTTTCAAATCCTGTGGGATGCCTGGTGAGGAAGCAGCAAGAAAGCAACAAACTCTAAGACTTTCTTTACAGTCCACTATGCTCCTCTGGGACTTTTCTTCAGAGTCTGTACATGGTCCAGAGGGACTTTTTCAATAAATGGGCATTCTGATGTTTTAAGGTTAGCCTTAAATTCAGAAGGATCCTTTGTCAGATATTGTTTTTGCAAGCCATTTTTTACATGCTCAAATGAAATTTGCTAAAAAGGGCAAGATTCAAATTCAGATGGATATCCACCAAAGCACGTGTCTCAGGTTAGGTCCAGCCATCAGAAACACCTTTATTTCTGCCTGAGGTTCAGCTGATCAGGGCAGTTCATGGGTTGCATTCAATACACCTGTGGACAGAGTACTTTAAAGGTTTGTAGAAGATAAAGTATACTTGATCTTAGCCAAGGGCTAAATGCGGTTAAAATTTAGACCAGTTTCTGATAAAAATTATATTGAGCTACCTCTGGAATCATCCTGTTCATGGGGTCATGATGAGTAGCCCTAGTATTGTGTGCACCACATGAGCAGAAATGTCCACAACAGCAATGAGCAATGTTAGAAGTTTCTGCTCTAGACACAGCTGGAAGATAATCACAAGGAATCAAAGAGATTGTTAAGTACTAGCCTGTGGCTGTGACCTGTTACCACAGATGGGAAGACATTATGAATAGACCAAGAGGGCTTGAGTAACACATCTGTAGCAAATTCTCCTCTAGGGCTCCCCTATTTCTGTCCAAGACTTTGCAGACAGATGCACGCTAAGTGCGTGGTGTAATACGCACAGAGTAAGTCAGGTGCTTTCAGGAAGTACCAGATGTGCTGCATGTGCCCTGCAGAGTTACTCTTTGTATTTGAGATATCCTGATACTGATAATAGGGCAGTACATCCAGTAGATCTCTGCATCAGACTTTCTTCATGTGGCTTTTTTAACCCAGTGCACGTGCACAATAGCACAAGTTGGGGTACTGCCTGTCCCAGGCACCCCAGAGTGATTCCTGTGCACCTGCCTGCGACTCTGAGATGTGCTGCAGTGTAGCAGGGGGCTTTTGACCTCATAGGCCAACCAGATACTTGGAAAAACATGGGAAATCTATAAAGTTAAAAAAAAAAAAAATGATCCCAAAAGATCCAATTGGAGATATTTATGTGTGGAAAAAGAGGACGTCTGAAAATGCTAGATGCATGGATAGCCCTAGTCTTCACCAAGGTTCTTGGTGGATTACCCACTGTTAAGGAAAGAATATCTCTCTGTTCTTCACCAAGGCCATCAGAGACAACTTGAGAGCCTGTGGGGCTGCAGAGTGCGTGACTGCTTGGAAGGAGAATCTGTCTGGCTGTGTGTCTGTTCCCACTGTGGAACCTGGGACTCGGGACATGCCAGCACCGCGGGGCTGGAAGTAGCAGTCTGACACCCAGGGACTTGCACACATCCCAGCTTTCAGACAAAAGACCTTGGGGCCAGCCAGCAATGACTGCCCCACCACTAACTTCCAATGTATGAACTTGACAAAACTGGTCTGTAACAACGTCCTGACAGGTATGGATGCCAGCTTGTTCTGGGTTGTGTGCTTTTCTGCATGTGCAGGGAACAGGAAGGGAACCCGTCTGTTCAAGTGAAGTTTATAAGGGACGACAAAACACAAACGAGAGCAAACACAGAGCATCCCCACCAAAAGGAAGGGGAGGCAAAGGGCACTCCTATGTCATCTGCAGTGCTCTGGCCTCAGCCCTGCCCCAAACTGTGAGGAAACTCACCCACTGGTGCAGAGTAGGGGCAGCAAAGAAGACCCTATGGGGGCCTCCCGGTGCCGAGCAGACCTCTCAGCTCTTTTCTAGTGCGTGAGACAACCCAGTGGCCTGTCACGCAAGGCAGGGACGTGTCTGGCAGGCCGGCCCTGCGAGAGGCAGGGGTTGTGGCAGGAGGCCATGGCAGCCTGGCCGCCCGCCAGCCAGCACAGCTCGCCTCGACAGGGACCTGCCGATCCGCCGCCCCGGACACACAGCCTCGCCGTGCACCGCACGTGCGCGTGAGGAATTTATTATCCTCACAGCGGGGAGGCGTGAGATGGGAGTCAGGGCCGCCAGAAGCACAGGCACCGGCCTCGTGCTCAGCGCCTGAGACTCAGGGCTCTGGGCGGGTGCTGCGGAGGAGAGCTCCATCACCTGGGCACCCCCAGCAGGACCTGCCACAGGGACTATGAGCCAAAATAATCCCTACCAGGACTGGGTGTGAGGGCAGCCCTCTCCACTCACCCCCAGGAGATACAAGCACAGCTCCTGTCTTTTGGGAACACCGTATGCTGCCATTGTGAGAGGCTGTGGCAGACACAAACAGATGTCCCAGGCTGATGAGCATGAATCGAGAACAAGGCTCACCCTTACCTTCCTGCACATGTGGAGGCCTTGCATGAGCGCTAGGGCATAGACTGTGTTGTTCTGAGGCATGTGTGTCAAGCAACCCCTGGAGCCAGGGGCTGCCGTTGCAGAGCAGGCTGCTGGGCTTGCTGGGCAGGTGCTCGGCCCTGTCAGCGGCTCGTACCTGTGTTTCAGAGAGAAAGGGAGATCTTGTAACTTCATTGGGCCAGGGATGTAGTGCTGTGGTCACTATTTCACGTCTGGGAGATGTGCAGGGTTATTGTATCCATCCCTTTGGGAATCGACCTGAAGTGAACCACGGAACACGGGGGAGACTGGAGCCAAAACCAGCCCCAGATGCACATTTCATCTCCATAAGCAGGGATGGCATAGGCACCCCCTCAACCCCCAGGTTGAGAAAGAGAGGGCCAGAGCCTCTGCAAAGGGCTTTACCTCCATCCTGAGTGACGGCTTCATGTTGGTGCTATGCAAGTTTCTGGATGTGTGGAAGCCACCAGGTATTTTCATGTTAGGAATCCTACAGGATAGATACATGTGCGTTACAGGCCATTTGCAGCATCTCTACATTATAGAAGCAGATTTTAAAGCAGTCACCAATGGTTGCAGCCTGGCATAATCTCAAGTATTCAAATAATTTTAAACCTTCATCATTCTAATAGTTTGATTTATGAAAAATTAGAATTAGACTCTCTTGATTTCTGTATTGCTTGGGGTCTGTTTTTGAAATGGCATTTTCAACTCATATGGAAAGGTGAAATGTATTGACAGCATCTTCCTAAGTATCTTCAGGTGCAAGTTGGTGTGATGGAAAGATCTCAAACAAGGGCAGGAGTGGAAGGTCCTGTTGCTCCTGTTTATGTTGCAGACTAGAATTTGCTGCTGAATTTGAGTTGGACTGCAGTTTTCCTTTGATTTTGGTGTGTATATGAACCATGTATGAGTAACTACTTTAATAGTTACAGCCTAGGACAAGAGCTTTGTGTGTCTGTAAATCCGATGATAAGGAAGCAGAATTTGTCAGTTTGAAAACTAAAGGACTGCACTTATATTGGTGTGTTGGTCAACAACTGGCTACATGTAGGCTGTTCATTGTTGGTCATCTTGCATGCTGGAGAGCCTGCAGAGAAACGCTCCCTATCGTAAACACCTTCAGCTATCTGGAGATCAAGCTGTGGGTTTTTTCTTGTGGGAATGTAGGCTTAAGATGAACCCAGCATCAGAACAAAAGCTTTGTCAGAAAGAAGGGGGTTTGCAGTGTATGAAGTTGGTTTTGATTCATTCCTGAGCTCAGATGTTGCTTTGGGAAATGTATTCTCTTTAGGTCTCTCACTCTGACTCTATAAACAGAGGCAGCGACTTGCATTTGGAGGCACTAAAAGTGATTTAAATGATTCAGCCTGGGATTTTTGCCAAGCAGCACCTCCTTCTGTTTGCTGTGGGGGCTTTTCTGCCCTCCCCCTGGTGGGTTGTTGGTTGTTGTTTTTTTTTGTTTTGTTTTCTTTTTCCTTCCATGCAAAATTTTTTGAGACTATCCTTTGAGACCGTCTCTTTCTCCCAAACAGAAGAAAAAAAAAAAAAGTTTGCTCCTCCAGATGGACAGCTGCTCCCCGCTTCTTTTGATGTTGCTTTTATCTGCCAGGCCAGTGCTCTCTCACCCTCTCCCCGCCCCCGGAGGCAGTTTCCATGGGGGTCTCAGGGGAGCTTTGTCTCTCACATGTGTTTAAAGAGAAATGTGGAGCTGACACAAAGGCTCCACGGCTCGACCTTTCGCCCTCCGGAGTTATGAGGGCCATAAAGCTCAAGGCCCTGGTAACAGCACTGATGACCAGGGCAGCTCTGGACACAGACAGCGCTTTTCTGGCAGAAAATTGTTTAACTAAAAATAGTTCTAGGGAGGAAAATAAAAGGTTGTGCAAACTAAGCAATGTCTTTTATTTCCTTATTTGGCGTTACTGGTAGTAGGATAAATTTCTTCAGCGTGGCCAGAGACGAACGGCTTCATTGCATTTAACATCGGAGCTGAAATGCACCAGGCATGGATGGAAGCGGCACCTGCTGAGGTGCAGGGGCACGGATACGGAGGAGGAAGGCCGGGCAGCTCTGCTGCAGCACCCGCCAAAGGCTGAGCTCGTATGGCCTGGGCAACCTCGGCCTGAGGCAGCGGGACTGCCCGGCACTGCACGGGGAGAGCGGAGCTGCTTCTCCTGCCTGAAGGAACGAGCCTCCGTGTCTGCAAGCAGCTCGGTCGAAGGGCTGCCACGCTAGCCAGCGAGCAGGGTTTAGCCTCGAGATATTGCAGTGCCTTAGCTCCAGGGCAGGGGAAGGCACTGCTTTTCCCTCACCGCTCACAGCTGTGAGGCTCTCCTTGAGCTAGGTGTCCAAGCTGGATGTCTCCCACCATGATCTGAGTCATTATCAGGGCAATCTTTTCTTTTCATTCCCTTTTTTTTTTTGTGTGTGTGTGTGTGTGTGTGTGTGTGTGTCTTTAAATCAGGCTAGCTAGTGACAGATGTTGGATCCAGGTGCCACACATTTGAGGTAAAAGGTTTAAAGGTCTTTCCTGCTGAAGTTATTGTCTGCACCCTAAAATGGGCCAGCCATAGAATGAAAGGGCAGGAAAAAAAAAAAAAAAAAAAAAAAAAAGAGGTTCCCTTGCCTCCTGCTGAGGGTATCTATTTGTAGAAGACTTGCAAGAGTATTAAATACCTGTGTGTAAGTTATAAAAAGTAGCTCCAACAGGAGAGTGACTTGCCCAGAATATCTGTGAGCTGACTGATGAAGCTGCTCTCCTCAGAGGTGCCAGATACCAGAACAGCGATTCAGAGGTGGGCCCTTCATTTCCTTAAAGAAAGCTCTAACGTTTGAGTACTGGGTGTGATAAAGAGCAGGTGACTATGAAGCCTTGTTCCCTGGTTTTCTTTTGTCCAAATTAAGCTTGCTGCAATGAGGCCTGGTCATTTGGACAGTGTAGGCAGGGTGGGGGCATGCTGCTGAATAGGGGGCTGACTGTGTATGTTAAGAATCTAAGCAGAAGTTTCCAAATCTCTGTAACATCTCAATACTGTGGGAAAATGCCTCATTCCTTCTGTGAGCAGGTTGTTTGGGAGCTGGGGCCACCTGTTACATATGGATCTGTAGGTACATCAGCTTGGTGGGGTTTTTATCAAGGCTTGGGGCTATGGCAGTAATAAGATATTTCCCAAGAATCTTTCCTTGTGCTTTTGTTCTTCCCAACCAGATAAACAGAGGGCCGCTTGCTGTGTAGCAGAGGGATGGTTTGTTCCCCATTCACAAGAGAATTCAGAGGACTCCTATTTTAGGTTAAATAAAGCAAAGTGAAGGGGGGTGAGGAGGGGGAAGAAACCTCAAAAAAAAAAAAGGAAAAAAAAGATTTATGTTGAAGTACTGTTATTATTGTTTTAACCAAAATGCAGCTACTATTAGTGCAGGCGGGGAGAATTTTTACACCAAAAGGAACTCAAGGAAAAGAGCCAGCATCTCCCTCCACCTACAGAATCTCTTGACCCAGTATCTCCCTATGCAATCATGCACCAACAGTTGCATGCAGTAATTCTTTGTGTAGCTAAGTTTGCCTGCCTGCCCTGCATGATAAGGTGTGCATGTGCACTCACATTTTCTTCCTATAAATCTTTTTCTTTCCAGAAAGTTGTAAACCTAAAGATAACAGCGTACACTCTCTGAAAAGTGAGGTTTATGCTGAAATCCTTGGCTTAAAAGTCTTGCCTGGAGGAGAGAAATCTCAGTAAGCCCCAAGGCTGGTGGTTTGGCTCATGAGCCAATTGTCGCTCCGTGACCATAACACAGGGAGCATACTGGGGAAGAAAAGGTGCAAATCAGGAGTACACGGGGCAAGCATTTCTTTGGCTCCGATCATCCTTTAGTGGTATATGAGCCTTCAGGGGATCACACGACTGCAATACAGTAAAACACCCCTACAGCTCCCCTAAATCACATCACCTTGTAGGATCAGCGAACACAATCTCTTCCCTCCCATACATCACCCTTCCAGCAGAGAGACCTCAAATGCAGAGCAGAGTTGAGCACTTCTGCTCTTGCTGGATCCAGAGCATGTGCCTGCGGTTAATAGCAGATGATCCTAATCGCAGTTCCCGCAGCCCAGGGCTAGCTGATAACTCTCTATTCTGACTGCTGACCCCTGTAATCTCCTTAGTCCTGAGAAGGAGCAGATATTGTGAACGGTGTTTTTTAGTAGTTGGGACAAAAATAGTCCTCTCCTTGCACAAAGAATTGAGATAGCAAACTATAGGAGAAGCAGTGACTGAGCAGCCAAGCTAGAGGGCTGGGAAAGATCTGCATTGTGTATCTGGCTCCACCACAGGCTTGCTCTCAGTGACCTCGGGGAAATAATTATTAAAGGTCTCACAGCCTCACTTTCTTCCTCTGGAAAAAATCAAGATAATAATAGGCAGTGACTCCGAAATGGTATTGTGAAGATACATCATTAGCGGGTATTTCTGATGGGCTTTGAATTGCCCAAAGAAAAGTGGGATGTAGAATTAACATCTGGGAAACAAACTTTGCTGAAACTGCTTCTTTACTAAGAGAGTGGTTTCACTGCTTCTGCAGCAGCCCTTAAGGCTGCATTACTACCGAAGGGTAGTCTCGTGAACTCTCCATTTACACTTTAAAACCTCTACGCAGGCAGCAGCAGAGTCACAGATGCAGCTGCAAGAAGAAACCACACACCACAGTTGTGCAGGTGCATGTGGGCCCCAGTGGGAAAGAATATTAACTATTTCCTGGTAATAGGAACACAGAGGTCCTTCACACTTGCAAAATAATCTCAGCACAGTTCCAGGACACGGTCTGTGTGGGAAGCTGCTATTCAATTGAATACACAACTGTGCTTAACTGTGCTGAGATCCTAGCTTAAATGACTTCAGACTAAATATTCTGGATTCTCTTTCAAATTCAACTAAGTTTGTGCATTGTGTGCCCTGTAGTTTCACTGTGATAAGGAAAGCTTTCATCCTATGATTTCCATTAGTGTTAGTTTAAAGCTTTATGTCTGGAAGGAATAGTTGATATTTACCTTGGTATTTGCAAGATCAGATCCAGTTTTTAAACAAGCTGTTCCTGTTGCTTTCATCCGTTCTTCATTAAAATTCGCACTAAAACCATTCTTTGTACCCATAAAGTAGCCAGGAATTAGAAGAATAACTCATAATTCGTATTTTTAAAGAAGTTCTATATTTTTGGAATAAAATTATCTGTTATGATTCTCTCTAATATATTCTTTAATTACAATTATTGTCTGAAATTGAAACTGCGTGATTGTTTGCAAAAGTAACGAGGCATGTTTCCCTTCCCTGAAATGACTGAAGTGAGAATCAGGCTTCCAGTATGAATGTACACATGAGCTATATATTGAAATCATTTGCTTTGAAATTGCTTCCAGTTATCTAGTTTTCTATAATATTAAGATGCAAATCTAGGCAAAGTAGATTTTTTTTTATACACCTAATATCTGTGAATCTCGTAGGATTGGCTGAGCTGACGCTGCCACAGGAGATAATGATGTTCTGCTGAAACACGGTAACGCTTCAGTAAACCCTGATGATGATAATGCATTGAAATAACAACATGTGGCATTGCAATCCACCCACACATCATCATGCATCACACCAAAAATGTCACGATGTGCTGATGGTTAGGTTTCTCTTCTAAAATCACAAAGCTGGCAGTCCTAGCCGTACTGCTCACAACAAAATGTGCTGTTTTGTTTCATGTCTTTGGCTGGTTTCGGCTGTACCCAGGATCTTTCTCACTTGAGGTGGCAACGGTGGATGCTCCTTAAGTGTTTTTAAAATAGTATTCAGAAAAATACGCAGCCAAGCTCCTGTTGTAACAGAAGCCCACCTGAATAGTAGGAGGCTGTAAAACTGGGCAGAAAAACTAGTAAGAAAGTATGGAACCTGATTTTAATCTCTTCTTCCTTTCAAGCAGAGCAGAAAGTAGCCTCTGTCTTTCAATTCCACCTGAAATATAACTTCAGCAAGTTTTCCAAATGTCTTTGAACTTGCACATTTGAACACTTAGATTTGGCACAAGTTTCAGCAGAGGGTTAGGATGGTAGCTAGTTGGAATGGTAGCAAAAAATGAATTTTATCTTCCCTCCATATCATGATAGCAAAATAGCTGTGAAAACTTTTTATGTTTGCCTTCTTGATAAATAAGGCAACATAGTCACATTAACATTTACCTTCAGGAGTGTCTTTCTGCTTTTCTTACCACTGATGGAGATGAAGTAAAAATGAAAAAATAATAGGAAAAACAGCTTGCATATTTCAAGCTAAATCCAAAATAAATAAATAAATAAAAGGTCTGTCTGTATTTAGGTTAGGACCTGAATGGAGTTCTGGTGCTTAGACTCTAAATTGCAATTCTGAGGACCTCAGCTGCTGCTTAACTCTGCAAATAACTGCTTTCAATAGGTGCTTCAACTCTTAACAACAAAAAATCCTATTTAAGCACTCTTAACATTCTGTTTCTACATGTGCTTACCAGCACTTCAGTGTTTGTAGGTCAGAGAAGTGAGACTTATATCCCACATCAAAGGTCAATGGCGATCCCGAAAATAAAAGATTCTCTGCGTTTTCCTCCTTTCCCTTATCGAGCTCCACATGAAACAAATGATCCTTGCTGCTTTTTCTTCTTCCCCCAGAGCAACAGCGATGACAATGATGACGGTTGTGTTTTCACACAGCAGCTTGGTGGTTGCAACACTCTTCCCAGGATATACATGAGATACCACAAAGCAAGTGAGTCTTAAACATGGTTAAGTCTATTAGGACTTCATCCTCACCAAGGGGAGTGCTGTCCTGCTTTTATTTTGTGCTTCCAAATTACTGGGGAGATGTACTCAATTTCCTTCTGAAGGGTTTGAAATTCACATTTCCCACCTCTCTGGAAAGTGCTCTGATAATTAGGGAAGAGGTTGTGGTAGGACATATCTCCTCGTGTAGGTCTTGCAGTGGGGAAGGGGGAGAAAATGAGATTCAATATGCCAGAGAGAAGGAGCGTTGTCATGGCTATGACACTACTGACCAGGGCACTCACCTAGCCAGAGCCTTTTCTTCCTCGCCCTGCCTCAGGGCTGCTACCAGTGTAAACAGCTATTGCATGAAGTACCTAAACAGCCCTGAGATTAGCTCAGGATGTCCCTGACCATGAGAGTGCAGGCTAAACAGAGTTACGTACTGTTCTTCTGGTCCAAATCATTTCCAATGTGTTTTTTTTTTTTTTTTTTTTTTTTTTTTTTCTTTCCTACGAGACAACCTGGGAGTACCCTGTAACCTCTTGTCTAGTGGCCAGTGTACCCTCTAAGCAGCTGTGGCTTTGTCGGGGGGTGGAGGTGTAGTAGAAGGCAATAGCACAGTTTTGGTGCATTTCACACTTGTGGCCAATAGCACCTGCTAATACATCATGTACGCATGAATTAGGTGATGTGACAGTGGCCATGCAACTGTGCACTACATATTTCCCTCCATGTTTAGGTCAGACCTGTGTCTGTCCCAATGTCCTAAAAGGTCTGAGCGTCCTTGTGTTCTGGCTCCTTCTCTGTGGGACTGGAAGTTGGGTAGCATGAAGCCTGGCCCTGCAGTGCCAGAGTTCCTCCTCTGGACCCAATAGGGCCAGAACCACCACTTCTACTGCATGGCTGGCACACAGAGATGAAAGTAGACGTGACTCAGTGCAGAATCTTCTTAGGGAAAGGACTCCAGGAACTTCCTGCACAGACACACGCTCTGTCTCCTCTTTGTAAGCACTGGAGGGGAAATGGAAGAAGAGAAACACCAAGGGTGGGAAGTAAGACTGTGTTTTCATTTCCTCTTTCTTGTTTGTTACTTGGTCCTTCTCTAGTGAAAGAAAAAAAATGCAACAACAAAAAACCCAGCTGCACCTGTTTTTTTGTTTTTTCTTGATTTATTTTTTTTTTTTTACAAAATGTTCTCTTGCACTCTTTCACCTCCTGGTAACACTGAACTCCAGAAAATACGGAGCACTCTCTCTTTAAGAAAGACTGCTCTCTGCCCAGCTGTTGACTTGCCTGAAGGTGAGACCTCTGCTTAAATTCATGGCTCCAGCTGTCAAAAGCAAAGAAAAGCAGCTTTTCCTTGGCGGCTCTCTGCTTTGGGTAGAATTTGACATCTTCCTCAGTCAGCAGAATTTAATCAGCATCAAGTGCCCACAGCCTCTCAGCTCCACCACAGCCTGGCTGGGGGTGGGGGAGCCAGACCTGTGGAGGAGAAGAGGGGGAGTCCACAACCCAGCAGGCACAAACAGACACAGACACAATCACCGGCCTCTATAAGAAATCCAAAGCTTGTCACTGTCTAGGGAGAGCCTCATTATACCCTTTGACTTAAGAATTGCTGTTATCATTCAGTAACCTTAGCCGGCTTAGGCTTTGCTGTGTCCTCCTGAGAAGCTGAGAGCAGGTAAATGGAGTGAGTTACTGACAGCTGACAATGACACTGGTTTCCAAAAGAAAGCTGATGAAATGGGCTCAGGGATATGGTTTCTCAGACTTAAGTGAGCAAGTAAAGCCAAGCGAACAACTCCTGCGATTGTCATGCCTTGCTTGCCTTTCTCCTAGGGAAGAGAATGCCTGTACTACTTTTTGTGTAGATACCAACAAGCTAAACGATCCAGCTCACAAAGCAAAACTGTCTCCCCAAACAGCTAACCTGCAAAGCCCAGCATTCAAGCCTCAAGTGGTCAGATGGGATTGGCGTGAGCAGACCTAGGTACACATGGACATCAGTACAGGTCTGTCACAGCGGGAGCTGAGAGCTCCTCCAGCATTTGCTTTTTACCGGTACCGCCACCCCCTTCCTACAACCAGTCCCCAAAATCCCATGGAGAAAAATGGGATCGGGGAGGTGGTGGTGCGGTGGTCCCTGGTACAGGGTTTGGGTTTCTGAGCTGTGTCGGGGGCTGCCCTGGCTGCCTCCCCCCTGCTGTGCCGCTCCTGGGGAGCCAGCCCGCCTGCCCTGTACCCTCATTGCGGGGGGCTCTGTTGGTGCAATGCAGCTGCTGTTACAGCAGGACTGTGTGCAGGGTGCTTTCTCAAGGAGACTCTGTGTCGGTGTTTACCCATTTAAAACAACCTGTTCACAGTAAATATTATCTGTATGCATGTTTTGAACACACAGACTCCAGACCTTCCTATACATGCAGTTCATTTCTAGCACCTGCAGCTGTTACCCATTTCCTGACAATATCATCGTGCCCATTGAGGAGAGGAAGGACACGTTGGGTTGTTTTTTTTAGTGTTTACCTCTTCCACCCGTTTGATATTAGCCTGCATAATGGCACAGAGCTGAATCAAAGGAGGCGGCTGGTGGGAGCAAACAGGAAATGAAGCAATGCCCGAGGTAAGGCGGGCGACTTGCAGTGGGGTTGGGAGGAAACAAGTATGTGTGTGTGTATTTGGGAGGGTATTAATCTGCAAATACCCACTTGTCCCCAAGCAGAGGGCAGTTAAGTTTTCTCCAGGCTCAAGCCAGGAATCAGAGGGATCCCACAGTACTGAATGCCCCCACCTAGAAAAGAAGAGGAGTAAAATAGCAGGGGAGAGATGCTGTGGGTGAAGGCAGGAGTGCAGGTAAAGGCTTGCTGTGTGGGGTGGGGGAGAGATCACAGGTGTATTGCAGCCCAGGAGCTTGACAGTGATCAATGTAGAGCTCAGGTTGTGAACTGTGTGCTGTTGCAGCCTGTAGCCATGAATGTGGTGGCGGTGGTGATTTTTTTTCCACCCTTGTTCCTTTGTATTTGGGGAATGAACTTCATAAAACCTGCATTCATCGTTTCTGCTCAGCCACATGACAAACTCCTACTGAACTGTGTCCTGGAGGGGTGATGCAGCCACAATAACAAGATCACTCCTGCTCCAGTCATTAAAAACACTGCATTTCTCATCTGACGGTGCTGGGGGAGGGGACTGGGAACAGCCAAGGAGGCAAATCCCACTGGGGATACTATTACAATATGAAAGAGACTATGAACCCTGCTCATTTATGTGCAGAATTTATCTCCAAACGTCCTACCAAAGGACATACTTTTAATCTTATCCTAGTATTGCTCATCTTTCTCAACAATCACCTTCAAAAACAAAACAAACAAACACAAACAGTTACTAATACGGGTGTTTCTAAAATTACCATCTCGCTTCCCTTCTCAACTTCTCTATTTAAGACTTTACAGTGTTAAAAGGTACAGTGCTAATCTTGTTTAGCGTCTGGAGCCTCCTCTTCTCAAATGATATCCCTCTTATATGAACAGCTAACTGAAGACATCTGTTGGATGCAATTATCTGAATGCTGCACATTTGTTCTAGACATTGTTTTCTATGTTGCTTGGGGATAATATTCTTAATTATATTTTTCTGTCAGTGTTGGTATTTGTGAAGACAGTTTTCCATTGTCCACCAAGTTCAGTGAGTGGTTAAATCCTGTTTGTCAAGAATCCAGTGGGATTTCCTTATTGATTACTGAAGTAGATGTGCGTATTTAATTATTTTAACAATTCTTCACAGCCTCCTGTAACTAGAAGAGGTAAAGCCCACACTCATGTGCAGATCGTTAGCTTTCATTCAGTACAGCATATTTTCGTGGCAGGAGGTGAACTTTGTTACAAGTTTTATGTCTGTAGGATTACCTGCTCTACGGTACGCTGCTTGTGGGATGTGAGCCAACTAATAATGTTGGATTAAAGAATAGATGGAAATGACTGAAACGTGTTTTCTTTCAGATTTAGTCAGAAATACTTTGCTAAAAGTTCTAAAATTTTCATTAATTCTTGTGACAGACAGTTGCCCTGACCATTTTATAAAGTACTAGGGAAAGCACTTTCAGCAAATGTCAGCAGAACGCTTCTCCCTACCAACTCCATTTTATCTGTTTTCTAAAAAAAGGACCCATAGACTGACACTGCCAAGTTGCTGTGGCTTACGAAAATACCAGTGTTAGCTGAACCCTGGTAATTGCACGCACACACGCTTTCAGCTGGGGCAAACACAAGACAAATGACGCTGACTTCTCCCTGCAGCACGAGTGCCCAGGCCTCGCCCCGCAGCGGGAGGCGCGATGGCAGGCCCGGTGGCAGCGGCTGGGCCGAGGTCAGCCTGAAGCTGTCCCAGCGTGGTGCGAGGCCCTGTTCCTTCCCAGCAAGGACAGCTCTCCTCGTGCCTGACCCGGTGAGCACGGAGGGAAAGCGTGTCATTAGTGTTATTTAATTTGCATTACTGCGATACTTAGGAGCTCCGGTTTGGATTAGGACTCTGTTGTGCTAGGCCTGTGTAAACACAGATGAAAGCGTGACACTGTCCTCCCGAGCCGCCTGCCTTGTACAAACACACGCGGGAGTCGGGTACGGTTTCACACTGAGGTTGGGTTTTGTCTTCCTCAGTGCCTTGTGCTGTGCCAAGCATGTTGTCAGCTCTTGCAAGTCATCCTTATTTAACAGCCCACACCTCAGCATGCTCTTTGCTGAATTGGTCATTTGGCAAGCTCGCCTGTTTGTGTAGCATGCAGCAGATGACCCTGAAGGATATTTGAGGCCAAGCTGGGACAGACCACGTGAGTTTACTTTAAGGGCAGCTACAAAAAGTCCCCATGGGTTGCAGTTCTGGGTGGGAAGAGCTTGAGGTGGCTGAGCGTGGAAAACAAAAGCCTGGCACTGGCTGCCTCGTGCCAGCCAGCTCAGGGGTCAAGAGGAGATAGAGCTGAGCTGGCTCCAGCAGTGCCCACGGCCCGTGGGGTCTGCTTGGCCTGCACAGGCCTGCTGAGCAGCCTGAAGGGCTGCGGGACTCCCTGTCCCATGGAAAGCATCTCCCTGCCAACTTTGAGAGAGCCTATTACCCAGCACGAACAAAATTGTCCTTGTATACCTCGGAGGAGGTGAGTAAAGCAGAATCAGAGGGCAGCAGTTAGTTTTCTCTGTGTGAAACATTTACTCATTTTCCCCATAGGCTGTTAATGAGACTTCTAGCTTTAGCAGAAGAAATCCCACCTTATTCCCTAAAACTTGGTAAATAAAGATGAGTCATAAGAAATTTTTGTCTTTTGAAGCAGAGATCTTTCCTTCACCCTAAGTAGGAATGGCAGGGTCACACCTGAGAAGAAAGTGGCTAAAAGCCTGTTTGGATAACATACTGTGTTTGGTCTCATAGTGGTGAGCATCCAAACGGTGCTTGGGTTTTCTCATTTCCAGAATAAGAAAATATCTCTGTGTGTGGTGATCAACTCTTACTTTGCTCCCTTTCTCTCAGTGCTAAAGATCCGACTATGTTAATCCTTCAAAACTAATTTAGTAAAGCTACACTGCTTTTTTTTAGGTAACTGTAACTTTGGTTGTGTTAAAGACTTTCTCCGTGTCGAGACATTTTGCCAGTATGGCTACAGCATGGTTTGTACACGTGCTGTATGGATGCACACGGTGCTGCTTGTAATGAGGTGCTTTGTGGGTTACACCAGTGACGTGGGCAGATTGAGACGGGGAAAGTGTCTACGATCAAAAGATGTAAGAATTCTCAAAAACAGTATAAACCTCATAAACAAGCCTCGTGAGCTGTTGTTTGAGGTGGTTTGGTTTTGTCTGGAAGTACAGATGCAACATAGTCAAGGTATTGCAGTCTGATAGATAAACCAGTTCTGGTCAAGGCGGCTGCAAAGCTTACACCATCCAGCTAACCTTGCAGAAAAAGTGATGTGTCTGGCCTTTGTTTTAATGTATTTCGCTTTGGCTCACTTGCATGATCAGTCACTCTGTATTAAAAATACACATTTTTACTGTTGTAGACAAAACGCATAAACATTTGACCCCTGGAAATATGATATACAGCTAAAGACAGCTTTTGAAAAACCTGAAGCGTGTATGTATGTTATAAATTCCTCCTTTCTCACAGGACTAGCACAGTAGAAAAAAGGATAATCAGTTGTCTTTGGGTCTCCCACTCCTTCCCACCCCTCACCTCCTCCATGCTCCCCCTCCTTTGTGCTGTGGGATGTGCCAGCACTTGTCTTGGCAAAAGCAAGTCTTGGATCTCAAAACCGAAGAAAACTCCAGTCTGTCCGTGTCTGACAGCCTTTACCAGGGCTCCTCTCCTCCCTGCCCCAGTGCACACCAAGAGAAGAGAGCGTCTTGGTCTGCTCCAGGGAGGCACAGCAGAGGGGCATCCACGAGGCAAACACGTAATTCATGCCCTCATAAATCAGGGCCATGTCAGAAGTACAATTTTAAGTGCATGTACGTGCATGTACCTTACAGACGGATGATCGCATGCACCAAACACCACGTGAGAATAATAGGGCATTGCCGACCGGTATGGTCCTGGTCTGCGCTTTCAATGGGGAAGTTAAACTAAGAAGTGCTTTGCTGGCAGTCTTAAGGGACCAGGTTCATTTTTTTTTTTTTGTATGCAGGGCAGGTAAGATCAGCTGACTGTGGTGCGATTTCCACCCACCGCTCTCCACTACACGCACAAAGCTACTGGCTTGCTCACTCTCCCTGTCCAGTCAATCTTTGGCCTTTCCAGAAAGATTGCCAGCAAAACTATCTTTTGGCAGAGGTGATAACATGATACAGAAGGCTGCCCATTAGAAATGGTGCAGCAGTTCATTTTCCAAAGAAGCAACCATCAGCCAACCATTTACCAACCATCAGCCACATGATAAACCTCAAATTCTCCTTCAGCCCCACTCAGCCTGGTCTGGACCTCAGTCAGGGACATGAAAAGCTTCAGTTCTCCTTCCCAGTACCTAACAGTGTGTCGATCAATGACCTAATAATTAAAAGCTAGATCACACGGAGAATAAATATGCATATGTAAGTGTTTATGAAGTCCACGTAAGGACTTAGGATGGGAAGGGACCTACTGGGTCTTCCACATCAGAAGACACTTAGTGATCTGTGAAGTGCCATCCTAAGCACGTTCTCTACTTCGTCGTTATTAAAACCAGTGGAAAGTTTTTCTAAGAGCTTACTCCGCTAGTCATTATTTAATACCACTTTGTTCCTGTGTGAAGGTTAAGCTTTAGTTTAAATAGCTGCTTTTCTCTCCTTGGCGTTTTCCTCTCTGACATATTTAAAGACTCCTGTCCCTGCTCACCTGTTCTCATCGGTCTGTTGCTATATAAGTCAGTTTCTTTATGGTATTCTAAGACAGAGTCTTAATTTCCCTGATCATTTGTTTAAGCCTGCCTTTTTGTGAATATGGCTGACAAGAAGAGTGTCTGTTGTTCCAAACGCATGAGGTTTGGATACTGCTTTACACAATGGCGGTAATGCTAATTACCCACAGTACCTTGTCTAACACACCCTGTGACTGCATTTACCTTTTCCACGGCTGGCTCAGTTCCCCTGTAATGCATGCCTAAATCTTGGATTTTCTTCACCCCTGTGTCTTCCAAATGGCGTGTCCCTGTCTTTACAGCGGGAGCTCCTGTTATCTGGGTGTATGACCTTTTGCACCATGAATTTCTGAAGTCATCACATTTTTTCCTGATATTCTGCTCATCCTCGCTGTTGATGAGACATCTCAGCTTTGTGTCTTCAGTGCATTTCATTAGCACGTTATAATTTTTTATGCCTCCATCAGCCCTGCTCAAGATAAATGATTAAAAAAGGCTCCTTAACTTTTTGGCTTATGCTGTTCCTGGTGGGAACCTCATTCCTTAAGTTACAACATAAAACTTCTGTTGAAACTCTTTTTTATCAATGGTAGAAGCTACGTAGCCACCTTTGCCCAGCTGTATCTGCTGTGTGTTTTTCTCCAGTGCAAGAGAGGCAAGACAAAAGCAGACTTCTTATCCGCGCAGCACAGGAGCACGCTCTGATACCATTGCCCTTGAGCAGAGCCAAGGGCAGGGCTTCTGGATGTATGTGGCCAAGCAGCTGACATACCTACGAAGGGGGACAGAAAAAGCTTTCTGGTACTTGTCCATGCTTTGTTTGGGAGCAATATGGGAGCTGTTGTGGAAGTGAGTTTTACTGGAGTTCAGCAGCATCTAGCTATGCCCGCTACTGCAACGGGCTGGTACAGAAGAAAGAAGCTAGAAAAACCATCTGTCTCGAGTTCGTGTGGCAGTACCTTGCCTTCAGCCTGGTCAACTCCAAAGGGGAAGTCTCGGGGCTTCGAGTGCAGCCTTTCAAAACACTTAGAACAAACCTTAGGCATTTGCAGAAACCACAGAGTGTACAGTTAATACACCCAGATGTGCTGTCAGCCCCACAGCACTGCACCGGAGTGGATGGAGTGTGTAAATCTTGGAAAGGTTAAAGCTGAGAGAACAGCGATACGCATAAAGACTTGTGTTCCTTCCAGAAGGAGGAGGGGGGCGAGGTGTTATCATTCAACATTAATCACTTACATCTCCAACCTGCCTAAATCCTCTGAAAAGAACCAGCAAAGAAAACACCAGCTGCTGTAGCTCCTACTTTTTCCTCAGTACCCTCCAGTCTCCCTCCCTCCTCCCTGCCTTCCCCAGACTGTGTTTATTTTTACTGCTCGTGAATCAGCCAGGAACTTGCTCCCTGCAACAGGATCAGCTGAGAACAAGCTGCAGTCTGTACATTCCCTGAAATCTTGGTTTTGTTTGGGAGCTTACGATCAGCAGCAAAACAGTGGAGAAAAGGAGAGAAAGTGATACACGTCTTCGTTCTCACCCGGAGTGATGGGACTTTCATTCCGCGTAGAGTGGGACTTCCCCAGCTCGCTCTCTGAGCGTATGTCAGCTTTCACTAGAGATTTTAAGCACGCTTGGTTTATGAAAGAACGCTGTCATCACTTAAGCTGTGAGTGCTTTGGGAAAGCAACCATTGTTTTCTATAGGTGTGCCTCACTCCCACTATAATCCTGACTGATGGCACCAAAACACTGCACACTGACATAAATAGCACGGCAGCTTGCCCCTCAGCAATGGCTGTTTCTTCTCAGGTTGCTCCAGTGCAAGAACTGCTCAGTTTTGAATAGCAGAAGGACTGCCCCTCACCCTGATCATGCGTGGCCGCCCCAGCTCTGGCAGTCGCACGGTGGCTCGAGCCCTGGTGTCAGTGAAATTGCTGCCCCGCGTGGCAGAAGTCCTCGTGGGTGATGGCCAGGCACGTGACAAAGGGGGTAATGAAGAATGGCAATTAGAGACAGAGATGTGAATGGTGGGAAGGAGAGGGGGACGAGAGGAAAAAAAATGAAAGAAAAAAGGAATTGAAACACACCTCCAAAAAAAAAGTGTATGGGGGAAACTAGGAAAAGAAAAGGGCAAATGTGAGTGAATCATCCTTAGGAGAAGGAGCACCTCCCTCAGCCTTCTGTCTGGTGCCTGGCTGAAGCTACCCCCTGTAGCCAGAGCACCTGTGGGGCCAAGACCTGTCCCACACTCGGTCCCCAAGCAGCAAGACTTTGGGGAAGCCAGGTTTGGAGTCTGGTCATCCACAGAGCGAGGAAATCCTTATTTACTGATACACCCAAGTGTGGGTTTTCTCCAGGCTCTTGTGTTCCAGCAGTCCGAACGCCGCCCCAACATTTGCCATCCAGCTGATCACTTGTCACCCAATTCCCATCCAGTTTCGGCTTGTACGCCGCTGACAGACACAAACCGCTGGGCTTTGTGCCTCTTCGTGGAGGAGCACTGGACTTGTGGAGAGGCGCGGGTCCCGCTGCGCGCACCGGGAGGCTGCCTCCTCGCTTGGGCACGCCTGGTACACAACTGCTAATCGCTTTGTGATTGAAGCGGCTGCTTGCTGCCAGGACTTCTCTGCCAAAAGATAGCTGTATAATACCGATTATCAGGCGCCCCGCGAAGATAAAATGCCTGTTGCTTGCCTCTAACTGAAGAGTTTCATGTTGACAGGCTCCTTATTACAGCAAGCCGTTTGTGCTATGGAAAAAGCAGGGCCTTTTACTGAAAAGAAAAAAAAAAAAAAAGAAAAAGAAAAAGAAAAAAAAAAAATCTTATCTCGGCCTAGAAGTGCAGAAAGTGCAATTAATTAATTTGTTTCTGGGTCTGACCTCTAGGCACAATAGATAGCAATGAGCCATATATTGTAATTACAGGATACAGCAAGCCTAGCCTATAGCTTGTAGCTGAGGGCATTGTGAGGAGAGAAAGATTGATGTTGAACGCGGTCGGATGACTAACACACCGTAACAACCCAACTGGTTGGGCGAGAGGAACAGGCACCTGAAACAGCAACGGGTGTCTTGCTGAATAATGATGCCGTTTCCTATTTTGATTGCCTTCCTCTAGCCTGGAACTACCTTGTCCCAGCAGCACAGAGTGCAACACGGCGTGCAGGACAGCACTGCCCCACGTGCAGCTGGTGCCGTGCCCTTGCTCACCCCTGTGATCCTTGTCCTCCCTCAGGAGCACTGTGGGATTTTCCCAGGATGCACACCACAGGCAGACAAACACAGTGACGGCTCCCTTCTGAGAGACTTGCTCTAATGACACTCTTCAATCTTGTCTGAAAAAGCAAAGAATGAAAAGTTGAGAGAACGTCATACCTTGAATGAAAAATTATCTTAGGTAAGCTTTTAGATGAAATCGTTTTCATCCTAGGGTTTGTGGGAGGGATTTTTTGGTCTTGAGCATAGCCTTTTTGGAATGTTCTCCATGAAGACATAGAGTGCAGTTCAGTGGAGGTCTAGCTCTCTTGCTATATTCAACTAACAATAAAACTGCTGGGTTGTTGTAAGGTTTAAGCATGATAGATCTCCTCCATTAGTATGTCTCACTGGCTGAGCTCTATGCAAAAAAAAAAAAATCAGTGTCCTCAGCAGTTTAAGTTCCAAAATTTTTCCTGCTTTTTGTTAGTACTTTAAACCAATCACAATTTGTCTGAAAAAATAAAATATAACATGATTTTATGTGATTTATTTATTTTTTATTTTTTTTAAAGAAAATGAAAATGAGAGGGAAAGGAGGAAGAATGAGAAAAAGAAATGGGAAAAAAATGGAAATGCTTTAATGGGAGGTTTCTGGCACACTGTTCAGTAAACCTAGTGCACTATCTGAATGCAGTATCATTGAACAATGCCATTCCTGAACTTTAACAGCCATAAGACTTAATTGTCATGGGCTTTAAGGCTATGGGCAATAACAAAGGGTTTGCATTTGTAATACCTGTGTTGCTTCTGAGAATTTCCTTGGCAGGGCTGTGTTTAAGGCGCTGCGATTGGCAATGGCTGGGCTACCTGCTACTGCAAGCAGGGATGACTCACTTGGGATTTCTATAGCCTGAGCACTAACAAAGAGCCGGTGACTTCCAATCTGCCTGGGGCTCCTGTCTGCCGCTCAGTGTGTGTCTGAAGACAACATGTATTCAGGAACAGAGGGGGATGCCGAAATAAAGGGAAAGGGACAGAAACAAACTCAAATTACAGTTTTTGTACCTGTGTTTCCTGTTTTTGAATGACTCCAGTTGTAGTTATAATGCTTAGCTTAATCTGCTTTACAGAGCTACACCCTGCAGCCCTTAATCTTGGAAGATGCTTTTGAAAAATAAGGCCAGTAAGCGAGGTAAGATTTCTGTATAGAACACGGGAGCCCAGCTCCAGCATGGTAGCAAAGGGTGCTGCCTGAGTGTGGAGGTGGGAGGAGGAGAGTAGGAGAGTGAGGGCACTCCGTGAACCGATAAAAGTGGATTAGGGATTTGGCGCTGAGCAGACCGTTAGAGAAGGATGACATTAAGAAAGGCAAAGCAAGGAGTCTCTCTTAGTGCAGTTCCTGCTCTAATGAACTGACCACTCTTGAAAATCATTATCTCAAGATGGTGCTGAAAACCATCCACTGGGAAGGACAATATGGTTTGGGTGTTGTCAGGAGGCATGAGTGACTCTTGCTGACACTGATGCTCCAGAAGTGTTGCATAAGTACCACATTTTCTCTCTCCTGGGAGGCAGGAGGCAGAATAAAAAATCCCAATATCCAGACCAGCTGCCAAGGCTGCTAACATGGCAGCAATGCCTTCAAGCGCTCGTTCCCTTGGCCGCCAGAGCCTCTGTCTCCTTTCCCCTGCTGCCGCCTTTCCTCGGTTGGGGTGAGGCTGGGGCAGAGCGGGGGAACAGGCAGACAACTCGTGTAGAAAACAGCTTTGCTATGCTTAGGTCCTGCAGTTTTTTTCTTTCCCCCTATTGTTAAATGGCATTGAATATCAGCAAAACAGGAAACTGCTTCCTCCAGCCTCTGACCCAGTGAGTGCGGCCCAGCTGCTAGCTGCCCGGAGCGGCCTCCCCACACCACCCTGTTCCTAGAAAGTATCTGGGCATTTGGAGGAGCATTAGGGAAGAGTGAGAAATACAAGTAAAGCTTAAATAAGCAGGTAAACTTGGCAGCTCTTAAAAGAAGGGAGTCATACTGGAAATATCTGGTGATAACAGTCAAAACTGTCTCTTGTTTTCCCAAAACTACGGCTTATGGAAATGCGAGCAATAATGTCTCAGCCAATCTTTGTCACCTCACTCGTCTGGTGGCTAACTTGATTGTTTCTTTGTTGTGCTGTGCAGTTCTTGTGTCAGACATCCCCACTCAGGCTGTGAAGAAACCATTGTTTCACGGCACCGCAGCTTGTGTTGTGATCCTTAAATCTCAGAAGTCCAGCCAGGTCTCGTGTCAGCCTCAGCAGAGACAGGAAACGGTGCTGGTGGGTTGGTAGGTGACCCTTTTCTTCCTTTTCTTCCTGAGAAAGCAACACCCCACGGTGTCAAGAGAACATGCGCTGCTTGCAGGTCTGTCCTTTTGAGGAGAGTGAAAACGGAGGAGAGCAAAGACCTTGTGACTCCTTTTGTAATTACACATCCCCTTGTGCTCACTGATATCAAGGACGATGTTGTCCTCCCTAGTGTCATTCTGTTGACCTAGAATTCCCATTGACTGTTTTTCTTTTCTCTATTTTTTTTGAACATGGTGTGATCTTCATTCTGTCTCTTAAGTATGTACATAGAAAAAAAATCTCCTGTAACCTCACCGGGAATGTCTGGTGGAAATTTTTCACAACTGCATTTCTATGTTTCTGAAAGTAGGACACATCAGTGTGAAAGAAATGATGCTCAACCCAATCTCTGTCACCTCATTACTCTTGAGCTCCAGCTT
The DNA here is from genome assembly GCA_011076525.1 of Nettapus auritus. Taxonomy (NCBI): domain Eukaryota; kingdom Metazoa; phylum Chordata; class Aves; order Anseriformes; family Anatidae; genus Nettapus; species Nettapus auritus. The sequence goes on from CM021769.1 coordinate 37,662,660, forward strand.
AATTACCTCCCTGATGCTTTGCACAGCTCTTAACCAGACATTCAGTGTCTGCTTAAAAATCTGCCATACAAAATGAAGTGATGACTATATATCCTCTTTCTGCTGGAGAGATGAGCTGTGAGGTTTGGTAAATATAATTTCTAGAGAACCCTGAAGGTGCATCACATTGTTCCGGCCTGGTTCCACACCACAGACAACTTACTGGAGTTCACAGATGACTTACAAAGACCCACCGAAACCAGGCTCGAAGGTCATATCACAAAATTCATTTGAAGATAATAACAAAGTTTTAACCCCAATAAATTTGTGGTTTATTGTTTACAGCTCCAAAGATAGAAGTTACGCTAACAGCTACCAAATTCTGACCTCCTGTGTCTCACTATGACTGTATTGACGCCAGTGGGACTGCAAGAGAGATGAATTTGATGGTTAATTTTCAGAAAGTCTTTGAGTTCTTTGTGTGAAAGCCCATACCTCAAAGTGTCTGTGTGGGAAGTGCTGGAACCCCATGCAAAACTTCCTCCTGGTTCAAACACAGGCCTGGGGCTACCATTTCAGTAGCCCTGTTTTATTCCAGTAACCCTCCAAACTGTAAGCAAGGTGCACACTGAAACTTTATTTCACAGCCCTAAGAACTGATAACACGCTAGTTTTAAGCGTACAAAATAATATAAGGTATAACCACCAAGGTACTATAATTCTGGCCATGGAGAATATAAACGGGGAGCTCAACCCAGGCACTTAATAATACAGTAAATATGCATCCCTTATCTTCCCTGACAGAGCAGCTTTCCAAAATCTGGGTGGTACTTCAAATCCATGAAGTCCCTTTCCAGCAGACAATCTTTTTGTGTCTCACTGCAGATAGGCTTTGGTTTTCACTACTGTAGTAATGTGGTGCATTAGAGTTTCAAGAAACTTATCTATTTCCTGGTTTCCCTCACAAACAGTAAATCACAGCTAAGTCAGTGTTTGTTGGATTTGAGGTTACACTTAGCCTATCTGTGACAATAATTCTATGGAAATAAAAAATAATATTAAATAAAATATGAGGTATTCACTAAGATGAATAGCGGTGCTTAGGATAGAGCTCAGGACACAGGAACTGGATCCTAAGACATGACAGAAGACCTCCTGTTTCTTATGGAGAGCTTCTCTCTGGAAGCTGACCTCACCAATGCCTCAGCAGCTTCCTGGTGACGTATTGTGCTCTCAGAAAGATCTTTCAAAAATGCCCGGTTTAATTCTGAATCTATATTCAGAATTTCCTTTTCATTATTATTGGCTGATCAGGCAAATCATACCACTTTGTGTACAGATGTGGTGTTCAGGAGCTCTCCTATCATTGTCCCTCCACATGTCCTTTACTTCTTTACATGCTGACATTGCCTGTACCTTGGAAATCCACTTAGCACTAGGAAAAAGAGTGTTCATTGCTCTTGTTAGAATTTTTCTTCTTTATTACCTTGGCATGGAACTTGGGGATATTTTGGCAGCTATTTCACGGTTAAATGTCTTTCTGCCCAACCAGCTGCTGTTGAATTTTGGGCTCAGAAAGCTTTCCCTTTGCCCTTAGATCTCCGATCTGGTGAGGCTAGGAGGGCACTGAGGTGTGCATCTCTGTTTTTCCAGTGCTAATGATAGAGTGGTAAAGGGCTGGTGGTGTTCCTGGGGTTTTGCTGTGGTACTGCCTCTTTTTGCTGTGCGTGGTTACACTGTGACGAGGTATGCCTGAACTTACAGATCAAAGAGAGTTACCAGAATGGTCCACTTGTGAGCTGTGGGCCATTATCTGTTATTAGCTCGTCTTGAGCAGTGTGGTCAGCAAACTGTAATTTACAGTAAGTTATTACAGTTCTGCGCTGTGGTGTGCGGCAGCGTGTGTGTGCGTGTGATAGCCCAGAACGAGAAGATCTTTGCCAACTTCTACTGAAGTTGATCAAGAATTTAATTTGCTTCTGATAATCCTGTTTTTCTGCTTCCTGCCCCTCCCAGCACGCTGAGCAGAGCAGAGTTTCACCTTCTCTGTTTCTCTCCAGTACAAGCTTGCTTCCAGGAAAACTTGGAAGCACAGCAGCAACCTCCTCCAGTTCTCTGCCAGATTTCCTTCAGGATTTAATGATTCAGGTGGCTTCATTTGCTAGATTTTTGCCAAAAAAAAAGTAGTTCTCTACTGACACCGTGTAATAAAGTTGAACAAACAGGAGGGTTGGTAGGAGACGTATTTTTATTGCCGGGCTCTGGTCACATGGCAGATCAGGTTACAAAATACGAGTGCCCCTGCCAGCTCTCAGGATCCACCAATTGCTCCCGCTACTGTTTTAATCCAACCTGTCTTGTCTTTTTCCTTTTATTTATTTATCTTTTATTATTTATTTTTTTTGCTGGGGGTAGAGGGTGAGGGGAAAGGTATTGCGCTGGGGCAGGAGATAAAGCGAAAAGCAAGTGTATCATGACTGGGAGTATCCCTTCAGCTCCTTCTGTGTTTGTTCAGCACTTTTTCACCAGCTGAGTAGCTTATTCCCTCTGAGTGTTGGCAGCCTTTGGCAAAGTTAAAGCAATGTCAGCATTTCCCTGTTCCATCTATTTTTTGGAAAAGAATTGTTAAAAATATTACATTTTCATCTTGTTTGCAAGTTGCGATGAAGGCTTCTCCCCTAATTAAATTGTGACATTCTGGCTTGAAAAACAGCTTCACGATCAGCAAGATAAGCTAATAGCAACAGCAAAAATCCTCCGCTGCACTTATGGAAAGAAATTCAGCAAGTCAGTGGAGCTGCTGCTTTTATTAGCAGTGAGACCCAAATCTTTTCAGAAAAAAAAAAAAAAAAAAAGGAAAAAAAAAAAAGCTGATGAAACATAGATTTTAAAAATGTAAACTTTACACAACTGTAGAGTTCTGAGTCATAACAATAAAATCCCCTATTAACAGGGAAAGCCTTTCAATTTGTACAAAAGCAAACCCCGCACTACCTTGTGAAGAGGCAGAAATTGTGAGTAAGCTGAAAGCTGTGGCGTTGCACAGTACTGACAGTTACAGTGTGTGAACATCTGTGAGTGCCTGTGTGGAGAACAGAGGTGGTAGGGCTCCTCGCTGTGTAATCTGTATTTTACTGACACCAAGCAACGTCAAGAGGAATCGAACAGTCAGAACTTCTGGTAGAAGTTTCTCTCTCTCCCTGTTTGCATACCTTGGTATAGAAACTATTGTGAAACAAAGGCTCTCCAAAACTGTACATTTCTAAAATCTTCTCATGTTTTAGATACCTACAGTAAGTCATTTGTCACATACTGGAAACACACATGCTATTCTCCAGCAGGAGAATAGCATGCTTTTCTGTATTCCCTTTGTCTGGAACCTGTGGTCTCCCCACTTGTGGTTTGTTTTTCTTGCTCCTCTGCTCTGAAATTCTTACTTTCCTTCCTGAATTAGGAGTGTCTGTCTGTATTCAGAGAAATGTTTTCACAGTGGTTTCTCCCAGCATCCAGTGCCATCAGAAACCCTGGTATCACAGATTCCTTCAAGGAATCTACCTCAGGAGGCAGATGCCCAATACCTCTGTCTCTGATGCTGTAGCTACACTGCTACTGCCACCTCGATTGCTGGATTAGATCGGCCAGGGCTGTGTCTGCAGTGCCAAAGGCACACCTCGGCAACAGAAGCAGCTCCCAATAGTGGGTTGAGATTTTTGTGCAGAAGAGGGGAAAGACTCCATGGTGCTCATGCTACAAGAGTTAATGGGTTTTCTTGCATAAAGTGTGGAGAAAAACTATATATCTTCCCTCATCTGCAGGAGAGAGGAGCTGCCCTACAGAAGAGAGAGGAGAATGGTTCAGGGCCAAGAATTCTCTGGTGAATTTGAGGGTCAGAATTTGGTTGAGAGCTCTAGTCCCTGTGCTTCAACTGCAAGACCACCCATCTGCCCTGTTGGCGAGCAGGACTGGGAATGCATTTCTTTTGGCTTCTAGTTTCGGTGACCATGGTAGTTTCCAAGGGAGAGTGTTGCAATTGTTTAGTTTTTCCATTTCTGTTTTGCTTTCACAAGTTGCCTATAAAAATCTGCAACACCACTGCATTGTCCTCGTTCAGGTCTCTCCGGACAATGCAACCCTACTCTGATTTCTGACAGAACGACCTCTTGCAATCAGGAGTTTGTAAAGCCTGCTCCTGCAGCTGGGCAGGGTTGGAAGGAGTCCGCAGGGACACCTCGTGTCCGTGGGCACTGCCTGCGGGCTCCAGGGGCAGGGGCCTTCCCTTTGTGAGTGTCCCAGGCCTCGTCCTGTCAGTGCCTCTGCCCGCAGCGCTGTCGTCCTCTGGGAAGGGCGGTTTGGGCAACACTTAAACGACCCGTGTTTCTCACGTCAGTTTCTGTGAGATTTGTGTGTTACGAGAAACAACCCGATTTGTATTTCTGGTCTTCCCTCCCCAGCTGCCAGCGTCACAGGTGAGGAAACGTCCCGGGGACAAACACCCGCGGTGCGGGAAGGCAGCCCTGGGCCTTTGCTCTTGACTCGGAGCAGGCAGTTCGTTATAGACGCGCTGGTTGTGTGCGCGGTCACAGCTCCCCCTGCTGCCGCGCGGCTCGCGCCCAACGGCAGCGAACGGCGGTGACAGCGGCGGGGACGGTGTGAGGGCCGGGCGCTGCGGTGCCCAGCGGCTTGCGTGCGGCAACCGAGCCGGGCAGCCGGCACGTTCTCTGCCCAGCCGCCCGCTCGTGCGGCCCCGCTGCCCCTGTCCTTCAGCGCAAGCCACCGCTTGCCCCCCACAGCCCCCCCAACAGCCGGAACGGCCGCAAAGGGCCGGCCGCGCGCATGGCCCCGCCCCCTCCTCCCGGGGCTGACGTGGCGCTGCCGGGCGGCGGGGCGGGGCGGGGCCTCGAGGCTCGGCGGGCGCTAGCCCCGCCCCGCGCCGCGCGTGCGCACGGGACGGACGTGGAGACGTGCGTGCGTGCGTGCGTGCGCGCGGCGTTTCCGGGCCGGCGGCGGAGCGCGGAGGCCGCGATGGTGCTGCTGGAGAGCGAGCAGGTGCGGGCGGGCCGCGGGGCCGGGGGGGGCGCTGGGAGGGCTCGGCCTGCGGCCGGAGCCGGGCAGGGGCCGGTGCGGTCGGCGGCCCGCCGTCAAGGCCCGTTGCGCTTCGTTCTGTTGCAGTTCCTGACGGAGCTGACGAGGCTGTTCCAGAAGTGTCGCACGTCCGGGAGCGTCTTCATCACGCTGAAGAAGTGTGAGTGCTGCGCCACGGCCGGGCTGCTGCCTGACACCGGCGGCTGCCGCGTGCTGCGGAGCGGGCGCGTCCGTATCATGGGAGCGGGGGAAAGGAACAGCCCTCGGGCTGCAGGGCTGGTAGCCTCGGAGGAACGTGCTGGTTTGAGATGCACAAAACGTGGAGGCCTTCTAATTACTAAGCAGTAATTGAAAATTCTCAAGCTTCTGAAAATGGGGATTTATAATGTTGCTTTGATGTTCTTGTTTCTCTGGTTTCTGGATAGCTAGCCGTGGATCCCAACTGGACATAAAACTTTCTTTTTACTGCAAGAACAGTCAGTCATTGGAGTAATGTCCCCAGGGATGTGGTGGATTCCCCAGCATTCGAGACTTTTAAGGTTCAGCCATGCAGGGCGTTAAGGAAATCCTGCCTGGGCCCTGTTTTTACCATAATGAGTTGAACCAGATGGTCTCTTGGGTTTCTTATAGGCTGGGCTTTTCCATGATTCTGCGATGAATGCTGTAGGTTGAAATGCATTTGAAATGTACTGTCGCTGAAACGAGCGGTTCATATAGCGTGTCTGTGTACAGGTTTGTGTGATTGTCCTGGGTTACTCAGATAGCCCGGGCAGCTCTAGTTTATGGGATTACAGATGAAGGGATCTGTTAACCGCTTCACAGCAATTCAGTTCAGATGGCCATAAATTTCTAGGTATTTTTACAGATCTCCTCATGAGCAATTTTTAACACCTCAAGTCAGGAGGCATCCCACGATTTTTAGCCAAATACGAATAAACATTCTCTGTACTTTAATACAGATGACGGTCGAACAAAACCAGTCCCACGCAAAGGCCACGTAGAAAGCTTTGAACCCGCAGACAACAAGTGTCTTCTCAGAGCAACGGATGGAAAGAAGAAAATCAGCACAGTGGTAAGTGGCAACTTTGGGCTAGAAGGATGAGCAGCCCTACCTGGCTTTCATGCAGTACCTCATGTTTTAAGTGAAGCTTGTTGCACGAATTTCATGAGAACTGCCCCCTTAATCCTACAGAGAAACTGTACGGTAGCTAAAAGCACAACTGAAATCGGGATGCTGAAGTGTTGCAGTTGCACTTTGTGGTGCAGATGGGACAGTTACTTGGTTTCATTTTGTACACAGCATTTGGCTTCAAAATGGTGGGAGGCTCTCTGCCTGTTTGCAGCAACTGTGGCTGTCATGTTCTCGGGGAACTGGAGGGAGGGAAGGGGGAAGCTGCTTCTGGAGACAAGGGTATTGTGGGCAGAAAGAGAGAGGACAGTGACAGAACCTGCAGTGTGAGGACAACCTGTGTGTCTGTAAGGAGAAGAAAGGTCTTGCAGTCAATGCTGGCTGACAGAAGCGGCTTCAGTGGAATTACTGAAGGTTATTGCAGCCTGTTGAACAACAGAACGTTCCCTGACTGTGAAACAATAGGAAAGGGAACCCACCCAGTTTTCTTTTTTATTTACAGGGCTATTTGTATTTCAGGAGGTGTTAACTTTAGAAGTTGAGAGCCTGATGTGTTTACTTTGAAGGAGAGATTGAAAGAGGCTTTAGCTGACTTCGTATCTCCTTAGTGATGTAATCCAAGGAAAAAATGTTGTTGTGAGAAATAGTGGAAAGAATCGGGGCTGTGCTGTTTCATACCAGGATTTGCATTTCAACATCAATTAAGTTCTGGCCCTACAGTGAAATAAAACCTTCCTTAGAACGTTTCTTCACCTCCTTCCCATTTGAAAACACCCAGATTTGGGGAGAACAGCCTTCAGAAGATTTGCTTAGTCGAGTAAGGAGTGTTTTCAGTTTTTGAAGGCAGTGAGGTGTTACGCCGTGTCAGTACAGCCTGCATACTGCTGTCATGGGCTGATCCAGCTGCTGCTAAAGACATGAGATGGGCCCTGGTGGGAAAACACGTGCTGGTATTTTAGTTTGTGATTTTCAAGCTAGTGTTTTCATGGTTAACCTCTAGTATTACTTTTGTAGGTGAGCTCAAAGGAAGTAAATAAATTCCAGATGGTAAGTTTTGTATGCCTTGTCTTCCATTTCTGTACCTATTGGGGAGTAGGCAGGAGGAAGCAGTGGACTGAGCTGAATCAATGCTGAACTGCCACACAGATTAACCTTAGAGTGCACACATTTGTGGAAAACAAAATCTAGTTCTATCTTACCTAACTTTCTGCATTGGCTTAGAAACTGTAGTTCCCCAGTGCAGTAGCATGAAGGCATGTGGAGAATGGCTCGGGTTGGAAGGAACCATAAAGATCCCAGTTCCAACCCCCCACCATGGGTAGAGATGCCACCCACGAGATCAGGTTGCCCAGGGCCAGTAACTGAGAAAATTCAGATACATATCCAGAGACAGTACGTGATGTGTTATCTCTAGTATATTGTTACGTGTTTGCTCTGTTAACGGTTCTAATTTTTGTTTCAGGCGTATTCTAATTTGCTGAGAGCTAACATGGATGGCTTGAAGAAAAAGGACAAGAAAAGCAAAAACAAGAAGAGTAAAGCAACACAGTGATGGAACAGTGTCCTACCGTCACTGCAACAGACTTGACCCTTGGTCAAAGCAAAGTCCATTTCTTTTTGAGTTACCACTTGTCTTTGGCTTTCCTTCCAGCAGGATACTGGGATGTGATCAGTACTTTTGTTTAAACCGAAAGCAGAAGATACTTTCTGTGGATCGTTGTATGGCAGGAGTATTTACAGGGTTATACCAAAATAGCTTTACACTCGTCTGCCAACTAGTTTTGTACTTACACTGCTGTTTATTTTGTATTATGCAAGTGGGCAGTGTAAAACCCATCTGGGGGATAACAGAGGGTGAAGAGAAGTGCATAGCACCATGAGCAAAGTGAGATTGGAACAGGAGTCTCAGTGACAGATGCCCAGTTTTATAGATAAGCCTCGGTAGTACTAGGGAAAGTGGGTGCCAACCTATCATCCAGGAACAGCAGCTTTCCTGTTTCTGTCTTATTTTGAGGGACATGCTTATATGATGCAGTGCAGATGCCTCGAAGGCAGCCAGTCCCATACTTCAGCTCTCAGCTCAGCGGCTCTGCCTTCACCCTGTGCTGATCCAGCTGTGCTGATTCTGGCACAGGGTGGGGAAGTGCAGGACTCCGCACCATGGTCCCTTCAGACATAGCTTAAGAATGCTCATGTCACCTGAATGTTTGTTTTTTAAAACTTCATCCTTCAACGTATTCAGGGATTTGGATTTCCCCATCTTCGCATCTTAAAGTAGCTCCTTCATATGAGCAGATGTAAAAGGTGAATACTTACTTGTTCCTATTAAACACAATGAGAAATGGATTTGGTTGTAATGAGTGCCGTGACGTGTCTTGCTAACGATAGTTGTCTGTACTATCAGGACTGACCCTTCCCCAGCGTTACTTCTGTGCATTGTTGGTGCAGTGTCAGCAGTTCTCAGATGTTTTGGGGTTGTCTTCAAAGTTAACTCTGCATATTTTAACTTAGCCCTCCTCTTCACTATAAGAAAAAGGCTGCAGAAGAAGTAGATATTCCTTAATGCAGTGAGCCTGCAGTACTGAAGACAACCTTTTGTGATAAAAACAAGAAGCATGAGCAAGTACTGGTTGGGGGGAAAGGGTAAACACCAGTCTATGTGCAGAAATGTTTTTTTTTTTTTGCATATTCACTAATAGGAAATATTTACAGCAATTAAGGCTGCTGTAATTCATTTTTACGTTTGTTTAGCTTTTTTCCTAATGTGTGTGTATTACAACTTCATTTTAACTATATGCAGTGGTAATTCTAAAAAGCATTGACTGGGAAGCTGTAGCTTCAAGAAAATAATTCTAACATTCCTTTCATTACTTTCATGTCTTCAAATGCAAACTTAACCCGACAATCCATGTGAAGAAAGCTAGTTCAAAACTGTAGTTACGCCTCTAAGCACATGCAGGTTACTCTTTCTCAAGTGTTACCTTGAGGGCTTTTCAGTCTGAAACACGTTTGTGTCCTGTATCAGGTTTTATTTTTGTCTTCCAGGAAGCAGCTGCTTGATTTGAATGCAGAAATGTGCGGATGGGACACACTTCTGTGCAACCAGGTTTGCACAACTCTCAGCTTGATATCTTTTACTATCTTTTATATCGAGATTTAAGATTAAGGCAGATCTTTAAAAAAGAAAAATCACAGAACCTTGTAGGATGTACTTCAAAAGGCTCAGTAGCCAATCTTTTATTACACAAAGCCCTTCCTCAAAAAAGTTTAAAAGTGTTTTAGAATTGAAGATAATATATCTCTAATCTTTGAACTGAGATGCTCATTTCAGCACTATTGCATATGGACATACAAGGCATTCTTAAAAAAAAAAAAAGTCATTTTGTACCTGGCCCAGCTTATAATCTCTCTTGCAACGTAACGGTGCAAGAATTACACAGTAACACATCTCTAGCTGTAGTCAGACTGTTCCTTAATTACCTAGAAAACATTTCACTTTTTGGAATAAATTTACAGTTTTATATTACACATGAAATTCAATCTGGACACTTAAAAAGGCTGCCTGTCTTGCTTTAAGACAACTTATGAAATTCCTTTGTGCAAAACACTATTGTCTATTAGTAAAAGCATCCCAGAAAAGATGCTTAAAGCACTAGAACAAAACCTTATATTCATCTCGGTAACTGTACAGGATGAGAGCAGGAAGCCTGCAAAGGGAACAAAAATTTAGTTTTAAAACTTTGAAACTACAGATTAAAAATCTATAAAACATCTGGCAAATCATGGCACTAAGCTAACAGGAAAGATTCAGTAGAAATGCAATAGCTTTAGTTCATTTGCCTGTCCCTACAATTTTCCCCTTTGTTCCCTTTCTATTTATCTAGTCAATTTAATTTTTTGAAGGCTTGTGCCTGCACACAAAACATTGCTTAGCCATAAAATGGGAAAGGAAAACAGACACACCCTACGCTCTATGGAGTAACATCAGTATGTAGTAACTGGGTTCTGTTGCTCAGGTTTGGCAGTCACAGGAAAGAAAAGTGCTCCATTTAGTATTTAGTTGCCTTAGTAAACGTTGGCAGAGAAAGCAATTTTGGTGCATCTCTAAGAAAAAGGAATTAAAGCCAATTTTTAGTCTCACCTAAAGGTTATGTAATATGTTCAAATTGAACATTTAGGAAAATGTATTATAAAGGAAACTCATTGGGGAATGAGTATCCAGGTCCCACTTAACTGTGCCGGTACGTGCAAGAATTGAAGTTTGAGGCTTAAAACACCATGCCTAGAATAGACCATTTCAACCTTGCCAGATCCAGCAAGGGGACTGAGTCGAACATAAATGTTTTTATGCTTAGAAAACAGAAGTAGGCTTTACTGTGCATGTGAGAGAACAGCACTGCGTTTGCTTGAAGCTGGGCAGTCTCTCACCTTTGCCAGATTGCCATCACATTCCTTCAGAACAGGAGGAACTAAATGCACTCAATTTTAAAGAGTCCCTCCCATGAGAAAAAAGATTTATTACATAGTAGAAGTAGTATAGTTGGATGTATATATGTTTACTGTTTAGTTGTTTGAACAAAGCAGTAAATGAAAAAATAGTGGGAGTACATTTTAGAATTTCTTGAAAAGGTGTACAAAATGCAGAATTCAGATTACCGCAAGTGAGGATTAGATGATGTTAACTTTCCATTTTGTTTCATGTTAGCAAAAAATAGTACTCAAAGAAATACATATGTACTTCCTAAATATTTCTTTTTTTTTTTTTTTTTCCTCACGAGGGGAGGACAAATTAAGAGCAGTTGGTTAAATGAATTTCAAATTCAGGAAACAATGAGATGTTTTATGTACCTATAAGAACTTAAATTTACCTCTTTTCCATTTTGATGCTGTAAATTTCATCACAAATTGCTTGCAGATATGAACATCTTTGTTTTGGCCACCGTGACATCAGTTGTCTCACAGTAGTATCAAAGGCTTGTCTGTCTCCATCAAACTGGAAAAAAAAAAAAAAAAACCAGACAAAAAACAGTACTACGTTCTTTAGTGAAAGAAATACTTCTCCAGGTAGGATTCAGTCTTCTGAGCACTGCCTAAGATCAATACGCTTTAATGAAACAGAGTATTAAAAGGTTTTAAATGTTATTAACGTAAGTGCAACTTGACTTTTTTTAGAAAAGGTATTAAGAATGAGACTTGTTAGTGATTAGTTTCTTAAGACAGCTTATCAATGCTGGGTGAAGTATGAGAACTTTAACATAAGGGCAGTGAAAAGTGAATGATGCAGGCTGATCGTGTGCCTGCTCCCTTTTCTTAAGTAAGAGGTGATGAACACTCCCAGAGATTTGGGTAGACTGGACAATACAAGTATTTTGAAAATTTCTGATGTTTCAGTGAGGTCTAGAGAAATACTACTTCAGAACAACAAATACAATGCATGAAAGTGACTATTAAATCTAAATCCATTTCCAGGCAGGATGTCATTGGTATTGGGGGGGGTGGCAGATTTCCACCTCTGATAGGAATTTCTGACTTCAAAGCAACTGCTCTCTTTGGAGGAGGTGTGAAGAGCTTTGTCTTCAGGAATAAAGAAAAAAGAGAAGAAAACCCAACAATCACACAGCTTCTGAATTTTTAAAGGTGTCAATATAATACTTATGCATCCTCTATTTATCTAATCTTCACGAGGAAGAGATGCTTTATCTGCTGTACTCAAACCAATTGCCTCTATTTTGGGGTCCTCCTTCATTAACAGCCTCAGGAAACACCTTTGCTGAAACCACCCATTAAAGCTTACTGGTTTTGAAAAATGCACAGTGAGTGATAATTTCAGGTAACTTCTGGGAAAAATCCAGAGTTTTGGATTAGGACCTCTTATTGGTGTCTTCTGTAACTAGGCAATTTGACCTGAAGATTTTTCTAGCTTCATTCAAGCAATCTGAGTAAAAAGTCCTTTCAAGTTTTAACACTTCAATGGGTAAATTTTACATTCAGCTTCATTAGGAACAAAATTTATAATCTGTTGCTCAATTAAACTACAATACTTAATTGCTTATGTCTAATAATATTTAATTGCTTACCTCTAATAATAAGAAGTGTATCACAGTTTCTTTCGGCAGATCTACCTGCAAAAATATCAAGATATCAAATATTTAACAGTTCTTCTATCATTGGTTTGCCATCTGTAGATGAGTTGTACTAAAGGGAGTCACTTGTTGAATTCCAAGGAAGCATTTGTGCTGACAGCACTGGGAATATACTAAGGTTTTAAGCATTTTAAACAAACTGTTCATGACAGATTGCATTATGGAAACTTCAAAATAGGCACAGGCAAATAGGAATTATTTCTTGAAAAGCATATACCATCTAGAGTCCTCTGTGATGTGGTCAGCAAACCCTGAAGCCACGTGCAGAAGCTGTGTTGGTTTAAACATAAGACCAAACCTAGCAGGAAAGTGAGGCTAGTGGTAGCAACATGTAACAACTGCATCATCCCATTCAGTTACAAATCTGAGATGAAAGCTTTTGCCAAAATACTTACTGCTAAAATCTCAATCTCACTTGTTTTCTGTTGCAGGCTAGAAATGAATGTCTGAAGCCTTGTCTGTACCTGCCAAAAAAAGGGGGCAAAAATAAAATACACCGCTTCTGTGACCCAAGCTAGGAACACTTGTTTTCTTTTTCATAGGTAGGAGAACAGAAGAGGCTGATTCTAGCACAAGTTGTACAAATACATCATATTTAAACTAAACTTCACATTTAATATAATTTTCAGTAACAAATTCACAACAAACCTGGATGAGGAGACAGGAAGGAGACAGGGGCTGCACCACTCTTGCAGCAGTAATAAAGATTTGTAACATTGGTATTGTGCTAAAGCTGACTGAACTGCATGTTACATTGTGAAGACATATTATGTACTTAAAAAAGCTGTCTTTGTGGGCCTTAGATAACTTTTCAGAAGCAGTGAGAACCTGGGAGTGGATACATTGGATCCTCTATAGCTGACGAATGATTTGAAAGCATAGCAAAGCATGGCTTGTTCCTCTTACCACTTTTTCCAAGGCAAGCTATAATAGTTCTGCAAACGTAGCATCTAACAGAAATAGTTGCAGCCTTGCATTAAAATTGTCTTTTGTACCCTGGAAAGATGCTTGTATTAAAAAGCTGAAAGCAGCAAGCCTGTTTAGCTCGAAGAATAGAAAGAATTCTTTATTTGGAGTCCAAGAAGTATTTACAAGGGTCATTTTTGTTGCACCCATGAATTTGGACTGAAAAGGAGATAAGATTAGTTCTGTTTTACTATGTACTTTAAATACCTTGAAGCCACTAACCCTAAAGAAGCAAACTGACATTTGCTTCTACAGTATCATTTCATCCTTCTACATTACTATAACTACTGTATTTTGGGCATTTTTAAAATCTGCAGCTTTTTCCTTGGTTCTTTAGTTTGTGGCAACATAATGAAATGTATGTGTTACAAACATATTACAAATGAAACCTATGCTGAACTTGCACCTTTAGCATGGAAGTATTTATAGGAAGTGGCAAATTGCAGAACCATTTTTCCTACTAGAGTAAGATTTCTAAGATATGATCATGGCTGAGCCACAGCAATGTCACAGGTAACCTCCAAGATCCTAAATATATTTTTTTCAAGAATTCTTGACTTCAACTGTCTGTTTATAGTCTATTTTATGAATAAGAACCAACAGGATGCATTTGTCCAAGGTGATAAAGAAAATATAATTTCTGACATTCCCTAAGTTCTAATGATTACTTCTTATTAGTTATTGGATGTGTGTACCTGAACCTCTTGACGCCGCCTGGCACTGGCAGATAATTTTTCAGGAGCTATAACACTAACTTTAGGCACTGCAAGAGTTCCATGCGATTCAAACACACCTAAAATGCAAACAAAGTTTTAGATTACTTTCTTTTTACAAAAAATAACAAGAAACAGAAAAATTCACAAATATTAATATGCTTAACATTTACTGTAGTATTCAAAAAGGTGCTAAAAATACAGTCAGGTAGATGGGACTGTGAAACGTGCATGTAAATTCTCAAAATGTATACCTGTGACTCTGAAAAACTTTCTAGGTATAAAAAAGTGGTATTTTACATCAGCATTCCCTGAAACTAATAAAAAGTTTCAAATGTCTTACAGAATTTACAAAACAATGTAGTAGATATAGTATCAAAAAAGAAAAGCTATTACAAGATGGAGGCAACTACTCAATGTTCAGTCCCATAGAAAAGTGGATGACAAAACAAATGCCACAGCCCCAAGCTTCCCCAAACAACGGCAATTAAAATTTGAAATGGTTTATTTTAAATCCAAATCCATGTTTCAGGTAATCCCCCCCCAAAAAAAACAAACACCAAAACCACAAAGTTAAGCCTGGCAGTGTTCTTGACTTTCATGCAAGAGAAAAACAAAAAGTATTTGTTTTAAAACAAACAAACTTAGATACTAAACAAGTGCTTACTGAAATACTGAAGTAATTATCAAAATGCCAAACTTAGTATCATTTATTTTTTAAACACAAACTTCTATTTTCAGGCTAGGCAGTGCCAATAAGTATCTATAAATGCACAGGTAATTTCATGTGAAGAAGAAAAGGTTTACAGTCATTTTTCTGAAGATAACATTTATTTTCTTAGCATAAAATGCTCATAGTTTTTGGCTTTTTCCGCCTTCTCACTCACTGCATCAATGAATGCTTATATCAGGCTTGTTCTGTCTGTTGGTCTGAGCAGTTATTACTTTGGAGAAAATTTCAGTTTAGATCACTTGGAACAAAATTTGAGATGGGGGAAATGTCTCTAACCAGATGTGCTGCTAGAAAACATTTTCCTACACTGACCTTGGCAATACATTTAAAAATTATGTTCCAGCAAGATTTTCTTACAAAATTTGCTTTAAACAGAAAGAGAAATAATTTTGGATGTTCAATAACTAAATACCTGAAACATTAGTAAATGTTCCCTTTTGATTTGGTACTGAGAGATTATCTGGTGTTTCTCTAAAAATAAACAAAGACAGGGAAGCAAATTAACAATAACATAGGCATGCTACAATATACACGGTTCTAGACTATCATACAAATATACTTATTTCAGTCCAACACATATATCTGTGCTCTATTCTGGATCATACAGGATATCCTACCACTTAAATTACTGAGGTATTAGGTCCAGCAAACTACACAAACAACTGTATTGCTATTGTGTTGGACTACGGCTGTAGTCCAGCAGTCTTTGGGTTTCCTATGGATACACAAAACTGTGCTCTCCATCATTCAAGAGTGATCTAGATCGTAATACCAGAATATATTGTGAGAATGCTGTCTTTATATTATTAAATTAATCTATAATGTATAGATTTCTGAGAGATGATACTAAAATATCAAAGTAATATTTATCACACAAATTAAAAGATACTTTTGGATCCATTTACTTTCCCCATTCACGATTCATTATGGGAGAAATTTGCCAGTGTTATTTATTATGATCAATTATTTCGTTTCTCTATTTAGAATTACCAAATGGGCTTTTTTCCCCCTCTATGTTCTGTTCTCAGGATTTAGATATAACTTTTAGAAAGTATGCTTTTCTTTAACAACTTCTAATGGATCCTTGTAGATCTGTCACAAAACACATGAGGACAAGGTTAGTTGCAAAGTTATATGCTAAGACTGGCAGAGACCAGATAAAAGAGATTATGGAGGTGGGTATCAAGAGAGATCACCCACTTGTACACACGACATTTGAGTTAAGCATTTCCCAGCTTACAGATTTCCTTTACTGTTAAGTCTATTCAGAAATATGGATATCAAATCTGTTGGTTTATTCATACAACCTAGAATTCAGAAACTGTTCCTGCTGCCACTACATACATATATACGTGGACACACATAATACAGATATATAAACGTTTATAGATGTGTGTGCAGTTACATATTTTATAAGATACATATGTATGAGTAACAGCTCTACGGTTTATGCTCACCAGTGTGGCTGCAGTAGCCATTCCTGTGATTTCTGTGCTAAGTTCTATTTGTAACAGTAAACAGACATAGGGTACTGCTGTGTACCCCAAGCCTTTGGCTAGGTGTTACTGTCACTTGTGCTAGCCAAGGCATGTGGGAGTCACACCTTCATTTTTACCGTATCAGCACTGCCTCAGAATGAAATGCTTTCATCCTTCAATTACACAGTGCGTGACTGTAAATGACTTCTGTTCAGTAATGGGGACTTGCAGGCAGTCCTGCCATACAAACAGTACTGCTGTGTTCTAGCAGCATTCCAGCTGGATGACCACACGGTCTTCTAACTTTTGAAGCTCTAAGGATGCTTGAATATAACAGCTGCTAGTAAAGTCAGTCTCTTAATCTTAATGAAATTCTATAACCAAGCTTTTTGCTTTCTTTTCCCCTCAAAAAGAACTCAGCAAAGTTCTTGTTCCTTATTGAATAAAAATCAAGGTTTAACTGGGCATATCTTAAAAATTATTTCATTTAAAAAACAAACATTTGTGTCTAATTTTGACTATTCGTGTACATGTATTTTGCTACTTACCTACTACATCTTTCATCACAGATTTTAGCTTTCATTTTCTGGATCAGGTGATCTAATAAGTCAGATTCAAAAATCCTTTTCTCCGTCTGTCTGTCTTTCTCAAAGGATTTCACCTATGATGTATTTCAGTGATTCTTAAAATGGCATATGAATATACTTCTCAAATTTAATCAAAACCAAACTGGATTATTCACCCATTAAAGGTGAAGCAGTCAAGGGAGGAAGCTGTCATCACTACCAATCAATCACTGACAGTTAAATCTTTGGTTGTATATATTTTTTTTCCAACCAATTTCATCTGCATTCCCAAAGCTTAAACTATCTTGTCCACTTGTATCTAATATGTGATAAATAATATTTAACAAATTGGTTCTTAGGTCCAAATACTGTATTCATAAAAGCATTTTTTTTTTTTTTTTTTTAAGTTAAGGAATTTTGTTAGAATTAGGCCTGCCTTGCAGTTTGCAAAAATTACACTCAAAACTTAAAATATCTGCTCCATCTTTACTGGAAAGAGATTAACCAGTCACAACAGCATTCATTAGCGTCATTAGTCATTAGCGTGTTCTTCGTTGATTTTGCTTCAATGAAGTCATATTTAAAATAACATTCTGTAATAGTTCCATAGAAGACAAACACACATCTCATTCTCATAATCAAAACCTACTTCCTCATATAGTTATTGCAGTTATTTGCTCTCTCAGTTGAAATGAGAAGGTAAGTGATTAACGAGTTAAGTAAAATTTATTTTACTAATTCACATTAACTAGATGACATGGCCATGTCATCTCCTGTCAAATGATTACTTTTTTTCCATCAAAGAATGAAGTTTAATTAAAATAATATTTTTTTTTTTTTCAAATGATCCAGAATGAAAAGATACTGTAAAACTTTTCATTTCTAAAAAGGTACCAAAACTGGAGGCTGCAGAGCAAATATAGTACAGAAGGTGATATGCAATTCAGGTTTTAACACAGTCCTACCTTTCTGTCTTAACCTTAACTTACAGCAAAGAACAGTGTGGTTCAGAGTCTTTGCATGTTTAATCAACAGTGTAGTGAGGGATAAAACGCTGGCTTTTTCAGAAGAACTTTTTGGTACTTAACAACCAAACCCACATTCACCTGAATTCCAACTACTTACATGTTTTATAGAAAATGTGGTATTCATAATCTTAAAAAATAAAAAATACAAAACAGACTGTCAATCTGAAATACCACTGAACGTCCTCAGCTACCATGCTTACCTTTACATGACTTCCTTCTTTATCTGACACAAGAGCCACATACGTAATCCCAGAGCATCGGCAATATTCCTGCAGTTCCTCCTGGGACTGAAATGGGAAGAGGGGAAGGGGAATGGAATGGAATGGAAATTTGGCAGATTATAAAATGATCACTTAAGTAATCAAAGTCTCCTGTCTTCAATTAGAAAAACTCAATATGCAGCAGCTACACTCAATATAAACGCTTCTGAGTGAGGAAAGCTTTATTAAGTCCAGGAGGTGGAACCTCATATTGGATTGATACATTCACCCAACGTTCCTTAAAAATTGAAACTGAAGTCTACGCTATGCAGCCTGAATGCCGAAGCCCTGCAGTCCTAGTTCCCAAGTGGAAAGACTATCTGGACCCACTTTATGGGCAAGACATGCTCATTAGCACAGCCACTGTCCTAGCCACAGTAAACTACTACTTACTCCTTGCCTGCTGTTGTCACAAAGGAAGTGCAAGTAATACAGGACAAGTGTGAAGTTGAGCCTCCTTTCAGCATGGATAAAGGTGCAAGAACAGTCTGCGGAGCACAGCTGCCCTCATTGTAGGCTTAGCCTGTCATGCATTTCAACAGATTCAGAAGATTCTTGAACCAAGACCTATGAAGAATCTATGAAGGGTTTGTGAAGACAGTCTATGGAGATTTGCTCTGCTGGCATCTCTATCTCACCTCCTTTATTACTTTCACTGGTACAAAACATGCTTCTGCCTTGAAGCATCCTCACTTCACTTAAAATGAGGCCAGGTAGCTCTGATTTAAATTGTTATGTGACTTCCCCCCTTGATTTCAATAGGCCTTGGATTCTGCACTCAGGATTTATAATGGGGAAGTCACTTAACTCCTCTGTGCTCTGAGATGCACATAAAGATCCTCCAACACTTTTTTAAAGACTCTGGTAGTTAGAAAGGAAGAGCACTGCAAGATCAGTAAGACATCTTAACCAAACTTAACCAGTAAGACTTCTTAACATTACTATATCTTAGTAGCACTCTATGAGTCTGTGATTCAATAAAAAACACAAAGAAGGATGATCTCAGCCTGTGTTAATCTTAGAGTAGAACAATATAACTAACACACATAGAAAGAAATTGTACCTGGGACCAGTCGTACATTATTTCAGCTGGAATTCCTGCAGTCCAGAGTTTCTGAACAATATTGATAGCTCTACCCATGGACATCTGACCAACGCTTACAACCAGCAGGTCACATGAGCTGACAGAAATCTGAAGGAAAAGTGAAAACAAGGGGGACAATAGTAACCACGAGACCACCTTTACCTTCATAAGGCAGTTAAAGTAACAAAGAAGGATATATATACTAACATTTTTCAGAATGCATCAACCTGAAAAGAGGGGGGTTAGATCATCTCTTATTAGAGCCACCATACTCCTAAGCATGTTTAAAAGGTGCTGAAGCTTAATCTTTGACAAAAGGCAACTGCATGTCCTGCCAAGTATCCTAGCCATTTCTGTTCTTTCCTTCTCATTAAACTTAAAAATGTTAATTTATTCTTATAAATAAAAGTTAGTAAAATACACATTCCACAACCAAATGAACCTGTGACATATAGAGTCCATTTCCTTAAGGTTCTTTCCTTGTAGGGGCAAAGTAACAATAGGTAAATATCAACAGTTGTAATTTTTCACCTGAAACAATGTTCAGACTGAGAAAAATGTCTCATCTGAATTAAAAATCAAAGGGCATAAACCTGAACATCTGCTGTTCTCCTTGCTGTACTAAATAATGCTATGCAGAGAGAGACAGAAGAAAACAAGTCATCTTGATGTTTTCTGTCTATTTCAGTATTTTGGAACACATATGCGTCTCTTATTTTTGGCCTATCTGTGGCTACAACTAGGTTACTGAGCAGTCAGGAGTAAGCAAACAACCACACCTCCCCGAAAGCCAAACTTACAGAATCCTCCATACTGGAAACAGCAGCAGTTATTTTGTCTATAGCTATGCTGACTCCAACAGCCGAAGGAACTGGTCCTACTGTCTGTGGCCCTCTAAATTGTGGAATCTCAAAACAAGACAAACAAAGTAGAAGAACCAAATAGTTATCTTTGGAAAATGTCAAAAAGGTTTTTCATCTTTTTCATGTTCTTCTTTTCATCTAAACTCATTAAAAGAGATGTGCACATACCAGATGATCATATCTGCCTCCTGCAGCAAGAATTTCAGGCACAGTTCTTTGTCTTCTTTTGATGTATGCTATAAACTGAAAGATAATACCATTGTGTTGCTGTATTTTGTAAACTAGTCCCAGATTTATAGAAACCTGCAAAAATAAAAATGAGTAAATGAACAAGTCCTGTACCAATATTACTGGTTAACGCAATTCATTTGCTTTTAGCAGCATGTTTTGACAACAGTGTTCTCGCATTAGGAAGACATGGAAACACTATCTCCAAAAGCTTAAAATACAATTAAAAATAAGGAAATAATGCTTTAAGCTTAATGCATCACAACAGAATTGTAACACCAACTCCAAACAGCAAGCCTCAAGGAAGGTGGAAGGGGATGCCTTCAGTAATCAGTTTTCTGCATTTTAAAAATATGTGTATTTTATTTCAAATTTTAAAATTTTCTGATGCTCTGGGTCATGACTTCAGTCTTTGCTGGGAAGAAAATCTCTGTGCAGTTAAGATAGAAATCGATCCAGAGACTTATTCTTAAAATGTAACTCTCAAAATCAATGCCAATATTATTACTTCTCATCAAAAGATATTTTGGTGTGCTTTTTCTACCCCAACACATCATTAGTTTGTTTAATGACAAATTACATGGCCCAGTAGCCTAGAAAACAACAAACATATTAGCAGAGCATTTTTACAAACCTGAAGTTTTATTCCAAGTTGCTTTAACAGAGCAATTATTTCCTCTAGATCCTTCATGCCATGCTTCAACAGCTGAGTCACACCTGGCTTTTGTTTTATTGTTGTGTTTAAAAATGGAAATACATTACTTGCTTCTCCCTTCTGCTCAATGAATTTGTAGAGTCGAGAAAGCTAAAAACAAAAATCAAATAAACATATAGACAGCACAACTGACAGTGCTCATAACAGGTCACATAAAAAAACAACATACATATTTGTATTTGTGAGTGAAATATTGGCCTTTTTTTCCCTTGTATCTCTTAGCAACCTACCAGAGCATCCAGAAGTCAACCTCAACTCCCTTGAGGCAGACTTGCCAACAATTGCAGACAATTCTTTTTTTATAAGTTTCTTTTGTTTTACTAAATATCACTCTGTACAGCGCTCCATTTACCCTTTCACTATTTTCATAATGCAAAACACATTTAAGAGAAGACAGATGCATGGAAAGTAGCAATACTGTCTTCAAGAGAGAGCAGAGAACAAAATCAGACCAGTTTCAAAGAGACTAATCTATTTTGGACAGTGGATGTAACAGCTGATTCTTCTCACTCTGGTTGAGTAAATTTCAAAGTCGGTATGATATTCTGGCTTATGGCAAGTTTTAAGTAATTTAACACTGAATTAAAATTACTTACACTATTAGATGACAGAGAGAGATTACAGAATTTGGCTTCTACTTCTCTTTTAGTTAGCTTTTCAGTCTGCAAGAGAAACAGATGCAAACATATCCAAACAACTGGGATACAACAAACATTATTAGTGCTGAGAAGAATTAAAACATAACTTTCCAATTCTTTTAATTAAAGGTTGTATTTAGAAACTTGAATCATACTGAAAAAGAGCGAAAATGATAAATAACACACTTCCCACTTATCTCTTAGTGAGGTCATATTTGGCTTGGTTCAAAAAACATACAGAAATAAAAACTACCAACTTTTGTTGAAAACCACTTCTGCATAAATGAATACAAGAATGTTTATGCAAATTAATATAAAACCCAAAAGAATAAATTTGAAAAATTAAAGAATAAAAGAATTAAGAAATATACACCTTTTGGAATTTAAACACTATCTTAATTATTCAAATGAATTTAACCTATTTTCTCTGCATGGTGGAAAAGACCAAAATTTTACTAATACACATTTTGAAATTTTTATTGAATGGCCTACCAGTTCTTCATTATACAGATGAATAATCTTCTCATAAATACAAAATCGAAAATTATCTTAAAACACCCCAATCTAGAAGAAAAGTTATTGATCTAATTTTACAGCCCAAAGATAGTGAGCCATTTTAAGTATCAAAAAAATGCTCCTTGTTATGCTGGTAATGCTTTGTTCCTCATTTTTAGAAATTGCTCTGCAAAATAAGATAAGCTAAGTGATGAATACAAAGATTAGTTTAATATCCTATATCTTACCACAGCATCATATAGAATGATGTAAACTTGATTGAGTTTATCCTCTGGTATCCCACAATGCAAAAGTATAGCTTTCAGTAAGGAAGTATGGTTCAAGTAAATACTGTAATTTCTTTCCTAACAAAGGGAAAAAAAAAGGAGAAAGGAAGAAACAAACAACAATAAAAGTTTTATCAGCACTCTAATTTGCTTAAAAAACAAACAAACAAAAAATCCACCACAAACACCCCTAAATGCATACCAACAAAGATGTTTCTTAAACCTTTAATAACTTCTCCCATTGTTCAAAAGTAACTCCAGACTTCTTCCATCACCTTACCTTCCATTTATAAATAAAGAATGGCAAGGTCTGTTCCATTCTACAGTAATCACTTGCCTGACAGAAGACAGGCATTATTTCAATGGCACTGTAAGGATTCAATTCGTATTTATGATACATACAAACCTTTGCTTCATTTTAAGTTTACCTACAAAACACATTTTAATTTAAATAGACAATGCTCTATATCTGACTATTGACAAAATTTGCAATCACAAAATTCTATACTTGTTAGAGGACCTATCCTTTTTGAACACATATTTACTTAGATTAAAATTTTAGGATGGAAAAAGAGAAAAACTATTTAAAAAAATCAGAAAGTATTATAAGAGAATCTACCTGGAGTACTGGAAACTCTTGAATGATTTCTGAAATGGCATAAATTGTTTCTGCTATAGGCAAAAAACTATTTCCAGTAGATGTAATAATGTCAAATGCACATTCTAGAAGTTCTTTGGGATGACAGCGGTCTAACTTCCGAGGTCTGAAAACTCGCTCTATACAGTATCTAAAGGAAACATTCAAGAACGAATCAGCATCTTCAGTGTTCACTGTCATAAAGCAGTGCATCTGTGCAAAGTGTATTACGTCCCTTACCTTTTCAAGTTGGATATGTTGTTTCTAGCTACAAATCTTGCAAAAGGAATCTGAAAAACAGAATACATAAAAATTGTGGAATCAAAACCTTCAGTCTGGCTGTGCTCTTAAACTGGAGATGAATTACTACCATGCAGTCAACACTTCTACTCTCAGGTGTAATAATGTCTTAAATATTTGCCAAAGCCAAATAAGATCAATCTGCTTTGTGACAAGCCTTAAAAAAAGGCAAACCAAAAAAAAAAAAAAAAAAAAAAGTTCCCTAATAGCCTGGAGAAGGAAACAAGGACCTTTCTTAATTACCCTAATGAATGCAAACTGCATAATCTTAACCTTGACTATGAGCCTATTGAAATGTACTAGCAGGTATTTTGTCGTTTAGATAAAGATATAAAGGAGTATTTGTTTAATGAAACTTTGGCCAACACATTTTCCAAAACGAGCAAGTCCAACAGAAAGATCAATATTGTAGATCCTGCACAAGTCCTTGGCTGTGAATCACACTGTATAATATAGCTTGATGTTACAAATGCAAAGGAAGGGTGAGTCACGTTGACCTTAAGTTAATAATATGGAATATAAAAGGTCAGGTTTTTTAACTGTCAGTAATAAATGAAAAAATAAAACTAAAAGCATTTAGGTTTTAATTAAGTGCAAAGCAATTAACTACACCAACACTGCATTTAATTGGGTAGTACTGAGTCACAGACAATAAAATTTCCACTGCACATACAATTCAGAGGAGAATGACCCTTTACAACGTATGCTCAAGAGGAACAGAAAACTGGGCAGAATGTTACATACATTCTCTAGAAAGACATACAAATAAAGGATAAGAATATTTTCACTGGTCATGGGAAAAGTCCTTTGTCTCATACATGTGCAAGAAAAAAAAAAAAGCAGCAGTGACATCTATCACATTTATAATATGGCATTATTTTCACCTGTGGTAAAAAACGAGGGAAAAAAAAAGCATTTCTTTTAACAGTTCCAACTGCAAAAACCAGGAGGACTGGTTTTCTGAGTACTGAGAAAAACAAAACAGGCACTGAAAGATAGACTGCTTCTGCAGTTCGAGGAACTATAAGCATAAACCTAATTCATGACCAGTAAATCAAAGGTATTGATATACACCACAGCACTCTTCAAACCCAGCTTTGCCTGCAGAAAAGATACTACTTACTCTGAGGTCATAAGGAAGCATAACAAGCATCCCACTGTGATCCATGAAATACGAAGCTTCGTTATGTTCGTACAGTTTTTTATTTCTAGGCATTAGCAGTGGAGTATGCAGCTTGATGGCTCCTACACAAAAATAGTAAAATACTGTTATCTCCCATTTCAAAATTAACATCAACTTTTTACAAGTTTATATCATACCCTGCAAGGTTGCTTAATCTCAACCAATACTTTTTAAAAACTGCATTATTTTAAACATCCTTAAATGGTGGAAGAGGAAAGTCTGTTAAAGAAACCTATCAAACAAACTCTCACGTTCCATCTTCCACAGTTCTTGGAATCAACCGGCAGCCCTCAAACAGAGAAGTGCCAATTCCACAGCCCCTGCAGAATCCTCACCTTGCCCTCCATCTTTAAACACCACTTTTCAGAAAAACATGCACAAGGAACAAATTAAGAACTCTACAGATAGTGGTAGTACGGTTTTGGTCTAGAGGCACTTCTGTAGAGAACAAATATTGTTCAAAACTGTATCCCATTTCTCCAAAAATTACCTCAAATATTTGTGGTTCACTTTAAAATCCTCATTAAATACTTTTTTTTTTTTTTAATTACATTTTGCAACCACCTGTCTGTATTAATCTAATCCTCAGAGGAAACTCTACTATAAACAATAGAATCACTAATCATTGAAAAAATACTTTCTCGTTTTAAATCCTCTATTGACTCTCAAACAGCTATTTTATTATGGACGCTTTACCAAAATTTTCAACTAGATTTCAACACAAGCATTAAAGCAAACCAACCAACCAGAAAGAGCCCCAAATACAAGGAAATGCTTCTAATCATTGCAGATAGAGATAAAAACTAATGGGGAAAAAAATCTCTAAACTGCTCATAAATGCTTTCCAAAGTTTGGCAAGCTTTAAATAGAGGGGAAAAAACATAACTTTTTATTTCACTTCAGGTTTCTGTTTCTCTTATTTCGTATTGCCAAATCCTTACCATGCTTAATCAGATTATCTACTACTAGTACATCTGCTGGGAATCCTTCCAGTTTCTACTTTAAAGATTATCCACTTTTATAGAAAACACAATTAACTCCTATAAAACAGTATGAATTAAAACATTTTGAATGGGACAGTATGTACATAAAATTATTATTATTTTTTAAAAGGAAGAAATATTAATTAAATACTATTACTAGTGTCTGGATAAAGTAATGGAAAGAAAAACCACTGAAGGCTGTTAAATATGATGACACCAGCTGCAGTTCATTTAGTTCCTGAACTGCAAATCTAAGGGCGGTATAGCTGAAGGCATAACTACACACTTGCTCTGTTTTTACATTCTTTCTTAAGGCATTCACATTCCGGCTTTGTTTGCAGGGAGGTTACCAAGCATGTGAAGCTATACCCATACTCATATCTACATTTTACATAGCACTCTCTACATCTAAAAGCTCTCACAGACACATCAGAACAATGAGATACATTCAAAGACATAATTCAGATTTTGACTGTTCTTTCTATGGAAAATTTAAATCACTCAGATTTGAAGTTCACAGCTACTGGGATGCCAAAACAATAGCAAAAACTATACAAAATTTACAAATGATATGCAACTCCTGAACTCCTTTGCGACTCATGTGATAGCAATAAAACCATTCTATTCCCTTGAATCCATTCAGTCATGAAAAAGGAAATGAACAACTTTTGTAAACACACCCACCGTGTCTTTTAAATATCCGGCTGACAATCTCACATACATGCTGCTGTATCTTGGCTGCCCAAATAGAAAAACTACCCTGAAACCATCACAAATAAAAAGTACATATATAATTTATATGCGATGAACACACTGTGTAGCATAGGTAATAAGTATTCTGCTGTCTTCTCTCACTATAGTCAATTGTAAAGTTTACAGTTTACACAATAAAAAATAACAACAGTTATACAAAGCATTATTTTACTGTGTTATCTTGTATTTTGATTTAGAAAGATTTATGAGCTTACAGACAGAGAAGGGTTACTTTGGCACCATTAGAAAGGGAAGAAAATAGTCAAAGCCCAAAATTTACGTTGGCAATCAGATGCATTACTTTAACAGAAATTAAGAATAAAGCTTGTTTCTTCATCAAAGAATGAATGTGAGGTTAAACGGGAAGTGGGTATTCAGTCCCCGTAGTAGAGATTTGTAGCTTTAAATGGGAACTAATGTGAAGGTTAATCTTAAGAGATTGCAATTATCTCAAACATGCTTTAAGTTTAACCGTATAAACTCCCCCCCCCCCCCTTTTTTTTTTTAAATCCAATACATGACAAAACTCCAAAATATTCCCTTAACACCTACAAACCTTCAGCATATCACTGTCATAGGTATAGTCTATAGCTGGAGATATACGCTGTGAAAATATTTGACTCATCATAGTTCGGTAGGCCTTTCCATCCACATTTGCTAAGGTATGGTGGAGTACTTCATGAAGCTCAGACTCTTCCATTTGTGGTGGTGGAAGATGTTCACTTTTTAACAACTCCACAGCTGTTGGTCGTGCTGCAGGATCGTGGTTCAAGAGCCATGTGATAACTGATCTCTACAAATTAAATGAAAATCTTATATTTTCTTTTATGCTAGTGGTATTTACAAAAACGTTCTTAGATACATCACGTATACAGAACGATACATGCAGACTATACAGGGAAAAAAAAAAAAAAAACAAAAAAAAAAAAAAAACAGGGTCTCGATCTTTAAGTTGAGTAATTCTTTGCTTATTCTAAGTATCTTTTATTACGGTATTATCCGAATAAAAAACAACTAAAATTATTAGAAATTTGTTAGTCCATTTAGGTCTCGAGGGGTGACATAAATACGTAGTGCCTTTTGCTGTTCTATGTTATGCAAGCTCTGGCATTTTATTAACAAAGTTAAGAGAAAACACAGTCACATGCATAGGTTTGAGAGTTACAGACATTAAAAAAAAGAGAGAATCTTCCCAGCATATTTTGGTAAACTGTACAAAATGGAAATATTTTTTATGGTACTAGTGACAGATTGCTGTTCCACTAGCAAAACAGACAAAAAGTTAATTCTAATGGTTAATTAAAGAGCCCTTGCACAAGGAAGAATTTTTCTTGGATGGTTCAGAAAAAATTACACTGCACCTTATCACTTCATTCCTCTGCCATGGAGGCATGAACTAAATGTGATGAGACAAAAAGGAAAAAACAAACAAACAAACAAAAAACTACTACAACAACAAACAAACAAACAAAAACAAAACAAACAAAAAACACTCTTCAAATCTACTGAATTCTTGTCATCCCAAATTTCCCAAAAAGCTCTTGGTAGCAATTTTCAAACTAAGAGTATCAATTTAAGCTATATATCTCTTCCTGTTCTGTGACATGGATCTCTTTCTAAAGTTTAAATTAAGGGTTAAAAAAAAAATAGCTACAATTTGTTTATGCCTAAAAAGTAAAAATGGTCCATGACAGCTTGAAAGATACGTACGTATGGGTGAACTGTGCATTTCTTTGTGACTGTACTCAGGGAGTTTTGTGGATAAGCATATTTCCATGTCAACTTTAAAAATTCTTTTTTTTTTTTTTCTTTTTTTTTCTTTTTTTTCTCCTCACTTCGTTCTAATATCAGGTAATAACAGCTTGGCAGAAATTATTAATTTAGACTTAAGTGGGAAAAATGATAAATTCTTCTTGACAGAGAATACCTACAAGTTAAAATGCTTTCAAAATTACCTGCTTTGCATGCTTGACTTCGTCAAAGTCTTGAGGAAATACAATATTGGGCTATAAAAAGAAAAATAAACACATTTTAATTTGAACAGTCAGTCCAGCTTATGCAAGCTGGTCTTATTTTTGAGTTCCATATTTTTAATCAGAAAGACCAAGCATTTTTATTCCAAAGGGGGAAAATCAAATGAAAAAAAATATGTGGCATAGTTAGTTTGAAGAGCTAACAGAAAGAAGATTGTTACAGAAATGCCTGAAATACTGAATACTGACTGATGTTAGTAACAAAGAAATCTATGTTACATTAAGAGAATGTCACTAACAGCTCCAATTTTATTCTTTCCTTTGTATTACATATTTTAACTTTTTTTTTTCTTAAAAAAAAAAAAAAAAAAAAAAAAAGAACTCCTCATGGAAACATTTTGCTAATTTTTGCATCCTTTTCCTTCTCTTAAACTATCTGATGCACAGAATTCAATCTTTTATACCTATACACTTACCAGTCTTAGTTGACCAAGAACAAAGATCCTTTCTGATGCAGTACTCATGGGATGGTAAGACATTTCAAAGAATATTATACCCAGACTGAACAGGTCCACTTTCTGTGGAAGACAAAACGGAAATCTAAATGCAGTACCTGTGAATATTCTGCCAAAGATGACAGCAGAGAAAAATAACACTTTGTTTAAATTTCACATTAGAGAGCATAAGAGAGGTGTGGGTTGGCTTTTGTTGTTGTTGATGTTTAATTTTTGTTAAATCAATTAATCAATTAAGATTTGGTAGAGTTCAGTATCTTTTATCTTCGCAGCACTGCCATGACATAAAGGGCTCTGTTTCACCTTGAAATCATTCTTGTTTTGAAATTCAGCTAATTTCTGCATATAAACAGGATCCTCTGTAAAGTAAAAAAAGTACTGCCACCCACCAAAATCATAATCTAGGAATTCAGGAGAGCAATATATACTTCAGATGATGACGTTTTACTTTAGCTAAAGACTGTAAGGTTTCTAACCCATTCACTTATAAGATCCACCTTTCAACTTCACGTAGTTTGCATGTAGACACAGTTACAGCACAGGCCAAATAACTGTCTTGCCTATGTCCTTCCCCCTTGGTCCCAAAGGAATATTTCTCATTCCCTTGATTATCTCAGAAGTCCCACCACATCCTTTTCCATCTCGAATTTACCTTTGTAGAGCATGAGTGACCTGCACTGTACCTAGTACCTTAGATTCCATGCTGCCTTTTCATTAAGTCTCCTTAATCATACCTGATTATATGTAGACTTAGTGTTTCCTTGGACCTCTGGACTGACATACAGCGCAGTACCAACCATCCCTGTCAGACTACCTACACATCAAAAGATAAAAGCATTAGTTTCAAGAAAGCAAGAAAGAAATGCAGCATCAAAGTCAGGAAATCTCACTCATCTTTTGTCTTCGTTGCTTTCAGGATGGAACGCAGTCATTCATAAGAGATACCCAGTCAAGAACAGTTTGCAAAACAGTTCTTACTTTCGTATGTCCAGTATACGTGTCTCTCTGTACTATCTACATCCTACCTACTGCTTTACAGAATTGTAGTAGGTCAGCACATGATAAAACTAAATTTCACTTAAAATACACTCATCTTAAGATACACTTATACTAACGTTTTCTCAAAACAAAAAATTCAGCCTAATATGAAACAAAACCAATAGCAACAAAACCAAATAAAACTCCCTCAAGTCTTGAAATTGTCCTATACGCAGTTGCGAGAACATAAGTACAGATACAACAGATATACAGGATCTCTTACATAACCCACCATAAACACCAATCTGTGGAGGAAGGCTAGGAGTGGAAACAAATTCAATCAGGTAATTGGCAAAACTGCCAGATTATATGTAACATATCCATGCAGAAGTCGGATTTTTTTTCAAGACAAACAAAAAAAACACACACACAAAGTCATTTTCAAACAATGACTAAGTTCTAACAGTGTACAAAATACTGCAGAAAACAGAACTTTTCTTAAAATCATTTGAAGCAAGCTACTATGTATACTAACCTGATGGGTCAGACTTAGCAAAACTATCTGAGTGATTTTCTTCTTGTTTAGAGATTGTCTGAAATCAGGAAAACAGATATATTTACGTGGCACTTGAAATGCTTCTGTTGGCTTTTCTTGCTGCTTTGGTTTGCAGTACACAGTTTAATTCTAGACTCTTAGAAATAAAAATGTTTATGGCATTCACAGTATAAAGTCTGATGAGCATTATTTTCCTATTTTCATGTATATTCAATGTATATTCTTGTAACATTGCATGTAATATGTAATATATTCATGTAATATTACATACAATCATGTAATATTCATGTAGTATTACAACACAAAATGAAAGTTGTTTCATTCACTTTCCTCTGTACTCACTGCATTTGCTGGATGATCTGTAGCTAAACCAAAATCACCAATTTTCACATGATCATCGGAATCTAAAAAAATGTTCACAGGTTTCAAGTCTCTGTGGATCATTCCCTGTTATAGCAGGAAAAAAAAAAAAAAAAAAAAAGACCAACAGCATATGAAACAAGGAACACAATGACAAATATAATTCTTTATAGTAGATTGAAAAACAGTAGTACATAATTTAATTATTCTGTATAGAGTGGAAAATTTAGGGCATTAAGTCACTTATTATTAATTTTGAAGTACGACTGTAGTCACTAGCCCAGAAGCTAGAAACAATCTTTAGTGCTAACAGATACTTAATGCAACATTTTTAAAGGTAGGCTTTTTTTTTTATGACAAAGGGAAAGATTTGAAGTGATGCATTACAAAATTCAAATTTATGATAATACATTCTAAAGCCCTAGAACTGAATAATAATGGGAAGAGTAAGGAACAAAACTTGCTAATAAACACAGAATCAAATGCTCAAAGTTGAATAGAGTAGAACGTATCATAACATACATATTATGGACAGGTCATAACTGTCATACTTACTAACCTTTTCATGGATGTAAGCTAACCCATCTAAAATTTCTCGGAAAAGCCTCCAAAGCCGACTGGTGTCTTCATATAATCCTTGATCAATGGTATCCCTTAATGTGCTTTTTTCACAATACTCCATCTTCAGTTGTGCGTATGTACGGAAGAGAGGGAGAAAGGAGCAGTTTTGATAAAATAAAAATCAGAAACTTGCGTACATGAGCATATTAATGCCTGTAAAACACGGTTCAGAAGCAGATACCACCAAAATATTCAGCTGTTTGGAATTTTCTGGAGAGATGTATTTTAGCTAGAAAATATGAACTCACTTATGGGTCCTATCCCATTTTCAGGGACAATGGTACTAGCTTGTTCTGTAGTCCATTCTCAAACATAAATGTTAAAAACAAGATGAAAGCAGTCTAGGCATAATCCATGTTTAAACCAAACTTCCAAGTACCTCTGCCTTTATTTTACTTGGATCCTTAACTGATTATATTATGTGTATGCGCAGCACGTGCAAACAATCATCAAAATTTAATTCCATCTCGTTGTGCTTCCCTTCCAGACCAGGGCTACAGGCAGACTAACCTGAATGTACAGGTAATGCACTGTCTGAATAACTGGTATCCTGTCTTCTTCTCCTTGGCTACTCTTTTCATTGCCTTCTTCATCCTGTATCACAGTAAAAATAACAGAAGAGATAGCTACAGGAAGCTGTCGAGAGTTTTTTATTTTATACTACTATTCTTTAGTGGGTAGAACAAATCCATGAAAACTCATCTTCTATGACTGGGTTTTAATATTAGCAAAATAATATATTGACATTTTTATAACACTGCTGCTTCTAAATCTGCTGGAAAAACAGTTATGACCTAATTCTCACTTTCAGAAGTGAGAATGAATAACATTTTTGTCATAATTAGACACTGGAAGAAAAGTCTTCCAGGAGATCTGGGTAAAATCTAAATCTCAAAGTGTGTCATGTTTAAAACAAACAAACAAAAAAAACCCCAACACCTTTGAAACTGCAATACACAAAGCATACCTAGTAAAATGAAAAAAAAAAAAAAAAAACACACACAAAAAAAAACACACAAAAAAACCCACTTTGATGTATTACATAAATCCTCTCTATCCTTCCATGATAGTAAGCATACGGCCATCTTAGCCATCTTATTAAGCATATGTTGAAAGCTTTGTCAAGCCAGTGTACATTTCAACAGAAAGAAGGAGATCAAGAATCAATGGCAGCATTTCACAAATCATCATCAGGATTGGCAATGACAGATTCTGCATGCTGTAGAAAGTTCTCTGTACTAGCTTTCTAGTGACATAGTGCTCTGACTTTTCACTAAAAGTGGTGTGATTCAAAATCTTAAAAACAACTAAAACCTCACATACATTACATTATGCTGACCTCCCATCTCTGACTGCTACGAACAGG
Organism: Nettapus auritus; assembly: GCA_011076525.1. NCBI lineage: Eukaryota > Metazoa > Chordata > Aves > Anseriformes > Anatidae > Nettapus > Nettapus auritus. The sequence continues at coordinate 37,695,272 of CM021769.1, forward strand.
TCAGCACATTGAGAAAGTGGTTAGTATAAGCAAATACACTGGTTTACGTCCCCTAAAAAGAGAACAGAATTTCATATGATGTAAGGCAATCCAGATGGTAAATTGATAAATCATGTACATACATGTCTTAAACTTGCACTAACCAGGCTCTTGACTACGGAATGAGACTCACATTTAGCTCACTGACACTGTGAGAAACAGAATCCAGATTAGTTGCATCATGTGTATTTTTATGTAGCTCCTGATAGCAAATTTGCTGTCATGAACATAACCCTGTATGAGTGTGTGCTTACATGAAACATGAAACAAAACCTCCCAACCGACCTGTTTCCTTGTCAAAGACTATTTTACGATCTTAGCATTTTCACTAGCTTTTTCTTTATACTTACTGGAGGATGACCTTTACTGTTTTCATCCTCATTATCAAAAATTATTTCACTTTCAGAGTCTGTGGTTGGCCTATTAAAAAAAAAAAAAAAAAAAGAAAAATGTTTTGGTATTCCTAAAGTAAACATTACCAAAATATTTATTACGAAATCTGGAGCCTATATTTGCTGAAAAAAAAAAAAATTTCCTTCTTTTATTTAAGTTTCTCTTGAAGGACCCTTATATGCCTTAAACAAACAGATGAAAACAAAAGTAATCTGCTTGCAAAGCTAAACTTCCTTCAACAGCTCAGTCTCTTAAAACAGAGGCATACAATTACATCAGGAAAATTTCATTTCTGCCTTCAGTAAGAAAAACTGAAGTAAGTTCACTTATGTTCCAATGCTTAAACAACAAAAACACAAGTGAAAGAACCACCCCCCCCCACAGTGATAAGTACTGAATATGTTAATAAAATCAAAAGAAGAAAGAATGAGTAAGGTATTTTTCAGGATTTCTAATATTTCTCTGACATTGTTTATTAAAAATGTATGTCTTATGGTTGGAAGATAGTCCAACATAAAAGTAAACAGCCATGCATTCTGAAACAGATGCTAAGAAACTTCTAAAAGCCTAAGCCAACGTTTTCCTCCTATGCTGACTGTTTTTAACTACAAATTTTCCTCTCCCTGCCTATCTGACTGCTGGCAAATAGAGTAATTTATTACCAGAGGACAGGACAAAAATGCAGTGAATTGCCTCTGACACAAATGAGAATGGTGAAAGACAAAATCCTGGAATGCTCAGCCATGCTAGTGTTCCCTACAGAGCTAATAACGAAGACTACTTACAAAAAAGAATGTGAGAATACCCCATCGCCATCATCATCGTCATCATCACTGGACTCCTGATCAGCTCCACTGAACTTGTTGCTGGAGGATCTTTCACATGAAGTACTCCACTCAACTGAACTTGTCAGAACTGGGGGAGGAGCATTGGCTTCCACATCACTTGACTCCTCCGTGGTAAGGACGAGATCTGCTTTGGTGGGCACTCTCTTCTCTTCAGCTGTTTCAGATGATGGAGCAATGGGAGCAGGACTTTCATGTTTTTCTATCCAGGCATTGTAATACCTCACAATATTTTCATGGTTCAAGCGGGAAAGCAACGTTACTTCCCCCTTAATCCTCCGAAACTGCTTGCTGGCAGTGTTTATGCGAATACGTTTAACAGCATAATAGCAACCATCAAGCTTATTTCGCACCTGCAAAATTTGAACAAATCTGAAGTCAAATGCTTATAAATGCTCTATCAAATAGAGTCAGAAGTAGAATAACGTCATGGTAGGGGGAATTTTTCCCTCCTCCACCCGGGAAATGGCTACAATTCAAATCCAAACTTCCCCATACTGATGGACCTCTCCCTACGATCCCAGTAATCTCTAACAGAACTTACCAGCCTACTCAATTCCAGATTTAAAAACAAACAAACAAACAAAAAAAAACCCCACACAATACAGGTATAGCACACTAAAAATCATCAACAAAACCAAGTGAATATTGAGTACATTGTTTTGCTTCAGAGAAAACAAATGCGTTCCAAAAAGGACTCACTAGTGGGAAATAACTTTTATACTGTACCTTGATGACTGCTCCAAAAGCTCCTTTGCCAAGTAATTTTAGCTCTTCAAACTCGTTGTAATAGCGTGAAAACTGTCTCTGTGTTTCCGTGAAGAATGAAGCGCTGGATATCTGACTGCTGGGTACAACTGTTTCGATGCAATCTACACCTGCTGAATCTGTAATGAGGACATCACAGTTACCAGCACTGGTACAGGGCTAAGGTGATATGGCAGTAGGCACTGTCAAACAAGCATTAGGAAGAAGATAAACCCTAAATAACCAAGTAAAACTAAAACCTAAGATATGGAATTGCTCTGCTGAGTAGAGTTAAGCTCTGGTTCAAGAATTTCATTACCAATGTTAATTATACTGGACAAAGTAAGCAATCTGAATAGAATACAATGAAGGAAGACATCTCAGTGAAAAAGAATCTTATGGGAAGAAAACAAAATCTGACATTTGCATGATGCAGAAAGCAGAGGAATTTCCAGGCTTAATTAAAGCATCAGCTTTCTTGACTAATGAGAAAACAACAGTCAGACCACCCCAGCTAGTCATGGACCTATAAGCTGTTGTGGCCTTTAACTTCTAGATTAGTTATTGCAAAGCACTTGCACGAACACAGTTTTGATGTTCTAGTACAGCCCAATTTCTCTGTTAGTGCAGGCATATGGTCCAGTTATTATTTAACAGAATACAGAAAGAACTGAGTTTCTCACCATCTAGATTTTCTTCCGCTACAGGTGTTTTCATTTGTGGAATGTTTATGAAGCTATGTTGTAACAGCTGCTGAGGGGTCCATCTTTCCTTATCTTCCAGGCAAACACATCTGTTAGCAACCCAAAAAGAGAACTATTCAAGGAACTATCCCAGATCAGACCTAAACGTTCAGACTTCTGTTAAGGAATGGTCACCTTTATCAATTCTGATGGAATCAGAGGCAAAGAGAGACTAATAACTTATCCACACAAAGCTGGTGGCAGAATAGAGCAGAAGAGAGCACCAGATCTGTTCTCCTGAATCCCAGATTAGGAGCCTGAGCCTGGAGCAAGAAAACACCTCTTCTCTAAAAAGCTATGACTAGTGACACAGGGGGATTTAGCTGATCTTTTGAAAAACTGTTCAAGCCTTAAAAATAAAATAAAAAATAAAAAATATATATAAAAGAGAAGAAGATACAGGAATGCAGCAAACACGTACTTTTCCAGAAAGTCTTGGAAGTCAGCAGGTAAATTGCTAGGAACAGCAACTGGATATTCCTTCGTTACTTGGCCCTGGCTGAGTGAAAGCAGAAGCAAGCCCAGACTCCACACATCTCCTTTTTTTCCAGGTTTGCTGGGAAGAGCATCCTCACTAAAACGAACTTTGGTCTGCTCAAAAACATCTGCTTTGCAGATATCAGCTAAGCGCTTGGAAATGCTGTAGTCTGTCACCTTGATGTTTCCTTCAGCATCTACCAGGATACTGGAAGCACAAAGAACTTTGTGCACTACTGAATTACTGTGCAAGTAGTCAAGAGCTGACAAAATCTGGGTCACATAATGGCGCAACTGCTCAACTGGAACCGGAGTCTCTTTGTGCAAGTATGTAGAAAGGCTGTAACCACTTATGTGCTCCACTAAAATGTCCACCACAATTGAATCATCCCGTTCTTTAAGGTTCATACATATATAATGCACTATGTTTGGGTGACTTAGCTTTGTCAGTGAGCTGAACTCTGTCTCTGCACCCTGAAGCTGTTAGAGAAAAACAACATAACATGCATTGTGTCATATTTCATGAACACACAATTAATAAAATAGATAATACAAAGAAATATATACAGTATATGACATCCTCATCCTTACGTGAAAAGAATACATTGTAGACAAGGGGCAAGAATGACTCTGGTTTCTGCCAGTCATGTTTGATTTCCTCTTTTTTCAGAACTGTAATATTTTATTTTATTTATGCATTCTTGCAAGTACACTTCCTTGTAGTTGTACTAATTTAAATGTACTCCTGAATACCCCAACATATCCATTTTCCTCTGAAGTGGAAAACTCTGAACTTTTCAGGCTCATCACCACCCTTCTAAGCTTAATGTAAATTATCAGTTTTATCAAAAGCAGCGAACACCTCCTAAACTTTATCAAGCCAAGTGCAACCCATGGGCATTACCTGCTTCTTACACTTCTCAATCTTTTCTCTTTCATGCGTTGTAAGAAATTTTCCCATCTTTTTTTGCCAGTGTAGAACCCACTCATATACTAAAACAAAGTCTCCGCTGTGAATTTCCAATGCATTGTAGACTGATTTACCAAGCTGTTCATCCTTGCCTATACGTGAAGGAAGAGAAGAAGACAACAGTTTCTCTTTTTCCGAAAGACCTGACAAGAGCTCCTGCAAATGCTAACGAAACACTGCTTTCTACAGTTCCCGAAATGTGGAACTACTTACAACTAAACAAAATCTGTACCTACATGTGGCCTGAAAAATAACAGCTCTGATGAATGTAAATTCTATGTAGATAAAATAAACTTATACTAGTCAAATAAGAACTACAGCATATTGGCAGAAATTGCTGCACATTTTAAGAATTTCAGGTTTCAATAACTGAATACTCTTCCCGCTGAACAAATGCCAAACTCTAAGGACATAACTGTTCATCATCAAACTGCAATATAATAAAATTATTTTTGCACCAGAGACTTTTAGATTGCTTATCCTGCCACTGAGGAAGCGCTATGTTGAAAAAGAACAACAAGAACATTTTATGGCCCACTGACATGGCACTCCATGAAGCCTTTCATTTCCAAAAGTCTCCTACTCTTGCATGCATTTAGTTGTCACTAAAACTGCTGCTTTCATCCCATTGCTATCAGCAGCGATGGTGGGAGAAAAAGCCTGTACCCCTAACCCTGCTGTTACTACTGGTTTCAAGTTATTGAAAGTTAAATGATTTCTTGCTTGGTGGCAATATGTATCTGACAAGCTAGCTATTATTTAAATTAAAAAAAAAAACAAAAAACAAAAAACAAAACTGTCTGGGGGATTATTTTAGTTATGAAGAGAATATAAAATATTGAGAGGATGGTTTTTTTGGTATTGCTATTCAGTTAAGTAATTGTTTCAGGAGAAGCAGATTTTTACTTAAAATAATCTTAGGTAAGTATGAAATATTTATCACAAACTAATTTTGCTTATTAATCCCTCCCAGTCCTGGCTGTGACATTTCATATTCCACAACAATTTGTTGTGCTACTTTGTACCTGGTAACATTGTTCAAGTTCTCCCCCCCCCCTCGCCCCCCCAAAACAAACAAACAACAACAACAAAAAACAGTATTTCAAGCTGCAAATGTTATTTTGCTTACCTAAACATTTTCCTTTATGGACAGTAAGTTGCCCAGCACTGGTGCTGAAGTTCAAAACCTCGTAATTGCTGGTGGACTCATCATTATTACCAACAGAAAACTGGCGTTCTCGCCTGCAATGCGGACAGAAAATGTTTCTCTGTTTCAAAAAAATATTGTTGCAGTCTCTAGTTCCTAAAGATATCATTTCTGCAATAGGATTAGTTTTCAGACACTTCTGTATCCAATCATAACATTCATCAAAGACACTGAGTTAGTGTAAACATAAACATCTGATTAGAAATCCAGCATTTTACAAACAACATTTTGCACTGGGTGTCTAAAATCAAAGCCAGGAATTGAATCAGCAAGGAGTTCAATCCAAACCTTAAAACTCCTGCAGCTGAGGATGACATCTTCAGTTTGGAAAACCTAATAGTAATAACAACAACAGCTACCATGACAAACATTTTGCTGCTCTGAAAAATACTTAAGTATGTCTTGATTTGTATTATCTTTCAAAACATAACAAAAAGCAAATACATGCTGTTTTTAAAGATCATTCCAGCTTTAGCTTAATTATTTTTCCCAACTTAAAATGGGTTTGCCATTTGCTTTTACTCCTTTAAATTAATCCTGCAAGAAGGAGAAAGTTTTGCAAAAATGAAACAAACAAAATAACCCATACAAAATGCCAAAACAACAACAACAAAAACCAATGAAGTGGTACATCCCAAACCTTCTCACATGCATGTATGGAGCTGCATTTAAGATCAGAAAGAACCCAAGACCACTAAGGTGAACTGACCTCCATTACATCTTAGTACAATCTACTTCAAAATAGAAATGTCACCATTACACAGTGTTTCCTCCAAATAAATGCAATTACGTATTGAGACCACAAGAGTATATGAAGGGTCATGTAGAACATCCTTCAAAATACCGAATTTAAGAAAAAAGAAAGTACATACATCGGAGACGTCACTTCACTAGAGCTGTATAAAGAACAATATACAAAGAAAGCATTTGGCCTTCTGAACTCAAATATATTTTATAAATGAAATTATAAACATTTAAAATAATCTTCTGAAAGTTTAAGTCCCGGTAGCCAAAATGTCAGGCTTCATGAATATACAAACCAAGGGCACTGCTGTCCTTGTAAAGACGGACCTCAGAAAACTAAACAGACTTAGCTTTTGCTTAACTCTACAAATATGGTACCAGGGCACTTCTAGATCATTTTTGATTATTTTTATCATTGTTAGAATAAGTAACTCTGCCTTTTGGATTTTTGTTAAGAACATAAAATGCCAAGAAGACATAATGTAAGAACAGTTGTGTGGTAAGTCAGTATTAGTCCATTGTACGCATTGGACGTTAAAGCATAGTAGCACAAACTTTTGAGACGTCTTGTTCCACAAGCACAGACAGCAACTCATTTGATTATACTAACATTAGCAAAGAGATAGGAAAGTGGATTTCTGGATTAACAAATCCTATACAGAAAAAACTGCCGAATACAAACTGTGTCTAAAAAATTCACATGCAAAGTGACATACATACTTTGAACGTCCAGCTGAATTTGGGCGGTGTTTATTATTCATGCCATGTTCCAAACAGTTCCCATTCAAACTGGAAGCAACTCTGTACCTTGCAGTATCTCTCCTGTGAGAATTTTCTTGACTTGTCTGAGCAGCTATTTCCAGACGTTCCTATAAATCAGGAAAAATACTGGTTAAGTACAGAAGTTATTCTCAAAATATGTAGGTATACCTGGCTACTATGCTATAAAGTCATCCAGATCACAGAAGAAAATAGGTTTCCATAATAAATGTGCAGCTGAAGCTGAGGAAGAAGTGCTGAGATTCAGAAAGCACATTTCAGCACTGTCTATGGTAAGGAATGTTAAGGATGGTTTGCAACAAAACTGTTAGCCCATTACCATACTAGATTTATTCTACGTCTGTTTAAAAACATCAATCTCAGAACACTAAAAAGATGCCACTAAATTATTTTCCCTTACAGTTAGTTTTATTTCAGAAATAAATTCCATTAAATCAAGAGCAGAAGATGCTATTTTAACCTAGATCTAATAAAAGCACTGGATGAGAGAAGATACCAAGAACAGTTGAGTCATGTTGTTCTTTCAAATTTCTGTGTGCTACAGGGTTGACAAAAAGATATTGCAATGTTTTTGGGACACCTGCTTATAAAGAATACCTGTTTGGCAATCTCCTTCTTTTTTCTCTCTTCTCTTTTTTCTTCCTCCCGTCTCTGAATCTCGTTAAGGATTTCACGTTGCTGAAAGGAATTTCAGTGCTGTTAAACATGCAACAAACAGTACATACAATGCAACTGCTAATCTTACCCTGTCCAAAATCTACGATATTGATTTCACAAAAGTGTTAGAGAATTTGTAGATCTCAGAAGTATAAAAATAAATAATAATAATAATAATAAAAATAAAAAACAGCTCTTCTGAGGAAGTTAAGACAAAATAGGATCAATCGTACAATGAAGGTAATGGAATTCAGACAAAAGAAAATAACTTCTACTGACAGACCCAACAATAAAGTTTTATACACTAAAAAGATATTGAGAAATTAGCCAAAAAAAGTTATTTTTTAGATTAATAACTATTATGTCCATATTCCCACAGTGTGGAGATTTCATGCCACAATTCTCTCTGTGACCCAGATGAATGCCCTCACTTCTAGTGCAGAATAAATGTGTCTTTTTAGATTAAATTTATTGCTCTCTAGAGGTGTTTGTCACAGTGAATACAGCAGTCGATCTATGGTGAAGGAAGGTAGGATTACCTATGTATCTGGATAATACTTCCTAGTTTAAGATGGAACACACTGAATGTATTTACTCACACTTTTGTATAAGGTCCTCTTTATAAATGGTTTCCATAGGATCGGTAATCAACATTCAAGTTTGCTTCAGCATTGCAAACATTCAGTAGTGCAAACATTCAAGTTTGCACAGGTATTTCTCAGGGTTAAAAATTCATCAGTAAAATGTTACAACAACAACAGCAGATAGTTCGTGTAGTACCTATTGGTCAGAGCTGTCAGTGCCAGTTGATAAGATATAATTCCTTAAAACCTACTATGCAGGATGATTTACAAAATCATGATTGTGTGGAGGGTGGTTTTACTCAGCTGGGCAGCCAAGCTCCACCACAACTGCTCTCTCAATCCCCCTCCTCAAAAGGGAAAGAAGGAAAAGAAAAAACGATAAAAAGGGCTCAAGGGTTGAGATAAAGACAGGAAGATCACTCAGCAATTACTGTCACGGGCAACACAGACTCAGTGTAGGGAGATTAGAGAAATTTATTGCTTAATCCTAACAAGCTAGAGAAGTGAGAAACAAAGAAAACAAACTAAAAGCACCTTTCCCCTATCCACCCCATTCCACCTCCTTCCCTTGAGCAGCACAGAGGAACAGGGAATAAAGGCTGAGGTCAGTCCCTAACTGTTCGTCTCTGCTGCTCCTTCACACCCATTCTCTGCCCCTGCTCCATGTGGGGTCCCTCCCATGGGATGCTGTCCTTCCCAAACTGATCCTGTGGGGGCTGCCCACAGGCAGCAGCTCTTCAAGAACTGCTCCAATGCGGGTCCCCCATGGACTGCAGCTCCTGCCAGGTCACCTGCTCCTGCGTGGGATCCTCTCCACAGGCTGCAGCTCCAGCCTGGGGCCTCCTCCTGCGGGGTTCCTCCACAGGCTGCAGCCTCTTTCAGGGCAGGTCCACCTGCTCCACCAGGGGCTCCTCCATGGGCTACAGCGTGGAACCGAGCTCCACTGTGGTACACCATGGGCTGCAGGGGAACTTCTCCTCTGGCGCCTGGAGCACCTCCTCCCCCTCATTCTTCCATGACCTTGGTGTATGCAAGACTGTTTCTCACTCCTCACTCTCCCAGCTGCTGTTGCTCAGCAGTTGTTTCTTTCCCTTTCTTAAATCTGCTCTCACAGAGGCACAAACAACATCGCTTATTGGCTCGGCTCTGGGCAGCAGCCAGTCCCTTTGGGGCTGACCCTTATCTAACACAGATAGATTCTTCTAGATTCTTCTCACAGAAGCCACCCTTGCAGCCCCCCACTAGCAAAACCTTGCCACATAAATCTACTACAAATTGTTAAAGTAACATAAACAATACAGGGTTATTTCTTTAATTTCTCTTACCTCCTGCTCCTCTCTTCTTTTAACTTCTTGTGCCCTACGCAATTCCTCCTGAGCCAGCCTTTCTTGTTCTTTTTGATGATTTTTTAGCATTTCTTCATGAAAAGACTTGGAAGGTGGTTTATTATACTCACTGAGAAATGACTGTATGTGGCCTGCAAGTTCAAATATCATCACCTGAAAGAAAATAAACACGAATGACATGCAGAGCTCAAACTAGTTGAAAGAACAAGTTCAAAGAACATCATAAAATGATAATCCACTTGGAAAAGAAATACAGCAGCAGCTGTGTGTGACTGTTCATTTTGTTACTTACCAGATTAATTTACTGTATTTCAGTACTTTTTTGTCAGAGCTATTTATTAATGAACTGTAACATGAAAAATCCCTGACCACAGTAGCACAGATGGTGAAAATTACTGAAATTTTTGAAATTATTGAAAAAATTTCTGAAATTACTGAAAAAGTTTCAAGCACTTTTCCCCTCCCCTCCCTGCAAAATCCCTTTTATCATCTTCTTCCTTTAGGTATATTTTCCTATTCACAAAGATACATGTTTAAGACATATCAACTACAACAGAATAAATCCTTTAAAGTTGTCTATCACTGTAGCTACTACTACTACTAGCTTTTTTCATTCATAACAAGAAATCCAATCCTTTCTCTGCAATCTAGCCTCACAGTTAGAACTGTAACGCCATGTAAGGCATTTCACATTTCTAAAACTACAATAATAAGAACTGCACTGAAACCTTAGCTAAATTCTGCTGCACAGCTTGCCAGGATGAAATCAATTTTCAGTTACTGTTTACTTGATCTAGGTATATACTGATTGCCTATTGACCTGTCAGGACTTAAGCTTTCATCAGTCTAGCAGCATTTCTCTATTAATTCAAGCAGTCCACAGCACTAGTAGACCATTGCAACTCCAAAACTGGAGAGTACATTAGAAAGACACATCCCAACAGACTCAGAAGCAGCACTGAGCTCAATTTGCATGTATAGATGGAAGAACTGCCATACTGAATTGTACCATCCGCCTCTAACAGACTGACATTTCAAACATCTTCAAACAATGAAACACCTTTTTTTAAAATAAGAACGAAGATAGAAGGCAATTCAGAATAGAAGGAATAGCACAATATTCATATGTCTGACGAGCAAACTAGACTGTCTTTCCCAGGATACTATTCAAAATGCAAAGCAAACATGCATGTGCAATGCATGTATCTGGCTAGAAGTATCTTTCTTTTGAAAGGATCTGTATTAAAGTTGGCCAAAAAATAGCATTTTTTATAATACAATAACATTTGTAGTATACAAATGGAAAAAAGCATAGATGTGGCAACACTAAAAGAGAAGCAACCCCTGCCAAATTTGTTTAGTTGACTGGCTTAGGAAATTGAAAGCAGAATATTATTAGTGCACATAGTAACTTCCACAGCTGTGTATCTTTCATGTTCAAAAATGCAAACAGAGCAAATCAAATGTGCTCACCTGTAACATTTCCAACTAGATAAGCAATATGCCACAAACCCTGCTTTCACAAAGAATTTGATGTCTGCTACTAACTCTCTGAATCATTTCAGTTCTCAGCAACAATGTAAAAAGGTATCCTTAATACCAAACACACCTGGGGAGCTATAAAATCCTTTAAAAATAAATATGGCTTCTATGCTTCACATATTTCTCCACCTTTCTCTTTTTATCGTATTCAAGGGGGAAGTCAAGTATCAATATTCCTAACCAGAGTAGGAAAAAAGGCACAGTGACACGGAGTGACTGTGCTACTGCCCCAGAAGAAGTCAACTGTTGAGCTGGTATTATAATCATGGTCTCTCACCCTCCAGTTCAGCACTGGATGAACTAGATCATACTGAAAAACTCCCTATGTGGTCAGTTTGATTTAAAAACTATAGCCACTTACAGTACTCAGATTAATCTGAAAAGTGCACAAAGTTCACAGTTTTAGTTACTGCCTTTCATACTGTGAAATATCTAGGAACAAACTGAGCCTTTAAATCCGCTTTTAAACAGGGATAAAGCTTGCATTTTGTCATATACACTGTATTTTGGAAGAGGGCAAATTCTGAACTTTCATTAAACAGAAACATTTATAATAAAAAAGGTAAATCATACTTCCAAGATGGATGTATTTCATTATATTATACATTTTTAGAACTATTTAGGACCAGAGCATATTTCTTAAGTGAAAAATTCTTACCTCTCCACAGCGCTGTTTTGCCAGTTCAGCTAGTCTGGATTTTAATTCATTTATTTTCTCATTTGACAAGCCTTTTGCATTTTTCAGTTCTATTTCAGGGACTCTGGGGGACAGCAACAGAACATAAAGAATTTCCTTATTTAAAAAAAAAAAAAGTGTAAAAAACTACTGTGAAAGACAGAAGGCAGGTTAAAAAATGGTCAGCAATGGAAAAGGAATGTTTACAGTCACTTGGCAATTGGTCAATGCTCAACGAGGCAGTACATAAATATTACATATATGATATGAAGTCAGAGATCAGATTTTATACTCATTGATTTTTCTAGTTGCACGTTACTTGTCAGCTACATACACTAGAACTTGCAAGGAAACCTCCACAGTCTCCTATGATTCAGCCAGCTCTTAACTAGTAGCTTATGTAAGAGTTCTTTGCAAATATTACTAGCATAATATTTAGGTGTTTAAAACTTATCACCACCATACAAGTGACAAAAACATAAAGAAATGTGCAATAAGTAAGCAAAAGAAAAAAAATGTTTATGGGAACAAATAAAGCATCTGTTAGCTATGCTACCTTAAACAAACAAAAAAGAAAGTAGAGGGACTGCTATGCTCCGTGCTACAGGGTATAACTGAGCTATCACTTGGCTGGGAACAGCGCTTCCCTTGTACGCCTCTCAGGCCACAGTACGAATGGATGGGCTAAAGGCAGCTATGCTGTGGACACAATCAGTGACATAAGGGCTGAATGGAACGTTTTGGTCTGTGCCTGCACAGCAATTTACCCCAAAATTACTTGCTAACCCAAAACACTAGGAGTGCTTATTACCTGCAATTCTTTTTACTTTCTCTGTGGAGATCTCTTCCAAGAGCAGGAAGCAGGAACAGCAGGTACAAGTAGGACAACAGATTGTTTTAAAAATAAAGAGTCAGTCCCACTATCAGCAGAAGAGGCCATGAGCTGAACAAGCTCCAAAAGAGCACTAAGATGTTAACAGGTACACCTGTACTTACTTATCTTCAAGCTACAGCTCAGGGCTGCCATCTTTTCCTGACAATTGTAGCCATACTATTCTCCACTGCACAAGAGACCACATCCAATTCAGGCAAAAAAAAATGTATGGTCACCCCTCATACCACAGGCTGAACAAAGACTGACATGCAGAAAGCAAAAATAAGCAACGAATAAAACCACATGTTCTTTCAACATATATTTCAATACGGAAAAGAGATAAATGTTCACAGAAAAAAAAAAGGTTATATTTTAATGTATACTCACGTATCAGGGTAGGTATGTGGACACTTGACCCACAGATCAACTTTGGCATATACTTCATTACCACCAGTCAATCCCTGAGGATGCAGAACTAAATTAATTTCAGGAGGTTGTCGTACCTAAAATGGAAAACAAAGCTTTGATTTAAAAGTTTTGTTGTTGTTTTAACTGAAGCAGGAATCATTGCACACATATCTTGCAACCTGTATCATGGCAGAATTGAGGTTAGACCATCCAAACCAGGAAAATAATACACTAATGTGTTGATACTGCTCAGTGAAGGTGAGGTGGTTCTTTACCACAGCTTATCCAATAAATTTTAGAATGTTTTCAGGTAAGTGCAGCTACAGTTAATAGAATGATGAGTCAGACTGAGCTAAAAGGAGGCTTAATAATAAAACCTTCCTATTTTGCTTACTGTAGGCTAGTAGTAGAAAAAAGTTAACAGTCTGTGACAGGTTATTTGTGGAATATCACAAATTAATACATGCAACATATGAATGAAATTGTTTCTTTTCTGTTTGTTTTAGCTCACTAACAAACACCAATCAGTATTTTCTGATATGATGATAGACTACAACATCACATCTTGCGTGGCCAAATAGAGAGTAGATTTGTTGTATTTATATTTTTATTTTTGGCATAAAACATAATTTTAACTAGTATTGCCCTTCCTGCCATTCTCTTGAAATTGTCTTTTTTTTTTTTTTTTTTTTTTTAAGTAGAACGTTGCCATATAAACACTCTAAACTTTTTTTTTTTCAATTAGATTTTTTTAAAAGGGAACTGACCTTAGTAATGTTATGAACATGTATGAAAATAATATGACATAGAAAAACAAAAATGGGAACGAGTTAAAAGATGGTCAATATCCTCTCTACTTTGTACTTGCATTTCCAAGGGGGAAAAGTACAGGTAAAGTCAAAAGCGTGTCAGGTATGAATTTAATAGGGAGGGAGACCAGCAGCGCTGCTAAGAACTCAGGAAGTTGCTGACACTGCTAGCATTAAATTCCAGCCCCATCCTCCCCCACCAAAAAAGTCACCAGTTTCTGCAAGAATTTTAGGTTGGGGTGTATGGCAGAAAAAAAAAAAAAATAGCAGCCATGATACTTTGTAGAAACTAAAGACAAAAGAGGACAGATAGACAACAGTAACAGTGAAGTTCTGGGGGACTGATGTAAGTGACCAGTACCTCCGGGTACAGGAGAACAGTGCCACCAGGTGCAGCTGGAAAAAAATTCTCAAGAAGACATTGCAGACATGAAAGAGAAATGGAAAAGAGTAATGAGTAGGAGATTTGGGCAATCAATTACAATTAAAAAAAAAAATACTGTAAAAAGTTGAAGTGTAAGTATTAAGTTCTGATGGAAAGCAGCCGCAGTGAGAGTAAGCCACGGTATAGAGTGAATGTGCAGAGATCAGCAACACGTATGCCAATGAGATGAATGAGTAGAGCACGTATGTAATTAGCCAGCTAAGGAATGAATTCGGAAGCATTAAAAAAAAAAAAAAAAGCCAATTAATTAAAACCCGCTCTGTTCCTCTCCAGAACAGAAACCTGTTTCACTAGGCTTCCAGTTCAGCTGGGAGGCAGGAGGACGAGGGGCCGCGGGGATAAAACACATAGCAAATGCAATAAAGCCCAGCGAGGCGGGCGAATAAAGCACGGCCACCGAGCGCCACCGCAGGCCCGCCGCCTCACCGCACCGCGCCACGGGGCCCTGCTCTCTACCTTCCAGGCCCGGCCCTGCCGCAGATCCTGGAAGTCCTGCCCGTAGATGGACTCCAGCGCCTGCAGCTCGTTCTCCTGCCGCAGCTGGTAGCTCTCCGGCGGCTCCGCGGCCGCCTCCGCCAGCAGCCGCTGCGCGACCGTCGGCCGGGCCATGTCAGCTCCTCGCGCGGCGGCGGGCGGCCGCCATGGCGGGCGGCCCCGCGGCGCTGCCACCCTGCGAGCGGCGCTGGCCCCACGGCGGCGGCAGGAGGAGGAGCCCGGGCCGCACGGCCCCGCTGCCGGCCTGCTGGCGTTTCAGGGGGCGGCGGGGCGAGGGCCGGGGCTTCTGCTGTGACTTCCACCCGGAGGTGGAGTGTGACCGGGGCAGGTTTTTTTCTGGCTGAACGCCAAGCGAGGCCACAGCCTGCGAGGAGCCCCGCTGTCCTCGGTGTCTGTGGTGGGACGTGGCAGAGAAGCAGCGGGAGCTGGAGCTGGCAGGGAGCAGAAAGGAAACGTGGTTTTCTTCAGGCACTTCACGTGGCAACTGCTGAACAGAAGGATGGTGAGAAGATGAGGCCAACTTTAAGTTTTGCGATCCTGACAAAAATACCCCAAGTAAATTAAAACAGAAGTCTATGCATTAGGTGTGTGTCCCTGGCAAACAAAAGTGTTATAGTAGTCCATAACTTGCTACCCTGAGGCCATATATCATGCTTCTTGCTTTACTGCCCCTTGTGTACAGACTTTTTGTTATAAGTAGACTACCGAAGGAGGGACCTACTCTACTGAATAGTTTCTATAGCTCTGTTAGTCCTTCTGAACATGAGAACTTGCTACATGCATACTTCTGTTTATTTTTCCACTTCATTTAAACTAAGATCACACAGTCCTGGCTGGTATTATAACTTACTTACTAATTGCTAGTTTTATGACTGCATCATGTTATTAGTAAAATGAAACAACCAACTTTTTGTTAGTCAAGTGAAAGCCTAATTTTAACTGCATCACTGTTCTGATACTGTTCCCTGAGAATGCCTGGAAAGGGCCTTCAGTGGTAGATTTATTTATTTATTTATTTATTTATTTATTCATTTATTGTGGGAACTCTGTGACCAAAGACATTTATGTCTAACAACAGAGGTCTCCTTTTACGGCCAGACATGACCTGGGGCACTGCAATTGCTCAGTAGTTTCTTGCACCTGTGTAGAAGTAACTGCTCTATTGGAAGCACTGGTGCAGCGGGGTGTGCTCGTCTGTCAGTTTGTATGCATTAAAGACCAGAAACTGAAGTATTTTTAGCCCTAGATTCATCTTTTCCACACAAAGATATAGCAAGTTTGGCCAATGTGAAGATGCGATGCAGAGAGTAATTAAGAAATTTCAGTACAATTGTCTTTACAGAAAGGAGGGCTTTAGACTTGCCAAGTGCTCTGTGCGGTTGGGTCGCATAACATTGCGTACTGTAGCAATGGCCCCACTGTGCTAGTTGTTCCTGACTTGGCAAAATTTTAACCAGTTGGGATAAAATGTTCTAGACCAGATGTTTGCCTCAGGCCATTATATATATTTTTTTCCTCATAATTTCTTCTACAGAGATTCATTGTTTCCAAGAAGAAAGCAAGATAAAAATGTAATAAAAACATGGTGAGAAATTCTTTTAAAAAGTCTGGTACCCCAGCAGGAGTGTGAAGTATGATGGGTAAGAGAGGAAAAGATGAGCTTTTTCAGTACTGTGCCTTTGCTATCTAGCCTTGCAAAAACCCGTGTAAAGTCAAATTATAGTTTGAGAGGAGAAAAAAATATTCACATGATCCATAAACATTTACAGGAATACAGTGAGCATCCCTGGCGCCACCTGCTCTGAACACAAATTTGTCTGCTGTGGGGCATGCCTTGAGGTTCCTGAGCACGTGGTGAGGGAGGCACATGGCCCAGGTGTCTGCCCAGGTGAAATCTAGTAGGGGCATGCAGGACAAAGCACAGGCTTGATTTTTTTAACTAGCTGCCCTCTGAAAGTCTTTAAGTTAAAGGCACACGTGCTTTAGGCTGGGCACCTGCCACACGGAGGCACACTTGGCGCATTTAAACACTCAAATTTCCATGCCTATGTAGGATCTCCTGGCAGATTCAGTAGTATACGTATTTCAACAAGCCTGTAAGGTTTCAGAATATAACACGCGGAAACTCACAGTTTCGGGACCTGCTTTAAACACCCTCCTGGGAAGCCGTGGTACCCGTAGGGTTTCCCGTCACGGGGCGGTGCTGGGAGCAGCCCGGCCCGCCCGCGACACACCCCGACAAGATGGCGGCCCTCGGTGCCACGCTGGCCACGTGATGGCGGAGGAGGGAGCTCGGCCCCGCGGTGTGGCCGCGGGCCGGCAGCGGGGCTGTGCGGCCCTTCGCCGCCCTTCGCCCGGCCCGGGCTTTTCCGGGGCGCCGTGCCCGCAGGTACGTGCGGGGGCCAGTCGGTTCCTTGAGGCTCGAGTGCCCCTTGTCCCGGGACTCGCCGACGAGCTGCTTCTCGCCGAGGGGCAGCTGGGGTGCGGCGGGAGCCCGCCGTCGGGAACGGGCAGCATGAGCGGCGGCAGCGCTCGCGGGCTGCCCGCGGGGGGCCGAGCGCTCTGCCTCGCTCCACGCGGAGCTACCGAGGGCGCAGCGGGGCAGCGGGGCGGGCGCTCCGCCGGCTCGCCCGAAGCGCGCTGAGAGAGCGAGAAGCATGGGACAGCTCGCGGCAGGGGACGGCCCTCTGTATCTCCTCCTCTCCCCTCCCGGCGGTAATGACTCGCGGCGCGGCGGCACGACGAGCCGAGCCCGCTTTCCGGGACGCAACTGCGCGGCGAGCGGACCAGCCGGGGCTCCATCCGCCGCCGCCCCGCTGCCTCACTGACGGGCAGCGCCTCGGCCGGCGGGCGGCATGTCGTGGAGCGGCAACGGCAGCGCGGCGGGCGGCGGGCACGGCGAGGAGCGGGGCTACCGGCACTTCGCCACCGCCGCACAGGTCGTCATCTTCGTGGGCGCCCTGCTGGGTGAGTACGAGCCGTGGGGTGAGCCTGGTTGGTGCTGCTGGGTGTCGGTAAAACACTGCGGGTAGGTCACTGGAAGCCGGTACTGGAAACGGTGAGGCTTCTCGCACGGGGCTTGACAGGGAATGTCTCCCCTTCGTGCAGGTGATTTCAGCAGGGCTTTGCTGATGGTCCTTATTATCAAGGATTTGTTTTTGTCTGACTTTGGATAATGCTAACGTCAATGTATGTGATTGTTCCAATTCATTCCAATATTGATTTCTTCTTGGCATTTTTCATAGCACGTTGCTACTTTCTAAAAAATATAATCATTATCTTGGAATGCTATTGAGCTCTGGGCTAAGTCATTTAGGGACTTACCTGTTATTACTGCAAATCATCGAGTCATTTCACCTAGGTTATTCTTCTGTCCAGGGGGAACAAGCATGTATTTTCTGTGTTTTGTTTTTTTTAGCATAGGTAGTATGTGAAAACAGCCCTGTGTCACATGGCATAAAATGATAGCCAGCAAATAGTAGGTGAGAGTAATGAGCCTGCTCCCAATACACATGGTCAACAGCATCCTAAAAGCTATGACAGGTGAAAAAAGTCAGAACTTGAGTTCTTGTTTTTTCTGTTGTGGGTTTTCAGCCTCAAGAACTGATCCAAAGCCCTTTGGATCGTATGTCCAGGCTTACTTTCATGACAATAGCTCTCTACAGACACAGTCATCTAATTACACCTTCAGCAGCTTGGAATTTTTATAACAAAATTAAGAAAACAAAACTAAGCCTTAAATTTAAACAGCCTGCAGTTTACATTCAAGAGGTGGACTCTCTTGACTTGGACCTGCCACCACGGGCTTATCCACTGATCAGTAGTTGACAGGGAGGCTGATGAAGCTTGCAGGTAGCTTCTCCAGGCCTGTTGTAGAGCAAAACCAATTTTTTTTTTAACTATGGAAATTCAGTAGTCCAATAACAAATGTTGGGTCTCATGAACTTGTAGTGATAGAAACCAATTTTATTTATTTTTTTTTTTTGAAACTGTCTTCTTTTTCTGTCTCTACTGTGCTGAAACACAATTGTAATAACACAACATTATTGTAACAGCTGAAAACCTTAGTCTTTA
The DNA here is from genome assembly GCA_011076525.1 of Nettapus auritus. Lineage (NCBI taxonomy): Eukaryota > Metazoa > Chordata > Aves > Anseriformes > Anatidae > Nettapus > Nettapus auritus. The sequence continues at coordinate 37,714,127 of CM021769.1, forward strand.
AAAATGTTTTTCTGTAGCATCTCTATGAATGTGCTGTTATTCTGTGTTAACTGAATGGAAATAAAGCCACAAGGAAGTTGCAGCCTTAATCTCCAGAAAGACTGGCTTCCGGTGTGTGCATACTCAACTGTTATATTTGCCAAAAGTTTTGCCAGATTGTGATTGTCAGTTGTGAGAGAGATGTACACTGCATTTTTCTCTTCTGCTTGAGACCTCTGGGGAGACTTGTAACACAAGGAGAATTTCCTGCATTAACTTTCCTTGTGTTTTGAAAAGACAGTGCTGTGGTGAGTGTTCCATGATATCTGTTAAGGACAAGGAGGCAAGCTGTTCTTTCTACAAGATATTGAAAACACATCCTTGAGTATTTATTTATTTATTTTAGGTAGTAATAACAATAATACTGGTTTCTAGAATTCTGTGCATCTTTGAAGATAATTACGTAATTGTCACAAACTTGCCAAAGTTTGAAACTGTATATGAGCTGTATGTAAGAGGATCTAACTGGTAGAACCAACAAAAATTACCAAAAGAGGCTAATAGTCTGCCGTAGCAGATTTTTTTTCCTACTTTTTTCCTAATTTATGGAAAGCTTTTTTTACTAAAATCTTAGGATTTCTTAAACAGGTTATTCCATGTTTTGAATGGACAAAAGATAATTATTATTGTAAAAATCACCGGTTCAGAGCAGTTAGAGGTGAGTTGTTCAGGTAAGTTGGTCATGGATTACTGATTTAATTAAGGTCTATGTACAGTGTTAAAGCTTACAGTTTTTAACAGCTATTCACAAGACTTTGAGTTTGTTTGCGCAAGCTTGGTACTGTTCTTCTTCTGCTTGTGTGGAAGTTCTTGATGAGCAAACTACCAATGATTTTAGTATTCAAGGCCTGAGAAATAAAATGGGTGAAATCTGCATTTCTGTACTTTGAACCCAGCTGGTACTACCTGTGATGTGCCCATTTGGCTGTATCCTTCTGCGAGGTTTCAGTACAAGATGAGAGGTTTGGTGGATGGAGGAATTTGGTCAATTTATAGTTCTTGATTGGTGTAGTTCCTGACTGGTGTCTCAGTTTACTTCTGTGCAGTATTTTCAAGGCTTACAAGCCATTTCTGCCCGTGATGCTTGGCTGGACACATGAACTGGTGAATTCTTCTGGGAAACTTTTGCACATATTGGTGAACTTAGCAAATGTACAAGGTGAGGTATAATGTATGTAAGGGACTAGAAGGCCTTGTAAATGTTATCTTCCTGTGCAGCTGGTAATGATGATGCTCATAGTAATGGCATTTCCTAGCCTTTGAGCTATCAACTCTGAGCGGGGCTGGAATAAAACAGTTCAAACACTTGCCACTTGAATTTTTCATTCTGCTCTTTGAATTGTACTTGGATCAGGGAGTGCAGGGCATCTTGCAGAAAAATATACAGGTGTGGACACCTGCTGAGCATCAACAGTAGAACTAGGAAAAGACCCATGTTCTCATTACTACTTTACTTTTCTGATCCATGTGTACTTCTTCCCTGGGGCAAAGAGATGGTGTGCCTTAGGAATTCGTGAATGATGAATACGTACGTAGAGATGTGTTTTTGGAGTGATGTCAGCATAGCTGCAGGTACGGTAGGATTAAAGCTGTTCATTCTAGGAAAAGTTGTAGGAGAATAGGTGCCAACGTAATTATGCTGCTTCTGTTCAACTCTCTAATATGACTGATTGTATTTTGGACAGCTAAGTTACCCCAGTTGGCTTAGCAAAGGGAAGGCTAATGGGATGAATTTCTGTGTGTAAGTGTAATGCAGCAACTTTCATTGTGTTAAATATAAGTATTGGTGCCGGGCAGCAATGGGAAGAACTTGTTGTTTTTTCTGGCCTCTGGAATGATGCAGCTGGGAGCAGCATGACGTGAGAAGCAACACACTGTCAGTACTGATTCCCTTCAGTTGGCTTAATCCTATGTGGTAAATACATCAAGAGAGTCAACCTTTGTGTGTTCTAACTTGTTTTGAAAGGATGTAGAAGAAATTTAATGTCAGAACAAGAATGGTAGACATTTGTTTGGAGATGGATCTGTGCAGGATTTGTGGAAGTGGGGCGAGCAATCCACTCTGTGGTTCCCTGCATGACTCAGGTTAGATTTCTTACTGCCTGGTAAGAACTGTAGGATGCTTCCTTTTGTCTAAACTGCATTTCAGGGCAGTTGCATCTTCTCATATGACCAAATAAATATAGCCAAGGTGACAGTCTATGGTGGTTTTATTGTGCTGGGCAGCTGAACACCACAACCGCTCTCTAACTCCCTCTCCTCAGATGGGGAGGGGAAGAAGTAAAGGAAAGAACAACTCACGGGTTGAGATAAGGATAATTTAATTAAAGGGAAAAAAAAATATATATATATATATTAAGGAAATATTATTAATTAACAATTCAACTAAAGGGAAAAAGGGAAAGGGAGAGGGAAAGGGAACAGCAAAACAAAACAAGTAAAGGTTATGTGGAAGTGCAGAGGAAAGAAATTATTCTCTACTTCCCACAAATGAGCGATGCCTGACCATGTCCTTGAAGCAGGGCCTCAACGCACGTAGCCAGTGTTCACGAGAAGGACAGATGTTTTCGCAACGAAAGCCCACCCCTCCCCTCTTCCTCCTTCTTCCACCTTTTATTGCTGAGTGTGACATCAGATGGTATGGAATATCTGGTTGGTTGGTTTAGGTCAGCTGCCCTGGTGATGTTTCTTTCTCACTTTTTTGCCCACCCCCCACAAGGGTTAGAGAAAGTCCTGATGCTGTGCCAGCACTTCTCAGCAGCAGACACAACGCTAGTGTGATAACACTGCTGTTCTAGCTACAAGTGCAGAGCGTGGCACTGTATGGGCTGCTGCAGGGAAAGTTAACATCCCAGCCTGACCCAGAACACAGTCAGGTTTACATGTGGACTTGCATTCCCGGCTATACTGGTCCTCTCATGGGTGGTTTGCTCCTTTCACGTAAGAAATGAAGTGTGCAGTTTAAAAGTAAGAGCACCCATTTTCAAGTCTTTCAAATCTCTGTTCAGGCAAAAATTAAAGTCCTTGATTCTCAAAATTCTTCAATTTGCCTTTGGTAAAAGCGACTAGTTGTTTCTGTATGCTGTCTGTGTAGACTTCATTTTTGCACATTATCCTGTTTGTCTGTCTCTGGGTTCTTCTTCCAGAGTCTTTCTGCTGGTTATCCACTTCATTATGTTGTTCTGCCACCTATTACAGAGTGCTGTAAATGATACAAATTGATAACAAAAGCATGTTCTTTCACGAAGTCTCTAAACTTGCAGGAATAAAGTTCACACTGAGAAACTGGTTAAGTTCTGGAGCTTTCATGGGAAGACCATTTCTTGTTGCCTACTGCTGCAGAAAAGACAAAGATTTGTCTGGCTGAGGTGAACAGCTCAGAGTGAGACTGCTCGCTTCTACCATTGAGGCTGCATCTGGTTGCGCGTCTAGGCCTGGTGGTGGAGAGTGCTGCTGGGGTATCAGCAGATAAGGGATGGATAAGAGGGCTCAAAGGTGAAGAAATCTTTAACATTTGAGAAGCATGCTGGGCAGCAGTTCTGTTAAATTACCCTAGTAAAGCGTTTCTTGGCTTGTGTTTATTTTCCCCGTTCTGAGACCTGTGTAACCTGGCTGCATTCTAGATTTTCTCGTTTGTTCTCTTGCCTTGAAGACCATGTAGTGGGATGGGGGTGTATCTCAGGCTGTTTGGTCCTCTAATATACACAAAGTGCTGGGAGGCTTAACTACGGTGTGGTAAGACTGCAGCTAGCCCTGAAATACATTTCGGTAGTGCAGAGCAGGCAGCCTGTAAAGGGGGATCACAGGTGGTGTTGGTGGCACTCATGGACCACCTGCATTTGGAAGAAATAGAGGCTTCACATCTCAGGCTGAAGTCAAAGCTGAGGAGCAAAATCTATAGATTGCCTCCCATTAAACTTAAGAAATTAATTTTTTAACTTGAAATTTATAGTATTTTTTAAAATTCAGATTATTTTCCTGCTGCCACCACCCTCTCCCCCTCTTCAGCATGAAAAGAAAGCATCAAAAAGCTGTAGTGTATTCTTGGCTGCTATTCAAGAATAAATGAACAATTTATGAAAACAGTATTTGAACAAGGTAACCGTGGGGAAAAAACTAGCCATTATATTTAGGAGAATATGGAGTTAGAGCTTTTACCCCTGTGGCTGTCACTCCTTTGAAAAAAGGATGCATGTGGACAGTGACTTCTAAATAGGTGACAACTGCTGAATGGCAAATCAAAGATGCCTAAAGATACATTTTATCCTTTTTTAGGATAAAAAAAGATACCTTTTTTACCCCCCCCCGCCTTGTTTTAAAGGTTCAAGGTGACATAGGGCTTCTTTTCAAAGCCAGTAAACTTTGAATAGCTTCCTTTAATACAAGAGGATTTTTGAGATCAGATTTGCAGTGAATATAGGAACAGAGCAACATTACTCTCTAAAGCACGTTTATCTCTTGCCATTAGATGCAGGCAGCCTGCAGGGACTGACTATTACTCCAGCACAGCCGCCAGACCTTTTGGAGAGGGAGCACTGCTTTGGGGCTCCAGCTGGGAGAGGTCACTGGAGGTGACTGCAACTGCTGCAGTTGAGTGCTGGCAGTGGCATTTTCCTACAGTTGACTTATTTACATACAAATCTACATATTATAACTGCAGTTAAATGGCTGAGCTAATGACTTGTGCTTTTACTGAGTGTGCGGTACGTGTAGCTGGATGCTCCCACTGTTGGGCTTAGGTGGGATTATATCTCATTATCATGGTTTGTAGTTGTTGTTCTTTTCATATTCCCCACATCTGAGAGTCTTTGTGTGATCCTGAGATTGAGTCTGTTCACAATTTTCGTGTTAGTTTTGTAGCTAAAACTGCATGAATTTCTTCTCCTAAAAAATTATCCGCCCATTTTCCTGAGGGTTTCCCAGGAGCTGTTTGGCTCCAGGCTCTCTCCCTGCCCTTGAAACTGATTTTCATTTCCCTGCCTTGACATCTGTGCAAAGCAGATACAAAATTAAATTCTTATGGCACCTGATTTGTGAAGATGTTTCCTTTTGGGGATCCAATCCTAAATTGACTGGCAGTCTAGGCAATGCATTTAAAGCAAACGTGGAGTAGCATAAGTAATAAACAGTTGTCTGGAATAGCTGCGAGGTTTGTCACAAGCGTCTTCTATAAAGAGCAAAACTGGGAGTCTTGCAGTAAAGAATTAAGGGCTAGATGGAATGAATTCTTAAAGAAAGAGGCATGTCTGCAGTAGCTCCAGCTAAAATTGGTATTCCTGCTTTCAAAATGTGTTTAATTAAAAAAAAAAAAAAAGCATGAAAGGTTCAGGGATGGGAAAGATGTTTTGTTTCTACTGGGGTTGCTCTTAGAAAAGCTGGAAGTGTTTTTGGATGAAACTTCCGAACTAGGCAGTTTGCATAGATTGACTTGGTTGGTCAGATGGAATAGTTAATGTTTGCCAAAGTAAAAAGGGTCTGAAAAACAAATCTAATAAGCAGCATCAGGCAGTGATATGAGTGATAATATTTGCGTGTGATAGTAATTACTTAGTAGTAACATATTACTGTAATGTTATGACATTAATAATTCTGCATTTTCTAGAGTGGTTCCAAGCCCCAGATACAACGGACTCTGCAGCAGTAAGTTCAGTTCAGGCTGCACCCTTGGTAAAGTCTACGTGGAACAGGTTCAGTGCTTCTGCTTTTTGCGTGTTGTCAGGTGAGCTGCTAAGCAATTTTCTAGGGAAGGAAAAACAAAATTTGGTGAACGGGTGAAGAAGAGGGATTGTGTGAGCTGCTGCGGCCCCTGTTGCTATGGAGAGCTTTCTTGTGCGCTTCAGTGGGGATGCTGCCTCTGGCTCCAGCTGAGGGACTGCTCGGATAGCTCTGTCACGCTTTGAAAAAGAGGCATTGGGGGGAAAAAAACACAACTATTTGCACTGAAATCCGTGGGATGCAGTGACATATCTGTAATGCAAGTGCCTGATATGCTGGTGATGCTGTATGCTGGAGTGTTCCTCAAATGTCTGCTGGGGGGCTAGGCTGTGCCTTCAGACATCACTGGTGTTCAGGATGTTGGAGGGAGAAAATGACTGAGATCAGTCGTTTTACTCTCTGTAGTCCCCATGTGAACATTTTAATGACAGCTATGAACCAGAGCTGTTTCACCAAGCAACTGGATGTCATGTTTTGCTTTTCACTGTGAGTTGCATTTGCTCAAATGTCAGTGTGCGTATCCCTGCTGTGCCACCTGACATTTCTGAACTTCAGTGGAAGTTGAGGAAAACCAAGGCTTTGTATTGGATGTTTTGGGCAGAAATGTACTACTTCAGGCATTAACTTCTACATCGCTTTCCTTTTGAAATACATTAAAATACACAAATACAATGTTTTATTTTAGTTTGTGTCCTTGTATTGCCAGGTAGAAAAAGGCTACTTTTCTATAAGCAGCATAATGGATTTTAAGAAATTGTATTCTATATTTTCTCTCCCAGGATTGCAGACGTAGCTCTTGCTGTCTATTGTAACATTCTATGTATCTTTCTAGAGTCAGATGAAACTATCAGTGTTGTTATAATTCTGCATCACTAGAATTGGTTGATTTTTTTTTTATTATTATTATTTTTTCCATTCAGAGAACTTGTCTTTGTACATTTCCCCATCCCCAGGTAATGAGTGGATTTAGATCCTTTCAAAGCAAGTCAGTTATTCCATTATTAAATGGAATGGATCTGGTTGGATCAATGAGTGCACCCAAGCAGCTAGCTTGCAGATCCCTAGTAGTCATTTGTGTCATCTATTTAGCAAAGGAAGGGGACACACATTTTCTGGTATTCTTCTATCTTTAAGCTGGAGGTATGTGATCAGCTGGCACTTCAGAAGAATTATAAATGTCATTAGTTGTGTTATTGGTCTCATCCAATAGCTTAAAGTTGAGAAGGCACTGTGAGCATTTGAATGAGGTTAAAACATTTTTTTATTTTTTTTTTTCCAGGGTTCTGTTGTCTCCTCGACTTGCCGAAGCGATCGGCTCCGGGGCAGACGCGCTCTGCAGCGGAGCAGGGGATGGGGCCAGGCAGGGCTCTTTTCCCGGCATCGAGGCCACTCGAGGCAGCCGAGGGAGCCGCCACGAGCCGGCAGCCCTGTGAGGGACGTGACGAGGCGGAGGCGGAGCCAGCAGCGCCCCCTCCCGGCCGCTCCAGGGCAGCCCCTGGGGAGCGCGAGCGACCAGGACGGGCAAACAGGGCGGGGCGCGGCAGTTGGCGCAGGCAGCGCGAGCAGGGAGGGCAGGGCGATCCCGCCCACAAGAACACCTCACCTAACGGCTGTCTGGCACTCGCTGGGCCGCCGTGGTCCTCGCTAGGCAGCGAGCGAGCGCTAGAAAGGCTGTAGGCACCCAGGCAGACTGCCCGCTCCAGAATGCGGCAGTTCAGGTCTCTGGGTGCAGGGAGTGCCAGAGCCTGCTGCTGCCGTCTGAGGGAGGCAGAGACACCGTGTGCGTGAGGTGCGAGCAGGTGGACGACCTGGTCCGCCTGGTGGCAGAGCTCAAGGAGGAGGTGGAGAGGTTGAGGGCCATCAGGGAGTGCGGGCGGGAGATAGACTGGTGGAGCAGCTCACTGCAAGGCCCGAAGGAGAGGCTCCGGAGTGAGATTCCCCACGTGGGGGTGGACCCCCTGCCTGGTCGCTGTTGGGCAGAGGGAGGGGACCTCAGAGTTGAGGAGGAATGGAGACAGGTCCCTGCTCCAAGATGCAGGAAATGCCCCCCCCACCACCACCTGCCCCACCTTCCCAGGTGCCCATATGCAACAGGTTTGAGGCCCTGGAGCTCGGGGGAGCAGTGGACAAGGGTGTGGAAGAAAGTTTAACCAGGAAGCCTAGGGCAAGGAAGTCTGCTCCACACCTCAAGACTGCTCCCACCAAAAAGGAAAGGAGGGTGATTGTTGTGGGCGACTCCCTTCTCAGGGGAAGGGAGGGCCCTATCTGTCAGCCTGCCCCTACCCATAGGGAGGTCTGCTGCCTCCCTGGGGCCAGGGTCAGGGATGTTGCCAGAAAGCTTCCCAGCCTGGTTTGCCCCTCTGATTACTACCCACTACTGATAGTCCAGGCTGGCAGTGATAACATTGACGCGAGAAGCCTGAAGGCTATCAAATGGGACTTCAGGGGGCTGGGATGGTTAGTGGACAGAGCAGGAGTACAGGTGGTGTTTTTGTCCATTCCTACAGTGGCAGGGAAGGGTTCAGAGAGGACACGCAAAGCCCACATGATAAACACGTAGCTTAGAGGCTGGTGCCAACGCAGAAGTTTTGGGTTCTTTGACCACGGGGTGCTTTACTCGGCACCAGGCCTGATGGCCGCAGACGGGTCCCAGCTGTCCCCAAGGGGAAAATGGATCCTGGCCCAGGAGCTGGCAGGGCTCATTGAGAGGGCTTTAAACTAGGTAAGAAGGGGGACAGGGAAGAAACAAAGCCTGTTGGAGGTGTGCCAGGGGGAACAGTGGCTAGGCTGGGGGAGAAGGCAAAGGCTCAGCTGAAGTGCATCTACACTAATGCACGCAGCATGGGCAACAAGCAGGAGGAGCTGGAAGCCATTGTGCAGCACTCGGGCTATGACTTGGTTGCCATCACGGAAACATGGTGGGACCACTCTCATGACTGGAGTGCTGCCATGCCTGGCTATAGGCTCTTCAGAAGGGACAGGCAGCATGGAAGGGGTGGTGGAGTGGCTCTCTATATTAGTGTTTTGATGTCTACTAATAGAGAAGGACTGGTGGGAGATGTGGTGGTTGGGGGCTGTCTTGGGCAGAGTGACCACAAAATGGTAGAGTTCTCAATACTTGGTGAAGGCAGGAAGGGGACCAGTAAGACCTCTGTCTTGGACTTCCGGAGGGCTGACTTTAAGCTGTTCAGGGTACTGGTTGGCAGAGTCCCTTGGGAGGTGGTTCTGAAGGACAGAAGAGCCCAGGAAGGCTTCAAGAAAGAAATCCTAATGGCTCAGGAGCAGTCTGTCCCCATGTGCCCAAAGTCGAGCCGGCACGGAAGAAGACTGGCCTGGCTGAATAGAGAGTTGTGGATCGAGCTTAGGAGAAAAAAGAGCGTTTGTAATCTTTGGAAAAGAGGGCGGGCCACTCAGGGGACTACAAGGATGTTGCGAGGTGGTGCAGGGACAAAATTAGAAAGGTCAAAGCTTGTCTGGAGCTCAATCTGGCTACTGCTGTTAAAGACAACAAAAAATGTTTTTATAAATACATCAATACCAAAAGGAGGACTAAGGAGAATCTCCACCCTTTACTGGATGCGGGGGGAAACTTAGTTCCCAGAGATGAGGAAAAAGCCGAGGTGCTTAACGCCTTCTTTGCCTCAGTCTTTAGCAGCAAAACCAGTTGCTCCCTGGACGCCCAGTACCCTGAGCTGGTGGAAGGGGATGGGGAGCAGAATGTGGCCCCCACAATCCACGAGGAGATGGTTGGCGACCTGCTACAGCACTTGGATGTGCACAAGTCGATGGGGCCGGATGGGATCCACCCGAGGGTACTGCGACAACTGGCGGAAGAGCTGGCCAAGCTGCTTTCCATCATTTATCGGCAGTCCTGGCTATCGGGGGAGGTCCCACTTGACTGGCGGATTGCAAATGTGGCGCCCATTTACAAGAAGGGACAGAGAGTAGACCCGGGGAACTACAGGCCTGTTAGTTTGACATCAGTGCCAGGGAAGCTCATGGAGCAAATTATCCTGGGCGTCATCATGCGGCAGTTGCAGGGCAAGCAGGCGATCAGGCCTAGTCAGCATGGGTTTGTGAAGGGTAGTCCTGCTTGACAAACCTGATCTCCTTCTATGACAAGGTGACACGCTTAGTGGATGAGGGAAAGGCTGTGGATGTGGTCTACCTTGACTTCAGTAAGGCATTTGACACCGTTCCCCACAGCATTCTCCTCAGGAAACTGGCTGCCCATGGCTTGGACTGGCGCACGCTTCATTGTGTTAAGAGGTGGCTGGATGGCCGGGCCCAGAGAGTCTTAGTGAATGGAGTCAAATGCAGTTGGAGGCCGGTCACTAGTGGAGTCCCCCAGGGCTCGGTACTGGGGCCAGTCCTCTTTAACATCTTCATCGATGATCTGGATGAGGGGATTGAGTGCACCCTCAGTAAGTTTGCAGACGACACCAAGTTAGGTGCGTGTGTCGACCTGCTTGAGGGTAGGAAGGCTTTGCAAGATGATCGGGATAGGCTGGACCGATGGGCCGAGGCCAACGGTATGAAGTTCAACAAGGCCAAGTGCCGGGTTCTGCACCTGGGGCACAACAACCCCAAACAGAGCTACAGGCTGGGAGATGTGTGGATAGAAAGCTGCCAGTCAGAGAAGGACCTGGGTGTTTTGGTTGACAGTCGGCTGAATATGAGCCAGCAGTGTGCTCAGGTGGCCAAGAAGGCCAACAGCATCCTGGCTTGCATAAGAAACAGCGTGGCCAGCAGGTCCAGGGATGTGATTGTCCCCCTGTACTTGGCTCTGGTGAGGCCGCACCTCAAGTACTGTGTTCAGTTTTGGGCCCCTCACTACCAGAAGGACGTGGAGGTGCTTGACCAAGTCCAGAGAAGGGCTACGAAGCTGGTGAAGGGTCTGGAGAACAAGTCTTACGAGGAGCGGCTGAGGGAGCTGGGACTCTTTAGCCTGGAGAAGAGGAGGCTCAGGGGCGACCTTATCGCGCTCTACAGGTACCTGAAAGGAGGCTGTAGCGAGGTGGCGGTTGGTCTGTTCTCCCACGTGCCTGGTGACAGGACGCGGGGGAATGGGCTAAAGTTGCGCCAGGGGAGGTTTAGGTAGGATCTTAGGAAGAACTTCTTTACAGAAATGGTTGTTAGGCACTGGAATAGGCTGCCCAGGGAAGTGGTTGAGTCCCCATCCCTGGAGGTCTTTAAAAGACATTTAGATGTAGAGCTTAGGGATATGGTTTAGGGGATGATTTGTTAGTGTTAGGTCAGAGGTTGGACTCCGTGATCTTGTAGGTCTCTTCCAACCTAGACTTTCTGTGATTTTGTCTCTTTTTTTGTTCATTTTGTGGGATGTTAGGGGGGGAAAAACGATTTTGCTACTTACTGGGAGCATTCTTCAGGGTCTAGCAAATTGTATAGTTTTCTCTCACTGCAAAAAATTGTTACTAAGTGTTTGGATGCTTGAAAATGACAGTAGTACCAGAGAAACAACTATTGTATTGTACCTCTTTCCATCTCAAAGCTGATTAAATACTAGCTCTGTAGCATGTACAGCCTCGTGCTTTCCTAATAGTGCTGTTACACTTTCATTATCTTTAAATTTGGTTTAGTTGCTGAAAGCAGGGACAAGGAACAAGTGCCCTGTAACCAGCTAGCTTCTATAGAAACACTGCAATAAGGAGAATAACTTGTACTGGAGGACTGGCTGGAGAAGAAATCATACATCCTCTCATAGTGAGGCATTAGGTCAGCCAGACAATGCAAATGGCAATTATGGTAGTACCAAGCAGAAGGGAAGGGAAGCTGAAGTAGTGGTAGCAGGGAATGCTTTAATTTTCTTATTTGCTGCTCATGGTCCTTTGCTGTTGGTGGGGATTGCTGGGAGATTGTTGTGGGCTGCTGCTGCTTTAAATGCTTTATTACTTGTAATTTCATTCACTGCAATTTACATTCTCCACCGTGAATAGTCTGACGTGCTTCCTGGCAAATAGTGTCCTTCTGTTCACACAATTCTCTTGGGGTGTGTATAATTTTTTGTAATTTATAAATGTAATTTAGTCTGCTTTTTCTACTACCTTTGACTTATATGTCTGTCAAAGCAATTTCATGCAGGCACTCAACAATTGCTTCCAGAAGACTGATAAAATAGGAAGCAATCTTGCTTTTCCTGTTGCCTCTTGTATCTTCCTCTGTGCATATTTTGCCACCTGGCTCATGTTCAGACTCCAGCAGCCTTTATTTTTGTTGTGTGTCTGTACTGCTTATGACATAACTGGATCACTTCTGTGATACTATAGAACAACAAAGTCTTACGAGGGTCTAAAATTTTCTACTGCTATTGCATGAATGAATTGGAAAAAGTAAAAAACCATTGAGGTAGAGTGTGTTTTTGTTGTTGTTGTTGGAATTTACTATATATCTAAGAAGTATCTATAATAAGAGAGTGTGATCTGGCTTGCCTTTTCTATTTTTTGTATTGGGTGTTCATCCTATTAACCTTTTCAGGGGAACATTAGCTACAGCCCCTTTGAGACTGTCACTCTGAATCAGGTGTTTCTCTGCGCCTTTTGGCTTTTCCCAGCTTTTGAATACCGTCCTGCGATTTTCATAGAATCACAAAAAATTAAGGTTGGAAAAGACCTTCAGGATCATCTGGTCCAACCATTCTCCTACCACCAATGCCACCCACTAACCCATGTCCCTAAGCACCATGTCCATCCTCTCCTTGAACACCCCAAGGGACAGTGACTCCACCACTTCCCTGCGCAACCTGTCCCAATGCCTTACTGGTCTTTCTAAGAAGGAATGTATCCTAATTGTTTTAACTGTTGAAGAGTAGTGCTCTTTGTCCAGCTCTTTGTTTTAATTGTTGAAGAGTAGGGGCATGACGTTTCCATTTTTCCACTCAGCACGGACATTGCCTGACTGCCAGGACTTTTCACCTGTGATGGAGAGAGGCTTGGCAACTCCATCAGCCAGTTCCTTCAGGACACTGGGATTCATGTCATCTGGTCCCACAGACTTGTACCTGTTTAGATTCATCAGGTGGTCTCAAATGTGCTCTTCACTTACAGTGGGTGGGACTTTGACAAAGCAGTAGTGCCCAGCCTTCTAAACTTCAGTGTGGTGCATAAGAAGTCAAATTAGATTATGACTGACATTTCCATAAGCTAAACAACTTGGAGAGCTCCACTTTTTAAGAAACAAGGCCTTACCAATCTTTCTGGCAAGGTCCCCAATTAAAATAATGTATAGTAAGTAAAAACTGAAAAATGTATGCGCTCCACTTTTAGTCAGCTTAAATACTATTTTCCGTACTTGTGCTCAAATAGTAGCAGTATTATAACAGTTTTAAATATATCAAAAGTAAATAATTGATATTATGCAGAACATATCTAGACATCAACAATTCTGAGTATAGCACATCATGTTCAAGTTTGTTACAATTATTTTAATGCCTTGGCCAAATATTATGTTAGGAAAAATATTTTAAGGATTAATTACTTAATGCAGGGTTTCAAAAACGAAGAAATTAGAAGCCTGCAAGCCTGTTTTGGTTAAGGTACAGCCTGTTGTCTTTTACAGGTTTGTCTTGTCCCAAAAGGTACCTAATGTCTTAATGCATCTAAAATCCCCTCCTAAATGTCACCATTCATGCATGGAGTCTCCAGATCTCTGCCTTCCTCTCTAGCTTAGCATGAAGAGCTGGCCATCTCTCCAGGAAGGTGGTGATGAAAGTCCTGGGCTTCAGGATATTGCTTGGTCACCTAAACGTAGCCTCTAGAGTGTCCCACCAGTGCTTCCCTCTATGGGTGGTACAGAGCTGCAATCTTTGACACATCCCCTGTTCTTCCTCAGGAGGTTTTCACCTTCTCTCTGCCCCTGACAGGTAAGAACTCTGTTTCTCTTGGTTGTTTAGTTCAGCCATTCCCACCTGAAGAGAGCGAGGCACAGGATCTCCTGCCCCTCAGAAGGCAACTAACTGTACATGATGCTAGCCCCAAACTGATTGCCCTTTATTTCCCACCACAGAGAGATGAGCATTTACCCCATTTTGTTTGGAGTGCTGAAGTACTCTGATGGCTGGATGTAGCATTCATCTTGTTTTTTGGCAGATACACCCTGTCTGTCTTTTGCAGGTTAAGTCTGGGACGCTGTGTATATGTACAGTAACACTGTGTGACTGCTAATCATCAAGAAATTATGGTGGGATGTTGCCACTTACGCTTCCTTTGCATGTCCATATTCTTTTTTGGAGCATGTATTTTAGAAGTTCCTATTTTGCTCACTTCACCCAAGCACTGATGTGTTAATAAAAAAAGGGAACATTGCAAGGAACACCATGTACAGGTCAGTAGAATTGCTATAATACTTGCAGAAAAAGCTGCAGAACCCAGCAATATATTACAGAATGTTCTTTTATTGCACTTATAAAAATCTTTATCTATTTTCCGTATTTTCATCCAGTGCAGTTCTCTAATGTTCATGCTAGATTTGGTGGAGTTCAGTATTCTGTGCCTGCAACTTAATTTCAGGAAAGAAATGAATTGCCACCAGACTAAAAATTTGAGTGTATCAGACCTTTATAAAAGGGCAGCAAGGGCATCATTTTTCTTTCCAGTTTTTACAATATGGTCAGCAAAAGAGAAGAATCTGGTTAAAGGAGATCCTGAAGCACCTAGGCAATTGGCAGACTGATACTGCATATGGAACCAGCCTCTGGAGACTTATTTTGAGTATTTTAAGCACTTAAGAAAGTAAAATCGCCCTTCAGGTTCTAAAGGAGCTGAAAAACACTGAAATACTATTTGGATTGTGTTTCTCCAGTAATTTGTGGTGCCGCAGTGTGGACAGATCTGAGTACATTGCTATCTCAGAATACTTTATATTGGTCCTAATCCAGCTGCTACAAGCTGGTTGCTTTGAGACCAAAATGCAAATTACAAAGTCAAATACATTCCTGTGTGGTAGTGCTCAAAATAAAGAAATTACATGTGAAAATGTACAAGAAGGGCAAATAGAGCCCTAGAGCCTATAATATTTACATAAGTTGCTGATAAGCAGTCTTTTCTTCATGTAACACCATGTGCAGAACTACCAAAGCTGGTAGCTGTTTGTATAGCTGTCCATTAATACCAGTACAATTAGATGCATCTCAGCATCTCTGATGAAGTGGCATAAATCTCTACATTTTATTTTTCAGAAGTCAGATACCTTTGCAGTCCCAAGAATCTTATATAACTGGGAAATTCCTTGCTTTTTTTGGGAGGGCTGGGAGGGGGCAGAGGGAGAACCGCTGTGGCAGCTTGGGACGAAATGGCTGCCATGCTGCTGCAGCGCAGGAAAAACATATGAACACAAGCAATAAAAACAGCCTGAACAAGACTTGATTCTGCACCTGTCATGCAGCCAGTACATAGCTCTGTGTCGAAGCCCCGGGTGGCCAAAGTGCCACTGCATTTCCGTATATCCTTAGTTGCTAGCATACAGTATGTCACGATCAGTATCAAGGTAGTAGCAGCTCTTTAAATTGTCTTGTCTGATTGTTTGTTTTTTAAAGAGTAGAATTTCTAAAATATCTTTGCTTTATTTTGGTGATGGACTTGGTGTGTTTGGCTTTACTATTGACTGTCTGCGCTCAGTTAAAAAAAAGCTTTTGCTGTGCAACGAATTGAATTAGTTCTGTTACACTGTCATCTTTTAAAGGTGTGTTTTGTTTTTTTTTTCAGGGAGAGATAGCAAATTATCCCTAAAGACTGTTTTTAAAAGAAAGCAGTAGCCAGCTTTGTATACATTTTTGCTTTGCAGGTAAGAGTTGAATTCATTTATGTAACACTTATCTCTCAGATCTAAGAACAAGCTTTTATCTGGTGTCTCTTCTTACTCTGGCTATATGCTAGATAATTTATACACTGCCATTTGTAAACAGTGTTTACACAAACTTTCATTTGTTTACATAAATCTGCTTTAAATGATCTCTCTTACTTATTCAGTGTCAGCACCTCTGTTCAGTATAAATTAAGTTAATGTTCAAATGCTCTCGCACATGGCAGTGGAGCACCAGCTATTACGTGTCAGGGTGATACTTGAACTCAGCTAACACACCCTGGGGACAAGCATATTATTGACAGAGTGTGCTGAGGATTTTTGGTGCCCAGCTTTATTAAATGAAAGGTTCCTTAGCTACTTAGTTCAATCTGATAGCACAGTCACTTATTTCTCCTTAGCTTTGCTTTTGTCACAAAGCCTCTTTAACATGCCTAGTCTCTCACAGACGAAATTTGAAAATAGAAATTGCCCTGTTCCCTGTTGCTTCTTTTACATGTGTTGCCCAGTACCCTAAGTGTTTTAACCTTTGCAAGTAGAAGGTCCTTAGTATTGCAGTTCTGTCTCCTCTTTTTCACTTGACTTTCCCCCAAGCTGCCTTGATGGTACTCCTGTTCTCCTGTGGTTTGGTTCTCTGTGCCTCTTGTGGCCTCCCACTTGCATACCCCAATGTTGAACCACGGGTTCTCGCCTGAAGTGATTGGCATCAGTGTGAATATTGATCCTTCCCCTACCTTCTCCTAGCTCTTGTTATGTAAACTTTGGTTTAACTATTGGGGAAAAACAACTCTTAATGAGTACCAAAGTAATAATAGCTGTTTAAATATCTCATAAGCATCACCCAATTGTGTGCACACAATGCTTAGCAAACAGTGAGCTTACAGCTCTTCCTGATCTAGCGTGGTCCAGGCAGTGCTAACAGTGTCCCAAGCTGGGGAGAAAAACAAGGGGCTGAGTAGATCTAAATGATAATTATTTTTGGTGGGGAAAAGCGCTGTGGAAGTCATCAGCCTCATCTTCACTGTCACCACTTGCCACAATGACAAGGACTTACAGGTAGGGACATCAGTTGTGAGATCACATTGTTTTCCTTCCACTCCAACTCTCTGCAGGAGAGAATTTTTCCTACTTCCATTCTCTCTCATTTTTTATCTCTAAATTAACTTTGAAGTCTATGCCATCAGTTATGGACACCATGAATATTTTTGTGCATTTAAGCCATTGTCAACATCCTTTGAATGGAAGGTTTTCAAATAGCACAAAGTTTCTATGAAACCTCTGGTCAGATACCACAAGGCTTCTATGAAATTCATCCCCTCTGATATGAAGCTGAGCTGATCAGGGGTGAGCCTGGAGAATAATCCCCTCCTTGTTTGTTCTCCAGCCACTGCTTGCTGTTCTTCAAGTGTATGAGCAAGGTATACATGTGTCTGCCACCAGTATGAAAGTCTAAAATCCATGCCACTTTGATTTTTGCCATATCGATTTGCTTCATGCCTATAATGCTTCTAATTCTACAGTGGTTTCACTAGCTATGGCTTGAACTAATTTACTGTTCTTTTATCTTCCCTGAATTAATAATTTTATTTAAGTTTAAACTGGAGATGAGCTTGTACTGCACAATCTTTCAGAAGTCCAAAGAGCAAAGTAAACAGAAAGAGAAGCTTGTGGAAAGTAATAGTAGAAGGAGCAATAGTTGTGATGTGTATGTATGTCCATACAGCTGAAATTGTCTGAAATCATGACTTATTTTTGGCAGTCTGTACTGAGAAGCTGAACACGTTGATGTTCCCCATCTTCTGAATATCAGGCTTAGCTTGTCCCCATACAGAATTACTGCCTGTTCTTGCAAAATCAGGCTATAAGTGACTTTCCAAGGTAACATTGCTACCTAGGGAACCCTGTGATTTTTATCTTAGTGCTCCTATTTCTGGTCTCTCATACTAGTCAGTGGCCAGGCTGTACCTTTGAAAGCTCTAGGAATCAATTTTTCATATACATATTTAAAAAGCAAATAAAAAACCTGCCCACTTACATGCTTTGGATAAGCTATTTTTAAAATAAATTTTCATTTACAAAATGATTCACTATATTGGAAGAGTCTTAATTAGAAAATCCCTGCTGGCTGTGGAGTGCTTTGAGTTATTCTGATTAATCGGATACTACCGCTGTGTGCAGTAATTCTGCCACGACTTGGGGAGTCCTTTGAACAATTTGCTGCTGCTCAGGGGTTCCCAAAGGACTGATTGCAAACTGAGACCATCTCAGGAGCACGCAACAAAAAAAGTTTTCTTTGCTTTTTTACCTCTGACATTTGCAAAGTCTGTAAAGAATTGGGATAAAGACTGAAATTTGGCTGTAGATATGGAAGTGATTTGCAGAAAATGCCTTTGGTCCATGAAGAAGACAGAGGTCAGACTGAAGAGTTTCCCCTCATCTCTTTTTTCCTTTGACCTTTTGACTGTTTTGTTGCTGACCGTCTCAAGTGCCATCAGAGAATTTTTGACAGTTGTCTTTTGGCATGGTAACTACTGCTGGAGCAGCAAGTAATAGCTCTCCTGGACACTAGTAGTGTGTTAGTAGTCAACAAAGAGTACTGAATTAGAGACTTGTGCTGCAGCAGTGCTTTCCCAATAAACACACGCTAGATAGTGCCATATATTTCAGCAAGGCAGTGGGGAACCTTGGAAGCATAAATGGGAGCTTTTGCTTTGTTATGCTTAACTTTCTTTTTGTATTAGGAAACCAGACATAGAGCCACCTCAGCTAGCGAAGAGATGGATCTTTTCAATAAATGTAAGAAATCCTACTGGGGTTGTGCTAAACCTGATTGGAAAAAAATATTGTAAATAATAGTAGATCAAAAAGTTCTGAATAACTTCCATTCCAAAAGAGGTCTGGCTTTGCCTGGAAGCTTCTTTCTCTTCCCCACAAACTTTGCAGCTGGTTTAATGAAAGCTACTTCATCCCCTGACATCTTTGCCTCTTGTTACTTTGTGCAGCTGTGGTTGTGTGTAATTCTGAAATGGTGACTCAAGATTTCATTTTGTTCTGCTTCATCTGAGAAGTTGCAAAGCCCTTCTCTGTGTAGAGTAATTCTGTGAAATGTACAGGACTATTCCAGTATAGATTTAGTAATGGGTGTTAAAGATGTGCTTTAAAAAGTTCAGATAATGAAAAAATAATTATTAAATTAATAATGTTTGCCAAGATAACACTTGGTAGAAAGGTTACATTCAGAGGGGAAAAAATGACCCGCTAATATCTACAATAGCCACAAAGAAAGGTAACAAATCTTGTTTTTACATGTGACAAGGAATTTTTGCAAACAAAATAACCCTAAGAATATTTATATGGGTAAAGAGGAGGTTGCTTATATTTCTTCTTCAACATTTGTTCTATGTGCTTGCTTTCATCTAAGTAAGCTGTGGGACAAACAAATTCATGGACGGGGCCTGCTTGAATGGTGGAAAGTGGTGTCAGGTCTCAGTTTGGCATTTTGTTTTGGTTGTAGCTTCTCAAAGGAGGTGAATTTATCATGTGAGTCTCCTTGTGAGTCCTACAGAGAATTCATTGTACTAGCAAAGGAAAGCTAGTTATGAAATTTTACATCTAATTCATAAGTCAGGCAGTCTGGAATCAGTAGAATGACATAAAAATGCTTCTCAATTAAGTCTGCTCATTTTGAGAGAATTGAAATAGTCCTTTGGGTCATTGCACAATTCTCTTAGTGCATGGCATTATAAAATTTGTTTTTAATTTCCGTTCTCTCACAATAAACCTACTTAGTTTTCCTATGGAAATATTTTTTTTCAGCTTCTTTTGCCTCATGAAAGTTGTTCATAGATGTTCCTGGGAAGTTTGTCTGGCAAATGGGAGACTTCCTGCAGCTCTTAACCCGAGTCTGATGTAGTTCTTCACAGAGTAGATGAGATGTGTTCCTACCCAGCTGTGTCTGTACTGGCAGTCTGAAATGACCAGCACCGTGAAGTCCTCTGATTATATTGAGCTTGCCTTTAAAGCTTACAGAGTGAATCTAATGTGGATTTCCTCAGTACGCATCTGGTAGCAAATCTGTTTTAAACAGTGCCAATCAGTTGTCTCCCAGTGGAAAATGAGAGAGAGCTAAGGTAACCTCTCATGGTGCGTTGCACTGTTGTTTGAGTGTCTCTTCATTAAGCATTACTTATGCTTGCGTTGGCACTTTAACACCTGAACGGCTTATTGCTATATCTTTTGGAAAAATTCTGTAACCAAGTTATTAATTTTTTAATACGATTCCCTACCCAGATTGAACTGATATGAGAAAATAACTCTTATACATATTTATTAGTTTATATTTGACGTGTTCTTATGGTTTATTCTTAGTACAAGTATACTGGTGGTTTGCTTTGGGATTTAATGGCACTTGGGTGACGCACTCATGAGTAGTTATTTTGTTATGTGACAGTGTGCGCCATATCCAGTACTGCTTGCTTTCCTGCTTTTTTTTTTCTTCCACCATTAATTTATATATTTCATGAGATTTGCTCGCTTCCAATACTAGTTTTATGTGTAGTTAATGAAAACAACCCAAATATGTTTTGAATCCAAACAATATACAACTTTTTTTTAACCTCTGGAATGATTTTGCATTTATATTTGTGAATGTGTTCATTAAGTTGTTTCTACAGTCATTGCTGAGTGCAATTGGTGAAATAAAAGCTACATAAAAATTCAGGCAATGCTCTTAATAAATGAACTTTAAAGGATGTGTTTGGAAGTAATTAAAACTTTGTCCATGTTAGAATCAGTTTTTTTTTTTTTAAAAAAAAGCTAAATCTTCTGATAGCTGCTTAAGTTTATTTTGAAAGCTAGCAAAAACACTCCAATAAGGAAGAACTTAATTCTTCATTTGCAACAACTCAAATGGACTAAGATTAGGCAAAGATGCAATACTGGTTTGGATTGCTTTGATAAAGAATCAAGATCAAATGTGCCCAGCTGGTGACCTGATGAATGGCTGTGTGGCAAAACTGTATAAAGAATAAAATGATGCTGCTGTTAACTTGGCACTTTAAAGAAAGGGATGTACAGGCAAACTGATGTAGAAAACACCTCCTATCTTTCTTGGTTTTATAAAGAATAAAAAAGTCATGAGACTGTGGTAGAACAGAAAATTTCTGCTCCACAAAGAATCTGTTAACTATGGCGTCTTTTAGCTACAAAGTATAATTTCATCTGCAAAGGAGGATGAAAATTGATGCTAATGGGTAGGAATCATTTTTTCCTTTTGTTGTTTTTTGTTCCAAGAGTACAAGATAGCTTCAATTACCAATAATAATATAAGGTCTGTCTTCCAACTACTAGTAATTACCACAGGCTTTTAAAGTTTTGCTCTACTGTTAAATAGCACAATTTAAAATGAATTATACTTGTGCTTTTCTTCTGCGATAATTAAGCTAGGGTATACCAACTAACGAGCAATTAAGTCAAATTATCCAGTTGGTTGTATCCCATTAGAGTACAAATTTCAAATACTGATTGTACTACAATATGGCACAGGAATTTATTTTTTCAAATTTGGTCTTAGTAACTAACTTGAGTGAACAACTGGAAACGGATGCAGGAAAAATAATATTATGTAAGGCCAATGCTGTTGGACCCTGCCTGCATCGCTTACTGGTTTGGTAGCCTTTTGTACAGATGTGAGGGTAAAGGCAGGAGGGAGTGAGCCACTGGACAGCAGAGGAGGTTGCAAGGTCTGGAGGAGAAAGGGGAAAGTTGTGGTTCCTGTTTGCTGTGGATATTACAGCAGCTTACAGCACAGATTAAATAATGGAATGGCTCTGAAAGGCATAAGTTTCTCCAGAGCCTCACAAGTGCCGAAGTCAGTCCCCTTCTGGATCTGAGCTTAGTGCATTCTTCAGAGAGGACTGGGTCCTCCAGGTTTCATAATTAAAAGCTTAATAGGGACTGGGGCTGGCTCTGTAACCAAACCAAAACTGAGCAGCATCTGTGATGTAAAAAGTCACATCTTAGTGGCCACGTTTCCTCAGCAGCGCCAATGTGTATGAATTGCAGGTGCATGGGGGTGAAGTCAGATGAAAAATGAACATCTGAAGAGATATGACATAGGTAGCACAGCTGCCACCAGAAGTGGCTACAGGCTGTCTGTAAACAAAGCAGTTATGGGGCAAAAATTATTTTAAAAACAAATCTTAAATATGCTTGCTCCCATGTTAACAGTGCTATTTACACTTGGATTCAGCACAGCAGTCAGGCGAGCCTAAATAAATAGCTGTGTTGCTTGACATTACCTCACTTGAGCTACAATTGCACCCCCCTCAGTTGCTTCATGACATACAGGTTCAAAATGGCTCTCTTCTGAGTTCTTTTTAAAACAAAGGGACAAAAGCTTTTCCTCTTGTACCGAGGTTGATGAAAAACAGACAAATGGGCTGTTCAGAAAAATTACCTGCCTTGCTTGCATCCCAGCCCTTGTACTGTTTCAGTAAGGTCATCAGATTTGTTCTCTGAGGGCAACTGGCACAAAAACTGGTGTAGAGAGGCCTTGGTGCTTCGCTGGGTGTGATAGTAGGTTGGCAAAGGAGATGGGGCTTCCAGTACTACTTCTGTTAATGAGTTAATATATGTTGGTGATGAGGGGGCTGATGATTTTACCTCTTCTGTGTCCATTCCCTTTTATCTAGATAGACAATATTTTTACTTATCTATCAGGCTAAAAGGAAATGGATACAGGAGAGGTAAAAAAGATTAATCCCCACGTCATGGGGTATATCATGGGGGTCATGCAAAGTCCTTGGCTTTAAAAAAATTTTGGCTGCATTTTTGCAGTAAGTAAAATAAGCTTGTCCCTTAGGCACTATGATTCAAAAAGCTAATAACCTTGGAAAGATTTATATTCTTGTTACAGTGAGAGCAGTAAATCTGGACATTCTTTTTCAGGTTTTTAATTTCCTTGCGTAGGTTTCAAAGGCAGTGCTACACGTCATATTTTCCTGAGGTGGGAAAAATTCAAGGTTCTGAAGTCGTAGAAGCAATATTCTTTAAACTTTCATCCTTCCAAGGAGCTTGAGGAGTTTCAGGTTCTTTGAGGTCACCAGCTTTAAAACAGAGGCAAATCGTTCAGAAAAGTCAAGTGTACTTCAGCAGAACAAGCGGGTTTGGTTATTTTCTTGACTGGCTTAAATGGTTTTGGCAGTTGTTGAAGGACTGTAGTTTATTGAAAGGGAGAAAATGACTGTTCTCTACCCAGAAATTTTGTCCATTTAATGGGATTTTAAGTGCAAAATGTGAGATGGGAAAAAGTGGCAGTGGATGTGAAGAACTGGAGAATTACCAGTGTAGCACTTTATCTCCCCTTAAATATGTTTATCTGAAAGAAATAAAAATGGGTATCCAAGATCTTTAGCATTATGTAGTTATTTAAGAATGTGTCTATCAAACAAAATCTGTAAAATACTAAGGACAAGATTAATATAATTAATCTTGTTTAATGATTGTTCCCTTTAGCCATTTTGACATATCAAATACCATCGTACCGCACAAGACATTAAATGCTTCTTGGCTTCATGAATGCTTTTTTCTTTAAATGATTCTGTAAGTTGTTTTTTTTTGTTTCTTGATATGAGGAAATACCCCATGAACACTGTGTGTTCAAGGCATGGACAGAGCCCAATAACTGACACTAAGGAGAAAATCTGTGAATTAGTCATGTGAATGTGCATACCAATGGCAGCTCTACCACAAGTCTGAAGTGTAAATGAGAATTCTAAGAATAGGAGTGAGGAACATTACCTTAAAATTAAGGAGGTAACCTGATCTCTGAAGAGGGGAAAAACAGGTTTGTTTTACAGCAAACATTGTTCAAAGGCAGCGTTCCTGCAGTAGACAATTCATCTGGGACACAAAACATTTGGTTGCATGTGTGCACAAACTGCTAATAAAGGAAGTATATTAAAATAGCAAATGAATTCAAAGTTACTGTCTATTCCTTTTAACTGGATTGCAACTGTTATCACTGAATTTTGAAGTCAGTTGCTGGAACACTAAACTTCCTGAACCTCTTACAACTTCTGGCTTTTTTTTTTTTTTCTATGTATAAAGGAAATTCTGTCAGTATGATTTTTTTGTTTGTTTGTTTGTTTTTGAATTAGAACATATAATACTTAAAAAGAATCACAACAATTTGGGCCTGTTTGAGCAGAGCTGGACTAGATGATCTCCAAAGGTCCCTGCCAAGGTCCCCACCAGCTTCGACCCTCTGTGATTCTGTCATAAAGAAATGCACTTCTTCACGCTGTATAACACAGTGTGTATTCTGATATACCCCTGTTGCATCTGCAGACAAGTAAGCAGACAACATACGTTTAACATAAGGGTATTTGATAACTACCTGTCATGGGTTGCCAAAAATGTTTTCAGTGAACTGCCTTTTGAGTGATGCTTGTATTTTAACAGACTGAGTTCTGCAGAAAGCATCTTCCTCAAAATAACTCTGAAAATAACAACAATAATAAAGAGTATTGGAGGTTTGAGAGTGTAATTTTCCTGGTGTTTCAACAAGAGTTTTTTCTCATTGAACATGTTGATAGAAACTGTGACTTAGTCCTGTTTCTAGCCTTTTTTTGTTGATTCCTGATTTCTTTTTTATAGAGAGGGCTGCCATCTCCTTTCCTGTACCACTGCAGCCTGTGTGGGTAGGGGCTGCAGGAGGCTGGCTGGTGGGAAGGATGTTTGGACTCTGAGAACCCTGCCGTAGATGGAAGGGGAAATGAGCAAGCAGAAGAAGGCAAGCTGTGAGAAGGAGGATTTTGCTAGAGTGTGGACTTTGTTTTGGTTCAATTATGTGCTGATGAATGTTCACAGAAATACCAAATGAATGTTGTACACAGCTAATGGATTGTGTTCCGTGAGATGACAAAGAGCAATAGGTGTATTTTTTTGGATGGCTGCATGGCAAATGCATTTGTTTTAGATAACAACCAGTGGTTTCCATGGGGATCATCCTTCTGATTTTTAAAGGTATTATTAAGAATCTCTTACCTAGTTTGGATTACTGCTAAGAGCTATTACTTCAAAACTATGTCAGCTGTTGATGGCTGAATCAACACTTTGCCTCTGGCAGTGAAACCTGAGGGGGGTACAGCTTGGGGAGAGAAATCTTTTGCTGCTTTGAATCAAAAATCACGCACCCTGATAACATTTAATGCTCAGGGAACATTGAACGTTACTCCTTGCAAATACAGTGAACTTAAAATGCCATAGAGGCTTGAAGAGTGTTTTCTGGGCAGCGTGACATGTCAGACTGTTCTTGTATTAATTTTCTTAGTGTAATTCTGTGCAACTTCATGTACTGTGTGGCTGCTTGTCTTTGATATTTCTCAGAAAAATGTAAGGGTTAACTAGAACCAATCATCCTTTCAATCTGAGTACGGTGGAATTAGTGCATGGAGATTTTCTTGAATATTGACATTTATGATAAAATAAATGTTTGGCAGGTATTATATATGTTTGTTTCTAATGTGAGAAGAGCTACTTCTCATGCAGTATTCTCTTTTAGTATTTCCTATTCCTCTTCTTTACCTGGAGAAATTTTCAAAGGCACAAAGAAGCTAGATACATTTCTCCTCATTCAGTCTGTATTGATAAGGTTGCCAGCCAATGTCAGATGTAGTAAGGGTGATTTGTAGGTTTGGCTCATTCTGTGAGAAGACAAAAGATACTTTTTGAAATGAAAAGCACTTTTTATTCTTTCAGTGTTGGAGTTTCGTGCAACCACTATGGGATACGCTTTGTCACATGTGATCCTTATAAATGATGCACGTATCCAGGTCAGTATTGACTTGCAGGTAAACAGCCAGATGCTACATTTTCCAGCTGCTTGTTCACCCTAACTTTCCCTGGATGTGTCTCAGCTAACCAATGCCAATCCTGTGTAGTTCATCGACTCTTAATCCAAGGTTATGTAGCACCGGGCCAGTTCTCCAGCAGAAATACTTCAGAGAAGAACCCATGGTGAAAACAACAGCTTTGCCCACTGTGAGGACATGCAACAGCTTAATACAGTTGTACCCCACAGGGAATATCGTTATTAGATTAGCGACTTGGAGTTCAACAGTGAATGACTAATACATGTAGAACAGCAAGGTGGCTCTGCACACTGTGAGAAGATGCAGAGTGCCTTTGCTGTAATGCTTGTTGAACTACCTTGTTGCCTGGAACATTGTTATCCTCTTCCATGGAAAGGAGTAGCTTCTGAAAGGTGAGAAGGAACAAAGTGTGAAATGCATGCTGTCTGTTCTTAAGCTTCTTAATACTTGATGCTATACAAAGTTTCTGGTGTAATTTTTTCACTGTGTGGCTTTGAGTTGCATAAAGGGAAATACTTGATTAAAAAGTATCAGCAGAAAGAGCTACTAGCTTGTGCTGAAGCTGATCTAGTTCATCAGATCAGAGGGACTTAGAAATATGCAAATTACTCGTGGTTGCAAGTGAGGGGGGTGGAGGGAGAATGTTACCCTGAAGGATATTCACTCATTAATTTTCCATTGCCCCAAGTGGACACTTCTGCCTTATTACTTTTTCGCCTTTAAAGTTCTGACTTTCTCTGAAGAGATCTTCCTTATCTTAGAACCAGTGTTTTGTATGCTTTAGTTTTTCCATTTCTGTCTAGGATCAATCAGTGTCAGAGCTAATGTTGTGTCCTTGTGGCTCTGGTGATGTATAAATGACAATATGACATAATTTGTAGAAGTAATTCAGCAGCTGAAAATCTAGAATCTTGAATCAAGCTTCTCTGTAGGACCCTGACGAGTAGCTCAGGAGTTCTCTAGCGGCTTCACAGAATCACTGAAAAGTCTAGGTTGGAAGAGACCTACAAGATCACTGAGTCCAACCTCTGACCTAACACTAACAAATCATCCCCTAAACCATATCCCTAAGCTCTACATCTAAACGTCTTTTAAAGACCTCCAGGGATGGGGACTCAACCACTTCCCTGGGCAGCCTATTCCAGTGCCTAACAACCCTTTCTGTAAAGAAGTTCTTCCTAAGATCCTACCTAAACCTCCCCTGGCGCAACTTTAGCCCATTCCCCCTCATCCTGTCACCAGGCACGTGGGAGAACAGACCAACCCCCACCTCGCTACAGCCTCCTTTCAGGTACCTGTAGAGTGTGATAAGGTCGCCCCTGAGCCTCCTCTTCTCCAGGCTAAAGAGTCCCAGCTCCCTCAGCCGCTCCTCGTAAGACTTGTTCTCCAGACCCTTCACCAGCTTCGTAGCCCTTCTCTGGACTCGCTCAAGTACCTCCACGTCCTTCTTGCAGTGAGGGGCCCAAAACTGAACACAGTACTTGAGGTGCGGCCTCACCAGAGCCAAGTACAGGGGGACAATCACATCCCTGGGCCTGCTGGCCACGCTGTTTCTTATGCAAGCCAGGATGCTGTTGGCCTTCTTGGCCACCTGAGCACACTGCTGGCTCATATTCAGCCGACTGTCAACCAAAACACCCAGGTCCTTCTGTGACAGGCAGCTTTCTATCCACACATCTCCCAGCCTGTAGCTCTGTTTGGGGTTGTTGTGCCCCAGGTGCAGGACCCAGCACTTGGCCTTGTTGAACTTCATACCGTTGGCCTTGGCCCATCAGTCCAGCCTATCTGGATCATCTTGCAGAGCCTTCCTACCCTCAAGCAGGTCGACACACGCACCTAACTTGGTGTCGTCTGCAAACTTACTGAGGGTGCACTCGATCCCCTCATCCAGATCATTGATGAAGATGTTAAAGAGGACTGGCCCCAGTACCGAGCCCTGGGGGACTCCACTAGTGACCGGCCTCCAACTGCATTTGACTCCATTCACTAAGACTCTCTGGGCCCGGCCATCCAGCCACCTCTTAACACAATGAAGCGTGCGCCAGTCCAAGCCATGGGCAGCCAGTTTCCTGAGGAGAATGCTGTGGGGAACGGTGTCAAATGCCTTACTGAAGTCAAGGTAGACCACATCCACAGCCTTTCCCTCATCCACTAAGCGTGTCACCTTGTCATAGAAGGAGATCAGGTTTGTCAAGCAGGACTACCCTTCACAAACCCATGCTGACTAGGCCTGATCGCCTGCTTGCCCTGCAACTGCCGCATGATGACGCCCAGGATAATCTGCTCCATGAGCTTCCCTGGCACTGATGTTAAACTAACAGGCCTGTAGTTCTCCGGGTCTACCCTCCGGCCCTTCTTGTAGATGGGCGCCACATTTGCAATCCGCCAGTCAAGTGGGGCCTCCCCCGATGGCCAGGACTGCCGATAAATGATGGAAAGCGGCTTGGCCAGCTCTTCCGCCAGTTGTCGCAGTACCCTCGGGTGGATCCCATCCGGCCCCATCGACTTGTGCACATCCAAGTGCTGTAGCAGGTCGCCAACCATCTCCTCGTGGATTGTGGGGGCCACATTCTGCTCCCCATCCCCTTCCACCAGCTCAGGGTACTGGGCGTCCAGGGAGCAACTGGTTTTGCTGCTAAAGACTGAGGCAAAGAAGGCGTTAAGCACCTCGGCTTTTTCCTCATCTCTGGGAACTAAGTTTCCCCCCGCATCCAGTAAAGGGTGGAGATTCTCCTTAGTCCTCCTTTTGGTATTGATGTATTTATAAAAACATTTTTTGTTGTCTTTAACAGCAGTAGCCAGATTGAGCTCCAGACAAGCTTTGACCTTTCTAATTTTGTCCCTGCACCACCTCGCAACATCCTTGTAGTCCCCTGAGTGGCCCGCCCTCTTTTCCAAAGATTACAAACGCTCTTTTTTCTCCTAAGCTCGATCCACAACTCTCTATTCAGCCAGGCCAGTCTTCTTCCGTGCCGGCTCGACTTTGGGCACATGGGGACAGACTGCTCCTGAGCCATTAGGATTTCTTTCTTGAAGCCTTCCTGGGCTCTTCTGTCCTTCAGAACCACCTCCCAAGGGACTCTGCCAACCAGTACCCTGAACAGCTTAAAGTCAGCCCTCCGGAAGTCCAAGACAGAGGTCTTACTGGTCCCCTTCCTGCCTTCACCAAGTATTGAGAACTCTACCATTTTGTGGTCACTCTGCCCAAGACAGCCCCCAACCACCACATCTCCCACCAGTCCTTCTCTATTAGTAGACATCAAAACACTAATATAGAGAGCCACTCCACCACCCCTTCCATGCTGCCTGTCCCTTCTGAAGAGCCTATAGCCAGGCATGGCAGCACTCCAGTCATGAGAGTGGTCCCACCATGTTTCCGTGATGGCAACCAAGTCATAGCCTGAGTGCTGCACAATGGCTTCCAGCTCCTCCTGCTTGTTGCCCATGCTGCATGCATTAGTATAGATGCACTTCAGCTGAGCCTTTGCCTTCTCCCCCAGCCTAGCCACTGTTCCCCCGGCACACCTCCAACAGGCTTTGTTTCTTCCCTGTCCCCCTTCTTACCTAGTTTAAAGCCCTCTCAATGAGCCCTGCCAGCTCCTGGGCCAGGATCCATTTTCCCCTTGGGGACAGCTGGGACCCGTCTGCGGCCATCAGGCC
>CM021769.1:37743241-37861424 GCA_011076525.1 Nettapus auritus
GTAGGGGCAGGCTGACAGATAGGGCCCTCCCTTCCCCTGAGAAGGGAGTCGCCCACAACAATCACCCTCCTTTCCTTTTTGGTGGGAGCAGTCCTGAGGCTTGAAGCAGACTTCCTCGCCCTAGGCTTCCTGGGTAAACTTCCTTCCACACCCTCGTCCACTGCTCCCCCGAGCTCCAGGGCCTCAAACCTGTTGCATATGGGCACCTGGGAAGGTGGGGCAGGTGGTGGTGGGGGGGGCATTTCCTGCATCTTGGAGCAGGGACCTGTCTCCATTCCTCCTCAACTCTGAGGTCCCCTCCCTCTGCCCAACAGCGACCGGGCAGTGGGTCCACCCCCACGTGGGGAATCTCACTCCGGAGCCTCTCCTTCGGGCCTTGCAGGGAGTTGCTCCACCAGTCTATCTCCCGCTCGCACTCCCTGATGGCCCTCAACCTCTCCACCTCCTCCTTGAGCTCTGCCACCAGGCGGACCAGGTCGTCCACCTGCTCGCACCTCACGCGCACGGTGTCTCTGCCTCCTTCAGACGGCAGCAGCAGGCTCTGGCACTCCCTGCACCCAGAGACCTGAACTGCCGCATTCTGGAGCGGGCAGTCTGCCTGGGTGCCTACAGCCTTTCTGGCGCTCGCTCGCTGCCTAGCGAGGACCACGGCGGCCCAGCGAGTGCCAGACAGCCGTTAGGTGAGGTGTTCTTGTGGGCGGGATCGCCCTGCCCTCCCTGCTCGCGCTGCCTGCGCCAACTGCCGCGCCCCGCCCTGTTTGCCCGTCCTGGTCGCTCGCGCTCCCCAGGGGCTGCCTTGGAGCGGCCGGGAGGGGGCGCTGCTGGCTCCGCCTCCGCCTCGTCACGTCCCTCACAGGGCTGCCGGCTCGTGGCGGCTCCCTCGGCTGCCTCGAGTGGCCTCGAGGCCGGGAAAAGAGCCCTGCCTGTCCCGATCCCCTGCTCCGCTGCCGAGCGCGTCTGCCCCGGAGCCGATCGCCTCGGCAAGTGAAGAATTGTTTTAAAACCCTCTGATTTTTTTTTTTTTTTTTTCTTCTCCATTTGTAATCATTCTAATGGAAGTGAAACTTGCTTTGGAAGTAAGGTTATAAAATCAATGCAGTTCAAACCAGGTGAAAGATTTTAATTAAAAACAAATACAGCTTCTCCACTACTGCAGGGCATCGTAGTAATATGTTTTTAATGTGTGAACAGTACTTCTTTAATAACTGGGAAGTTAGATTTTTTGAAAGCCAGCGATTTGGCTGACTGCTTATCTCTTAGTAACTGGAAGTTTTAAATACAACTGATTGAATACTGCCTTTTGAATATATTGTGAAGCTGAAAGCACCTGCCAAAACCATATGATGATTCCATTCTTTAAAGTACATCAGCTTGTAAATACGCAACTCAATATTTTGTCAGCTACCCAAAAGGAATTGGCATAAGACACGTGACACAGTATGTAGAAAATTGAATTGCAAATTACATTTAAATACTGCAGACCTAAATAGTATGTCTGTGAGGTAGATTTCAAAGTTAATACTGTATGCTCTTATTGGAGATGGTGCATGAAGGCTACTGTTTTATCAAGAAACTAAACTTGTCTTTCTGATATTTCTTGTTACTTCCCTGTTTTCGTTTATACACATTGGCCACTTGAGCAATATATTCTTGCTGGCATTTTGGTTATGTGTGCAATTATAGGGAAACTCTACTCATCAAATAAAAGCTTGGTAGTGTGTTTTTTTTAATTGGTTAGAAAAATCAAGCTAAGGAATTGTCAGCTGCGAGGGACTGCAGCTGCTTTTTCATGTCTCAATGAGCAGTGTAAGATGTTCTCTCATTGTGTGTATTGTTTACCCTACCAAAACACTAAAATCTGACAGTCTCATAAATCAATTATACTTCAACTTAGGAGCTTCCGATGTCAGTAATACATGTTGTTGACAATATGCAGTTGTTGATGTAGTCTGTGGTAAGAACGATTCTTCTTTCAGGTAGGAAGCTAAACTCCACTATGTGTGCTGCCCAGCTGCAGCAGAATAAATAAATGGGGTTGTCTTGTCAAGCAGTGCTTTTTTGCCGGTAGCTATATTTTGGTTGACCTTGTGGTACTACACAGTGTGTCTCCAGGAGAA
This sequence comes from Nettapus auritus, assembly GCA_011076525.1. Taxonomy (NCBI): domain Eukaryota; kingdom Metazoa; phylum Chordata; class Aves; order Anseriformes; family Anatidae; genus Nettapus; species Nettapus auritus. The sequence goes on from CM021769.1 coordinate 37,745,359, forward strand.
ATAAAACCAAGGAGAATCATATTTTACCACTATGATACTGGCCTTTACTATGGAGTTGCTGCTAGTGTGAAACAACTACCTTACACATGAGCTATGCACTGAGCAAAGCTGTGTAATTTGGCTAGTGCTGAGAATTTTACAAATTCACTGATCATTTGGGCCAGTTTTTGCCTAGCGCACAGTGGACTGGCTAACAAAGAATGATTCCAGTACTTCTTCAGTAGGAAGACTTGAACATAGTTTAATCAGTTGCGCAACTGAGCTATTACATTTTATTTTTGTCCTGGATCTGCTGCCTGGCAAGATGATTTACTCTCTATTGCCTAGTGCCCTATGGAAAGAGGCATTTAAAAAACCTCCATTAGAATTGATTAGCTAGGGCATAGTATCATCAAGAGATGCATGTTCCACTTGAGAATTTTCTCCATTTAAAAACTCTGACTGATTACTAGAGGGAGTCTTATAGAATATGTTTGCTTCCTTTTCTTTGTCAGATAATTTCATAAAAGGGTGAATGCTTTCTGAAAGTAACTCTGATGCCTTGTAAGTTTACAAAGAATGCTTGTCATCCCCCTGAGAAGACTTTGTATGTTTTTATGCTGCTTTTATGATGTATATGTGACAAACATTTAGATGAAACATAAGGCAGCTTTCAGTTTTAATTGAACAAAGTGCTTAGAAATGCATGATCTGCACACATCCTTAAAAATAGCTTAATCTGGCTGCCTTGTTGCGTTCCAATTTTGACATGCTTTAAAAGTCTGTGTTTCCCGTTGCTGTCAATGAGTCTTCAAATGCTGTGTCTGGAGACAGCACTTAAAAAATATGAAGTTATAGGTGCTGGAGCCTGAGCCAAAACCCTGTCTGTGCAGGCATAGGTGGAAAGCTGGGACAGGCTGTGTGTGTGCCCTGCTCAGCTGTGCTAGCAGAGATCCTCCCCAGCACTGCACCATAACCCCTCCTCTGCCTGGGTACCACAAAGTGCCTGCCACAGTGTCTGATCATCCCGAGAGTTTGCTGCCCCTTGTGCATCGCCTGCCTTGGGAGAGAAGAGACAGTGCCAGGGCGATGGGGGGCTGAGGAGAGAAGGGGCTGCCTGCCTCTTTTCCCAAGTAGCACTCTTTCAATATATATTTATATTTTATTTTAAAGCAAATAGCTTGCTAAAGACAGTTTTTTTTGTTTTTTGTTTTTTGTTTTTTTTTTTTTAAAGGAGACATAAAATCCTGCATTGTGAGTTTTTTATGACATCTTGGTACACGGTAGGAGTGGCCCAGAGCTGCCAGAACACTGCTACTTGCACTCTTGTGCTGCTGTGAATTAAAATCACAGAGAAATTTGGGGTGGAAATTTTGTTTCTGTGATGTGGTATTTCTTCCTGAGATCTGGATAAAGTAAGATGATGAGGTAAAAACTGTGTTTTAGCTAATGCTGGGTACTTCTGATTCCTGTCTTTTTTTCTGATTCCTGTCCTCTTTGAAACAGATGTGTAGGGCTTGAATATCCAAAACAGTGGGTTGCATTCATTGTGTTCTTTAGTGAAGTTATGTGCATAGAGTCTTTTTTTTCCCGTCCTGTTTGTTTAATGGCATAATATTATATATATTCAGAATCTCTTGGGGGGGAAAAAACATCAAATTTCTTCTGGATGTGGCTTCACAGTGGCCTTTCTGTGTCATTACATTGGCCAGTGGAAGGAAAAGCAAGCTGCTGTGATCCACTTACAGAGACACAGATTAATAGCACATCTATATTTTTTTGCTTACAATGTATTTGTCTGTTTTAAAAAATGCAGTAATTATTAAAATATAAGCACCGTAGCAGACTTATGAATTTGGATGCACAGGATCACTCACTTCATGTGTGAGTCAACATAAGCACCTGAAAACATAATTTGGATGTTCTGCCTAGGCACTTGCCTCTGAAAGTCTCCAATTATTCATTACTGGTAATTGGGCGGAGGTGACTGGGGTGTAATTGATGTTTTTCCAACCTCCTGACCTACCAAGCCACTGGCCATGACACAGACCTCTTGGCCTGAGCAGTGTGGTGTTTCAAATCAGTGACTCCTGGCCAACTTCAAGCAGGTGCATTTTATTTGCAATACTAGGGAATAATCAGAGCTGTTAAAACTAATACTGTTTTTTTTTTTTTTTTTTTTTTTTTTCGGGGGGGGGGGGGTTTGTTGTTCATTTGGTTAGGTTTGTTTACTTTGTTATCCTTCCTGTCTCCACTCACAGGTAACATCATGGTGCTGTGGTCAACTTGCAGAACATCGGTACTTAAGTCTGTAACAAACCGATTCATAAAGAATTTGGCCTGCTCGGGGATTTGTGCCAGCCTATTTTGTGTGCCTTTTGACATTGTTCTTAGTGCCAGTCCACACTGCTGCTGGTGGATCTACACGATGCTCTTCTGCAGAATTGCCAAGTTTCTGCACAAGGTCTTCTGCTCAGTGACCATCCTCAGTTTTCCAGCCATTGCTCTTGACAGGTAAGAGGTCAAACTTGCCAGGGTGGTAATCCTTGATTTTTTTATTTTTTTTTTCCTTCCTTCCATTTTTCTCACTCATGATACTCTTTTCTTCCCTTTCATTTTAGTCTTGTAAACACTCTTGAGTGTTGTTTTATGCTGTTACTGGCACAGGTTGCCCAGGGAGGTGCTGGAGTCTCCTCCTTGGAGATCTCCAAAAGCCACCTGGGCACCCTGCTCTGAGTGGCCCTGCCTGAGCAGGGCTTGGACCAGGTGGGCTCCAGGGGGCACTGCCAGCCTCAGGTAGGTTGTCCAACAATTTCAATTTCCAAATCTATTTTTCTTTAAGAAAAATAAAATGAAATAAAGTCCCCCGTTAATACAATCAGAATTATTTCAGAGGAATTTTATATGTAGAACAGAAGTCTAAAACAGAGGTGGTCCTTTGGACTGCATAAATGTTAGGATTCCATTAACTTTCCTTATTATTATTAGCTGTCATTGGTCCCACCTAAATATATGGCTCTATCATGTGGAGAGTGACTAAGGTATTTTTAAGGAAGGGTAAAGACTGTTGTAATACAACTTATATTTTTAAAACAGTGTATTTATATACCTTAGATAAAATTGTTAGTCTGTTAACATGTCTCACTGCAGAAAGCTAGCTCTACAAAAACAAAGCTAATTAATTGGTAAGTCTCTTAGTAACTTGGTAAGTACAGTATCGTTACCTATAATGCATACCAGTATTGCCACTGGAACAGTTATAATTTGGCCTTTCCTAGTGAAACTTTTGTGATCTTACTAATAAAAAACACAAGTTGTTGCTGCTTATGAGGATAAGAGTAAAAGGTTAGGTCTCCTGTGGAAAGTCTGTGAGCTTAAAAGTTCACAGCAGTAAGCAAACAGTGACTCAGTAAATGAAAATTTGATGTCAGAGATGTGTGGTGTTTTTTTAACATTCACAGAACATTCAGTGTTTGACTAATCTTTTTCTCAGGGCGTTGCCAGCCAGAGCATGTGCAAAACAAAACTCCATTTTACTTCCAGTAGGTGCATATAATTTGTAGCCAACAGGTGTTATTATCCAAATATAAAGGGAAAACCATCAGTAGCTATTCACATTAACTATGTCTGGCCTTCCACAGCTTTATAACTATATCTCTGTCACATATTCTGAGCGTTTGTGCTGTGTGCAATATACTGTTCAGTGCACAGGTAGAAAAGTTATTTTTCATAATAATGTTTATGCACATTGACGTGATTTTTTTTTCCACCATTAATGGGATCCTGAAGTGCAAATATTAATTTTTTTTCTACAAAGAGGCCTTCAAAGCCAGACCTGAGTTTCTTTTCTGTCATAGCAGGTAGTCAGTTGGGTATTTGGCAGCATTATGCTCAGACAGCTCATGAGAGGCTTCACACAAATGCTATGCTTGTTCTGAACCATACCCTTTGCATTGTATAAGTTACATGTTTTTGTTTGTTTGTTTGTTTGTTTTCCCCCAACAGGTACTATTCTGTTTTATACCCTCTGGAAAGAAAAATATCTGATGCAAAATCCCGAGACCTGGTTATCTACATCTGGGCCCATGCAATAGTGGCCAGCATTCCGGTATTTGCTGTGACCAATGTGTCTGATATTTATGCCATGTCCACCTGTACCGAACCCTGGAGCTACTCCCTTGGCCACCTGATCTACGTCATTGTCTATAACATCACCACTGTGATTGTACCAGTGGCTGTGGTATTTCTCTTCATGATTCTTATTCGTAGGGCACTGAGTGCCAGCCAGAAGAAAAAAGTCATCATAGCTGCCTTAAGGACCCCTCAGAATACAATTTCCATCCCTTATGCCTCCCAGCGAGAAGCTGAGCTTCATGCCATGCTGCTTTCTATGGTTATGATATTTATTTTCTGCAGCGTTCCCTACGTGACTCTGGTGGTTTACCGCACCATACTCAATGTTTCAGATATTTCAGTCTTCTTGCTCCTCACTGCCATTTGGTTGCCCAAGGTCTCTTTGCTAGCCAATCCTTTGTTATTTTTAACTGTTAACAAATCTGTACGGAAGTGCTTAGTGGGGACAATAGTACAGCTGCACCAAAGGTATAGCAGGAGAAACATTGTCAGCTCGGGTGGTGTTGCAGATGCTAATCTGGAGCCCAGTGTCCGTTCAGGGAGCCAGCTTCTGGAGATGTTTCACATTGGGCAACAACAAATCTTCAAGCCAACAGAGGATGAGGAGAATGAAACTAAATCCATTGGCTCCGGTGACTTTCAGCAGAAAGAAATACCTACCACCAGTTTAGAGGTAGAAGAGACTTTGGTTCGCAAATTTGCACCACAGATGATTGCAGACTCTGCAGCTCAGGTAGCGCCAGCTGTGCCCACTGAAGCTGATATGGTAAATGACAAGTATTCCATGCAGTTTGGTTTTGGACCCTTTGAGCTGCCTCCACAGTGGCTCTCAGAAAACCGGAACAGTAAGAAGCGACTCCTGCCTCCTTTGGGGAATACCCCTGAAGAGCTAATCCAGACAAAGCAGCCTAAATGTAAAGCAGAAAGAAAAATCAGCAGAAACAATAAAGTCAGTATCTTTCCCAAGGTGGATTCTTAGGAAGAATAGGAGCTTTAAGTGACAGATGAAGGTTACCTTCTGTTAAATGTGTGATCCCATGGATCTTTGTTGTGCTTAAATTTGTTACAGGCTGATTTTTTTGTGCCAAATACAATTAAAGCAAACAAAAGGAAACACACACACAAGTGTTCTTTATTAACGTGTTTTCATGAAAATAATATATTGAAAGATGGTGATTCTTGATTTTATTTGTGAAATACCTACAATAATACATTCCTGATTAGCTTTCAAAAATAGACATGGCTTTGGGAATGCTTTTCTTATGACTGAAGAATGGAAATGTGGTTGTTTGTTGGAGGGGACCCTTTTATTCAAATGGACTGGCTATCAAAGAAGCTTAATAGGAAAGGCTTTAGGGAGTACAAGAGAATGCAAAATGGATAAGACCAAACCTCGTGTAAACAGACACAGCCAGCTTCTGCACAATTCATTAATGAAATAAGATGGACTTCTAAGTACATCTATTATTAAGCCAAATTCTCAAATCAATGTTAAAATAAAACTTGCTGGACTCTTGCACAAATTAGTTACCAATTATCTGTTGAACTAAACTTTTTTAAAACTTAAAACTATATTTTGGCTTAAAAATTCAGCAAATTTAAGGATATCCAAATTGTCTTGTGTGTCACAAACCTGATAAAAAGATCCTGAAATACCATTTATTTTTTGAAAAACGTAAGTTCTTGTTTATTGGGGTCAGTATTTTTCCTGCATTGTCTCCAATCTAGCTTTTACTTCAAGCTCCAAGAATGTATGTGGCAAGGGCATAAATGTAACATTTTGATCCTGTGAAAAAGGACACAATGTCCCAACAGTGTTACATATGTGTTGTGTACATAAGCAATAGACTTGTATCTATTGTTGCACTCTGCTTGTTCTCTTACAGGAAAGCTAGCAAATGAAAGAAAAGGGTCAGAAATGCTAGTAGCCTTGTATTGAACCTGTTAAGCGAGGAAGCTGATAAAGGACTGCAAGAGGCAAGTTTTGCTAATGCTGTTGTTCAGTATTAAGAGGTGGGGAGGTTTTCCTTTTACCTTCACTGCTATAAATACCTATCCTCCTACTCCAATTTTCTCACAGATTAGACCACCCAGTGTTCAAACATGAGACTTCCAAATCTGGTGAATCAGAGTTGCACCATCCCTGGTATCAGCAGCCTTTCTCTGAGAGTTGATTGTACTGCAGCTTGCCCCCTGCATCATCACAGGCACATCACCTTGTCTATACTGTGTGAATTTTGAATTGTGTCAGTCTGTTAGATGACCTTGAAACTATTGTAACCCTGACATTTTAATCCGTGTTCAGTCGCAAGTAGTCTTTCCTTCTTTCTTATTGGCATTCACTGTTGTCTCAGTGGGTAGTTTCTGAAAAGCACAACTTAGTAATGCCCAGACACTGTGTGGTTTTCCTGTAGTTCAGCCCTTTGGTGCATGCTGGACCTTCACCTATTGTAACTGCCTGTTTATGAAAGTAGTTTTCTTTAAAGCATACTTTTAAAAAGGACAAGGTGAATTATCTTGCCAAGTTCACAGTAGCTTGCCAAATCCAGTTACTGTTGAAAGTGGACAAAAAAAAAAAATCTGCTGAAGCAAAATTTGGAGTTGTACCCGTTCTTCCTTTCATGTGTGTGAAGCAAGTCAACAGCTTCTGGTGGCTCTGAGGTGGTAGATTTCTACACGGTATTCAAAGCAAATGTTTTAATAAACATAATTAAAAAACAGTTTTGTAAATTACTGTGTAAATTATGTTTTTCCCTCTTTCCTCTCTGTTTTCAGTGCTGTTCACTTTTTGCTAGTTCAAGAACTTAGCTTGGGAGCGAGGAGCAGTCTCCCCAGCTGCCTTATCTCTTAGATGCAGAGATGAGGAGGCAGACCCAGTTTGCCCTGAATCAGACAGAAGAAATACTCTAGGAGAACGTGCTCTGTGACAGAGGTAGAGAAGTGCCATAGCAGACAGCCTTTTATCTAAGTACTGATAAAAATATTTTTGTTTGTTTTTCTGAAGTTACTGAAAACAGAATCTATTGAAAAAATCCCCCAAACATCAAAAGCAAAGTAGAAGTTATAGTTTCCTTATGAATTTTGATAAGATTCAATATTTATGGCTCACTTACACATAGATACTGGTGAAAGCTTCTGTGATTAATGAATGGATAAATGGCTACTCAGATCTGAACTTCCTTTAAGGAAAACAGACGTGGTCTTAGTTTTGTCCCTTTCACCTCTCATGTTGAATGAAATGCCAGTGATAAGTTTGAAGAGACAAATTCTATAGGATTGTTTTATATCTGGAAAAGCAACGGGTTTGTGTTTATTTTTATGATGGTTGAGACAAAAATATATTTTTATTTCAAATAGAACACATGTAAGAACTTGTGCACAGTTCTTTAACAGATTGTGTCTGAAGACATTGAAACCTTTCAGCTAGAAATTAATAAAGATCTTTTTTACACCTGAAGAATTAATTCAGAATGTAATAGTTGTTAATATTTTTGTCCCTCTTCCAACTGTTTATCCGTAAGAATTCTTAAGAGAAATGGAAAAAATACCCCCAAAGCACATCTTTGCATAGAACAAAACATCTGTGTAAGATTCATAGCATGGCCTCTGTAGAAAACTGTAATCAGAAAACAGTAATTCAGGAGACTCTTTATACAAGATGGAGTATTTGACTTGGAGAGTTTAATTTGTAACTTCACTGAAGGCAATGGTATCTTTGAGTCACTACTACCGTCTGTAGGCTTCTTCAAACAATTTCTACAGGGCTAACTGTTCTACAGCATTCAATATAAAAAAAAAAGTCAAAATAATGCAATAGGCAATTTTTTTATGTTGTTTGTTTTTTAACCACCAGAGGTGTTGGTAAGATATTCTTCTCCCTGATTATTGATGAAAAAAAATGAGGTACCAAGCAAAGCTGTGCAGATAGAAGAAAGGAAAGCCTGGTGTAATTTGGGCTGTGAAAATAGATCTAAGGGATAAATCTTACTACTGGAGAATTAACTTGTATGTACATAGGAGTGGTTCTCTTGTTCCTTATCTGTGAGGAGAAAGTGGGCTATATTTTTAAAGGAAAGCATAAGAAATAGCAAGTCAGATCCAATTCCTGAACATGTATTTATTAAAGCAAACCAGGGTTTCTCTGCTTAGTTGCTCTTCTGCATCCCTATGGCTAGACATAATGCACTGAGATGGTGGCTTACTCACAAAAATCCTTTGTGCACATTATGCAGTGTTCTTTCTTCTGTGCTTCTATTTTCAGTGAAACCCAGCCCTGTATGTCTTGCCTGGGTCGTGTCCTGTCCTTAGGCACTGTGAGGGCGTCATTGTCCCAGTGCCCTTGCGAGGGGGCGAGCGGACTCCAGCCCTCTGCACCCTGCGCAGGCAGACAGCTCAGCACAGCGCCAACCCTGCCGAGCTCCAGCCTCCTCAACCCGCTGCTTTCAAGCGGCAGCACAGAAGACGGCCTTGTCAAGGCAGGAAATTCGAAATGCGAATCAAAGAATGAAAATCTGGCTTTATTAAACACGATGGGAGTTTTACCGCTGACTCTGATTTTAGCATTTTAGTTCAGACTTTCCTCCTCGGCTGACCCGTTTCTATATGCTGCATCACTGTTGTTGATGGAGTGTACTGCAGAATGCTACCCATCCTCATGGTGTATTTCTGGAAAAGCTGGAATATGACCCAGAATTCCTGACTTTTTACCCTTGACTTGGTGCACACCAGTCCAGAGATGATAATTATTTGTCCTTTACAAGAAAAGGGTCTGTTTATTCCCCAAACATTTAGGAGAATTAATACAAACACTAGCTGTGCTCATCCTGCCCTCAGCAGTGCAACTGTTGCAGTCTACCTTAAAAATATTGCCTGTTGTAAAGGAAAGTTACTTCATGTGAGCATGCAAAGAAAATTTAGAATATCAAATATGTAGTAAGTAATAAATGAAGTCTTGGTAATTTACCCTCCTACATGTACAACAATGAAGGTAGTGTTTTGGCTACCTGTTCAGCAGAGAAGTATGAATACAAGCAGTACTAACAGGAAAAAAAAATCCTGAATTTCCCCCCTCATTTGTGTTTCTTCTTCATAGGATTAGGGAGAAAAGGATAAATGAATTCTGTTGCTATGGTGACTGTGTTCCGAGTTATCAAGACAGCTTGTCTAACTGCGTCTTCATGATGTTGTAACCTATCTTTTAGGATGAAAAGCACAGCTTGGAGTGCTTTTCTTGCTGTGCCCTTCCTAGGCACAGTTTTCTTCCATTCTTTTTTTCTTTTTAAATCCCCATCATGCTCCAGATAGGTCTCATTTATCATGGAACAAAACTGACACATTCCCCGAAAGGCAAAAAAGAAAATCACATCCCTTCTTAGACTTTACTAGTTCAAACTTCATTATAAATACACCACCATCGGTAATATTCAAAATTCTTTAATATTTAATAATCTCTACAAAAATCCACCTCTGAGTAGAGGACTGAAGACTGCTGTGTCGTGATTGGTATGTTACAGCCCTACTGAGCTCATTTCAGTTGCACGGCAGGCACTTTGGGAAAGCAGCATCTTGGCACTTCGAGGGGTCTCCTGTTGGATTGCTCTCAAGTTTATCCCTAGGGATGTCCAACTCTGGGAATTTCAACTGCCAATAGAAAACCTTTTTTTTTTTTTTTTTTTTTTTTTTTTTTTTTTCCCCCCCTCAGCACTGTAGGTAAGAAGAAAAATTCAGAAATTTCAACCCAAGGCCTCAGAATACTGAAGATGGAAGGACAAAAATGTTAACGTTATAACTGGTTAAAGATGTCATGTTATTGTGAGACTGCTCAATGCTGAGACACGCTGTCCCCTGGGATGTTCCATATTTAATTATTGCTTATTTTCCAAGTGTTCCCCACAGACAGACCTCGTGGAGAGGAGAATGTCTTCACAACAAAGGTATGAATACATGAAAACAAAAACAATCGTACGTTCCTTCCAGAAAAAAGATAATGAAAAGATCTATCTACCAGGAACTCAGTATGCTCACGTAGGAGGCTAAAACACAGTGTTAGAGTGTTGTCTCTCTGTCTTTAGCACTTAATAGTAAAGCCTATAGTATTACTGCACTAAGTACCAGAAAAAAATGCCAGGAGAAGGACAATTCCCGGAACGGAGCAGTAAAACGTCTGTTGTGCACTGAGTGGCAGCAAGAGCTTACTGCAGACCACAAATCCATGCCCCCAGGAAATTCGGGGTTCTTCTGGCAGAAATGTTTACCAGTCAAAACCTTACTTTGAGCGTGGTGCAGTTGTTCCTTCAAAACGTTTCTTGTAAACTGTTGCTGCCGACGGAAACCTGACTTTAACAAACACAGAGACAAAGTTACAAGGGCTGGTAGTAGTCTCTACATTTTTACAGGTTAATTAATTAATTAATTAATCCCCACATAGAATCACAGAAAGGTTAGGGTTGAAAAAGACCTCCACGACCACCCAGTCCAACACCCCCTGCCACCACCATCCGCCTCTGCACCACGTCCCCCAGCACCGCGTCCAGCCTTCCCTCAAACCCCTCGGGCCGGTGACAGAACCACGTCCCCGGGCAGCCCGCGGGCGGCAGGGAGCGCCGCCCCCCGCCCCAACAGTGGTTCCGCCCGGTCCAAGCCAGCCTCTCGCGAGAGGCCAGCTCAAGCGGTGACTGAGGGGGGGGGATCGTCAGGGCAACGACGCCGCCGGCCCTGTAACGGGTAGGGCCGGGGCCGGCCCGGGCGGGGGGTTCTGCACCCATCCGTCCGTCCGTCCGTCCGTCCGTCCGTCCGTCCGTCAGTCCGTCCGTCCGTCCAGCCCACCTCTCCGTGGGTGGGCTGGATGCAAGCCTCGCCTCAAGGGGCACTGCTGTCTTTACCTCGGCGCTGGGAAAGCTGCCAGTGCTCCTCAGGTGCCTCATTCCCGTCAATTTCCTAATGCCCGTCAGTTCGCAGCTGTCCAGAGAGGGGCTGCGAAGCTGGGGAAGGCGCACAAGTCCTGTGAGGAGAAGCTGAGGGGACTGGGGTTGCTTAGTCTGGGGAAGAGGAGGCTCAGGGGAGACCTCATTGCTCTCTACAACTACTTGAAGGGAAGGTGTGGAGAGCTGGGTGTCAGCCTCTTCTCACAGACAACCAGTGACTAGAGGGAATGGCCTCAGGTTGCACCAGGGGAGGTTCAGGTTGGAAATGAGGAGACATTTCGTCTCAGAAAGACAAGTCAGGCATTAGATCGGGTTGCCTAGGGAGGTGGTGGTGTCACCATCCCTGGGGATGTTCAAGGAAAGGTTGGACGTGGTGCTTAGGGGTATGGCTTAGTGGGTGACATTGCTGGTAGGGGGGTGGTTGGACAGGTGATCTTGGAGGTCTCTTCCAACCTTAATGATGCAACGATTCTATGTCTGTTGTTTAAAAGCAGAATTGAAAGGGGATGGGGAATATGGTCTTTTGGATTTGGGAGCTCCCCCTGTTCAGAAGCACTGGGCGTAAAACAAAATAAGCTTCCTCATGCCAGGTGTGCAAGTACTTCTAAGGTTCATGCAATCTGAAGATCACTGTCAGTAAGCACACTTGAATCCTTTGATTAGCTTGGTAATGAGGGTATATATTTGTCCATATATAAAAACTGTCTGTCCGAGTAGCAAGCTAATTTGTACTAGAAAGACTTCTCAACATTGAATTGCCAGAAAGGATTTGAAACTTGTTTAATCTACACCTGAAATGGGCTTGTGTTCTTGCTTTATTAATAAACTGGTAGTTTGGAAGGTGTTTTTATTACTGTTATTTTTTCTTCAGTTTTAGATTGCAATGGATATTACAAGGGGGAGCTTGGATAAAATTTCAAGGCCTGCATCTAGCTCAAGAGCTTATACTAGTTGTAGATCTTTAAGTGCATCTATGGAGTTATTAACACCAGAGCCATGTTTGCCAAAGGTAATTCTTTTCACCTTCAGCTGCTTAGAAACTCTGTGCTTTCTTAGCAGAATGCTAAAGAAATAAGATTCTGCTCTTTTAGCATTGCGTACAGTTCTGGGGTCTGTCAGCGTGCTAAAGAGTTATGTGAAACTTCATGAATTTGAGCTGCTCCTTATGGATGTATGGAATAATGTTTAATTTAGTTTTTCCAAGTCGGAATCTCTTATGTTTGCTGCAGAAAGGTCTGTTCAGCATTACCACCTGGAAAACCTGATTGTATTCATTTCAATACTTAATCAGTTTATTAATTAAATTCTATTTAAAGTTATATATATATATATATATATTTAAACTGGTAGCATTCCAAGAAATATAGGCATGCTCCAGGAGTTTGACAAATTCTATTGAAAGGAAGGTGTTTTGTCCATCCTTTGAAAAAATTAATATCAAGGTTTAACTTAATTTTGGGAATAGGGGTATGTAATACAGTTGTTAGGTTGTGGGAAACGGGACTTGAGAATCTGAGATTTAGGTTTGTCCAGTAGTGCAGTACTGTTCACCTGTTTATAGAATGGGATCATACCTAAATTCGTCTTAAAGATGTTAAAAATATATACTTTTTGTAGGTTCACAGTCAGTCAGGTATTAAGGTTACTATGAGATAATTTTGAATCCAAGTTCTGACATAACCATCATAGGCAATTGCATGAAAATTGCTCTCTCTCGAGACTGATGAATTAGGCATAAGCATTTCAGCCCTTCAAAGGCTCTAGAAAAAACTCTGTGGTACTAGCAAGAGATGAGGATGCAGCCTGGTGCAGAGCACCCAGTGTCAGGGAATGGTTGAGGCTGTTGTACACACAGACTGGCTGGCTGTACTCTGCTGTAGCAGAAATGGCATACATCTTTGGAAGTCCTTCCTAATGTGACAGTCCTAACTCTGGCAGTCTGTGATATGATGAGCCTGAGAAAACAGACTCATCAGTGAGTCAGAACACTGAATATCATGTATCAGATCTGAAAATTGTTATTTTATTTAAGAGGTATTTTGCAGTCTTATGTTGAAGGATTATTAGCCTTCGTAATAGTATGTGATTATTGTGATTACCTGTGATTATCCTCCCTGCCCTACAGATTTATATTCGTGTGATATTAACTAATTTACATTTCATAGGTTGATTCACCTGTCAGTCTGGGTGGTAGTCATCAAAGAAATTTAGAAGACTGCTCTCCAGAAAAAAACAAAGGTGATGGCAGAGTGAAGTCTGATACCAAGGAAGTAAGAACAGATCAGCAAACCTCAGTGGAGAGTGTGTCCTTTTTTCAGGAGTGTGTGCTGAATCCCAATGAGTCAGGTGCGGGAATGCCTAACACTTTTGTTGTGGTGTGGCTAGACCAAACATCATGTCAGTATAGCGTGGGTAAAATTGTTTTGGTGGAGGGCAAAGAGAATGTAACCAAGTAAAACTCCAGAAAAGAAAGAGGAGGAAGATGGTGGTGTCACAAATCATGCCTTCACTTCTTTTCACTATTTTGAACCCATCTTTGAAATACAGTGGTAAGAAATGTGATTACACAGCATATGCCTTGTGGCGTCTAAGCTGTGATGTGCACCTTGGTGATGGCCTAGAAAATCAGGAGAAATCTTCTGCACTTGTTTTATGGAACCATGTTAGAAAGCATTTTCAGTAAGGTGTTTTTATCCAACTTTTCAAAGATCACAACTATTTGTGAGAAACTTTATATTCTAATAATAGTCCATCAGTCCAAATAAAGGGAAATTATTTTTGTAAATTTTAGTAGTTAACAAACGAACAATGTAAATACTAATAACAAACTTTAAATACAAATGTAGAATATCTCATTTTAATGAAATCACTTGTCGAAGTTCTTCAAATGGAATTCTTTTGGCATTCAATAAATGCTAATAAAGTAGCTTTCCAGAGCTTCTGCCTATTTAGAAATAGAGAAGTGAAGGCCAGTACGCGAAGCAGAAAGTTTCAATATCTTCTTTAAGCTTAGATAGCCTTCATGACAGAATTGAGGTCAAAAGAAGTCTTCCATTATATCTGAAGCACTTACCCAAAATGGCTTCCCACCCCCCTGCCCAATATGCAACTGCTCCAACTAAGAGTTTTGTTCTTTTACAGACTTTCATGTTTCTCCCTGCTTCAAACAGGTCTAGAAATTGAAATGGTATACATATGCTTGAGAATAATTGTACTTTTGTCTGTAGTTGTTGTCAAATTACTTGTACTGTTTTTTCTATTTTTTTTTAAGTTGATATGTGTCAAGCTAGTAATTTAAAATGTAATCTGCAGCAAACTCTTCCAAGTTAGAGGATTCTGAAGAGACAGAAGGAGATCCTCAGATTCAAGCAGCCATAATGAAAATGAAAAAGCTTGATACAATACTGGCAAAAAAACATTTTACGGAAAGCACAATTAAAAAACAAGGCAAAGAAATGAGAACAAAGCTCTGGGAAGAACTTCAGGTTAGAATTATACTGCTTATTTTGTAAATAATGTATCCTAGACTACTGTCTTACAGAATGATCTCATTTCACAGGCACATTGCTTTATAAAATAAATAAGGATTGACTGACTGAAGTGAAGGAATGGATTACTAAAAATCCAACTTTGAATAACTTTTAATATATATTGGCTAGGCAGGCTTTGAAACAGGGACATGAACCTTAGAAATTGGTATGACCAATAGTCAAGTATACAGCTGCCTTGGTATGGTTTACAAGCACAGAGTCTTATGCTTGAGCTCATTACTTGCAGGTTATGATATGGCATGAACCCAGAGCTAAGAGTCTTTATTCTGCTCTAGTGTGACAATTCTTAGGCCCATCCGTTTCAGTACTTTTTCTTATTGAAGCAGTTAGAGATGCCCCCTTGAGAAGGCATGACAATGCTACAGTGTGAATTTCTTTACATTATTCCTATCACAGCCTTTAGCAGTTAATTGTCATCTCAAGCCTCGAAACGTGAGATTTAGTTTTTCCTCTGAAACTAGATTATTGTATACTTTTCATGAATATAAGTTTATGTTGCTAAAAGGATGTGATTGCATTTGGTTTGGGTGCATCTCATAACTTCAGTGGATTTGAGAGACATATATCCATTACAGAAGCTCTTTGCCTTGTGAAATGTCTGCATGAAAGTGACAAGGCATAACAGAGGCTTTAAAGGTCCACCATGCCTTTGTCGTTATTCCAGGAGATGTTCAAATAGCCTTAAGACTAAAACAAAGCAGTAAGGAAATGTTGTCACTGAACAAGGAATTTTTTGATAGGGTCTGAAGTTTGTTAGGCCTGATAAGCAGATAGAGTGTTTTGCAGCAATCTTACAATAAACTTATGCTAGTAACTGTATATTTATGCTTTTTTTTCTTTTAAATAGTCTGACAATACCACTGGAAGCCATGAAGAGATAGAAAACACAAAACTTTTCTTAACTTTGATCTCATCATGGCAGGATACAGCTGGTAAGTAGGAAAAAAATGAAGACCCTGATCTAATTCTGTATTTTATTAATATTCGTATTTTTGTTGGATAATATTAAAGCTTTCAAACTTTTAGATTGAAAAAATGTAAAAACATATCAAGGGACTACTTGAAAAATGAAATCATTTTTGCATTCTCACAGAACTCAAAGTTGTGCTCTATGATGATTTTTCTTAAATAGATTTTGTTGTTGTTGCTTTTTTTTTTTTTTTTTTCTTTTCCAAAGAACTGTCTACTCAAGAAAGGTAAAAATTTAAGATGAGTAAAACTTGCTTTTTTCAAGTTGATGTCCAACAAAGATGATTTCAGAAAGGATGCCTGACTGAGAACACTGCTAAATTAAAGTGATGATAGCAGATGCAAGGAAAACACAGAGTGGAAACCTGCTGAAAGATTTGGTTGTCTTTACCATTTTGGAACATTTGGGCAATAAGAAAAGAAATCAAAACTGATTTTGTAAACAAAATGATGAAATTTCTGATGGTGGTTATTGGTGGTCTTAGCAAAAGAGTTTGCAAGGCTGGAGTCCTTCATCTAGGACAGGAAGTCAGTTTAAAAATATTAGGCCTAAGAAGTTGTTAAGAAGCTCTAACAATGTGGGCCTGGTCACACATGTGTTTTGGAGACAATTTTTATGTGGGAATACTATTGAGAGTGAGAAGGAAGCAATGTTAATGCCATTGTAAGGATCTGATGATATTATGGTACCAGAGTTAGGGAAAACCTGAGCCCTTTTAGGGACTGTTAACAGAAGAACCAAAAGAATGGGACCAGGTGATGATACTAACTACTCAGTTATATGTTGAAAAATAATACGGGAAGGTGCATGCACAGGCAAGGTCCTTGGAATATGGTCCAAAGAAAAGCAAAAGGAGTATGAGTTGTTTACCTTAGCTTTGATACTGATTACATTACATTCACTTCTAAAAGATGTCAAGATTCTGATCATGATAGGGAATTTGAGTGAAAAGGATCATCAAATAATACAGTGTGATTCTAAGTAAAGATAGAATATGAACTATGAACTTACTTTTTAAAATCTGCTTTTCCTCTTTTTTTTTTTTTTTTTTTTTTTTTTTCCTGAGAATTCTAGGAAAAAAAGTTTAGAATAGATAACAGTTTTATAAAATGAAACTATGTTACATATGTTATCGAACTACTGTAAGGAAGGAAAGACCAGAAAGTCAGATAACTTTTGAGTTTCATAGTGATATGAAGACAAAAATATTCAAAGTGGAAATAAAACACTGATAAGAATCAATGTTTGCATTTTAGTCTTTTCTCTTAAAATAAAAGCTTGCAGACTAAATAAAATGACTTCCTTCTTAAGTAGAACTTAAAACACCAAGAAAAATCTATAGCTGTATTAAAAGTAGACAAGTGACTAAGGAAGGACTGAGTTCTTTAAGTCAAAGGTAAACAAATGGCTAATGATATAGAGAAATGTGGACTAATGTGCATAACATAAAAGTCTGATCAAAATTACAGTGTGTATCTATGTCAAACTATGGTAGAATAGAGAAAGAAAAAAGTTAAAGACTAGATATGTTTTTATGACTTCTCTATTGAGTCAGAAGTGCATGATTCTGTTGAAGTTCTATAGCAAATGGTTGAAGCATATTCTGAATTATTGATTGTTTTCTTCAAGAACGCGCAGAGTATACGCAAGCTCCTGGAAACCTGGAAAAATAAAAACGTTGCCTGTTTTAAAATGTTTTCTTTCTTTCTGTGCCTGTACAATAAATGGAGAAGACACTGGAAAAGAACTATCCTGTAGGCATCTTCCTCGTGATGTCTTCACTAGGGAGTGGGTTGAACAAAAACCAACTGGATTTGTCAAGGAACTGTTAAAACTGTTTGAGAGTGGCTTTCAAAAATTTGGTGTTTGAGTATTCTTTCTTGGTGCTGGAGATCTCAAGGACATGTCAATCACACACATTTTTCATCCTGTCCTTCATCTGGATATCTTGGCTGAAATGGTTTCTTGGTTGAAGGGAAAGAATTGAAAGGAAACAAGGTTGTGGTATAACCTACCTTTTTCATTGCTGGTGATAGAACAAGGATTAGAGGATTGAATAGATACTGCTAAGCAAAAATTTCAACTTGCATGTAGTAATGTGTGGTCAAAACACATGAATAAAACTACTGCAAGGTAATGTTTCTGTGGTAAAGTTTGGTTTACTAATGGAAAAACAGGATTTAAGTTACGGTTGAAATTTAAAAAATCTCCACTAGATGTCAGCATATAGCAAAAAAAAAACCAACACACAACCAACCAACCAAAAAAAAACCAGGCAGGCAAGGATATATATATAAATTACATTTATATTATATAAAAAATATACATAATAAGTTCCATGCTTTGATTCCTCTTTTATTTTAAAGATAACACCTTGATGCAGAGATCATGTGTGTCATGGTGTACTGTATTTACAAAGCTCTACTTAGTTTAGATTTACATTTCTCCTCTAATCTGATCTTTGCCTTGAATTTTCTGTTACATGCTTGTGCTTTACTTTTTGGTTTTTATTTACTTATTTTTTTAAATGTCTGCCAATGACTTCCAGACCTGATAGTTGCCCCGATTGATACTGAAATGGAATGCAATTCATATATTTTGATTTTAGAGCTTTAATTTGTTAAAGAACTATTTTAAATAAATTATATAAATTATATATAAATAAATTAAATAAATTATATAAAGGAGCCATTTAATTATAGCTTTTAATGTGTCTGTGAGATCAAACACAAGTTTTGGGTACAAAATCATTAATAACAAATGCGTCCCAGCAGCTCAGGCACAAAACCCCTCTGACACACTCATAGCAGACATGTAAATTAGCAATTAATTAAATGGCCTTAAATCCATCTCCTGTGCTATGTAACAAAATCATACTGTCAGTCCATTAAACTTAATTAATACAGGATACTAATTGTTTTTTTTTTTAATTGAAATGCGTATTTGTCATGTGTGGTATATATGGTTGTTTTCAATGTGAGTCCTTTTCTGTATGTGCTAAGTTTATAGATTGTAGGTTAATACCCTTATGTTTTCTGCTGATATATGTTTGTACCATGACTTTTTTTTTTTTTCTTGAGTAATTGAAACAACTCATGCATGCCTGGGATCTTTGAACACTCTTTTCCTAGACTATGCCCTTGACCTAAGCCTCTTGGAAGTCAAATAACTCATGTAGAGGGAGAGACACCAGCTGTGAAAATCTGGGTACTTGATTCCCATTTAAAACTCAAGGTGACTAAGCACATGGTGTCTGTGGAGGCTTTTCAATGTAATGACCTATTTTCTACAATGTAATTACTTGTCATGTATGTGTGGTATGTAAATTCACTAGTTGCTAAAAACATAGGCATATAAAATAACATATTTCTTCTGTTACATGTTGTTACTTATGAGACACACTTTACACTTTTATTTCCTTTTTATTTCTTGAAGAATGTAGTGATTTTGTAATTTATCCAAGTAAATTTTTGAAACTTTCTTGTGTGAAATTTTATTGCATGATATGCATGAAACTAGGTTTTCTTTAAATACATTTTAATTAAATTTTAGTAAAGACTTTCTTTGCAGATCCCTTCCACGTTAAAGAAGATGAAATATGTACTTCGGTATTTCACACACAAATTAACCCAGAAGATTATGACGGCCATAAAATCCAACATAATAAAGGTAAGCTTTATTATCTGGTAAAACATCAAGTACAATGACTACAATGAGTACAATGAAGACTAGGCTTTTGTAGTTAAGCCAAACCATCAGAAAAATTAAGGCTTTATAGTGGAATGGCAATGATTCCCTCTCCCCCTCCCTCCCCCCCCCCCCCCCAAGGATAAAGGGGTTTTATTTGGGACTTAAGCTAAGCATTTTACTCAAGATGCTTAGAAAATTTTTGCTTCCAAGTTATAATTTTTTTTTTAATTTTTATTTTTTGTCATAAATTGTTAAGGTGTGTAACATTCATTGTATAACATGCCAGTTTTTTCTTGGAAATTTTTGAAAAAGTTGTGTTTGCTATTAACCTAAGGTATGCTAATCGTTCATACATTCAAGAAACCTAACAATGAAGAGTGGAGTTGTATACAGTTTCAACTGTTCTGTAACTTCTTTGTTTTCAGGAGACATTTTATGGATGTTGTGACAAACCTACTACTACTGCAAAATTACTACTGCAATGCTATCATGTATTAAGTAGTTTCTGGCAAAAATCAAACATCTATACTGATTATTTTAGATATTACTTGTTTCCCTGCACTACTTAGAGGTATCAAATGCCGGTGGTAGTTTGGAGTGTCCAATACTTCAAAATAAATAGAACTGTGCCTTTGTGCCTCTATTCTCTCCCTATTTGAAATTCAAATATGTGTGGTTGAGTAACTTCTCGCATGTGTTGTGACATAAGAAGAATGGTTTCAGCTGTCATTGCTGTCATCTGCAATTGTTTATTTTCTTGTCATCTCCCATTCTTTGTAAACAGAAGGGCCTTACTGGTTACTGGCTAAGATGACAAAGACTTTGTAAACAGGTGTTTCTCAAGGTTGGACCATTGATGGCAGCAGAATCTCTTCAGTTTACAGAATATGACTGCATGTTTTAACTGTTCTTATTCTTACATGATCCAGTTCCTTGATAGATTTAAGATCCTACCTGGAAACGTTAAAGGTACTGGGTTGCCTTCAGTAAACGATTGTGTTCTTGATCACGTCCCACACCTAAGTCCAGTAGGATGTACTTGCAATTTGAAAGTCAGTCTGATCACTGAGAATATTATATAACTTTTTGTCCATAGAGTGTAAAAGGTTACACTGAATTAATTTTATGTCTTTGGGGGTTTGCTTTCAGTCTACTCAGTCTGGAAAAAGTTATTTCCTTGTAAACTGTAAAAGAGTGAGCTGCTAGAACCTGTGTTATGGCTTATCTTTTATAATCCAGCATGCTAAATTGAGGTTATTTTTGTAGATGGAATAACACACTCCATTTCTCAGTTTTCTACTTTTCAGAGAAGTACTGTGCATACTTCTCAAGTAGTTTGTGGGACTAAGGTGTTATATTTGCCTAGTCATATTATTTAATATGATAAATATTTGGTGGTCATAAAAGAATTGTTTTCTTAAAACTAGTACAAGTCTCTGAAGAACTGAATTTGTGCCCTTAATTATATGATGGATAGAAAAAGAAACTTATGTGAAATGTTGTCAGAACATCATTTAATTATGATGTAGATTTAATTGTTACAAATAATGTATGTGGCTGTTTGAGTTTTATTTTTAAACAGAATTTGTTTTATAAGCTGTGTTGTAATAATATCAAATATATCATCTGTTCTTCATCTGTTTTTTTTTTTTGTTTTTTTTTTGTTTTTTTTTTTTTTTTTAAAAAAAAAAGGAAAAAAAGTACTTGGTATGACTCCAAATCATTCTGTGGTTTCCCAAAAAATTACTGTCTGGTTTTGTACTGATGACAAAACTGAAACAATGATAGGGTTCGAAGAAATGCTAAGGCTTTTAAAGCAGCCATGTTTAACATTTTTGAGGTCAGAAATCCAAAGGCATTTTAGCGTTCCCAGTGTTGTATGATCTCAGATAATAAAAGCTTAAAAATGAGACTAGTCTTTGATGACATTTATCTCTTTTAAATATAGCTATATAAGTTATATAGATAATGAAACAGCATATCAAAAGGTTGTCTATCCACTTTACAAGTTGGTTAAATATTTTAATGGACTTACTGTAATTACAGCTCTGACTGAATCAGAAAAGGAATGATCATAACTTAGCAACTTTGTCTCCTCAAATTTCAGATTATCCAAGTGAAATAGAAACAAATGACTTTCATCAAGCAGAAAAAACACAGAATAAAAGTAAAAACAATCAGGATTTCATTAGAAAGAATGTTGAGGTAAGCATTAAAGCAACAATCATTAATATGTTATTAAATGTTAACTGAAAAATAGTATATAAGCTTTTCTGGAGGCAGATGGATTTCTTTATCAGGGACATGAAAAGCTAATTAGGAGTAAATGAGAAAAAAAAAACTTACTATTAAAAATTGATGTTTATGGCAGAGTACTGTAGAAAATAGTTCTCATCTTGGATTATCACGTTTCTAGAGTAGGCATAATACTGCTTTTGCATACTTGCTGAAGAGTACTGGAAGTTGAATTGTTCTGTTTTTGCCTGAGCATATAACAGAAGACATGTCAGAAAAAGGAAGCCTTGACTTTCATGCTTTCTTTTTTATGTCTCTAATGATTTCTTTTAATCCAATGCCACCTCCTCCATCCATGTCTTTGTCAATGACTAGATTATCAATTTGTTACCTGTCAGAGTGATAATTGGTATTATGAAAATAAACAAATTTTGGTTGTTAATTTCACAGAGTTTAAAAATTTTATTTTGATACTGTTTGAGCTAATGGAGTTTTAAAGGTTTTATTTTTCTTTTCTTTTGCAAAATATTTCAGCTAGCAAAGGATTCAGGAAACCAGATGCTTGAAGGAGAAAGGAAAAGGTTAAGTGAACTATTGAAAGATACAGAAAATGGAAGTGAATTGCAAAATCTTGAGGTATGTGAACTGTAATTTGTACTGTCCTTGTGTATTTAACTTACTGTAAATCTGAATTTGATTATTGTTTTAGTCTTATCATGAAGTAACCAACTGAGGCAGGAGAGAAAATGAACAAGTCCAATTGGCTTTTTCTGCAAAAATGAATTTTCCTTGGCTTCTTCGTTCACTTTACTAACAAGTGGGAGTGCACAGGCCTCAAATAAGCAGCAGAAGTTTCAGGAAAAGTTAGACATGGACGGAAAGAGCCTTAGAAGCACACTGAGACTACTTTTTTTATGCAGAAAATGTGAAGTTGCTTCATACAGATGCTGAAAGGCCAGCATCTACTTCAAACAAACAAAAACCAACAACAGACAGCACCACAAAACTCAGAGTTGTATCAGAACATGAATGTTAGAATGCAGCAATTGGGGAAATATACACCGATGAAGCTTGTGTCTGCATCTGGAAAAATAACTGTGGCTTCCAACTCAGTCTGTCTGAAAAGTACACAAAGAAGCCAAAAGCCTACTTAAATACTGGACATGTATGTTTTAACATAATGCTGTTAACGAGCAAGCAGTGCACATCTACATACTGCAGTGGATAGAAAGAGCTGAAGAAAATAGAAATACTTTTCCTTATGGAGAGTAAAATGAATGTGTGATTATGCCAGCCACCACTGCTTGAAGGAGACTGTGTGCCACAAAATGATTCCCAGTAATGTGAGCATGTCAAATAATCTTTTGATCTCCTAGATACTAGTAGACAGCCTTTATTCATTACTCCTTTGAGGGAAAAATCACTGTGATAGAGTTGTTGGGAACATTTCGTATGTTACAAAAGTAATCATAAAGCTGCTAGGCTATGGGAATGCAAAATTTGATTTGAAAAATGAATCATAGTATAAGCCTAGGGTATTTTTTGAATATATATGGTATTAAACTTTCTAAAGATAAGTATTTTCATAGTATGATCATCCTTAAACTATGTAAATTTGATAAAATACTTCAAGAAAATGCATTTTAATTAATAAGAAGAAATGCTGGGAAAATCCTTGCTTTGTTTTAAAAAAAACTATGTGACCTTTTAAATTTTTTTACATTAAAATGTACATCAAGTCTGTAGTAATATTATGAATTTTTTTACAGTCTGTCAGTATACACTGAATGTATACAGTGTACAGTATACATAGTATACACTACCTATGAAGAAAGATGTGAACTTTGTGTAGAGTGAACAAAATATAGTCTAGGTTCAGTTTCTGTTTAACTTAGGCAACAAAAATTATCTGGGCTAAATTTTCAGTAGGTAACTAACAACTTGTATGTGAGACAAACAAGCAGATACATTGTATTTTTTTGTCTTCCCATGTTTTACTCTTAAGTTATTTTTTGATAAGGTTGAGAGTCATCCAAGAGGTGCTGTTCTTAATTATTCTTTTCCAAAATGTGGCTAAAATCCATTTTTATAAATTACAGTTTCAGGATATGGGATAAAGTGAGCTCAGAATTTTCTTCATCTGAGTCCAAACGGGTTATGGATACAGAGCACTCACTAACCTTACCAGGGTTTGTGGCGTTAAACAAATCTGTAATTTACTCAACTTCAGTGTGACTTCTGGGTTGACACTTGTGTGGTCACTGGCCCAAAACACATTTCTCTTTCATCCAGGGAAACTAGCAAATATTCAGTGTTTTAGCTTTTTTGGAGCTTTGTGGAACAAATGTGAGTTGACGAGTCCAGGAGACAGGAAGATCTAATGAAATGAATGATATAAATGCCCAGTATTTTAACAGTAACTCTTCTTTCACAGATTATAAACTAGAGCAGAAATACAGAGAATTTAACCTTTGCTGATTATTGGTATACAAAGGTGTAAAACTATCAGCCACATTCAGTGTTTCTATTAATGAGAAGAAAAACTGACTTCTATAAAATTTCAGCAGGCTTCCTGTTGCTCTGACATTTGTTCCATCACTTTACATAGAAAACTTACATACTTTTTTTCTGGATGTGAACACCATGCTAGCAGAACTGACATATTTTTCTGTGTAAGATATTCATCAGTTAATGATCAGTGATATTTGACTTAGTTGACATAGTTTAATATTAAAAACTGAAGTGTAAATGCATCTTTGGTTTAATGTTGATCTATAGGTTAGGAAAGTTGATTTTTATTTGAATTAGTTGTTTATTAGAAGAACAAAGTTAAAGCTCAGTGGATCATTTATTTAATTATTCTTTTGTTGGTGCATTCAGGAGGAGATTCAAGGTCTTTATTAGATATGCTTGCAACGGGTTTGGCATTGTAATCCCATTATAATCCCATGTAAAGGTCAAAATCTTCAATGGAAACAGTGCTTCATCCAGTCTTTGAATATGAAGAAACTGTTGGGAAAGGGTGGATTTTGATTTGTCTTGGTTTTGGTTGGTTGTTTTTCTCCTCTTATTGGAAAGGTTGCTTGGTGTTTGATTAACAATATCATCCTCAGATCTTTGAAAGAGATGGTCTTCCGTTTTATAAATGGCAACAGTTTAAAATCACAAACTTTACAGGTATTTTTTCCAAATAGCTGATACAGATTCCAACTAGCAGCGTGTGCCTTTTCTGTGCACCAGTTCTTGAGGCATCAGGGCAGTGGAAAAGCGCAACATTTATCCAAAGTTTGTATTTAGCATGTGGCACTATTATGTGGGTGTGTATTTATAAAGCTTGTATTATTTATATCAAATATTAAATAGGGCACTACAGAAGAAGTGTGTTGCTGTATGTTCTTGATACAATTCCTGTTTTTGTCAGTTGTAGTTTGAGTGTATTGGGTTTACGTGGTGAGGTTTTGCTAGCGGGGGGCTGCAGGGGTGGCCTCTGTGAGAAGAGTCCAGCAGCTGCCCCGTGTTAGATAAGGGCCAGCCCCAGCCGGCTCCAAAGGGCCCCACTGCTGCCCAGAGCCGAGCCAATAAGTGATGTTGTTTGCACCTCTGTGAGAGCAGATTTAAGAAAGAGGGAAAAACAAACAAACAAACAAAACTGTTGTGCAGCAGCTGGGAGAGTGAGGAGTGAGAACCAACCCTGCAGACTCCTAGCTCAGTGCAGAAGGAGGACAGGAGGTGCTCCAGGCATGGAGCAGTTTCCCCTTTCCTCCCCCCTTTCCTTTGAGGAAGGGGAGTGAAAGAGTGGTTGTGGTGGAGCTCAGCTGCCCAGCTGGGTAAACCACCACAGTGGGTTAGTCTAGTCAGTACTAGACCAGCCCTTTAAAGAAAATAGCTCCTAAACCAACTGCCGAAATAGAATAAAAGAAAGGATAATACTTAGCTACTTGAAACCTGCCTAGCTTAGAGAAAGATTCTTTCTCCGTGACTTTTTGAATGATATTATGGGTGACTCATTTCCCAAAGCTACTTTATAACAACGATCAAAGGAAGTTATCAGCTAATGAGTAATCTAGACTGCTCCAAGCTGGCACGGGTAACTCTCCAACTGGTGGCCATTTTCATGTTACTTTGTTCTGACTCTTAAAAAATTGGTACAACTACATTGGCTAAAATATGTTAGCTTTTGGAGGTTGTCCATCAAGGCAGAGCTGGGTTAATCCTTCTGTATAGTGTAATGTGGATTAGATAACTTCATTTGATTTGTATTGCTAAATATGTCAAGTATCTGAATAGAATAGTTCAGATGGATGTGGCCTTCAAAGATAATCTAGTCCAACTAAGTAGTACTTCTTACTTTAAAAAAAATAAATTATGACTAATTAAAATATTTCAGGCTTATATAATTGATAAAACTGCAGGGGTGTAAGTTGTTTCAGATGTTACAAAGTAATCAGCACTGACTGCTGTTATAAAAATACTGTTCTGAGTTAACACATAGGAAACATTGACAGGATAGAAGCACATTTTTTTCCAAGACAAATGTTAAATCAGTGGCCATCTTAAAAATACAAAGGAGAACGTGTAAATCTGTTTAACCCTGGATTAAAGTGGCTACTGGGTACTGGGAGCAGGAGATTTGGGAGCAAGAGAAATAAACACTGAGTGGTGGCTCCTGTAGAGTCATTTCTGTGTGGTTACACTGCTTAGGGGGTGGTTAACATGATGCAAGTTTAGTTCCACACTGGATACTTACCTTAAGATGGTCATTGTCTCACCTGAACAGATACTTCTGCATAGCTGGAAAACTTCTAGAGATGCTTCTGGGTGGCTCTCCTGCTATCAGGTCATGTGTGGTCAGGCTTACTAGATCTGTCATCGTACTTGTATGAGAAAGCAATAGAGAAACTGCTTCTGTTTCACAAAACCAAAATAGAGGTAACTTTTGATAGGAGTTTGGGGCGTGTGTTTTTGTCTCTTTGCAACCAGCGTGCTTTAGGGTAATGAGGATGGCCAAGCTTTCTCATGCTTCCTGTCTTCCACTGGCACAGGTTGCTCAGAGAGGCTGTCAAGTCTCCTCCTAGAAGGTCTCCAAAAGCTGCCTGGACGTGGTCCTGGGCACCCTGCTCTGTGTGGCCCTGCCTGAGCAGGGCTTGGACGAGGTGGGCTTCAGGGGGTCCTGTGAGCCTCAGCTACTCAGTGATTCTCTTTGATCCCTTGTCAGATGGAAAATTGATGTGCTTTTAGACATAGCTGATGATTATGTTTCCTTCTTTGTCTTGCACAGGAGTCTGTTGCTTCCTGTTCCTTCAGAGGACAATAGATAACGGTGTATTATGTTCTGCTTTATGTGGACTTTTAAATGAATTTTAGGTTGTGCTGCTGTGCAGGTGTGATTGGGTGTGTACCAGAACGGATGTCTGTCTGTGTTTGCTGCCAGACTTTATGAGGTAAAAATTGTTTGGGGGAGTTTGGCAAGATGTGCTGTTATTTAGTGTAGTTGAGAACTTCTTGTTTTTGTATCCGTTGACTTGCATTTGTCTTTTTTTTTTTTTTTTTTTTTTTGATAAATATGTCTTGTCTCAAGTTTGCTATGTATCCCGTTCCATTCTCTGTTCAGTCCCTTAGACTTGATGTGTTATATGGTGTTTCCAGCATAAGAGGTGCTGTTTGTGTGGGCAAACAAGAAGTGCAGAGATACATGGCATAACTGAAGTGTCTTAGGTTGATGCTTGTCGACAGCTCTAGTGTAGTTTCTAGTGTGATTTCTGAGGGCTACGCTTTTCTGCTTCAATATTAGCATAGAAAATGTGAGATTATAGCATGTTCTTTGTTTGTTGGATTAGACTGGTGGATCTACCTCTGTCAGACAATTTCCTCTTAATTTCTGTCCTCTGTGCTATCTTGCAAAGGAGCACACCATCTCTAAAATTGATATTCATGTCAGTGGCATCAAACATGAATGCACGTAGATGTGTAGGTGCTCTCTGAAAAATAAAATGAAGTATATATATATATTAAGTCTACTTAAGTAGCTGCTTAATTTTATTTCAAACTGAAAAATGTGTGCCTCTTGTTTGGTGCTTATCTGCTTTTGGATGTGCTTGATACACGAATACTGGCAGAGTTCAGCTATTCATTGAACTAGATGGGAACTTGCATTTTGTTCTTAAGTACAGTTTATTTGAAAAATAAATACACTTGATGTGTAACTGCCTTTAAAATCCATTTCCTTTGCGAAAGAGGATTAAATTTTTTCCTTATCTTTCCATAGGATGATGAATCTGTCTGGCTAGCACCAGGAGAAGGGTACACACCTGAACCAATGGAATTTCACCACCTAAATGAGATAGACATTAAGCTTCAAATACTGCTGTCTGATGGGGATTTTTCTGCAGTTTCGAGCTCTTACTCCAAATCTCCAAGCCAGATTTATCAGGTATATTAGAGAACAGACCTTTCAACAAGAAATTTCTTGTGTAGAAATTGATAATCAGATGTTCTGAACAGCCCAAGGGCCTCAGTGGTGTGGTCAGTGTTGTAATATGTTATCCATAATAATTTATCTTTGGGAATTAGAATTTGTTTTCTTCTCATCTCAGGATTCCAAAAGTGCCTCTTCATGTACGATCTGACATATAAAGCTGT
Organism: Nettapus auritus; assembly: GCA_011076525.1. NCBI lineage: Eukaryota > Metazoa > Chordata > Aves > Anseriformes > Anatidae > Nettapus > Nettapus auritus. Next base: position 37,773,480 of record CM021769.1, read on the forward strand.
TATCGATAAGCAATGTTAAAGATTGCAGAAAGTGAATTGGAATTGTATGTCATGCTTTTAAGGGTCTTTGTTTTTCCTCCCTTGCTTGCCAGCACTAATAGGAATCTTTGGGGTCTCAGCCTTGATTGTTTGAATTATGTAGATAGAAGACTGCCTTTTCCCATATCCTAGGAATGTTGACCATGGTGTAACATGAGAAATAACTATGTAAAATACCATTAATTCCTATTTTTGCACTTATTTGCACACAAATTGCTACTATTGTAAAACTTACAGTTCATAGCCAGAATGGAGGCTCTGTAAGACTGTATATTGACAAAACTGTTTTCAGTTACCAATGGATTGAGAGAACATCTCTTTCAGGAGTTAAAATAACTGTGTTTTTTTTTTTTTTTTTTTTTTTTTAGGCAACATTACATTTATAACAGCATTTTAATGCTAGTTTTCTATTGGCTTCTTTTTGGACATCAAATTTTGTTTAACCTGAAGTAGTAGTTTGCTTCTCTCGGTTCCAGAGGAGTTGCATTTCGAAGCTGATCAAGTACTTACTGGGGTTTAATGTGTGAGACAGCAACTCCCTCTAGTGGTTAATCACACAAATTCAGTTGTTACCCAGGTTGTTAATTCAGGTTCACGGACCTAAACTTGAAATGATTGTTGGATCTTGCGTTCACTGTTACAAGACATCAACATCAGCTTGAAGTTAATGATACTTGCTGTGATAATGAGTAGTCTGTTTGGGAACACTTTGTCCAAGTGATTGTTGTTGCTTCCTTTGCAGGTAAAAGCTTGAAGGATTTGAATAGAAAATTGAATTTAAGTATATACTAATCAAAAAGAGCAATACATGATCTTGTTGAATAGTATCAGGCTTAACAGCCAAAAAGAGATGAATAATTCCATAAATTACCCAAACGTAGTGAAAAGCAGTTGTTTCAGCTTTGTTTTCCAGAATATAAAAGTTTTTTAAGACATTGTAGTATTGGGAAACAGAGGATTCAATTTGTCATTTTTTCTTCAGATAAACTACAATGTGGGAGTCGTTCTGGTGAAAGTTACCAAAGAACAGAACTATTTGTAGGTGACATTGTAAATTTAGAGAAAGTGTTAAACATAATAAATATAAGTTGAAGTGGGTGGGAGGTTTTAGTTATTTAAAATTGTATTTAGAATGATGTTAATTGTAGAAATTCAGAACTAATTTAAAGAAAAAAAGTTAAAAAAGTTAAACTCTCCCACTCTGTCTAATTCCAGAATGGTCTTGATTTCTGGATACATTTCCAGCTTACACCAAAATTCCCTGGGCACATGCATTGCTGATTCTCTGCTTCTCCAGAGCTGTGGCTCTCTGTGGATGCCATAATTTCATTGTGATCCAGACATTAGGGAAGTCAATGTTGAATTCTTCATGCAGCCTGATTTTGTCGGTGCATTCTGATTTATCTGGCACTGTGACATGACTGGGCTTGATTATGTTTACATAGAATTTCAGCTGCTAACGTTTTTGATGGTACGTGGAGGAGAAAATAGCTCTGTCAACTTTCAGAAACCTGGCTGCTTACTGTGGAAGCTTTGTACTGGATCTAGGCTTTAGTTCTGTGTTCTGGTTGTAGTTATTTGGACCTTGATACAATCACTTCAATTCATATGTAGAACAGTTACAGCAGGTCACGTTCTAAATTTGCTTACATGAGTTCATTCTCAACATCTTTTGTTTTCAAATTCCTTTTACTGTTGCTTTTTCAAAAAAACAGGAGCTAACATGCTGCTGCAGCTGAAAAATCAGTGACTATTTTGAGTCTAGAGAGCTTTGTTTTTTTTTTTTTTTTTTTTTTTTTTTTTAGAATAGCCTTGTTTATCATGATTGATATCCTCTGATATTGTTATAAACTCAATGTTTTCATGATTATTTTAAAACAAGTTTTTATTTTTAAAGCATCAGTTCTGATATCAGAAAATAGGTGGGTCATTCATTACAAAGGATTCTGATATTTCTGTCTTTTGGATCAAAGACAAATTGATCCAATTGATCCAATTTGATCACAGTCTGTCGGACTGAACTAAAAGAATTGAGCTAAATATAAAAGTAATGTTTAGGGAATTACACTGGTTTCATACAGTATAAGGGGGCTTCCCATATGAGACTAGGCTTCTGTTGTTTGTACTGGGTTAAGTTCTCAGTACATCTGAAAAGGAAGATTTTTAAAGTCCTGTAAAAATGAAACAGAAAAATAACTTGCCACAAACTTCATGGAAGACCTAACCAGGTGAAATTGCTATCATATTCTAAAAAATGTATAGATTAAGGAAAAAAAAAGTGTTCTCCAGATCCAGGTTGCTGCACTCCTGTTCTTTCTTTTGTGCCAGTTGTAAATCTTACTTTTTTCCATGTCCATGATCATGTTAACTCTTCCCTTGAGCGTGGCATTTTTGTCTGGTCTTGAAGCCATTCACTGCTAATCTCAGTGTGGTCTAGATGGTTAAATTGTCCGGTTTGTATGTATTATTTTAAAGATGTAGTGCATTTCTGTTTAGTTTCTGTACTGTTTCTGTTTCCTCCAGCAGGACCTATATCAGGGTGTCTTCATGTCTGCTTTGGTCTCTTTCTGTACTCTTCATACTTCATCAGTAGTTGTAGCTAGGACACCTCCTCCAGTTAATTAGTTGTTGTAATGAACATACAGGGAGAAGAATTTAGCTTACAATTTTTATATTTGTTTTGGAGAAGCTCTGCCTGCTAAATATAGGGCAGCCCCATAGTGAATGATTTATTTTGCAGAGTGAATTGACAAATTTTTGTAGAAGGGTGAATGATACGGATATACAGGGTAAGCTCAGCTGACATTCTCAGTGTGGCAGAGCAAGTTATTGTATGCTGCATGCTCTCTCATTCTTGATGTATGCTTGGTCTTTGTGGCTAATTTAAAAACTAAAACTTAGAAGAAAACTTAAAATAGAAGAATTCTAGGGAGTGAATACATTGCTACATCTACATATATGTAAACATACTTGTACTACTGCTTTTCTCACACAATCTTCACTGGGCATATGAAACTGTCAAACAATAAAAGTTATTTCAAGTTTTTTTTGAGAAAGCTTTCAATTGTGTTATAACAAGCTTATCAAGGAAACTATCAGGCACTAAAGATGAGGAGATAAATGTCTTCAAGATCTTATCCCTGTGTACTTCCTTAGGAATACTTCAGGTTTTCCAGTTGCTTCCATGATGACAGCAGTACTGTGTAAGTGGAAAAGCCTGAAATCTTGAAAGAATTGGGAAGCACTGGGATAGTTCAGTGAGAACTGATACACAGAATGATTAAAGGTTAGAGATGCACTCCTAGTTCTGGCATTGCCTAATACTTGATTAAGGCTTTGATTTTCATCCTTAATTATTCATGTTTCTTGGTGGTGCTGGTGGCAAGGGAAGGTGATGAACAAAGTGGGAAGCGTACACTTTTGTTGTTCTGCCACCTGGCAACCTACGTAAGTGCCTGAAGCGAGTTCAGAAACTCTACTTGAAAGTGATGCTTGAGATAACAGTAACTGATGGCATGGAGGTTGTTCTAACCCCGGGAAAAATGAGATGCTTTACCAGTGAATGGCATATATATGTACTGACAGGAGGAAGGGCAAGACATGGATGCTGGATCTGTGCAGCCCCTAGAAAGCAAGGTTCTGTTGTGATCATGTTGTTTCATCTTGTTTTCCTCAGGTTTCATGACTCTGGTTTCACGTTCACTTTCCTTTGCTTTCTTAATTTTACTCCTCATTGGTTCCTTTTATGCCTGAATCTTAAGCTTTTTGGTCCAGATAGTTTTATTTTTCAGATAGCCATTTTCAGAACTCTCCCCAACATCCAAACAAATATAATTCCCACATTTTTTCCTTGTTTGGTTCTTTTACAATGTTTCTAATGCAGTAGAAACTTTTTTTTTTTTTTTTTTCTCTCTCTCTCTCTCTCTCTCTCTTTTTGTTTTGTTTTGTTTTGTTTTGTTTTGTTAATCCAGACTAGCTTGTCTGGTTTAGCTGATACTTTATATATTTCTCCCTTGTTTTTCTACTCTTTCTCTTCTGGTCCTGTTGCAACCCGCTCCATGTATGTCCCAGGTATAGTGCTAGTATCTTCCAGAATGAGTTGGTTAACGAAACAAGGTTTTGATAAAATTCATGAATGACATCAGATTGGCAGATGTTGCAAAGGAATTATGATGGGTTATAGAAATGTTTTTAGAAAAGTAATAGCTTCAGAAAAGTTAGGTGCTACTTACGGCATGTAAGAAAGAAAACAAAACAAATGAACAATCTGAAATGGGGTTAACTGATTGAGCAGTCCTACACAAAAAAGGAGAAAGGATCTGAAGGAATTGAGCGATACGTTTGATGAAAGATATTGCTTTGTGATATGTGAATGTGAATGCCATGTGCAAGCCAAAGGCAGTAAGAGTTCTGGTTTTCTGCCCCCCTTTGTACGGCTAATTTCAAGTGTTTCATGGCAAGCTTTTCAATTGCTGCTTCAGCTGATCACAGTAACTAAGTGAGGAAGTAAGGTAGATACCAGCATTGATAATTGTTACAGGACAGAAGTCTGATTTGGAAAGCGGGTGCCCTTTCTTTTGAAGAAGAGGCATCACTCAGTGGCATTGCTCTTCTAAAAGTCAATGCTGAAATTCTTTCTGACTTCCATGATACGTGGATTGCATCTGCTGTGGTTGAGTATAATGCATTAGTGATGGGGAACATTGGAAAAATTGTTGGTGTATAAACATCTGCTTGGGCTTTGTTTAGAATTTTAGACGTAATTAAAATGAAATTAGCTTAGAGTTGCATATCTTAAAGATGTACATTCTTTTCTTTTGAAGAATTTCATTAGATATAACTCTCAAAGAGCAAACACTTAATCACCACTGGCACAATAGGAGAGAAGCTTCCTGCCACTTACGGATACATTGGCAGGATATAGGAACTATGCTCCAGCCCAGAAATCTTTAACATCTGGATTTAATTATCGTACAGTACCATAGCTGAGCTGCTAAAGAGAAGCATACAGATTCGTCTTTTTGTGCAATCAGTCCAGCTGGATTCAGAATGCTTTTCCATGATTAATGTTCTATTTTACATGGAAATGTTTCTCATCAGAACTTAATTTCTCTCTGAAACATTTCTTTGTTTTGGTGCCAACTTAATTAAATATTTTTAAAATGCTTTTGTCTTACTCAATATTTTTGGGGAAGAACAAATTAAATTGAATATAATCCTGGAAGAAATAGGAAAATGGTAGGACGAAGAATGTAAAAGTGCTAAGACTGGGTATGATGAGTACAGTTACCAACTTGAACAACTGCAAAACTACCTGAAAATAAAGAGCAATGGAGACTCTGATTAAGGAAACAATAATATCTGTCTGCTTGATTATCTTATTAAGATAATTACTTTAATGTTATTAATTACCTTGATGAATTCTTTCATACCTGTTTTTATCAAAAAAATAATTCCAGTTTTCAATTCTAGCACAAAAATATAGTTAAGTTTAAAACTAAATGATTACTCAAAGTGATGAAAGATTCTGCAGACATTCTGATGTTTCCATTGATGAACTCTTATAGCCTGTACTCTATGCCTCTGCTTCACTAAAATGGATGATTTTAACAGATATCTCCACCTCAAGGCAAAGTTAGAAGCAGGTAAATAAACCGATCAGCCTATTTTATGGCTCAAGAACATTATAGGGCACCACTGTCTTTCAGGAGGTAGTGGTTTGGTTTTTAATTTTTAAAGTCTTAGAGCAAAGAAAATGCAAAACAATTTTAGCCACTTCAAATACTGGGTACTTCCACTTATATTATGGTCATTAAAGCTTTGACTGTTGCTAAGTACTTACACCCTCCCTTGTGTAAGTAGTAATTTTATTTTTTACCTCTTTTTTTTTGATCATTTTTAATTTCTAATGATGAAAAACATAAAATGTTTTGAAACAATTGAAACATTGACAATAAAATATTTTCTGTGATATAATACTTCCCTTCATGCAGATATATTGAGAAAAATGATATAAAATGAGTATGTGGAGAAAATTTCTCTTAACTTTGCTCATACGGTGTGAATTCTGGTCAGTTACTGTTCAGGGATGAGATAAACAAGACTGTAAGAACCACTTCTGTGAAAGCAGAAGTTTAATCTCCACAGTGGTCAGATATCAGCTGATGCGCTGAGACTACAGCTGATAGGTATTCCCAAGAATACAGGGAAAAGAGTATTTTATTAATGTTGTGTTTTATTCAACTATTTTCTATATTTTTTGTTTGTTTGTTTTAAATTCTGAACTCTAGAAAAAAAACTTTAGGAAAATAGTGCAAGGCTTTCCAGCTTCGTGTTTTCCACTACTCATTACCCTGCTGGTTTAAGTGCTAGGATTTGAAATTCATGTGACCTTTCTTCTCAGAGATTTATAGAAATTAACAGAAATTTTGGTTTGCAATCTTGGAGCTAAATAGAATTATATCAGTCATGGATGTTTGTGTAGGTGAAATTTTGAAACAAATATTTTTTCTTCCCATTTTCTAGTAAATGTTCATAGCTTAAGTTTTTTATCCACCGCTCTCTGATAAGAATTGTCTAGATATCATTGCAGAGATTAATACTAAAGAAAATTTTGTGGAGAGTAAAGTCATCAAGCTCAGTTAGGAATTTCTTTTGATAGAACAGTGTTGAATTACTTGAGAAACAAATAGGCTTAAAATCATATGCAGTGGATAAAAGGAAAAATACATTTTATAAAAAAATACACAGTTTTCCTAAAGTCTGAAGGGCTTGCTCACAAGTACATGCAGCAGCTGAGCTGTTTCTCTCTAAAATGTGACATGGACTAGGACAGAGATCTGCGTAAGGTTGGCTTCAGGAAATTGTGTGGGGAAGAAGATAATAATTTGAAGGTACTGCCTTTCTCATTTTGACTCCACTCACTGTTAGCTTTAAAATCAAGTTGGTATTGTAGCAATATATTTCAGAGATGCTGTTTGCAGTTTGGGCTCTCTTCTTGATAGAAGGCCAAGTTCATATAAATATGTCAACCAGAAGTCCTTGCATACAACACATGCAATGAAAAAAAGAATTAAATCACTAAATATATTTAACAATTTCTCAGTACCACTAATTGCATATTCTTAGTTGTGTTCATAACATTGTTTTTTAAACCAAACGATAACTGCAACTCTAATCCATACCGAGCACTAACTGCTTGGATGACAATGCCTCTATATATGCACAGATCAAAAGAGTGGATTTAGGAATGTAACTGCAGAAATAACTACACATTTTTTACAACGACAAAGTGAAATACGATACTCCTCTTCTCCTTTTCTCCTCCAGGATTCCATGGAAGATTTAACTTGAATTAAAATCCCTGGGAGAACAAAACCATGCAAATCATCTTATTAGAGGGAAAGTCAGTTGTACTTTGGTCTCATTTGCCAAATCTGTATTTATATCACAGATATAAAGTTCCTATCCTTGTTTCATGTATTAATAAACACAAGTTTAAATAAGTCCATGCAGTTTTCTTGCTATTGGGCATTATATTTAACTAATAATCTCTCTCTGTATTTAGATGCCAAGTTTTAGACACTCAATATTAACAATTTTGGCTTTAGGCGATCTTCACATTAAACCTGAGTCCAGTTTTGAGAGATTCCAGTCATTAACAGATGCTGCTGCTTATACCTTTGTCAGTTATAGGAAGAAAATGCTGGGATTGTGGCACAGCCAACTACTGCTGATTGTAAATACATATTCAAATATTTGTACTGTTTTTAAAATAAGTTTATTTTCAGGCATATAATGGTTTAGATTTCAGAGCTCATAGATTTGTCTGATGTTCAGAAAAAATGTTTTGAGATGCTTACAGTTTTTTATACTTTGTAGTTAAGAAATTGCAATGATTATTCTCCTTTCTGATCAAGACACGTTAACTGAAATTGTTCTGCTTGCATGTGTTTATTAAGATAACTTGAGCTGCTTCTGAAAATAAGAATGAAAAGAGCATGTTTTTCTTAAATGCTTGCTTGTGTTCCTTTGGGTTGAATTGACTGACAGGTTTTTAGTTTTGTTTTTTTCCTCTCCCTTATTGATTTACCTGGATTCTTATATAGGATCCGTGGTTTGCAACATAAAGTCCTGCTTTTTTCCAAATACAACATAGCTTTGCTGTTTTGCCAATATTTGCCATTCTTAATGATCTAAATGTCTCAATGATCTTAATGTTCTTAATTATCTAAATTACATTCCGTTCTTTCATGTAATAAGACTATATTGAAGCTTGAATGAATTCAGCACTGATATGAATTTCAGAATCTGATCCAAAGCTACTGCAGGATATGAGAATGTGTCTTTAATAACAGTTGCACATCGAACTCACACTTGAACTGTGAGAGAGGGTTTCTTCGTATCACTATATGTGATGTCTAGAAAACAAAGCCTACACTTCAGTTCTGATTCTTCCGTTCTCTTCTGAGAGTTGTCAGTGACGTCCTAATCCTGTTCCCACTATCAGTGATAGGAGCAAGCTTTTGAAACTCTTGCTCACTGTCCCTGGTTATTCTGAAGACTTCCACGTTTTCCTGATGGAAGTCAACAGAACGCTCTTCTGGCTGTGAAGCAATACAAAGTCATGTGTTTAATTTCTGCCTAATCTTTCAACAGGAGTCTCTGGCTTATGCAAACAGAAGCCTAGAAGCAGTTCCAGGTGAGAAGGTTCTACGAGACAATAAGGAACGTCGCGATCAACAAAACCGTCTGAAAGAGATAGATCATCAACTGAAATCCATACAGAGAAATTCTGTAAGTCTCCTATTATTCTTTTTTTTTTTTTTTTTTTTTTTTTTCCCCTCAATATGAAAACTTTGGAGTTTATAATTTCATTTTATTTGTCTTTACAACAAAATCCAGTTCTGCAACCTTTTGTAAATTCCTGAAGGAGTTCCTTAAGAAACATACAAGCAAAAGTCTCAAATAAGCTCTCTTAATCTGGGAGGCATTTTTCAGTTGTAATGCATCTTCTTGACTAACGTAGTGTCTTTCAAAGTGAAAAAAATTACTCTTCTCTCTTCCCCAGAGGGGGATACCATTTATAAACAATCATGTGTAAATACATCTGTAAAGCATTTTTTATGGTTCATATAATTCAGCGTTCTTTGGACGACCAGGTCTAGTGGGAATGCTGTGTGTACTAAGTTATTGTGTGGTTTAGTTCTGCTGAATTAATTTAGTATATTTCTGTACTTAATTTTCATTTGATGCATGAATGTCATAGAGGCAAGGGCCATTAAAAAATGAACATGTAAGTAAAATGGTAGTAAAAAATCATTACATAATTAGAACAAGTACATCATATTATGTCCGTATTGATATTTTAACTCAAAAGTGGGTAGAGAGAAGGCAACTTAAAATCTAAAAGGATCCTATTATTATCCTAGTAGGCAGAAATTGTTTATTCCTAAGTCATAGAGTCAGGACTAACATTTCCGAACTTGCAGAACTATGTGCCTCTCTCAAGTAGATTACTATTCTTTTATTTTTCAGTGAGTATAATTTATTACATTGCTCTCAAGTTACAATAAGGAAATGCAACTTAAAAAATGGTGGCAGGGGAACCTCAAGGACTTTAAGAATTCTTTTAAATCCTTTTTGACATATACATTGTAAATGTACTGTTTAATCTGTGCTGTTTAATCTTAAAGATCTATAAAACAATCTGTACAAAGGAGAATTAGGGAGAAAATAAACAAAACATGCTAAAGCAGATGAATTAAAAAGAAGAGTCCTAAGATGGTACAGTTGTCATTTGGTCTGAAAGCTGATATTGGCATTTGTTTATATGTTGAATCCCTCATAGATCTTTTGAAGAGCACAGAAAGAAAATGTCTAAATCTTTTTTTTTTTTTTATAACTTTGAACAAAACTTTGAAGGCTTGTCTTACATAAGATCCAATGAAACTGCTGAGGGCTCAAAAGAACATTAGTGCATTAGTGAGCTGCCACTAGCAGTCAAAAACTGGATATATATGCATGTTTTTAAGATTTCAACATGTTTAGTGTTATGTTTCTGCTTTGAGATTGGAAGCTTTTGTTTCTCCATAGAAAGTGCTATGTGGTGAAGACGAACTAGTTCAGCAGCGTATGAGAAACTGACTTGAGGTGAAAGCTGGCATGGGTAACATGATAAAGTAAATTTTTACTACGGTCTCTTTTGCTACATTAGCAAGAGGTATCATGGTTAATTGAGATGAAAGAGCTGTGCAAATGAGGTGGTGACTGGGGACAGTGAGCATGGGTGCACATTTGAAGTTCCATCTGAATATGAGAATACACCTCTTTCTGTGAGGGTGACTGAGCACTGGAACAGGTTGCCCAGAGAGGCTGTCAATTCTCCTTTTCTGGAGATACTCAAAACCCGCCTGGATGCCATCCTGTGCAACGTGCTCTAGGTGGCTCTACTTGACAGGGGGCTGGACTAGATGATCTCCAGATCTAAATCCAGATCTAGAATGGCCAACCTCAGCCATTCTGTGATTTACCAAGGGTAAGTCATGCTTAATGAATCTGATTGCTTTCTATGATTAAATGACTAGACCTACTCGATAAGCTGGAGGGCAGGACTGCCACTCAACAGGATTTAGACTGGAGGAGAGGGTTTACAGGAACTTTAAGGCATTCATCAAGGACAAATGCAGAGTCCTACACTGCAGAGGAACCTCTCCCTCCAACAATCTGAGCTGGAGTCTGACTGACTAGAGAGCAGCTCTTTTGAAAAGGACCAGGTGTAGTTGTGGACGATAGGACAGCATGAACCAGCAGAATTTCCTGCAGGGATGAAGGGTAACAGCCTACTTGGCTATGGCAACATAAGCATAATCAGAAGATTAAGGGAAGTAATTACTTCCCTTTACTTAGTACTCATGAAACTCTGCCTAGAGTATCACATCCAGGACAGAGCTGTATATACTGATATATGTGGTATATATAATATGTGGTATATATAAATGATATATATTTACTGATATAAGTGGTGGGAGAATGAGATATTGTTCATAAATTGAAATGGGGATTTTCCAATTGGATTTAAAGGGAACAAAAAATAGCTCTGAGTTAATTAAGAATGGGAAGCAGGTTGCATGAAGAGACTGAAATCTCCATCCTTAGAACTTTTGTGGACCTGCCTGGACAAAGCCATAAACCATTATGTCTGATCTCATTGCTGACCTTGCTTGGAGCAAGAGGTTGGACTGGAGATCTCCTGACAGCCGCTCAACCTGTTGATTTTTTTCCCCTACAATGGAAAGAATCAAGAATGTCTGCATGTTTCTCAGGTAGTAATCTTTATTATCACTGGATTGAAAGAAAAACAGTAACTTTTTAATGACTGTATATTGTATGAATCAATTTCTTGTGTGTAGACCAAAACGCCCTGTAGTCCACCTTTGACTTTTGGAGGTCCTTATTTCAGTAGTGTGCTTACCTTCTGCAGATCAGTTAGGATAAATACTATTCCCCACTAGTCTTTGCACTGAAGAAAAAAAAACAGTGGTAAATTGGCGTGCATTAGTCCTGGCATCAGTTCATTTTGTGTATTTACAGAGTATGGGAACAAGACTTGGGACAAGGAGGCAGTCTCGGTTTAGAGACTGTTCACTCACATGTGTGAAATTTACAGTAAGCCAGCATATTTAGCTCTTATCTGCTCAAAGTACCAAAACTTCCTTTTAATACACTGCTCTATCTACTATGCTGCTGTTAGTTAAAACATGGGAGGTAAATAACTAGAGGAATTCTGTGGAACTTCAGTATATTGAATAGGTTAATGGGTAAGCAGATAAAATAAGTCTGTATACTGTCATTGTTTCCTGTTCATTGACCTTTATATCACCTTTTGTCACTACTGACCTTGTTAATGAGACAAACACAATCTGAGGAAGTGCGTCTGGGAACTCTGTGCTGGTCTACCACATGCCTGGGAAATGCGGTGGGCTGCTGACTTATTCAAGTATTTTGAATATCAATGTTCCAAGACTTGATAACAGTATTTTTTGGTATCAGCATACAGGCAAACATTTGCAACATACTGGACATTTATCCTTGGCCAGAACATGTGGGCATTTAGAAGGCTAAATTGAAAGACTGTAATATTTATTTATAGTGTTAAAAACCACAAGTTTGTACCGATGTAACTCACGGCCAGGCTAGCTTTGCTGCACGCTATGCAGCACCTAGTAAGGCTTAAGGAGACATAATGTGTATTGCTATCAGCTCTTGCTCTGTAGCATGGCTGTGAGATCATAGCATGTGGATATGAAATATTTGTGTATAAGGTCTTCTGTGAGATACTTTGGTTGCCAGAGTAGATAAAGAAGTATTCAACTATAAATGAAAGTAGGCCTTTCCTTCTAGCAGTCAAATACATGGAAAATTTACACTTTTGGAGGGTGAATGAAGAACAGCTTCCAGAAGATACTTATTTTTTAGTTTCATGTCCTTGATGCCATTTAGTCTTATTTCTGGAAAATACAGTTACTACTAGGGAAGACTTAGACAGAACAGCATGGTATTCTGATGCAAGCTACATAATTGGCTACATTTTTTTAAATTTGATGTGGGTGTGTGTGCATCCAATCTATGTAAGTTAGTAAGCAGGTGTTATTTTCAGGGTCAAAATGTCTAAAATCAGTTAACTTTTATGCAGTATGGACTGGATGCCTTGTTTCTATACCAAAGTAATATTTTGGCCCTCAATTCTGTAACAACATTAGCAGCAAAAGTGGACTCTGCCTAGAAACTGTAACAGAAATCTAATCTGAATGTTTGGGGTGAGGGGGGGTGTATGTAGGTGTTACGTTTCCTGAAAAAAAAGTCAGTATTTTAGGAAATACTGTTTGAGGTTCAATAGGTGGCACTCTTCACTGCATGTCAGCAGAGGAATGCCTGGGCATGGTGCTTGGGAATGATATACTGGTGAAAACGTCATTTCTATGGTGTAAAATACAGGTTGTAAGTAATTTTGTCTCACTTTTGGCACAATACCAGGTGTGCAGCTTCTAACATTGCTATTTTTCTAGCTGAGCCAATTCAATTGTGTTAAAATTCATGTTGTATTTAAAATTCTTCTTTACTCTTTCCTAAATTACTGTAATTCTCTGTGTAAAACTAGAAATAAATTCTCTGCTCTGAGTGGAGGAGGTGATTTGTCAGAAGTTAGGAATGTTATTTCTGAATGTATGGTTGTATTGGACTTTATGCTTTTAAAATAGAATATTTTACAAATATCTGAGAGAATATTTAACAATTTATTTTAAAAAATAAATCCATTAGATAATTAATTTTTGTTTGTTTGTTTCATACGTGGAAATAATAGATAGATTAACTAGCAGAATTTAGCTGTATGTATTAGGTAGTAACTTGCAGTAGGTATAAAGTTAACTTCACAAAGTTTTGGTTTTGCTGCGGGAGAGAATGATGTGTTTCTTCCACTACTGCAATATGAAGAAATTGTTCAAATGGATTTGTTCAACTGTAGCTGTACTCTGACCCTCTCCTCAGGAGGGAAGAATACATTTATAATATTTCTGGAGGAGGCTATTTAGTAGGCACTGGCTTCTGAAACTGTAACATGTATGGATGCCTCCACAACACCATACCTCATGTATGCTGTTAGATTTCATGGTTTCAGCTGAGTCTGGGACCAAGACCACAAAACTAGACTGGGAAATAAGACATTAATATACTTTATGATCAAAACCAAAGAAAAACAGAAAATCTGCTGAACTGTTAGGCTTGAAGTAAAGAAACTAGGGGTTTTGCAATCTGAGATCCTCTTTTACTTCAAAAAAAATTGTCTCCAGTGAATTAATATACCAAAGAATGTATTGTATGCATTCATGTTGAAATGTATTGTGAAATTTCAATCCAACTGAAATGTATCTGTACCGTGGTTTCTGGGCCCTTGTTGAATTTCTTTTAGGTTTTAGTTTGACCTTAGTTCACTTGTTCTTCATTTGAAACCATGGCTGACTCTCTGCACATTCTTTCACCTTTCAGTTTCCTGGAAACCATTGAGCTTATCTTTGTTTGGTGAATTGCATTGTTAACTGCTGCTTCAAAAAAAAATGTTCAGCTGCCAAATGCGTGTTGCTGAGCATTAATTAAAAGAATTTTATATGGAAAGAATAATAAATGTAGTTATTTTTCAATTGAAGCTCCTACTAGTCGACCATTTGTGATCTAGTAGCATGTTTGGTGATGTGCTGAATTTCTTCACAAAAGATAGTAGGTCTAAATACACGTCCAAGCAAGCTGTTAAATAACACAATTTCACCTTTGATGGGTTATAGGGATGTTTAATTCAAATGTCTCACCCTGGAGGCTCATTCCTTCCTGCCAAAAACTAGCCATGGATGCTTGTTTTAATGTTTTTATTAAATATATAAATTCAAATATATTTAAAATATATATTACGACTGCACATAATTGTGTATGCACACATACGTGTTACCTCCTAGCATGACTGAGATAGTGGTACCTACTTTTTTTTTTTTTTTTTAAAGTCTACTTACTTCCAGTAAATTCTTTTAAACCATAGGTTAAATTTAGTTTGCTTAATCTTAAATTTAGTATCATCAGATGTTTTTACATCTATAGTAATTATTTTTCCCCAAGTCTAGTCAATATGGTGGCAAAGCATAGTGTGTGATTGTCAATTATTCAGGTGTTTTTCCACAGAATACGAAAATTACACATACTCTGTTTTCTGAATAGCTGAACTTTGCAGGAAGTTAAGCAATTGGTATAGGTGTTGCAGAATTAGAACAGAAAATAAGTTCTGATGTTGTCAAGTAAAATTATCTGCAGGAGCACAGCCAAAAGGCATGATACTTTTATTTGTGGTGCAGGAAAATGCATATCTGTGAGGAAGGAAATCACAGGATAAAATTAATTATTGTTTATTGTTAGAGAAGATCTCTCAAACTGTTTCATGGCTGAACCTGCATAAGGATAACAACAACTGTATATATAATTTTATGCCAGCTTCTCCCGTGAAACTGACTGAATTCAATGCACCTAACTGTGTGTCTGTACTAGACAAATTCTAGATGAGGTGAATAATTTGTTCCTGACTTCTGCTATTTAATGGGAAGAAGAGGGCAAGATAAAGTCCTTCCATTTATTTGGAGAATAATTTGTCAACTGTACAATCCTGTAGTTTGTGGTATCATAGTAGTTGTTGTTTATTTGTTTGTTTTGTTTTGACTACTTTATTCATTGTTAGCCCTTGTAGACTCTTCCTGTGTTCTGTGCAGTAAAATATAAATAGCAAACATCTTTCTTTTAGCTCACATAATACCATGTAATGAGCTAGTTTCTCTATAAGCTTATGTTTCTCCATACAGGTAGATCTTTTTTACTATGGCATTCTTATAATACATACTTAATTTTTCCTAATAAAGGAAAAAAGGACCACTTTTCTAAAGGTTGAGATGTACCACTGTTATTTTGTTATTCCTTCAGAAACTATCTAAGAGGTGCTAAAGCTGCCTGCTAAGTTATCAGTAGTCTTTAAAGAGACCTTGCTTATTCAAGTTTTAAAATAATTAATTGTCACAGTGATTCTACAAAATTGTTTCAGAATGAACAGTGATAATGTTTTCATCTGGAAGAAAATATTAGTATGAAATCTAAAGGTTCTTCATTTAACAGCTACTATACACACAAAGAAAGCAAAGTTAAATAACATTAATAAAAGGTAAATTTTTCACTCTTATGATTAAAATAAATTTCCAGTCTCTTGCTTGTTCTTCACAGTATTATTGACAAGAATGAAGCAGCTGTTAGAAGTGTTTATAATAAACAATTTGAAAAAAATATATTGCACTACAACTTAATATAGTTCAATATATGTTGCATATATAATAAATATTTAATACCAAATTATATAAAATATTAATCAGTTAAAATCTTGATGATGGTTCTAATTTGTATGGAAAATATATTAATATAATATTTACCTAGATGCTGGAGCCAGTTAAATTAAATAACATCCATGCAAAGGTAAGTAACATTGTGAACTTGCATCAAAGGTTCTCTGTGTATGAAAAATCATTGCTTGAATATGATACCTGCAAGGAGACCTAATTTAAATATAATTTTATTTTCTAGATAAGAACGTTCAAATTCTGTCTTGATGTAATGTGATTCTCCTTATCCCAAAATGTAGTTTCAACTGCATTAAGGAAGAGTCTAATTGTTTCTACCAGAATGTGTAGAAAAAAACTGAGAAGCAGCTCACTTCCCATACTTCTCTCAGCTACTTTTGAACAAAGGAAGTCTTTTGTCTGTTTTATCCTCTAGCCACTATATTTGTTCCCATTCTCTTTCCCAATGTCTTCAATATAATCTCATTTTATTCTCTAGAGATGCCCTTTCTTTCTTTTCTTTTTCTCCTATATATTATGGTGTTTGCCATTTTAAAACAGCAAACAAACCATCTTTGACTACTCACCCATCTCTAAATTCATTGTAGTGCTATTTATAGCCATTGTCCAAAACCTCCTCCAGTTTCGTGTCCCTGACATAATTTAAATTTAACTGTAGCTATGCTGCTTTCCTAGTTATCTGGGATTTGACACCATCAAACGGATTGTTAACTAGAAATGTTTTGTCATAGGTGATGACAGAATTTGCAGAAACTAATTTGCTTCTATGCTATTCTATTCTTCTGTGCTGTCATAAATACCCTCTGTTCTCACTGACCTTGAAAATTATGATGAAACAGTGTTCCTGTATTTGCTTATTAATTATTTATTAATGATTAATAATCTATCTGGGTAGTACATAGCATAAGATTTGCATCATTGAAATGTGGTAGTCCTAATGAGGCAAGAAGAAGGTGTTTGCCTGTTGTTACACTCCTCTGTTGGCAAATTTAGGAGTTCTTCATTTTTTTGCTGCCAGTTAGCACTGTTCTTTAATCTCTGTCGGAAAGAAACCTTGTTTCTGTTGGCCTGCTTGCACCCTGTGTGCTAAGGAGGAATAGTCAAGGAGGAGCCTCTTTCTCTGCAAGTGCTGTAGGGAAAGGCTATATTTGTCCTTTTCCCCTAATGCATCACATTCAGAATGAGAGAAGTGTAACAGGGCTGCTGTGGAGAAAACCTTCTGCAACATGTATGTAGGTACAGGATATCCTTTACGGGTGAGTGTTAAGGTCTTGGTCATTTATGAAATAGCATATAGCTGCAACCTTCTGTCTTAGGGCTGATGGTTATGTAAGTCAGTCTATAATAAATGTCAACATAAAAGAAGTTATGTGGCTGTAAATGTTTATGCATGTGTGCCTGGATGTCTGCATGTACAAAGCGTGTAGCAGAACTTGTAATCTTTTGTTGAGTCACTTCAACTTGTTAGGACAAGACGGATGTGTAATCAAACAGCAGTTGTGAATGTGGAGGATGTAAAGCACATAGCAGATGCACAGAGTGCTGATACTCTTGTAAACTATGTCAAACTATTTGAGAAATATATGGGGTTACAAAGCCAAAAGGCTCTTAAGTATGCTACCAGAATGTTACTTTTATTATAAATATCTGTAATGTTGGTGTTGACATCTCGTGTATTTCAGTTGAAGCTGTACAATCATTTGTGTATTTCCACCTGTATTTTGAGAATGATTCTTACAAGTATATGTTTCATTAAATGGATAATAAAATGGATATTACAATTAATATATTAACACAAACTGATGGCATACTGTGATACATCTGTTAATCAGTTTTACAAAAAAGCTCAGTTGAAAGCCAGAAGTATTTCTTTGTTGTTGTTGTTGTTGCTTTTTTTTTTTTTTTTTTTTGGCTTCTAGAAATAGTTTCATGAGGTGACAACAGCAGTATTTCTAACAAGAATGTAATACTTTTCAGAAACATTGTAATCCTGTTTACAGAGTTCAAGAAAGTTGGTTTGAGAAAAGCTTTGGAAGCTTAGCCTCATTGATCTAAATAGTCTAATTACACAGCATATTTTTTGGTTATGTTGCACAGTGCAGTGCATTATCAAAAAATACTTAGGAAATTGGACTGTTCCCTCTTCAGAAAATCTTCACCTAAAATACTTCCTCTTATTAGGAGTCTGAAAAGCCAAATGCATATACATTTTTAATGGAAAAATTACATAAATACCTAACCTTTTGTTACATATGGTTGCCAGTTTGGCAGAGTTGGGTATCTCGTGTCTGAATCTACTTACTGATCCCCAGATTGTGCATTCCTGTGCATCACTGGGCTGTGTTTGCTAAAAGTGCTCGGAGCATGCCAACACATCCAAGCAGCCATAAGTACAAAGCATGTTACCAATCACAGTCATGATTACGCCTCTTTCAGAAACAATCTAGAAAGTTAGCAACTGTCTTAGAGTTCTTCTCTTTCTTCAGACCAAACAATTTTCATCTCAGTAGCTTTAACTCCATTCTCCTTCACACAAAACAGTGACCCACCTCCTACATCATGAAGTTTGAAGGTAAGAAGGAGGAAATTGCTGGAGGAAATTAAGATAATCATTAAGGTACACAAAATTCAAGGCCAAAACAGCGTAAGTTAGAAGGACATTATCTCTCTAGCCTAGCAGTGGGCAGGATGCCCTTCTGGAAGAAAGGAAGCTAACATTATGAACACTGCCTCATATATACTTTGAGATTCTTTCATGGAAAATGTGTAACAGATTAGTGTGATGGGACTAGGACCATCCTTTTTGCAGAAGGATGAATTCTGTTTTCCACAGTACTTAGTTTCGGGGCTGTGGTGAAGAGTTTTTATTCAGGCTTGCTTATACCCTTATAATTGAGGTCTCTGCTCATGAAGAGGGATAGTAGACAGAGACTTTCTGGACATGTACTTTAGTAACTATGAAAGGCAAGTGTAATTGTCATTACACAAATTTATTGCCAAATAACACAATCAGTTCTTTTCCCCAAACACAAAATGCAGTCAAAATTAAACACACCTCCATACCAAGAATCTCCCTTTTATGCCCTTTGTGACCAACTGATTGTTAGAGCATCGCTGCATTCTTCATATAGATGTCTTATCTTTCTGACACGCGGGAAGTTCCCCATCCCTTTCTGGTGGCATCTAGTCATTGTTGCATATGCAACATACGCATGGGCACATAGTCTTTTCTGCGTGCACTGCTGATGGTCTTTGGTTAGATGTGAAAGGCTATGAACAGTTCTCTGAGTGAATTTATCTTCTCTAATGCCCTATTGCGAAGTAGGATAATATAATGTGGTAGATATACACGTGTATTGAATATTAAAGAGTATTTTTTTGCTAAAAGAATATTTAACTTTCAGTGTTCTGAAAGGTTTCACTTTCTGAGGTGTTCCTGGAAAAAAAAAAAAAAAAATTAGGTAAGTGCTTATACAAACATGAAAATATGATTCTAGCAGACTTTGTTGTTGTTGGTTTTATTCCTATCTGCTTTTCTCTCTGTAAATCAGAGCTTTCCTGCAAAGAAATCTGAAGAGAAAGTATGTATCTCAGCAAGGAGCCCTTATTCTACGGGAAATGAACATCTCATGCCTGTCATCTGCTATAGGTTTAAGTGTAATAGAAACTCATTAAGGAAGTGCAGGAAGTTCTTTGTTTGTGAGGACCAGTCCACAGGACTTCATCCTTTTTGTTGAAGCTATGTGTATTACTGCCTAAATTTCATAAAATCTTCTTATGGAAGAAGTATTTTTCCAGTGCAGTTTTTTTTTTTTTTTTTTTTGCAGTTAGCAGTCAGTGTTCTTTCTATTGAAAATAAATAAATAAAAAAGCTAAAGATTCTTACATTAGGATTAAGATGGCTTGTTTATAAATATAGCACTTTTTGGAAATTACCATGTGTTTAACAGTTCTGTCTACCTGTGTAATTGGGAAAGTAATTAGAGTTGTTTATTGCTAGAATTGTTACTGTCATGTGATATCTTGTACTAATTTGTCACTCAAGTTAATTGGGGAAATCAAATCTAATTTGAATTCTGATAAGTGTTTTTATTACTGTTATTTTGGTGGACAAAGCCAGAAAGCAGTACTGAGGAAAGTGACTACATAGCAATAGCAAGAGCAGCAGAGAATTTTTAGAGTAATAAAGCGACAAAAGAACAACTACTTTCTTGGTTTTGTTTATAAAGGAAGGCACTGTGGACTTGTAAGAGTATTTTGAAGTACAGTGCCATGATGGTTTTTGGTACCTTCTCTGGAAGGTATGTCTTTAATTAATTCAAACTTATATAATAATAATAAACTTGAAATAAGTGCATTCAAGGAAGGACAAAAGTGGATGGATGTATTCATCAAACACTTCATGGATGATACATATAAATTGTAACCTATAAATAGATTAGGAGTATAGAAAATGTGGAGAGAAATAACTGGTGTGTAGTGAATTCGTGCAAACTTAGTAACAAGCTAGCATCTTTCCAGTCATAAACGATAAGGAAACTGAATTCTCAGTGTTTGCATTTACTGTATGAATAACTTTTATAGCAGGTGTATTTGGTCTCGCTACCACATGACTTTCAGTTAGTGTCCAGTTTCTGAAATTGAAAATGTTGGTTGTTTTTGAATACATATACCTGCCAAATAATTTTTCCTTGGAGGAGGAGGAGGGTTGATTTATTCCATGTGAATGTATCTTTTGGTATAAGTTCCAATACATAAATGGTACACAAAAATATATACAAATATATGTATACAGCATATATTTATGCCATATATATATATATATATAAAGAACACAAAAGTTTTATAATATATATTTTATAGAGAGAGATCAGCAGGAAAATGAGCTAATATGAAAATTTGGACTCCCAACATTAATTGTATATTTATATTCTCATAAAAATAACAGAACATGTATTAGTGATAAATAGCAATTGAATTTGTTTTATTATTACATGGTATAGGACTTGTGATTTTATTTATTTATTTTTTTTTAAAGGAAGTGTTGTTTGATAAAACGATGTTCTTGGTATGAAAAGTCACATCTGTATCTCACTTGTTTTATTGCCAGGGGTTTGCCACACCATTTAGCTACAGAGAAAAGTGAGTGAGTAAATCTTTTAATTAACCTCCATGATTATGCATCATACTCTCTTCATTAAATGGATCTAACAGGAAGAAAAGCCAGTTGTTTCTAATAATTTTCTGGTTCTTTTGTGGTTTGTATACTTCAGTGTTCTGAAGGTCAGATAGAACTACCAGACCATAAAATCCAGCCAGCGAGAGATCTGGAGCTAAGAGAGCTCAAGGATTTATTAAGTGATGTGAAACTCTATTGTTTTGTGCATGTGTTACATAATTGCTGTCAATGCAAGGCTGTTAAAATTCCCTGCTAGTAATAACACGAATACCATTTTATAGCTTCAAGTGGAGATAAAAGAAGTTTCTTAGTCAGCACTTCAACAATATCACAGCACATGTCAGTTTTATTATTGTGGGGCCTTTAGTTTTGGCAGATGCTCTTCATTCTGGCTGTGGTGTGGTAATTACCATATAAATTAAGCAGTGAAGTAAGCTGAGGGCAGCCTTATCCCTGCTGCCTGTAACCAGGTTGCAAGTACTGCAGTGTGAAACAGGCATAATTCAAGCTGATTATATTTAGAAGGCCACGTTTTGAAATGCTGGGCCTTTATCTCCATTCAAGTCAATTTTAAAAGTAAATTGAAGCTGTTTAGTTGCTGTGCAAACAGAAGGATCATTCTTTCTCCACAAGGTACTCTCCATAATAACATTCCAGGAATTAGTTTAATCCATCCAGGTTTGATTCATAGCCACTAATTATATTTCAGCATACATTCTAATGCTTCAAATTATATGTGTCCTTACCTTAATGAGTTGTAACTAGTCCTTAAAACGGGAGCTTTGCACTTCTCTTTTGTGTCATAACAGGCTTTACTTTGAGATTTTATGGGATTAAGCTACTATGGAGAGTCTTGCTAGGATAGTGAGCTGAATTGGGTAATGGAATAATTTTATTTTGCTCTGAGTGTTTGTTCTGAATTCAGTTTAATTCAGATCAGTTGGGAAGTGTTGGAAATGTTTATAACAAGAATCCAAATGGAAATTACTCAGATAATAGGGAGAAACTAGACATTTCATTTTCTTCCATGTGTTAAGTAACTGCATGTTTGAAGAGTGTGCAAAGAAAATAAAGATGATGTGAACACCTGGTGCTTTTTAAAATCAGAAAAACAATGTTGGAAACCAAAAGCCTCAAAAGTAAAATCGTGCTACATATTTATTTATTTTTCTTGGTATTGTATTTCAGAAGTCAAAACATTTTGGAGAGCTGTGTAAGTTATGCATGATGTCGTGGACACAAAGTAACATGGCCAGTGTTTGTCAGTGAGCTGTTGATAAAGCTGATGACATTACAGTCTTTCAATAAATTCTTTTAAATTTGATGTCATGAAAAGAGCTAGAGCAGCAATTCATTCCATCAGTGTGAGCATACAGTTAATTATCTTTTCCTTTACTAGGCTATTTTCTTTATAGATAAAGTGTGAACCTGAAAAACGATTTGCTGTGTAATAGAAAACTGTTCTGATCTTTTAGTAGGGAAGAAGGTAAAATAAGGGATTTTAATTTGTATGCTTACCTTTCCACCCCCAAGGAGAAACCTGTAAGAAATTATTTGAAGCTATTACATTTATAAAATATATTCTTA
Organism: Nettapus auritus; assembly: GCA_011076525.1. Lineage (NCBI taxonomy): Eukaryota > Metazoa > Chordata > Aves > Anseriformes > Anatidae > Nettapus > Nettapus auritus. Next base: position 37,796,223 of record CM021769.1, read on the forward strand.
TTATATGCAAACTTCAAAATTAGATTTTCTATCTTCTCAGTTTTCCAGGTGCTTTTGGAATAAAACCTGGTTTGGGTTATTTTTTAAAGTGGAGAAGTTGGATTTCCTTTAATATTCTTCACATGGAACTGCAAGGTAAACAGAGAAAAAGAACTGAAATCATAGGATTCATAATCTTTAAATATCAGAATTGTATATAACTGTGGTGGAAATGAACACCAACATCAGATCCAGTTCCAGCTCCGCTAATGTGGTGTTCTTACCAAAGCTCCTTTTTTTTTTTTTTTGTTTTGTTTTGTTTTGTTTAACAGTTAATTTGCTTATGTTTCTAATCCACAAGTTTAGGTAGCTTTGTGAAGAACCATGATATACAGATAGATGTTAGATGATGTTAGATGACTTGATGTGTTTCGGAGGATCCTATTTTTTTCTTGTTTTAGTAAGGCCTTTCTGAGAAGAAGAGAAAATGAGATGTGTGTGTATCGTGTACATTGTTATTAAGTCTTACTGGTTAAATTGCCTTCATTAGGGCTGTTTTGGATTTGCATTTTCTCAAAGATTAAATCACTTAAAACATGCCATAATCCCACATAATCTTTAGAGAATTTACATAGGAATAAGAGTGGTCATGGGGATCTGCCTGGGCAGAGTCATTTGAAAATTTAATGCTGAAGTTACTACTCAGTTTTGCTTAGTTTAAGCATCTTTGGAATGCTTGGTGTGGTAAAACCTTTGTGCAAGATCCAGCTAACAATTGTTGAAAACAATGACTTGATGCTGAGTATACAGGAAGGGAAGACTTTGGTTAACCATTAAAGATGTGTCGCAGTTAAAGTTTGATGCATTGTCAAACCTGCTTCACAAGCAGATACGTATAACAAAACTACTCCAACCTACTAATTATTCTATACTACTTAACTTATTATTTGGATTCTTGCCAGATAGAAAATGATTACATGAAACCTTACTTGTTCATGGCTGACTTCTCTGTAATCCTGGGGGGTAATAAAAATAAATAAATAAAAATCACGAGAAGCAACACTTCATGGGGAAAAATGTGCTTGACAATTGGCAAACTTAATATTGCTTGGGGAAAAACTGCATTCCACATCCATCCTTCACTCCTAAATATTATTAGTTCACTAGTCATTCAGTTCCCCAAAATACTTGTAAATACAAGTAAAATGCTTGTTATACCTGACACTGTTGCACTGAGTATTTGATATGAGAATCCATGACACTGATAAAACCAATTACATTATCTGCATAGACTGGATTATGTGGAAAGTGCTCTTAACATCTTTACCTTGTTTTTACTTTCTCTAATGTATCTCAGGCTTTTGTTTGTATTCTGTTTATTATTATCTGTAGTGCTTCTCTTTGTGTCATTTTGTGTGAGTGGACCAACCAAACTCAGCAGGGCAGTGGTAGCTCTCAGTGCCTGCTGGTAGAGTTAGGAGGCTACTGCGTGTGGTTCCTTACTGTTACTCCTATGTTTAGACAGTTTTGAACATGGAATAATATTGGTTACTTTTATGAATTCTATTGGGCATGCAAATAATGGAAAATAAATTTCTCTGTAAGGACAACAAACCTTAATGTGAAATTTGAATCTTGATTTACATCTTTCCCTCATTTTATTTCTGGAACATAGTGTGCAGCAAGCACTTTCCAGTTCATTCTATTCTTAATCTTCCCATTTCAATGTCTCCCAAACTGGTTTGCCTAGTAATAACTTATTTGAAAGTATGAGCTGCCAGATGTGCAAATTGAATAACCATACAAACTTTAAGGTTAAGTTAAGGGGTGGAGTTGTATAACTTTGGTACAGGATACCAGAAACTTATGCAGAAATACAGTGAATTTGTTTTGATGAAAGCTAGAGAGAACAGTCAAATTATGTTAATTCATCTGCATACATCTTTAATACTGTAATACAATGAAACTGCTAATGGCGTTAATAAGAGTTTTAAGAGGGAAGAAGGAGGATATACAATGTACTGTAGAAATAATAGAATATGCAAGACTGAAAACTTCTGCCCTTTCTTGGAGTTTTTGAGGTACAGTGATCTAAGTTTTGAATGTAGTGATTTTAACGAGGTTGGTCCAGCTGAACTGGCGAAACATTGTCTTACAGGACAGCATTTCAAGTGCAATATAATTAATCATTAACACAACTTTGTGAAATTAATGCCTCCTGCAATGAGTTTGTTTCATCTACATGACAGTCTGTTGTCAGCCACAGCTGAAAACTGTAGGTAGTTTCTCCTTTGAAACAAAACATTAAATTCTTGGTTACTTGTTATTGTAAGGAAAAAAAAAAAAACTTTTTAAAATCACACTTAAAATTAATATGGACTGAAATAGCAGGAAAGTTATTTGAATTATTCTTGCAGTCATAAAGTGTAAAATGCTTTAAAGTAGTTAACATGCATATTTCAACTTGGTGAACTAGTATTACTTTGGCACAAAAAAATGCAGTCTGCAAATAATTAAACGATAATTAAAACAAGAAGAAACTAGGTCTCTTTTAGTGCTGGGATCATACTTCGGAAAGCTGATGTTCTCTCAGCCTTTTTAAATTTCTTTCTACCAAGGAGCCCAAACTTAGTTGTACTGCCAGTTCCTTCACAGAATCCCTATGTAGAGAAAGCAAAGTACCTTATGTATATGCTCTACTCTGAGCATTAGGGAGGTGCCAGGTAAATTCAGAGATGGAGATTCCTTAAATAATGTAATTTCTAAGCCCATGTATTCATTTTTTCCTTTGGTAACGTAAATCATAACAAGAGCAATTATTGCAGAAAACCTTGATGTTACATGAACAAGTGCACAGTGCAAGTAAACTGAATTAATTTAGTTTAGTGTAGCCATAATCCTGCATGTACCTTCAGGTGCTGTCCCTGAATGCTGATGTTTGTGCTGGGGCATCGAGCTACCTGAAAAGTATACAAAGATTCATGCAGTTTCAGCCTTTCTTCTTGAAATGTTCAAGTTTGCTGTTAAAATCTAAGTCAATTAAATGTTCTAAGCTAAAGGCAGTCATAATCTATGCTTGTTACAACCACTAGTAACATAAAAAATTCTGTCAGACTGAAATTACCAATTTACTTTCTGAAGGACTAGAAAGTAGAATACTTTCATTTAGAGCAGAATACCGTTTTTCTATGTTTTGAGTACTGGATGAGTATTATTGCTTGGATAAAATAACAACTCTTCATTCTCAGACCCATCTATTTTTGTGGAATGTCATTTATGTGGTAATTTCCTTTAGCATTTATTGCCTGTCTAAATCTTGAATGGGATATATTACCTGTGGCATAGATTTTAAAATAAGTTCATCGTGAATATCTTTTAGGGGAGGGTGAGGGTAGGGGGTGAGGGGGAAAGACTGATGTTTTACTGCTGTTTCTGCTTTCTTAAAAGTTTGTAAATTAGTGATTCAGAATTAGTGTTTCTTTTGAAAATGAATACTTTTATTTAGGTATAAACATAGAATCATACAATGATCCCATCGAATGGGCCCCTAAAGACCACCTAACTCCCCTGCCCTGGACAGGGATGCTGCCCATTAGACCAGGCTGCCCAAAGCCCCATCCAGCCTGGCCTTGAACACCTCCAGGGATGGGGCATCCACAGCTTCTCTGGGCAACCTGCTCCAGTGCCTCACCACCCTCTGAGAAAGGAATTTCTTCCTAAAGTCTAATCTAAACCTACTCTATTTTAGTTTAAAGCCATTACCCATTGTCTTATCACTACACATCTATGTGTAATAATCTTTACAGCTAAACCAGCTAATTGTTTAATGAGCTCTGATCTTTATGGATTTTGGAACAGTTTGTTGTAAATGCTCAAACTGGAGAATCAAGAGCCTTGTTCTTTGTTTTTGTTGTTGTTACTAGAGAGTTGAATATCTGTTTGAAAAAGAAGATTCCAAATCAATTTATTTTTTCTGAAAATCTTTGTTTTCTTCTATATATATATTTTGTGTTTGGAGACAGTAGTCTTCAAATTGAACTCTGGAATAGAAAACTAGCAATAACAGAAACAACAGCCTTGTCTTGGACTTCTCTAGTAAGTTGCTAGCATACAAGTTGTTTAAAATAACTTGTTAATTTTAACATCACAAATATTTTTGTTCAACATAGAAAGTATCAGATACATAGTTTTGAAATAGATTGTCCAAACTCATTTGATTTTTATTTTATTTTATTTTATTTTTTAACTAGGTATGTCTCTTAAAACTATTAAAATCTTTACTAGGCTGAAGATAGAAATAGTTTTCCTCTCGAGTTATCAAAGTTGTCCTTCGATCTGATATTTAACAGGACCACTCATTTAAACAAGGCAGGAAATCTCCTATACCCATTCTCTGTGGAAGAGAAAATGATGCATACAAGTCACAAAAGTGTTTCTCTTATGTTATTGTTTATAAAAGCAGAAGCAGGACGATGGTTTGGCTAACGGTGTCTGAAATGTCAGTAGGTCATCTCTGGCTTTTGGCATCCTTTAATTATGACTGTGGTCTATTGGCATGTGTCTATAAAACCTAGCCTTCAATAAAAAGGGAAACCTAGCAATAACTGGGGTTTTGTTTGTGCAACAAGTAGACTAAACAATGAGGTGGTTAAGTGTTAGGAGTTCCTGTTGGATTTTACAGTGTTTTACTTCAGAGAAACATTACTGAGTTCTCTTTCATACCATATATGAGAGGCATATAATACAACAGAATCACAGAATGTCTAGGTTGGAAGAGACCTACAAGATCACCGAGTCCAACCTCTGACCTACCACTAACAAATCATCCCCTAAACCATATCCCTAAGCTCTACATCTAAACGTCTTTTAAAGACCTCCAGGGATGGGGACTCCACCACTTCCCTGGGCAGCCTATTCCAGTGCCTAACAACCCTTTCTGTAAAGAAGTTCTTCCTAATATCCAATCTAAACCTCCCCTGGCACAACTTTATCCCATTCCCCCTCGTCCTGTCACCAGGCACATGGGAGAACAGACCAACCGCCACCTCGCTACAGCCTCCTTTCAGGTACCTGTAGAGTGTGATAAGGTTGCTCCTGAGCCTCCTCTTCTCCAGGCTAAATAGTCCCAGCTCCCTCAGCCGCTCCTCGTAAGACTCGTTCTCCAGACCCTTCACCAGCTTTGTAGCCCTTCTCTGGACTCGCTCAAGCACCTCCATGTCCTTCTTGCAGTGAGGGGCCCAAAACTAAACACAGTACTCGAGGTGCGGCCTCACCAGAGCCGAGTACAGGGGGACAATCACATCCCTGGACCTGCTGGCCATGCTGTTTCTTATGCAAGCCAGGATGCTGTTAGCCTTCTTGGCCACCTGAGCACACTGCTGGCTCATATTCAGCCGACTGTCAACCAAAACACCCAGGTCCTTCTCTGACAGGCAGCTTTCTATCCACACATCTCCCAGCCTGTAGCTCTACTTGGGGTTGTTGTGCCCCAGGTGCAGGACCCGGCACTTGGCCTTGTTGAACTTCATACCGTTGGCCTCGGCCCATCGGTCCAGCCTATCCAGATCATCTTGCAGAGCCTTCCTACCCTCGAGCAGGTCGACACACGCACCTAACTTGGTGTCGTCTGCAAACTTACTGAGGGTGCACTCGATCCCCTCATCCAGATCATCGATGAAGATATTAAAGAGGACTGGCCCCAGTACCGAGCCCTGGGGGACTCCACTAGTGACCGGCCTCCAACTGGATTTGACTCCATTCACTAAGACTCTCTGGGCCCGGCCATCCAGCCACCTCTTAACACAATGAAGCGTGCGCCAGTCCAAGCCATGGGCAGCCAGTTTCCTGAGGAGAATGCTGTGGGGAACAGTGTCAAATGCCTTACTGAAGTCAAGGTAGACCACATCCACAGCCTTTCTCTCATCCACTAAGCATGTCACCTTGTCATAGAAGGAGATCAGGTTCGTCAAGCAGGACCTACCCTTCATAAACCCATGCTGACTAGGCCTGATCGCCTGCTTGCCCTGTAACTGCCGCATGATGACGCCCAGGATAATCTGCTCCATGAGCTTCCCTGGCACTGATGTCAAACTAACAGGCTTGTAGTTCCCCGGGTCTACCCTCTGGCCCTTCTTGTAGATGGGCGTCATGTTTGCAATCCGCCAGTCAAGTGGGGCCTCCCCCGATGGCCAGGACTGCCGATAAATGATGGAAAGCGGCCTGGCCAGCTCTTCCGCCAGTTCTCGCAGTACCCTCGGGTGGATCCCATCCGGCCCCATCGACTTGCGTACATCCAAGTGCTGTTGCAGATCGCCAACCATCTCCTCGTGGATTGTGGGGGCCACATTCTGCTCCCCATCCCCTTCCACCAGCTCAGGGTACTGGGCGTCCAGGGAGCAACTGGTTTTGCTGCTAAAGACTGAGGCAAAGAAGGCGTTAAGCACCTCGGCTTTTTCCTCATCTCTGGAAACTAAGTTTCCCCCCGCATCCAGTAAAGGGTGGAGATTCTCCTTAGTCCTCCTCTTTGTATTGATGTATTTATAAAAACATTTTTTGTTGTCTTTAACAGCAGTAGCCAGATTGAGCTCCAGACGAGCTTTGGCCTTTCTAATTTTGTCCCTGCACCGCCTCACAACATCCTTGTAGTCCCCTTGAGTGGCCCGCCTTCTTTTCCAAAGTTTATAAACCCTCTTTTTTCTCCTAAGCTTGAGGAGAATATATAATATATTATATATATTATATATAATAATATATATAGAGAGAACTTTTTTCTTAATTTTTATTTCCTTTTCCAGAACAAACATAATTACTCTGTTTTAAAATACGCGGTCAGTATTTGTATGTTTGGATGCATCTGTGGTATAGGTTGTTTCACTGACGTTTTTGTGATATAATTGCATTGTCTATCAAATATGGAAGCGACAGATCACTAAAATGAGATTTGTTTTGTTTATATAGTAATTATGTGCACGTGCTTAATGATGTTCAAATGCAGAAAGAAAGCATGACCTATTTTTTAGGGTTGTCATTTTATTTTCACTACTCACATCAGTATTATGAAACCTGATCCTGCAGATCCATCCTTGTAGTATGAATTTAATGAAGTATTTATAATTGAAGTTTGTCTGTGCATATTTAGAATTAGGCCTGTAATTTCCATTGCTAGGAATTATAAAAATGACAGAGAAAGAACATAATTCGTTATTGTGACCTATACCTAGGTTACAAAAAAATAATAATACTGGCTTAGGCCATTTCAGGGATTTTTTAAGATAGTAAAAATGCATATACCTTGTAAGAGAAAAATGGTTACACGTAGTAGGCAGAATACTTTGATTTTTACATTTCCTTATGTGATAATAACTTAATTTTGAACCTACTTTTATAACACTAAAAACTGGACAGAAGTATTATGTCAGTTCTATTTGTGAAGTTTCTGTTTTTCTTTTTTTTTTTTTTTTAAACTACCATCGGCTTAGCTTTGTGCATGTATGAGTGTATTTAGATGCGCTTAGAATGCTGTCTTGGTCTTGCCTAGTCAGACAACAGAAACCCGGACTAAATTTTCATAACACCATCATATCAGTCAACCGAGCACAGCACACACATGCTGTGAGCAGAGTTAATTTCTCATGCAAATTAATGTTTGCATATGCAGGTACCACATTTGAGCATAGTAATGTGGAGATTTGCTTTCACAATAGAAAAGTGCTCATTCTGTATACAAAATAAATCAGATGCACAGCTCTAATAACGTGAAAAGAGTTTTTACATGATGAGATGATGTGTTGCAAGGTAGCTAAAACCTCTTGAGATGGCTGGCTGTGAGGCAGTGGAAACAGGACAGATTCTTCTTTGTTTTTATTTCAGTAGTTGTTGGTTGAATTCAGTCACTTTGTAAATCAGAGTTTAAAAAGTTTATTTTATTTCTTTCTTAGTCAAGAAATGTTAGTCTTCTGATAATGCAATTGTTTTATTCTTTCCTGAAAAGCTCAAGCAATGATTTGTATGCCTGAGTTTGTATAAGGAATAGGAAACTTTTTTTGCTGTGGGTGTGTTGTTTGTCTGGATGTGGTTTGTACCTTTGCTATTTAGATGTACCATTACTGATCTACTTTGAGACCAACTGTTTTCTACTTTTATGGGAAGCAGACAGAATGTCTGGAATTCCACTTACAAAAAGGAATCTGTATCCTGCTGAGTAATAGCAAGACACTTGTCTCCCCCCCCCCCCCCCCCGCAGATGTAAAATTCAATATCAAAGGCACGCAAAATATTGAAGGTGATTTACTGCAAAGATTTAATATTGTTTCTTAAATTACATAGCTATGAGGATTGTATATGGCTGCAGGATTAATTGCAAGAGATATAGCATAATCTTTATTTTGGGAAATATATTTTGAAAAGGAAGAAATACAAATCATAAGGGTAAATCTTTAGTTCATATTGATTAACATTTTTGATTTTGTATGCTTGTTGCTGTTCATTACATGGATGTGTACTTCCCATAAGTTTTCCAAGTTCAATTACACAGTGACAATTGCGACACTTGGCTGAATGCATTTAGTTTATGTTGATGACAGTGGAAGCTGGAAATCCTCAGCAAATTGTTGCAAGAAGTACATTCATCACATTCTTAAGAAATTTAAGTACATTTTTTTAATGACTTAAAATCAGGCACTTCTCAAAACAGCAGTGAGCCACAAATATAGATTTGCTTGCACGTTCAGTACATAAAGTGTTATATGCACTGCTTATTTATATTACAGCTGATGATGCATTATTTTAAGGAGATGACAGTTCATGAGCATCTCACCCAATAAACCCCTTGACATCTTTTTCATAAATAGTATTTTGTTAGTGTGATTTTCTAGTTTTCAGCCTTCTTTCAGAGGAAAAAAAAATGGTGGTAAGATGAAGATGATAAAAATACATTAAAATAAATTCAACCCATTATTCAGGCTATATTTAATACTTCCTCATGTTTTCAAAGTCATGTGGATTTTGAATAAAATCAATATGAAAACTAACTGCATTCCCAGATTTGAACATTTTAGGAATTCATTGTTATTTTTATAATGAACTTAACTCTTAATTTTCTTCCTTAATACTTGGATTGACAATTGAAATAATATAATCAGTTATTATGTTACTAACATTAACAATATTTAATTGAACACCATTTTTATGCTAGCAGATACCCAATTTTAAATTTGATGTTCAGTGTATAACTTCTGACTGCTTATTTTTTGTGTCTATTTGTCACTAATATTTTTTTAAAAAGACAATTTGAGATGTTGGCTACTATTAGGAAGCACATCATGTAAATACACAGTCCATAAAGATAATTTTTAAATTTAGAAGCACGTCTTCTACTTTTTGGATGGGCAGAGGAGTACTCTAATTTTTCCCATATTTGATATCTGGATTGTAGAAGTAATGATGTCAATCTGGTAAGGACATGTAAAATTTCAAAAAAACAAAACAAAACAAAACCAAAACCCAACAAAACCCTTGTTCTCAAGGAAATGCAGCTAGCAAATGCTTTTTTTTTTTTTTTTTTTTTTTTTTTTTTAACACTTGAACTTTCAATGTTATAATATTATTACTTGTAAACTCTGGATAAAGTGCTAGTACAGGATCATGATACACTACAATGCACATTGCATCAGCATTAAAAGTGTGGGAGGACAGTACTTCATCTTGCATCAATTATAGGTTGTCAAGCAGGTTATGACTGAAGAAGGAACATTTGCACTGTGTGCACACATGCACTGTTTTAAGTGGGGAAATAGGATTTCTAGGGCTCGAGATTTTTTAGAGGAAGTTTCCATGTAGATCATGCTGCAGCCATTGGAATTTAGATACTTTATCAGTTTTCATATATCTCTTTGTGTAGGGATATAGTATTTGCTTTCTAGACTCGTTTCTTTCATAATGATGATTTTATTAGGACTGCCTTTACTGAATAATCTAGACCTCTATACGCAGGTCAGAATTCAGGGACTTAACTGGCTACCAGTTTGTCTCCTTTTTGTAGTTTGATTTAATCTTCTTTGATTGCTTCCATGGGTTTTGGCTTTTTAGATGACTTCAGGGAAAGAAATTTATTTTACTACTTGGTCTTCAAACCACGAGTAAATTACTTTGTTGGTAAATTGTGGTGAATAAATTCATGTGGTTAAGTCCAGAGGGAGAAATACTGAGTAGGCGCCCTTGGAAAAAAAAAAATGAAGCTTTTGAAGAGAATACTATCGTATTTGTACAAAAATAATGTACATATTTTTGTCTTCACTCTGTGTCTGAGGGCCCACTCTTTGTGAACACTTCAAAAGTCATTTTAGGTATGAAATACCTGTGAGACACTTGTGATTGGAAGTCATCCAATAAACTCTGTGCTGCATAGGAATCTATATTAAATATAATTATAATTCTGAGTCTGATTATTAAATGTAACATGGTCATGTTAAAACATTGAAGTACTGGCTAGAGTGAAAAGGAAACAAGCACATCTCTATTTGTCTCATTATTTCTTGTTCTAGATAAAGCACACCAGTAACAAGAGGCTCAAAACACTCATTTGGTGTGGATGTCACAGTTATAGAGAACATTCAGTATTCGTGCTGTTTTCTGAAAGTTTATTGTTTGCTTTTGGCATGTATTGCCTTATTTTTGGTGTAGGGCTGCCTCTTGCACTTCATCTTTTTTATTTTATTATTATTAATAATCAATTATTACTGTGGTTGGCTCCAGGTGGTAAAGCAGCAGGGCAGATTATAAGATGAGCAGAACTGTGGCTTCTGATTCATGGCTCTGGATGAAATTTTGAGGCAAATCACCTGTTTTGATGAAGTGGGAAATAGGATTTTTTTCCCCTCTTATTTCTCATATTTGAGTAGTGTTATATTTCTTAATGTCTCCCGCATTCAGCTTCTGTTTGTCTATTCTGATTTCCTGTTCTTTTCCCGTTCCCCTCTTTCTCTACTTGCTTCACAATAGTGGTGGTCTTTGAGCTCTTTTCAAAGCATTATGATGATTTCAACCCACTCACCCCTTCTTTTCTTACAGTATATTTTAGTCTATATACTTTTATTTATATATTTTTTATATATTTTTTTATTTAGCACTATCTCATGCTCCATGTTATCATTAGTTTATGTAATTTGCCTCTTTCATCCTTGCATGTTCTAATTCAGAGCATCCTCCTCTTCCATGTCTCCTGCAAGAAAATTCTGATTTCTAGTCACTGTTGAAACTTCGTAGAGAAGACAGAAAGTGTAAGAATAGATGAGCAAAGTATAGAATCTCTTCAGAGCTACTTTTCCTCTCCTTGTTGCAGAGAAGGAGGTAGAATCAGAATGGGAAATTCTTTCCTTACTCTCAGTACCTTTTCAGAAGCAGTTTTTATCTAGCAGGGAAAAGCTTGGCAGTCTGTACCCAGACCAAATGAACAGTCCCAATCTTTTCCAAGCCACTTAAAAAACAAAACAAACAAACAAACAAAAAAAACAAAAACAAAAAAGTGTTTGAATTCTGTCTCAAAGATTTGGATCTTCAAATGAACATCCAGATTACTCTCAAGTTAGAAATGAAAACAAGTTGCTTTGTGCAATGATTTTTATAAATATTGTGCTCTCAATATAGAAATATTTCTGACATTCAAGTAGATGCTTTTTGTAATTATAACTGATACTGATAATTTTGATATATTTGAAATTATAAATGACAGCATATCTAGGTGTGGTATAAAGGGGGAAGAGTTAAATGAAGGCTTGAAATAAAAATCAGTCTTTAAAAATAGAAGTTGTGATTACTGAATCATCACTAGTTTAAAGGGTTTTCATATTTTAAAAAATATGATCGTTATAGATACTGGACCTCATTTATATAATTGTTTTGCTGTTAAATTTCTTAGAATAATAGAACACTCCTCCAATTTCTGAAATTTAAACCCCTCACTTCTGTTCACCCCAAGCTTGCCACTTTCTGTGCTCCTTTAAAACACAGCACAAATCCCTGTTTGTTTAAAGCTCCACGGAGGCCACGTATATTTATTCCACTTGTAGCCTGTGAAGCTTTCAAATTCAAGAAGCTTTTACTTGCCATTAGTGAGACTGGATTCAAAACCAGGTGGCAGAGATGAATTGACAATGTCTGTGAGCAATGCTTTGTTGAATTGCACATCACAGTTCCTGCCCTGAGATTCTTTTTTCCATAGTGAAATAAGAATTAAATAGAGCACAGTGGATCACTGAATAATGCTTTAAGAAATATTAAAAAAAAAAAAAGAAAAAAAAATAGAAAAAAAAATCTGAAGTTATTCTTTTGGTAACCTTGTCTGTTTCTTTCTTGTCTAAATTCAGACTGTTTTTAATCCTTCAACCCCTGTTGTTTCTTGCATTATTGCTCTCAATGCACCATGCATTGTTATTTCTGCCCAAGTTCCCTTCAATGAGAAAGACTTGTCCCATTGTTGATTCTACCTTCACATAGTGGGGAAGTATTGTGTGTATGAACTCCAGAGGTATTTATTTTAATTTGGAATAGTACAGTGATCATTAATATAGCTGTGTTTTTCTTACTTCTCTTCAGTCTTTTTCAGCATGAACCTGAAATTGGGTTCTGAATTTCGTATTTGTCTTGTATGCTAGTCTCTCTAGAATACATGACTCCAGGGGAGGAAAATTCCTCTACTGTGACATCAATTAATGCTATTGTGTTGTATAGTAAGCATGAATGGCAGAAGTCCAGCCAGTCAGAGGAGGAATGTAACTTCAGGTCCTTTTGTTGCAATAACCTGAATTGGTTTAAGCTGAATGTAAAGCTTTGGTTCATGTATAAAATTCTATCACTTTAAACATTTAAATAATATTTAGCTACTAATTGGAGATGGTGGGAGATACAGACATTTTCTTGAGAGTCTAGGAAACTGTTCTGTAGATTTTACTTAGTCACAGGCTTCTTAGGTCAAATAATGATTTCCAGAGAATGGGATGAAACTGGTAAGCATTATTTACATGGGTGACCTACTTTCATTCATAGTAATTATACAGTACAGTACTAAAAAGTATTCTTGTCAAGTTTGCACATACCAAATTGAAAGAGAGGAGAGGATCAGTCAATACATTTGAGGGTAGGGATGCCATCCAGAAAGACTTCAGCAGGCTCAAGGAATAACAGGAACATTATGAAATTAAGAAAGGACAAAAGCAATCCTGCACCTGGGAAAGATCTGCTCGCTACAGGACAGGCTGCGAATCAGCTCCAGCTAAAAAGGACCTGGGGATCCTGGTGGACAGTGGGGTCAAGGTACGCAGGACTCAGCAGTGTACCTGGAAGGCAAAGAAAGACCAGTGGCATCCTGGAGTGTACTCACAGGAGCAGACACAGGAGGCTGAGAGAAGTGATTGATCCCTCTAATCAACTACATCTAGACTACATGTTAGTCTAGACTACATCTAGAGTTTGTGTCCAGTTCAGGACCCCCCTGTTTTGGGAAAGACATTAATAAACTGCAGCAGAGAGGCATCAAGTTCGTTGGGGTCTAGATCACTTGTCCAGAGGGGAGAAACAGAGAACTGGGCTTATTCAATCTGGAGAAGAGACAGCTACTAACAGCAACTTTCCAACACTTAAAGGACCCAGGCTTTTCATACTATACACCATACATGGTGTTACGCCAAGAGACCACAGGCACGATGTGAAACAAGATTCAGACTGGATGAAAGAAAGAACTTTTTTATCATGAGAGCAGTCAGGCAGTGGAACAGGTTGACCAGAGAGCTTGTGCTATCTTCATCCTTGGAAGCTTTCAGGATCTGACTGGATAAAACCCTGAGTAACCTGATCATAATTCTCATTTCAGCAAACATAAAGGAAAAGGTGGTTCTGGATATCCTGGGGAGTAACTAAGGGCTAACAGACCACGTGCACTAACTAGGTGAAGATCCAGTCAAACTGAGAGTCCCTTATGTCCAAGCTCAAGTCAGAAGCAAGTGGCTAGGTCTCTACATATTAATGCCAGCTGAGGAACTGTACAACCAATTGCATAATTGTCCAGGATTTGCCTTTTAGAGTATTAAGTTCTCCACGTGTTCACAAAATCTAAAAATCTGAAAAAATAAGTAGTCTTAAGGTCTATTGAATAACTAAACATTTGATGTTCTTCGACTTATTTCTGAAAGTTATTTATCTGCTTACCGTGAGGTTTAACTTGATGTGAAAATAATTTTAGCACCAGATTCACTTATTGTAAATGCCTATAATTGACATTTTTATGTTTAAAATGATTTAATTTTCTATCTTGTTTTTGCATATGTGTAAAGTAAACAGTGCAAGCATTGCCTGCTGCAGTTTATGGTATTGTCCACTTAACAGATTTTTGACACTTTGTGCGAATTTACTTCTTTTTGGAGAGCAAGCTTGTGTGTGTATGAAATTCATTGTTGCAGTTGAGCTTTTGCCCTAGAAGCTGGAAATAATTCATGTGTAATTATTGCCTTTCTTCCAAAAATAATTACTATTATTCTGGATTTCTACACCTTAATTTAAGGGAATATGTATTTATGAATTGTCAGTCCAATATCACAGAATCACAGAATCACAGAAAGTCTAGGTTGGAAGAGACCTACAAGATCGCCGAGTCCAACCTCTGACCTAACACTAACAAATGATCCCCTAAACCATATCCCTAAGTTCTACATCTAAACGTCTTTTAAAGACCTCCAGGGATGGGGACTCAACCAAATATGTTACTATATGTTACTTAAATATGTTACTTAAACTTGTGTTTGCCAAACAAAAAGCTTCATGTTTGAATGCCTTTATTTCTCGATAAGTAGTAGCTGAGAAAAGCTGCTAGGCTACACAGGTGTTTATTAAAAAAGGCAAAAGATTGTACGGGTATTTGAAATTATGGGATATTCTCTAATTGTAGTCAACTCTTTATTTAATGTTGAGTCAGATTTGCTAGTTGCCCTGAGTGACTGTCAGCCTAGGAAAGTATGGAAGTGAAAATATTTCTAGCAAATGAAAGCTCAGGTAGATAGGCTTTCTTCATAGTAATGAATTAATGTGTTTATCAGTATTTTTGAAATATAAATATATACTTCTTCCTATTTTAAAGAATACTTTGAGCCCTACTGAACTCCATTTTGCTTAGGCTTGATATCTGGCACTTTTAAATCACTTTTTCTGTCTATTACCACATTTAAAAATCAAACAAACAAAACAAAAAAACACACAAAAAGAACCATTAAACGTAACCTTTCACAAATGTTAGCAGAGTTATAGCACATGTGTTTTAATAGAGCACAGCAACAGCTTTGTTACAGGAAATGAAGGCAAATATCTTCACCAGTGGAAGCTATGGGAAGAATTTAAATAGGAAGAATATTATCCACACTAGAATTTGGTTAAGGTGGCAAAAGTAAGACCCGTGTGCCCCAAATCATAAGGGATCTCTCTATTACAATTTTAACCCCAACTTTGTCTCATTCCAAATAAGGTTGGTGATAGAGAACTTCCATATATCTCTGTATGACAAAGAACCATTATTGCTTCAAAAAGCTAGCTAAATCATGAAATAAGAGGTAATCAGATCTCTTGTACAAACAGTAAGATGAAGCTGGTTATGTTTACACTGTGCAAAATCACTCAGCTGGTAAGTTTGTTGTATTTCTATCAAGTGATACTAAATTTGAATATTCCCTCTGATGGTATCCTCAGGTTTGCAATATCCATATTCAATGTACTTTATTAAATTATACTGGCATTTTTTTTTTTTTTTTCTATCATTTCAACCACTTAGTCTTTCTAAACATTTTGGCAACTTTTTCATTAGTAATAGGTGATGTGAGTGTTAGGGCAGACAAAGTCAAGACATGGCTGAAGGTTAAAAATGTTTAAAATAAACTAACAGTTTTTAAGCCTTCTTGAACATGACAAAGTGATACATTTGTTAAGATATTAATTTTGATTTATCCTTCTCTACCTTCTCTATTCTCACGGTATTTATTTTAATTAGCAAGTGATAAGGGGAATTAGATTACTATATATTCATGAATACATTCACTGGCAGAATACGTTCAAAGAACAAAGATCTTAACTGTTTAGAAAGGTTTGCAATATCAACATTAATAGAGAAGAAACTAGTCACTGCAATTTCTCATCTCATCAGAAAGCAGATTGTATTCCACCTCTAATTAACCACCTGTTGAGATTAAGGTAGGTATGCTGTCCAGGCAGGAAGTGAAAAGGAAAACCCAGCATTTGAGAAAGAAGAGTTACAGTTCTCCCAAATACTATGACGACCTTGGATCTGCATTACAGAGGCACCAAGTGGTGGTGGTGGTTGATACTTTTATCCTGAGAGCAATTTGGAGACTCAGTGGCTGAAAGTACTTCTCTGGCAAATGACCTGCTGTTTTCTAAGTTTCTTGATGTTATAGTTGAAAGGCTGTTGAGAGTCATCAGCCATAGTGACCCCTGCTCTGTGCTTACCCATATAGTTTGTTGTCATCAGGAGTGCTTTTGATTTTTGACCATGGGATAATGTTTCACAATATATTCATGAAGTAGTCAGGAGCAGAATGGGTGATAAAAGTCTGCAGCTAAGCAGAAATGGTGACTTTGGGATTGGTCTAGAAACCAGAGTGGATACGTTGATTGAGAATAGTTGGGTGGTTGGTGGTGGTGCTGGAGCAATAAATGCAAAGTTAGGTGAACACTGGATAAGAATGTATTGTTGCAAGGATTAGATTGAATAAATCATGCAACTAGATAGTCTTAATATATGATTAAGATAAGTGGCACAATTGGCATAATTCAGTGAGAACTTAGGTGAATGGAATATTACTATAAAGGAGTGTAGCCTTTCCAAAGACAGGCCAAAGAGTAAGGAAGAAAAAGAATATGTATTGAAAATTTAGAGGAACCTAGAGTTATTGAACAGTCTGGTAAAGACTGAAAGGAAAGTAAGATTAAAGTCAAAATGGGCAGTACTGCAGGCCACTGCAGAAGATGAATAAATGGATGCTGCATTTTATGAACAATTAGCAGAACAATCTAGAATTTGGCAATATAAAGATTTTTTTATTTTTATTTTTAAATACCCAGACATCCTTTGGGAAAGATAGCATAAGTGTAACAAGCATTAGAATATACTGGTGACTTTTCCTTCCTTCCCTCCCTCCCTCCCTCCCTTCCACCTACCCACCCACAGAAAAAGGAAGCAATTTACCGGAAAATTTCTATAGATGTAATTTTAAATAGGCAGAAACCAGATAAGAAAGTGAAAGGCACCTTGATTGACGTGACAGTGAAATGATAGTACTTGCAATGTTTAGCAAAGAAAAAGTAGAAACAGTGGATGTCAAGAAGCAGACTCCAAGAAATAATAGAACTGAAGATCTCAGGAGAGTAAGGAGTGAAAGGATTTTTTTTTTTAAAATAACTTCCAATTTGAAAATGTAAAGGTTACAAGAGAAGGTAATCTAGTGCTAAAGGAAGGAATGGGAGTCACTTGTCGATTTCAAATAAAGTAAAAAGGCATATTAAAAAAGGGCTAACAGTGTTGCGTTAATTAGTGTGAATATGAAACAGCAGTCTGAGACAGTTTCAGAAAAGGCTAAGGTTTATCTATCGTATAATGAGCAAGCTATGTCAAGGAAAGCAGTATGTATTTTAGAAATTCCTTGTACTAGCATGAATACCAGAAACTTTTGTTCCACTATTCAGTGAATATCACTTGTAAGCCATGCTATGGAGAAGATCTTTAGTGCATTTATTTATTTTTGTAAAAAAGAAAAAAAGTCTGCAATTGCTAATCTTACTATTTCTAGTTTTAATGGAGTTGCGTCTCTATCCGTAAGTAAAAAACAGGGTAGATTATGTACATATACTTAGTGTTTTCAAATTATCTGTTTCATGGACGTCATCAAACTTAAAATACTGCATGAAGAAATCTCAGAAATATTGATAGTCAAAATTATAGATGGCCTGGTTGCTTAGGGACTGGAAATAGCAAAAGCACTGCTTATTTTTTGAAAATAACGAAAACTAGCAAGGATGCATCAGTAAATAGACTTGTCAAGAAAAATAGTATTGAGACAAAGGACTTCTTCCTATGACAGTCTAGTAGAGAGAGATCATTTAGGTAGAAACAATAGATTTGGGTTGTGTTCAAATCTGTTTATGTAAGCAGTCTAGAAATATTAATGGTTCACTGTAAAATGTCAATGAAATGTGGCTCCAGAGGGATTTGCGCTTGGTCAGATTTATTCTGAAGTTTCATTTATGACCTGGAAAATGAAATGACCAGTATGCTATTTAATTTTTGGCAGCAAGAAGTTGATAGAAACTGTCAATATCTCAAAAACTGGATTATATAGAAATGGTCTAATGATGATGCATTCCAACAATGTGCTCTTATTAGAGGTAACTTCATAAATGCAAAAGTGAGTAACTTTAGGTGAAAAGTTTCTTAGACGTGTAGTTAATTAAGACCAGCATGAGTCGTATCTTGTTCCAAAAATATGAAACATCATACTGTGATGGATGCAAATTAAGATGTATTTCTGCTCTAGGCAGGTTCATTAGGTCTGAGTTAGAATCCCACATTCTGTTACGTGAATGTTGTAGACCATTTGGAGAGAGTGCAGAGGAGAGAATCAAACAATTTTTAGATGCCTACATCAGAGATATAGAAAATGCCTAAATCAATATGGAAAGAATTGGGGTAAGTCAGCATAACTGACAGAACTCTTCAGAGGACATGGTAACAGTCCTCCTGTATGCAGTTCTGCAAAGTGAAAGGGAAATGGTTTTGTTTGTATGTTTAGTGAAAAGACAAAAGAGTGATTGTGCTTAGTTTGAAGAGGAAAAAAAAAATAATTTAAAAATAAATAAATTTATCCATTAATGGCCATAAAAGAAAACAGACAAAACTTCTATTGGAAGTAGTAAGAGGACAGTTTCTGGAGGGCTTGGAATAAGGTTTGGAATCTTGCAGTGCCTTCCATTTATTTTTCATGCTTGTTTTCAAAATGTCTAATTTTCTAAGTGGGCAAAAGGAGATGCCACAGATTTTCTCACAAGTTAGAGCTAGATGCATTCACAATGTGGCAGCCAATGGTAATAGGGAAACTGCAATGTATATGAGTTTTTTATTACAAAACCTGGAGTGGATGTGCTACATAAGACTAATTATGGGAAGACTACTGTTTTCTTAGATTGCCAGTACCTGTGTATCTGTAAAATGCTGAATGCAAGCTATTGTGTATCTGAAGGCACTCTAATGACAGTCAACCTGGAAGTGCATGTAAAACATCCTCAGGTTGTAAAGAGAATTAAGGTAAGCATTCTTTGAGTAAATTTAGATAGATCAACGTGCACTGTGTAAGGTAATCCACTTTTTCATGGCACGTTGACAGTCTACATAACACTGCCAAGTAAATTATTTTTGATATATTACGTTTTTTATTCCATTTCTAGTTCTGTTGCATTTGAAAATATTAAGTAAGGATTTGATTCTCCAAGCAGGCATGGGGCCGCAATAGAAGTTAAAAATGTGTTGTATCTCGGGATAGGCAGTGGGAACCTGAGACGTGGAATTGGTTTCATAATGTGAATACCTTCATGTTGTATAATGTAGCACATAGGAAGAATCTTATTCCTGTTTCAGAGCAGTGTTTCCCAATTCATTAATCACAATGATTAGTTTAATCAGGCGCACCTAGGAAATTTTTCGTGTTCAAAGTAAACTCATAGATTAGTAATCCATGAGACAAACATCTCATTTTTATACTAACATTAAGAAAAAAAAATAGAGAGAAAAGCAAATGGGACAATGACTTTAAAGTAGTCCATTGAATAGTAGTATAAATTTACAGTTTAATGAATAAAATAAGAGCTTTCAGCCAAGGCTGAGAGGATTAAAATAACCTTTGAGCTGTACCATTCACTTGGATTTCATGAAGGGATATAGCAAGCATCGATTTAGTTTTATTGTGCAGATGTCATATGTCTAGACTCTTTTACTAGAATATCTGGAGTTTTTCCTCGCTTGTAGACTACTGCTTGTCTTTGCGGCTGAGGACAGAAATGCTGTGAACTGGAGGAGGTTGTCTCTTTTGTCCCTTGCCTCTACATTGTGGGAATAGACGTGATATTTTGCACAAACCCGGTAAATGCTTGGTAAGTCAGCTGCCCTTAAAAACATCTGGGGAGGGGGAAGGGAAGGAAGGTATTTGAGGGCAGCGATCAGTGAGTCTGCCAGTGAGGACTCTTTATACCATAAGAGGGCTGAGAAAGAAAGGAGAAGTACAAAATTTCTATATGGATTAATACAACAAAGAATATATATATATATTTCATCGCTGTGCCCTCTCTCTAGAGTCTGGAAGCACGACTGCAGCTTAGGTCCAGTACTTAGACTGCAGCAGTGGTGCTGGTATTGGTAACAGAGCTGTAATTAGAATGAATTCATCACAGACTGCAAATGCTGCCCCGGAGATCCTGAATAAATTCCGTGATAGCTAGCCCAGGTTGAGTTCTCTGTTGCTATGGTTTTCCTGTGAACAGCTGCTTTCGACATGGTTTGTGTATAGCTTGACAAACAGCAGCCATCCTGTTGGATGGCAATCCAGACACATTAGACTTGCATACGCATTTGAGGTGTTTGATAGAGAGCAGTGTTGTACTAAAAAGTTCTTGCTAAATGTTTAAATAGATGACTGAAGTGTAAAACTTCTCAGATGAATTTCATTCATTCTTTCATGTACTTAACATTTACAGTAAGATGTCTGTTTTTTTTTTTCAAAGCTTAGTTTTGGTAACCATCGTATGTAACCCAACGGTTGGCTGGTGGTTTTATTTATTTATTTATTTTACAGTAGTCTAGCAAATAGTAACTTTAGCAAGCCCAGAAAAAGGATGTAAATGATTGTGGACAATGTACTGTTAAATGGCTATACTGATATGCAAAACTGTTAGAGGAAAATTAAGTAACATAATTTTAGGACATGAAATGTGAGATAGTCTTCCTTTTGCTAATCAGTGGTGGCACACATTGTTTTAGTTTTCTTTAAGAAATAGCTTTAAAAATCTTGTGTTGATTAGAAGTGTTAAATTCCTCCCATTGTGTGATTTTTAAAATTATTTATTATTATTATTATTTTTTTTCAGACACTCCTTTATAAGTATTTCAATTTTATTGTAGTTTGACCCAAATCATAATGCAGTTCGTGGAAACTAGCTCACAAATCATGCTTCACAAGGATTATTTTCATATTTTGTCTTTTTCCTTCAGGAAAAAATAATAAAAAAAAATGGGTACAAATTGAAAAGCAAGAAATGCCTTTTAAGCATAAGGAAAAATAATTATTCTGAGAGTGACTGAACACTACAACAGTTTGCCAAGAGGCTGTGGAGTCTCCACCTTCAAAGAGAGGAGACACAGCCAACCTGCTGTAGTTGACTGCTTTGAGCACGGTGACTGGACCAGGCAATCTCCAGAGGTCCCTTCCCATCTCAGCTATGCTCTGATTCTGTGACTCTTTATCAGATCACGTATGTTCATTCTTTGAAGAAATCTGACTAAATATCTGATCTCTACTTACATTGGATTCTTTGAAACATTTTTTTGCATTCCTCTTGTTGTTGGATTTTTGTATTATTGGACAGCTGGTAAGACACACTGTACGGGTTGACTTTCATGCTGAATAAAAACAGACAATTCCAGTATGCTTTGTGTTTATCAAGACAGAAGGAAATGCTTTAGGAGCATGAATATAAAGGTTTAGGTTACCATGTGTATGGATAGCATATTTCATCACGTCTTATTTCTACAAATTACATCATAGAAGTGACTGATTACAATAATCCTTGACTTTTGGCAAGGTTGGGATAAAGTGCATGTCTGAAAATTTTAAGAGTGGAATTTGGTCTAGTCATGTATATCTTTTTTGACCTACAAAGCTATATTGAAGAAAAATAAAAACACTGTAACATTTTAGTAGACACCTAAAATAATGAAATATCCTTGGTTCTAGCTTTGCTGCTGTACTTCCACATTATGGCTGCTCTTGTTTATTTTGTTTAGCATCCTCAGAAAATGATAGATATTAAAGAACATATGCAAGGGACAAAACTAAGCACTCAGAAAAGATGTGGACTGGAAAGATAAATAACAAAACAAACAAACAAGCAAAAAAAAACCATCTAGGATGGAATAATCCCAACCAGTAGAACAGGATGGGGTCTGTGAGGGTGCAGTATGCATTAGCATGAGTTAGTAGCATGTGCTCTCACCATGACAGCAAACCATTCTGGACTGCATCAGTAAGAGACAATACAGCTCACAGACCAAGGGGTGTAATCATTCTGCTCCATCTGGCATGTGTTAGGCTACAACTAGAATACTCTTCCCAGTTTTGGTCCCCCCCCAGTTCAAGAGTCATTGAAAAAGTGAGGAGGGTCCAGAGGAGCGCTGCCAGCGTGGCTGATGAATTGTGCCATATGAAGAAAGGCTGAAGGAGTTGGTCTTGTTAAGCATAGCAAAAGAAGGCTCCAGAGGATCTAGTCACAGTCTTCTAGTACCCAAAAGAGAGTTACGGAGGAGATGGAGGTATGTTCCTCACATGGATGTATGGTGACAAGATGAAGAAACAGGCACAAGTTGCTTCATGGGAAATTCCATCTGAGTATTAGAAATAACTGCTCTTGGGAGATCAGTTAAAGAGGTTGGCCAGAGAAGTAGTGGAATTTTCTTTGTTGGAAATACTCAGGAACTGGCTTGGTGCAGGGCCCTTGATAACCTAATCTAAGGCCTTGCTTTCAATAGAAGGCTGGACTGGATGATTTCTACAGATTTGCTTGGGCCTAGACATATCTATATTTCTATGAAAATAAGAAAGGGTGGAATTAAGATTGTCCATGTAAACTTAGTTTCATCTTCTCACATTTATATTTTAGTAATGGATAAGGAAGGTTTTGGCTAAGATGGCTACATAGCTTTTTAGAGAGAGTGGATGTGAAGTTGTCCAATTCATTTAAGTGGCTTAAAAATTTGTCTTACCAAAACTGATGTGACTTTGATTTGGAATACAGTGCCTGCTTTAATTAGGGATTGGATGGAAGAATGGAAGGACTGCAAGAAAAGTAAAAATATCTCTATTTTAAAGCAGCAGTGAATCTTGGGGAAAATACCCTAGTCAAAATAGAGGATATATAGGAACCCTGAGGGTCTTGTGTTTTGCAGAAGAAAATTTCTCTAAGCAGGTAAATACAAGTAGGTATTTAATACCACTTCACAGGAATTTCTTGTGTTACAGGAGATGTCAAGGGGGGGGATGAGCAGGAGAGTCAAACTACAGTGGGCCACTCTAATGGTTCTGAAGGACCTTGCATCTGAAGAACTTTTTTTTTTTTTTTTTTTTTTCATAGTACTCTTAAAAAGGCTCAGCATTTAATCTCATATCTGGGTATTGTCTGTATTGTCTGTGGCTCTACTCATTTTCCTTCTAGTTGTATGGAAAGACTAAACTGTGCAGGAGCAAAGGGCACGTCGATATGCCATGGCATTACCTCACAGTATTTTCTATCACCTGAATTGTTTGTATGTTCATACAATGTTTTATTTAGGTAGTTTTGTAGAATGTGCATGCTTAATTGCATTCAGAAAGCTACCTTTGGCACTCATCTTTAGGAATGGTTTTAGTATGCTTAATAATGCTGTCATTTTCATTACAGTTTTGTACTTTTGTGGTGTCAGACATACTGTGCAATAGAGGCTGTGCAGATAGTTTGGCAGCTATAGGATATGTAACGGTCAGGATTAAATAACAATAAAGGATTCACTGAACTGCACTAACAAATCAGACGTGATTACAGTCTGCATCAATGCATATGCAGAGATTTGAAGATGCATGCTGATGAATAGGCTGTACCCCATTTGCTTATGTTATCATTCTTTGTGTGAGGTAAGTGAAGAGAAGATAGTATATAAGTATATGCTCCAAAATTATATGAAATAATGCATGAAGGCAGTAATAACTGAGGAGGCTGAATTAAAAAATCCTTCTTTTTTCTGCTGTATGTCACCTTATTTTTTAGTTCTGTTCATTTGCATTTTTTTCCTTTCTAGTATTTACTAGTAATCGTGACTTATATGGTTCTCAATAAAATATTTTGGTTTACTGTTCAAATAATGAAAGGCTTAATCAATTGCAATGCCTTACTGTTTCTAATTTCTGGTTTTGGAAGAAATACAGAATACAGATTTCTTTTTTTGACTTATTTGTGCTTGCCTTTTTCAGACTGAAGATTTTTGTAGTAATCGCAATCTCTGATATTTTGCAAAGTGGTCTGTAGGTCTGAGTTCTCATTCTGATCATATACAATACTGCATAGTTTGCAATGGTATTCTTTCTTCCTATTGTATAATATTTTTTATTCAAATAACTCAGATTTGACCAGTCAAACTTTATGACTGAACCATTTTGTCCCTTAAATAGCTTTTTTTTTTTTTTTTTTTTTCAGAGGGTACAGTTAATGGCTAAACAGAAAAACTTCAATAAACTTCAATAGAAAAAACAGGAATAGAAATTGGATGGTAAACATAATTTAACCTCATATCAGTAAGCTGTTTGGTCTTTATTTCATGCATCATAGAAACTGTATCTAGATCTTTTAGTAGTAGAGAGCTTCAGCATAGCCATGCTTGTTTTTTAAATTTAGGAGCAGGTTTTACTTTTGTGCTAGGACAAGAGATTGAATAAAATGGATCATTAGTTCCCTGATGCTTCAACTGTTCTTATCCCAGGAGCTGCTGGCAGCTTTTACGCAATGCTCTAACTTCAGGCAGACATGGCTTTATATTATCTCCATAACCAGATGTAAACTCTGGGAGTTTACATCTTGCCCAGAGGGAAAGGTTTTCTCTCTCCTATCTGTTACCATATGTCCATATTTGCTCAGGCAGTAAAGTAATTTAAGGACTAGGGACTGTCCAAAAGCAGAAAATTCCCTCCTGGTAGAACCCTGAGCCATCTGACCCTTCAGACTATCTGAAATAGTCTGTTTGGAGAAAAGCTGTCCTTTCAGTTCTTATCTCAATATATTTGTTATATCAGCGTCCTATTCAACATCCACTGCTCTTTTTTTCCCAGACTAATCTTTTAAAGATTTCAGCATGAACTTTTTTCCTGTGTCATGAGAAAAATAAATCTTCCTCATTATATAAATGATTAGGACTCTTTGAGTCTGGTTATTATCCCTGGATATTTTTGAAAGATGGATTTTTTCCATATGGTCCTTTTTCATGAACATATGGGTCTATTTTGTGGTTTTGGGAGCTACAGTGATCCAGATTTTCTCTGCGTGTCCTGGAGTCAAATACTGGGATTTTTTACTTTATTTTATTATATAATTGACTACCTAATGCTGCAGAATATGAATTTGTGTTATACACATCCACTTCATTTATTAATTTATTTGTAATATTGTAGTATTTTGTACTATTTTCATGTCCAGCATCTTTGCGTCCATCTTAATATTTCTATTTCTGTGAATAAACCAGTAAATGATTAGAATTAATTAAATGAGGTGCATGGTGGGTATATACATACATACTTGCTCACACTCAGCTCCACACACACACACACACGTATAAATAGTGAGAAGGACTTAAAGTACTGATTTCCAATTTTTTTTTTTTTTTTTTTTTTTTTTTTTTTAAGAACATTATGATATTTTGAAATTCTACCAGTCCTAGTAACATCACAAGAGAAAGGTAGGTACAGGGGCTAGCTCGCTGCTCTCCCACATTGGGCAAGTTAGTTAAAGCTGGATTGGGTGAATGTATATTAATTCCTGGGCTTTCTCTGCAATTCAGGGTAAGGATTATGTGGTTTAGAATAATATTTAGAGCAGCCAGTTTACTTAGCTGGGAACAGCCTACGGCTAACTGATAAAAGTGAAAAAGAAAGAGAATGAAAATAAAAACACACAATAAAAAGAGAGAAAACAAAACAAAACTGTCTAGACTCACATTTTATGGAACATAGGTATCTCATGTGGGCTCCAGGCAGGTGCCTTTGTCTTTTTCAGATTTAAAACCTCAAGAAACTTTGTAAAGCTAGACACGTTTAAAACATTTTTATTTCAAGCAAGGAAGATATCTTCTAATTACTTCTTATCTTTTATGTTTCAGACATCTGCCTAGCAATGGTAGAACTAAATTTAGTTTTTTGTAAGCCTGCTGTTTCAAACTACATCTGTTGTCTTGGAAGAGAAAGCCATCCCTCCTCAATAGGTAGAACAGATTCAGTGCAGTACTGTTCATGGCTGTCACTGAAACTGGGCTCTATTATGTGAGGGATGTCGAGCTTTTTGGGGACCAAAGACAGCAAGCCTGAAAAGGTACAAGACATTATGACCTGGTGCTTTGCAAGTCCAGGTCTGAGTAGGGAGACTGAAGTGCCTTAGTTAATTTTCTCAAGAGTGATTGAGGATAAAATATAAAAATACCTATGTTATATACCTTCCCCTGTTACTCCTTCCTGACTCCATCTTTCCTATGGCTTTTTAGTACGGGGATTTACAGCCTACTGCTCCCACTAGACAATGGAACCTGTGCTCACACAAAACCAGAAGTGAATGACCCACATAAGAAGCATACTTCCAATAATGAAGTAAAACAGACTGCACCAGATGCATCAGGTGCATAAAAAGAACTCCCATCTCAAGAGGTACTTAGTACCATAATGGGATGCACACGTGAACAGGCTCCACAAGGCAAGAATAAATTAGTTGTGACTCCTGCCAGCCAGACCAGTGAGATCCACAACAATGCATTCTTAAAATTCCAGGAGGGATGGATTTCTGTCTCTAAAAAGGGTAGAGTATCATTGTGTGGCTCATAACCATGATGTGTTTTTCTTAATTAAAACTAATTAATTTTAGCAGTGATTTGAGCATCATAGCTCAACCATCATACCGGCTGGGCTCGTATATACAGACCTAATTATGCTACAGAGGCTATACTACCCATCAGCATCCTTCCAGATTGCAGCTGTCTTAGTATTTTTGTGTAGTTTTATGTCTCTAGCAACAACAGGGCTAAGTATTTTTTAGTATAAAAAAATCAGATGTCCAGAATTTCCATCGCTTGTAGCATGCTATTCTGGCAGTATAATAAGGCTAGAAACTGCTGCTAAACTGTGTTTTTTGAGAGAGAATTTTTCTGTGAGCATCTGTTATACTTTTCTTAGCCAGGTATATGAAATGTGTTTGAATCGCATCTGTCACACATTTAACTTGAATAATTTGTACATGTACACTGAAACGCCTTAAGAAGGTTGAAATACTTAACTGGAAAATGCTTAGCTGAAATTTAAATGCCTAACTGGAATTAATTGAAATACTTAATTTGAATGCTTAAAAGAAAAACACGTTAAGATAAGCAGTGGGTGTCCTTGGTTAAAGAAGTTGTGACACATATTTATCATCCAGCCTTAGCTTCTACTCTTTTTTTTAAAAACATACGATCTGCTCTTTTCTTGATATATTTCAGTGGGAACCCTCTATCCAAATTTGTGTTATAAGTTGTCCTATGAATAAGCTTTCTGCTAAGTGCCTGGAGGATGCACACAAAACACCCAACTGTGTCATTGCCTACTGATTCAGTAGCTGTGATTCCACATAACTGAGAAAAGTGTAGTATCCTCTAAAACCAACAATGTCATCGTTAATTCATCAGCTCTGAACTTTTTTTTTTTTTTTTTTTTTTTTTTTTTTTAACCAAAGCAACAGGGCAAAAAAAAATTCCAATGTGCAGTAAGGAAAGTTCCAAGCAACTGGGGTGCAAAAGGGCTTTGTGTTTAAGCGATTGACCTTGTAATGTGATCACACAGACTTTTTGTAAATTAATCTTTCAGATCTTATGAGTGACATGTGAACTTTGACTTTAAGCATGGGCAAAAGACAGGCTTCAGCTCCAGCAGAGTCACCTGTATCAAAAATGCATGATAAATTTACATAACTTTCCTTTTGAACAACATCAGTCTTGTGGTGCTTTCATGTCTTTTACTAGGAGAAATATTAAACTTTTTTCCCTTTTTGTGCAGTGGTGTACATTAATGAAATCAGCAAGATTCTCCTGACTTAAAATGATTATAAATCAGATTGTCACAAGCCTAATTAAAAATATATATCTTAGTTATTCTTATTATTTTATGTTTATTTTGTATTTTATTCCTACTATTTTATATTTCCTATTTAGCTATTATGTTTCAAAGTGCAAAAACAGTGAGTTTTCTGTGAGCTGTGCACAGCTGTACCTTTTTACTTTTGGGTGATTTGCTTATTGTTTCTAGAGTTGTACTAATTTGCCTGAAAGTAAAATTTCTTAGAACTAGTGTTTACACAGCTCTTTTGAATTGCATCTCTTTCACTTTTTTACATGAGCATGTTTGGCTGAAAATGGTTGAAAAATTCAAACAGTATTCAAATATCAAGACATTATTTTTAAAAATATATTCAAACATCAAGACGTTATTTTTAAAAATATGAGTCTTTTTACTATAAAACCTTTAGATTTCTACATGAACAGATTATTTTTGTTGTTGTTGTTGCTGTTCCTAGTGCAGAAAAGCTGGTATGCTTGTGCTTAGTACATACTCCTGTGGGCTGTCTAGTTTCCTGAGCATCTGTCACTTGTGAATGAATGCTTGTGGCATTCCCTTTGAGGAATTCTTTGAGGAATTCTTTAGAGGAGCCTTGCCAGTGTGGTGGTGGTACCTGTTGAATGCCATCCTTGCTTCCAGTTACAAATATATAACTTTCTCTTTTTATATATATATATGTATATATGTATATATACATATATATATATATACATATATACATATATATATATATATATTTATCTATCACCCAGGGGTTTACCAGGAAAGGAGCATGTTGGAGGGACGGAACCATGCACATCATTGTGTTATGTATCTTTTGGCCCATAGCTTCTACAGTTGAGTCAGACCTACTGTCCTAAGTAAGTAAAGGCCTTCTTGCTTTCTGTCCTAATGCAGATATATGGACTTGTGCTTCTTTTTACAAGAACCAGTATAATGGAAATAATAATAATAATAATATTGCAAATGCAATATTTTAATGCAAATAAATAATAATAAGGGTTTACAGCATTTCAAATGCATACACTTTTCTAGAAGTCTTTGTTCTGGGACATGAGAAAGGACCTGTAACTGAGAAAAAGATCAACAGATGCTGAAAGTGCTTTTTATTTCTAAGGCCTAGAGAATTAAAAACTAGAATAAATTTAGTGGCAAAAAATGACAGTGAAGTTTTCCCACCCTTCCCCAGAAGAATAAGGAAGAGGTTGGCACTCCTACCCGGTCTTACAATGCTTATGCCATTTCTATTTCAGCAATATCATAAAATACATGCATTTTAGTTATAATAATATAGGAAATTTATAACTCCAGCAGGAATATAGACACTGGGACAATTGCACATTTACTGTATTTGTTATACAAGCCTGATGAAAGCCTATGAGGGATTTAGTAGGCAGTCAAAACTAAGGTTTATTTTAACTAGACCTGCTGAAGAGTAATGTTTGTAGTTGGACAAAAAACCAAAAAACACAATAATTTCAATTTTTTTTTTTTTTAAAGAGCTGTCAAATATTACATAATATTAATAGATCAGCACTTGTTTTTATCTTGGTCTTAGCTTTTTTACTGTTATGTTGTAAATGTAAATTTTCAGGTAATGTGTATTTGAATATTTCAAGGTTAAACTCATGTTCTTGTACTTACTGAAAGGAATCCTCCTCAGTCAAGAACGGGTGCAGGCAAGCTCCAAATAAAATGTTTTCCCTGGGGCAATACTGTTCATCACATTCTTCCTAAAGGCTTTTGGTTTTACGTTTTGAATGGAAAGGTATCTCATTTCAAAATACCCTTCCATTCTTTAGAAAAGATTCTTCCTTATTCTCTTTCTTTCTTAAGAATGTTTTTTCAGTGCTCTGTAAGATATATGCCCACACTGACAAGCACAGCTGCAACCTGACATTCCCTATAGAAACTTCACACTTACCTTGTGGCAATGAGGCCCACCAAACACAAAAAGAAAATCAAATTCTTTATCAGTTCTTTCTTTGATCTCTCATAAGCAGAGACTGAGATGTGGCAAAATTATCCCTAGTCTTACTCATTTATCTATACTTGTGTACAGAGATTTTTCTCTAAAAACGTCACATTTTCATAGGTTTTAGATGGGCTGTCCTACAGATATTCATGTTGTGAATCAAAGTGGTCAGAAATGTTTCATAAGCTGTAAACGGGAGCTCTATTTCTAAATGGAAACACTATTTCTCCTTCTAAGGCACTAAATAGTGAAGTAGGTTTTCATATTTTCAATACACTATCTTCTACTGACCTTTTGGAATGAACCATAATAAAACAATACAAGATAAGCCAGAGTCCAAAGCTTAGGAAGAAAAGCATGTTAAAAGAAACTGTGTATTTTTTTTCCTTAACTCAGTTAGGTAATTGAATGCATGCTGGATTCTGTATCTTGTTATTCCATGTACAGGAGAGCTTCATATATATTTCTACTACTGGGAGCAAATATTTCCAACTCCAAAATATCTATCACTGTTCAGGGTCACAGTATACGTGTGTATGTTATGTAGAAGAAGTCAGCATTCAGAGGTGCTATTGATACATGGGGTCAATTAAAGATTCTCTTAAAAATATCCCTAAAAAGTATCAGGAAATATGCTCTGAACTCCCAGAATGTTCGTATTATTATTATTTTTTTTTAGGCTTCACTCTACAATTGCTTTTGCTGAATATTCATGGCTTACTTCTCCTTGGGCCAGTCCTTCTTGTTTTTAGTGAGACTAAAGTGCACCTAATTACGTAGGTCATCTAGGTGATGTGTTTATGGCTTCTTTGTTTTCCTTCCTATTGGATGGATTTTGTTACTTTTTTTGTTTTTAGCATTTGCAATCAAGTGTTCTGTGTTATGAAGAAATAAATCTCTGTATCCTCAGTTTTATTACTATTTATATTTTCCCCTAATAAATTATAAGTATTCTTAAGATCGGTAAGTGTTCTTAAAATCTCAAGATGTAGAGTTTTAATATTGATAGAATAAGACACTGTGGTGGACATTATGCTGCATTGTATCTATCTATTTCTTGGGGAAAAATAGAAGCCAGCATGAGAAAAAACGAAATTTTATTTACTTATTTATTTATTTATTTATTTTGTAACAGAAAGCAGCTGCAACCACATCAAGGCATTTTTGTCTACTCCATTGGCTTTGCTGCAAATTAAAGCCACAACTTAATAACGTTTGGGGAAGTTAGTTCTGTGGAATGAAATCTGTTAAATGCTTAATAACAAACAATTAAAAACATGAAATGGGATGTTTAGGAAACTGTTTGTGAATGATAAGTATCCTAGGTTGCAGAACTTCTGCTTCTTCAGTTGATGCTAGAAAATGAAAGTCTTATTCAGCATAATAGATTGTAAATACCAGTTCAGGAATGTCTTACATTTTTCCACATATGTTCTGTGTGCCCAAATTAAACTAATTTGCATTCTTCCTAAGAATACTTGAAAGTGTATGAAAGTGTATGAAGTGTTCTACAAACAGGGAGCTATCCACTGGCTGAAGGAGATTTTAGAAATGAGAGAAAATAATATGCGGTGACTCATAGGTAGTACAATGCTCTACTTTTTATTTTTAAATCTACAAATGCAGTAGATTAGACAAGCTAAATGTTGAACTAATCTCAAGTTAGAAGAACTGAATTCTTTAAAAACATCTGTTGACAGCCTTTGGACTAGATGAATTTTGAATTCAAATTGATTTAAATCAGAGACTTTTATCATAGTTTAGTATTAAACCAATATTTTTTTACATCATGACTTATGCAGCTATTGTCATTCTTCAACTTTTTAGATATGTTCATAAGGAATGGTTGATTGTTGTTGTTTAGTAGCTACTAGGATTTGTTGATTTTCAGTGAAAACTGCCTGGTACATTCAGTACCTCTTTGACCTTGTCAAGAACATGCTGTATGCACCTTTAATTACACATTTTAATATATGTTTACTTAAAATTTTCTTTTTAGCTTTTGTTTAGCTTTTGTTCTATGAAACGTAGCGTACAAAATTTCTTCATTTGCAGATTCCTGCTTACTAGAAATTTGTGCCCTGCAACCTATGAAACTGAAGTGTAATTCAGTAGCAAGACAGCAGTGTTTGAAAATTATTGAAAATAGCTAATGACATTTTTTATCATATGATATATACAAAAATCCAACATACTGTACAATTAAATACAGAAATTAAGGCTTAGAGTAGGAGGTGCCAGATCACTACAAACACTGGTTGTAGTTAGAGAGGAGAATGCAATGCCATTTTAGTATTTCTTTTGGACAAAATCAGAATTCATTAAGATGCTGAAAATGTTTCATATGTTTCAACATATATATATATATATATTTTTTTTTTTCTGACATTGCCTCCTTAAAACTTTGGAGAGAAGGTACACATTTAGATTTTGGTTCCCATGCATGAAAATGCTACTGCTAATGTGCCTGCAGCTGGAAAATGCTATACAACCTGTAGATCAAAAGCTACAGAGAAATGAATCTAAAATTGAAAGTAAGTTTCTGAAAATGAAGGGTAAAAAGTACAACTTATCCAAGTTGTAATAAATGTTTGGACCTTTCAAAATTTTAAAATTATTTCCAGATGCTTCCAAGCAGAAATTCACTGTTATAGTGGCCAAAATCTCTTCATTATAGCCTAGCGTACTACCACACACATCCTATAACTGCCATATTGCTTAGTGTCTGTGCTATTAAATGAGAATATTTGTTGTTTTGTAACAAGTATTTTAGCCTACTTTATTATTATTATTATTTTATTTTTATTTTTTTTTTCTTCTACTTTAGCTACCTCTAGCAGCCAGTTTTGTTCCCCTTCTAAAGCCTGCAGGGTGTGGCATAGATGCTGAAGTAGTTTTTCATTATTTCCATGTTTAAGCCACAAGCAATTGACTGGGTATTTTTAAGAAAGATAAAATAAAAAAGAGTCATATGACTCTTTGCAATGACTAAAATATGCATGTTTAAATTAGTTTTGCCTGTAAGAACTTTATTTTTTTTTTTTTTTTTTTTAAACACGTATACCCTGTAGGCTGCTAAAAATAAAAAAGAAATTAACAGCTGCAATTACCATCTCTCCTTCAAAATTTTCACCTACTTTTGTTGTTGTCTATTGCTACACTAACAAAAAGCAAAACTGTATAAACTCATGTTCCCTTCTGGTTTCTGTTAAGATTTCTCTGTTAGAGAAAGAGGAAAATTTTTTTAAAAACATTAATGAAATTCATTTTTTTTTCTTCTAAAATTTGTATACCTTTTTTTTTTTTTTTTTTTTTTTTTTTTTTTTCCCATGGAGAATTTACCATTTAACATGTTACGGTGTTGCGGATCTGATGGCTTGCGAATCTCCTCTCTTTAATTTTTTTAATATTTTTTTCCTGGTGTTCCTGTCCTTGTTTTCCTACCTAGATACTTCTGTTCTTCTGTTTCCTGACTTTTAGCAGCAACACCTAGATAAAATGGACAACCAGACCTTTCCATTCTGCCATTACACAAGCAGAACCCTGGAAAAAATAGGAGAAAGGAAAATGTAACTAACAGAAGGAAAGATAGCAGTTGGAGGAAAAGAGCATAAGCAGGAGATTTTCTCACGTAGTTCAGGAATTCCATTCACTCTTAAAGATTTACATCTTTTTTGAGAGTGTACAGAAGTCCTCAAACCCACCTGAACGAGAAGCAAACAAGTGAATCATGATTTCAGCACAAGGAGATACTAATTTCTGAATCTGTTATTCAGCTTCCAGTCTTGATTTTTAACACCATCAAATCGGTGCATATTAGTGTCCTCTCCAGAAGCTCCTTCACTGAGTTATAAGTGTGTTTACGATCTGCTGTTGTTACAGTTTGTCTCAGTACATTCAGAAGTAGGCCTGATGGAGGAAAAATTGCCTTAGGATTGACGGTGCATATTGAGTTGAGTAGCATGGAGACACAAGGCAAGGATGGCCTTTGAAAGCAGAATAGAGAAAGCAGTTTGATAAGCTATTAAGAAGTCAGGAACTAACTATACCTTCTAAAAAATTCCCATGCTGATTCAGAAGTCTGAACATTATCTCATTAGACCAGTGTATACTCAAAGTGGGGTCTTCTGATCCGTAAGAGAGCAGTTACTTTAGAATTGACAGTTGCAGTCCTACATTTCAGTAAAAAGTATCAAAGTAAATCATTTCAAACAAATAACATATCATAACTGTAGCTTGTAATACTTTCAGATCAAGGAACAAAATATAAACAAACGCCAGCTACATGAGTCCTTAAATAGTCCTGCTTTGCTAATGTTTCATTTGCTGCATGTCATCATATGGTTATTTACTGTAATTAGAAACAACCCTGAAGTATTTGCTTTCTCCTCATGCTAAAATCTGATAAGGCCTTTCACCATTAGTCTTTCTCTGTTACTGTACAGATATGGAAAACAATCCTAAAGCTTTGAACTTTCAAGCCTATAGTCACAGCAGGTCTGTCTACAGCTATCTACCAGTTCGCATTCCTACCGCATGCAGTAAGGCCCATGTCACTGAGGAATTCAGCGAGGAACAAGAAATCTTCAGTCAGGGAATGGCCACAAGTGTGTGAAAAAACAGCCACACGTGAACAGTAAAGGTGATTAGCAGGTTCCTAAACTCCCAGCTAGGAGTTCATTTTTTGGATCATTAACAGTAAAAAGCTTACGAAATGAGTAGGACTCAGTGTCCTGTTAAAAATTAGCCAGAACAATTAAAAGGTTTTCCAATTTCTAATGGGAACCAGATGTAAGAGCTCATTTTCCCTTGTCTAGTGGACTGTTTCTGCATTTTGAATGATGTTAAACTTATGTCCTTCTGGTTTTAAAGGAATATCTCTAAATATATTTTTCTGTCTAGGAGTTGTAGATTATTTACAGTGAGGTCAGTGATGGCTTGGGAGAAATGGAATTTAGTGTCTCCCCAAGACTGCTTTACTGATCCTAAGTCTTGTGACTCTAAACTAGTAAAGTGAGCTGTGATGGGATTTCTTCTGGTGTGTACAATTGTGCACTTTACAGCCTCCTAATACAGTTACTGTATTATGGGATCCCAGGTGTTAAGATGGTAATTTTTTTGCAAATGCACAGCCGTTTCTGGAGTGAGGTCTCTCCCCTTAGGGTATGACATGGTTCCCTAAACTCAGTTTTCTGATTTCAACAGCAGCATTTCTACTGTCATTTAGGTATAAATTTCTTGCTGATGTTTTTTTAGTAGGTGACTTATGGCTGTTTAAGGGCTATCTTCTCTTCTGCTGTGTTTTTTCTTAATCCTGAAATGACTTCAACAGGAGAAAATTGCAAACAGCCTTTATTATTTTAAAACATTTTTGTGAGGTATGTTAAATACTTTCCTTATATGTACATCCTTGCAAACATGTCTCCTAAAATAATGCAAAGGGAGGAAGAAACAAAGAATAATAATAAAAAGTAGGATTTTAGACTGTTTTGCAGCAAGCCTGTTTCTCAGGAGGAAAACAAGCCTACAAAATTACCAAACTTTTTCACTCTATAGCTGTTAAAATCATTTCCTACCCCACTGGCCTTAGGCACTAAATCTCCCCACCTAGCCCTCAGGTAATAATAAAGGTAAACCATGAGATAATTGTCAATAGAAGCCATATGATTTTTCTAAAAGGAAACAAGAAATTTGGACAAGCAAAAGAAGATTGCAGTAAATAGGGAGGAGATGAGGGGAATAAAAGGACAAAAAGTCAGAACAAGATGATATTCTTCACTATGTTCATTTTGTACTTATGCATTCACACCAGATGCGGAATTCCTTTGTGCAGTGAGTGAATTGCCTTGTCGTTAACATAAAATTAACTCCAAATAATCTTGGCCAAGAGCTATGAAATATGTTAGTATAGAACCACACACTCAAAAACATGTTGGGAATCCATGTGGTTTTCCAGATGTGAGCATCTTCTGTGATATAAATAGTTATGTTTACATAGGATAATATCCTGCTCAGCCATATTCTCACCCTTGATGTAGATTTCGTTTCTGGTTTGTCATGCATTCTGGTAATAACTGTTTTTCCCTCTCTGACTTACTTTTCATCAGTGAGTATTTTCTTGAGCAGGATTAAAATTTAAAAGCCTGAGAAAAGATTTTGAAGAGATCTTTTTTTTTTTTTTATATTTTTTTTTTTTTTTTTTCTTTAGTATCTAAGTAAGTGTTCTCTGGTTAAGGTTGTGGTTTGGTGTGATTTTAGTTATCAGAAGTACATTGATATTAACATTAGCTGAATCTCAATATGATTACCTGATTTTTTTTTTTATTATTATTTTTATTTATTTTTTAAATAGAGTTCTCTACATATACTGACGGTCTGAAGCTTTTTCTTGCTGTTTCAAAGTGCTTAACTTCTCTTCAAAACAGTTGTCTTCCCTTGTATCTTCAGTAAGTGAACTCAAAGTGTCTTTTCAAATGAAATTGGTCTGTATAGGAAAATACTGGTGAAAAAATTGCAGGATAAATCTGTCAAACTCAGTTTAAGTACATAAACCGGTGCCTGAACTCACAGTATTCATTATTAGCTCTCATTAATATTTGAGCATTTAATTACAGTATGATGACTGAAAGTAACACAAAATATCTTTCTTATTCATTTTGTCATGTTACCTTGTAATTTTTAATACCTACAGCAAATTTGACAAAGAAATAGTATTTTCTTCCTGACTGAAAACTTTCCCTATTCATGAAAATGGATGTGCAGTTTTCAGACATAATCCATGAACTCTGTGATACGTAGGCTGTGATCTTTTCTGGTCATACACATCAAACAGGATCATTCCATATCTGTACGTGGGTAAGAGACCTTCAGGAATGAAAATTCAGCTAGAGATCTGATACTGAACTTTCCTCTGAAATGACAGCAGCCCCATGCACTAGCACAATGTAAATTCTCCATAGTAGTCATTGAAGGGTGAATTATTTGATATTATTTGACACAAATCATTGTGGCCTTAGGGAGTTCATCAGATGGTCAGCTGCTCTTGGAGGTTGGGTAAAACTAAAGTCTTCAATGTAGACAATATCTTTTTCCATTAGATGTTACATATTATTTATAATGTTTTAATATGAAAATATATTTTCTATATATCATATTTAATGGGTAGATGTATTACTCATATCAAAAATATGTTTTGACTTTTCATTATCAGCTTTAAATTGTCAAGTAGTATTTTTCTTGTCTATTACCAGGAAGCATGAAGGATTTGAAAGGCTAGAACCCCCCATTGCAAACCTCTCTAAACAAAATGTCCTTTCCTATTACTCACCATTTCCAGATAATAACAGTCATTATCTTTATTATCAAGCTATAAGAAATGTTAAGTAAAGGAAATACACATACTAAAAATGGTGGGAGCGTGTCCCTGTCTTAATAAGAAGTTTACTGACAAAATGCATCTGTGAGCCATCTGTGAGCCAGTGACAGCTCTTAGATAGCATGGAGCTTTCTTCTGTCACATGCTGTGGAGCATACTTGATGTGCTAGGTACTGTAGATGAGTAACTGATGTGCTTTGTGCCACATGGTTGAGAGGCTGTGTTGCATTTCTGCTGTGAGAGACTGAGAATAGTTTAGTCAGTATGTGACAACCTCCATGGGCTGCTGCTGTCCAGAACCATTTTTGACTCCACTTGTATTTTACTGACAGCTGAAAGTCTTTTAGCAATGTGCTGTTTTGTTTCTAGTAGCTAAATCTTGAAGTGCATGTGTTTGTATGTATACACAACAGATCGAAATATATTAAAAAATAAATACATATTTTCATAATGAAGAAACAGTAGTATCTTGTGGAAGACTCAGCAAAATCAAGGGTCTGCCAGGGCCTTTTGGACATCAGGCTTCTTTTCCTAACTTTTAGCCCCTAATCTATCTAGAACCTAGTGGATGTTAAATAAATGATGCAATTATATAAATGTATATTCAAATTAAGTTTAGAGTTTAAAAAAAAAAAAAGTTTATATAAATTTAAGAATTCTGCCAGCACTTTTGTATTTCAAAGTGTTTTATGGTGCTGCTTTTCATTAATTATATTTTGACAGAAGAAATTCTTGCCCGCCCGCCCCCCCCCCCCCCTTTTTTTTTTTCAGACTGAAGAGAAAACGGGCCTCTCTGAAGAGCAGCTTAAGACCCTTCTGGAAGAATGTATGCAGCCTCAGAGAACAATAAGCAACGTTACCATGCCAAAGTCTCAGGAATCTCTTTC
The DNA here is from genome assembly GCA_011076525.1 of Nettapus auritus. NCBI lineage: Eukaryota > Metazoa > Chordata > Aves > Anseriformes > Anatidae > Nettapus > Nettapus auritus. Next base: position 37,834,623 of record CM021769.1, read on the forward strand.
TTGTGGATTAAGTCCCCCTTGTTACACAAGTCAAGACTCCACTCTTCACTCCACATCTACACTTTCCAAAATGTTAGTTGAAGACCATATTGTAGGGACGTTAACAGCTCAGGAAAACGCTGGACTTGAAGACAAAAGCTTGTGTGTTAATGCAGAGAGTGAAATCTCTGGCTACTATATCAGCAAAGCATTGGCTGATAGTCACTTATCAAAGGATTCACTGGCCCAAACAGAGGAACCTGATGACCTAGAAGGTTTACAGAAGATGAGAGATAAGAGTATTAAAGAAGGTTACTTTATGTCAAGAGCACTCAACACAAAAAGGTTGAAGAAACCTTCTTTCTTGGGTGAACCATTATACTGCATCAGCATGAACAATGAGCAATCCACAGAGGCTGACATTCTCAGCATACCGCTGCAAACCAAAGGAGGTGAGACCCTTAACAACCCTTTAGAATAGGCTTTTGATTATGATGAAAAAACAAGCAGGTTCTCACCAGAGGTATGCACCAATACACGCTGACTATTATGGCAGGGCAACGATGTACTTTTATAAAACATAAAAAACTATGCCAAAAAGAATAGACAGAAAATAACAGTGTTTATCAGCATTTTTCTCCTGACATAATTAGCTGTAAGTCTAGAACTCCTGTGAAATATAATAATGATGGTGATTAATTCTGTCAACTGGAAAACGGTGTTGACTACATATATGGATTATCTTTCTGGTAGTAGAAAGTCATGTTCACTGTTCTATGGAGAGCAATTATTCTCCCTGCTTTTAATAAGGTAAATTCTGTAGCATGGAAACAAGCAAGACTTAACTATATTAAAAATAATAAATTCTCTGGAGAGATTTCAATCTTCTGCACAGAAAATACCAGCATGAGTAAATACTGTGTGATTTCTATAAACTACTCTTCATTCAGTAAAGAAAGAATAAGACTTGCACTAGAAAAAAAATGACCTGTCTGTTGTTATAAGAAGATTTTGGATACATCTCTACTTTTATTTCCTTTGCCTAAATGCATTTATATACTGATATTGTAATCTAAATCTACATTTATGTTTTAGCCTAAGACCATTTATATTTCTGGAAAACAAACTGTTCAAATAAGCCAGATTCAAGGCAGGTACATCACATCTGTATCTTTAACTTCTTCAATAAAAATTGTGATAGTATGAAGTTGTTTCTGATTGAAGTGCTACAGTTTAATTGTATTTTAAATTAATAGATTTTGTAAGGATATATCCTTGTTGTAGTGGTAACCTTCTTTGAAATTTGGGAAAAAAAATTTCTTTTTCATTGGTAGTTTAGAAGAACATCTTGATATGTCTTATCTATGTTATCATTAATTAATTATGATCACAAATGTTTCTTTGACTGTTTGTACTTAACCTTTCTACGATGAAGGGAATTATATTTTTTTCTTATATTTTATCAAGTGAGTCCACCTTTCAGGAAACAAGAAGACTTCTTATTACTGTTTTTACACTGCCAAACAAACTTAGTTTCCAGACTTATCTGCTATATTTCTCCATTATTTGGCCATAATGAGATTTAGGCCATCACTACAACAGAAAGAAAATAGAATTACAGTACTTACAGAAAAGCAGATTTGGGGAGTAGGTCACTTTTCAGCTAACCTCACCTGCTAGCCTTGCTCCTCATGCAGATGAAAGCATCCAGAGGAGGGGCCCGTGGTAGTGGTGGGGAGCACCACAGAGAGCCACCTGTGCCATGGATAGCTTGATTTGATGCAGGATTAAAGTGGCTACATACTACATCATGTCTTGCTTCTTGAGCAATCAACAGTGAGAAAAACTCAAGCTTAATCTGCTGTTTTAACATGAATTAAAGTTCTCCTTCATTTAGTCTGAATAGATGTAGTACAGTCAGAGCTTCCTCTACCATCTCCCTTCATTAGTGTATTTTAAGAAGGGGTATGTTAATTCAAGCAAAATGCCATGCACTTTAGCCAATGTGTAGTGAAGTGAGCAGGTCATCACTTATGCCTGCTGCTATAGACGTAGTCAATGTGAAGTAATTTTAGTGTATAAGAGAGAAAGGAGATTTCAGCAAAACACACTGCTATTAAGTAATTTTCTTTATGGAACATCTCATGGTGAAATTTGAAGTCTTTAAAGTGACTTTATGTGTTATGATTACCACATAAAAAATTTAAATGTATTTGAGTCATAATTATACCTTGTAATAGAGCACTGCAATGTTTCATTTTGATCATCTCTTTCTGTAGTGACTGGGTAATGTTCAACTGTATAGGCCTCAAATCTGTATGGCCAATACACACCCTGATTTTATAGTCATTTTTCTTACCTAATATATATATATATTTTTTTTTTAAGTGTTCAGAATTTTCAGAAGTTTCTGAATCTTTTCATTTTTACTGAAGACTTAAAAACAAAATTAAGGGAAATTCTTGATAGATTTTGTTATCTCAACAGGTTTTGAGTTATTGTGTCAGAATCTGATTTTTTAAAATGGTAATCTTTGGGCAGAACAAAAGTAAGCGCAAAATAAAACCCACTCCATGGCTTTGTAATTGTTATTACTGCCAAATATTTTGCACTTATCCATGTTTAAATTATATTCAGATTTATTATATTCAGTTATTCCTCACTTTAACCGTAAAAACATATTTCCAAAATTAACATTGAAATAGACAGCAGTGCATTCTTATTATTTTTCTTACTGCTTATAAGAAAATATGCAGCATAAAAACAAACAAAAAAACCCTGATGCCTTTCCACAGAATTAATTTGTTTCCAGTAAAGGTGACTCAGCTCTGTCTTAAACAATTACTCCTGGCCATAAGAGAGAAGTTGTGATGTTTATCAAACTTTTAAAGTTGCCTAATGTATTTTATAGGTAAACCTGTTATTAGTTCAAACAGGATTACATCTACTAATTGTATTGATGAATGGAGATTCCAGTGGAGTCCAGTTTAAGGCAAATACATCTGCAGATGAAGTTATGAGAACTGTCAGGTTTGTTTGTGTTAAGAGAGATTTACATAGTTGAGTTTTGTTGTGGTCTTACTTCTAAAGGACATTTAAAAATATATGCATAATCTTCTGTAAATAGTTTGGTTTTCTGGCATGCTACACCTGGTTTAAACTCCATGTAAAGCTGTGTAAGCAAACAAAATTGTGTAAAACTGGTTTAGCACAATCTCAGTTTCACCCTCCCTATAATAGTGTAGTCAGTGATACAGTTTTACTGTAATATATTGAAGTATGTATATTTAAGGAAGACAATTATTAATGCTGTTTTATATACATACAAGTATGAATATATAGGTATGTTTGCATATGTCCAAAGGAAACTCGTATATGCCTTCAGAAATTAGTAATTCCTGCTTCTTGGAACAGACAATAATTTGCATCAGGGTCATACACATGTGAATACAGGTGATGTTTGCTGGGATAAACAGAAGCCAGACTTACCTACGTACAGATATGAAAAAGAAAAGAGGAAAAAGAACCTCTTTTGTATGAGCCGATCCGTAATTGTTTCCAGCTCTTTTTTTGTTCGTTTGCTTTTGGCTATATGAAGTTTTAAGTAGATGTTGCATCACAAACTTGTTGCTTCTTCCTCTTATGAATAATGTTGTGCTTTCAGCAGTTCAGCCAATGATTCTTTCTTTTTTACAGATGATACGAAGACTGGAAGTTGAGGGGACAGTGATCGCGTGCTTCTTTACACAACTGTTTTTCTAAAAGCATCATTGAACTTCCATCAGTGATGTTATTCTGATACAGTATCATTTCAGACACTCTGAAGGGAATGAATTGTCATCATTGAAAACTTTTCCATGACATCATTTATTCTTAAGAGAAAATTATTATCCTATACAATTGCAGTTTGATTTCAAAATATAAACTCTTGCACTTCATTAAATTTCCTGAGAGTGCTTCATCTAATAAATAAACATACATTTGTGTATCTGGCCCTCTGATAATGTAAGGTAAAACTTGTGAAGTTCCATTTCTACTGACTAGACTTTTTCAGAGTAGATTTGAAATGTATAAAATAATAGTTTCTTTTTTCCTTCACATACAATGTACTGTTTTTTGGAAGTGAGCTTAAACGTGACCTCAGTTCCCCCAGTGCAGTTTGCTGTACCGGCTCAGATTGCTGAGCCCTGACTTGGTGAAGGACCCATCACCTACTCAATTCTCTGCCCAGTTGCTGTCTGCTGGGCTGCTGCCTTGGCTGAAGGGAGAGACTTGCACAGGTCCTCTGCTGGATCAGGGCATCAGAACCAGCCTGCTCAGCTGCATCTGTTTCTTGGTCCTGCATAATGTAACCATATGGCAAACAAGCGTATCCCCAAGTGAAGAAATGCAGTGAAGTTAGGAAATCTCGCTGTCCCTTGTGGAGGCTTGGTGTCAATAAAAGTGAAGGAGTTCAGAAGTTTGGTCCAGCAGTGCCTGGAATGTGAAACCTTATAGCAATGGCTAGTGGGGGGGGGGTGGGGGTGTGCAATACAGCTGGTTCACGTTTGGGATAATAATAAAAAATCATTGCAAGCTTTTGCTTGTCTACTTCTTAACTACTATTTCTCCTGAATTTTATTCTTATGTACTGTGTGCTGGTGGTTGATTTCTCCTTGTATGCACTGCAGTGTTAGGAAAAGAAGATATTATTAACAGCCCTCTTTTAAAGGTATTTGGGGGGCAGAAGGAGGGAGAGGAGTTATTGTAGCAAAGACAGCTCAATATATTTTTCCATTGAGGAGATCTCAGTTGACACAAGCTGAAATGCAAAATTCTCTTTGAGATACTGTATTAGCCAATTAACAGTCAGCAAGAACAGATTTCTGGATACAGCATAAACTATGCAATGGCTGCACTATAGCATATGTGAATTAATCTGAATGTTTAAATTAATGCACGTATTGCTCAAGATTTTAAATCATTTGCAGTGTTGCTGATCTGAGTGGATGTGCATTCCAGAGGAAGTGGTGATCGTGTGAATATAACAGAGTTCAGAATCTAACCTACTTCCTTTAATTAAAAATGTCATTTACATTATGACAACCAAGTGCTATCTGTTATTTTATTTTCTAATATTTTTACTTGTTTTGCAGCAATAATAACAGGCCCATGGATACTGAGCATTCTACATAGTCCTGCTGCTCTGCATGGAAGGATTGTTGTAAGCAGATTTTGTGGAGCTTTGCAAATCTACTTAACTAAATGTATTTCTTATCTTCCTTAAAAATTACAAGCCTTTGTCAACATTTCTTTGATATACAATAAATACAATCAAAGCAATACTGACAAGCTTTTTTTGACAGTGTTTTTTGTGCCTGTGTAATATTCATAAAGGGCTGTACTGGGCCATAATCTTACCACAATCCAATATATTTTCACATGGAATTCATGCTTTATGGAGTCCTTAAAAATCTTGTTAAAGACCTAGGATAGTTTTAAGGAAAACTAAGTCCTTTTTCAAGTTTAAATGCAGAATATCCACAATATGTAAGAGAAATAATTCATTCTTTTCTGGTGTATTGTGTTGTCTTCAATATCTCACTGTTATGAAAAAACTTTTCCTAGCACCCTCAAGGAAGAACCTCATCACTTCAGTATTCCTGAAGCCACAAATACAACTTTTTATTTGCATCTGGCATTTCAGTGATGCTTAGCATGTAAGTTTGAATGAATATTGATTTGTATATTCCAACATGAACTCTATTATTTCACTTCAGGTCTTGGGTAATGCTGAGCACCCCACCAGCTGTGGTCACTGCAGGGACCTAACACTTAAAGTGTTATTAAAAAGGTGCTTAAGATGGGTACCCAAACTTAAATTGTGCCAGAAATTGATGACATAACATTTACCTGTGCTTGGTTTCTATTGCATTATTGCATTACATTAAATAGCAAGTTATTTGGGAAGATTTTATTTCTTGCTTGATGTTACAGGTGAAATATCAACTAAAGTCCTCCTTTTTATTTTTTTTATTTTTTTTAGTTTTAAGTAAATCTGTAGGAAATAAAATTATTTGGCAAAACATGTTTACTGATAAGAAGTATAGAATAATGGAGATAAAGTACAGTGACAAGGTCATTTGCCAAAACATCACCAATATCAGGGTAAAGGGAAAGTTGAGCCTAGCAGAATTCTATTTATTTATTTATTTATTTATTTATTTATTTATTTATTTATTTATTTTCAGTGCCTCTCAGCTGTGCCCTGCAATAACCCCTTCTCCTGTCTCCCCCCTAATCAGGCAGCCAGCTGCACTGGAATGTGGTGGCTGCTTGTCTTTGCGGAGTGATGCAGCAGTGATGATTAACTGATTCAAATGAATTTTTATTTGCAGCCTAACTCAGTATTTGGAAACAAGTTGTACAAAATAAATAGCTTCATTGGTCATAAGGTGCATTTTGTAAGAGATTCCTAGCTTCTTTTTTAGTCTTTCATAGTTCTGTTCATCCTGAAACACAGCAGAGCACAGGAGACTGATTTTTAAAGTTATCCTTCAGACTTTTTGGCTTCGAGATTTGTTTTGTAATGAGGAATAAGAAGTTTTGTGTGGGCATAGGTTTACGTTGTTTTGTGCTCCTTATCTCATTTCCCATTACAATTTTACAGCAGAAGGTAAATAAATGTATTTCAAAACTGTAATATTTGTGAAAGCAAAACACCCATGAAGATATTATTTTGTTATGCTTAAATTGATTTGCTGAGCAATATAAAACCAAACTATTCTGCTGGTGTTGCTGATGCTCCTCAGGAATAAACAGATAGTGCTAGTGGTTGCGGTGGCCAGTGCTCTGCTGTTGATGCTGATTTACTCTAGTGTGTATGCTTCAATTCTGCATGGTTTGCACTTGTAAATAACAAACTCCAAAGAGGAAGATAAAGGTGGTTCATTTTCATGACTCATACGTATATAGTATGTATTAGAAATACATATATTTGGGTAGGATGATTTAAAGAATAATGGTGTTGATTTCAGTATACTGTAATGACAGAAAACAGACTGCACATTTGCAGTCGTTATGCAGATTTATAGCAGTTGAGGATCTCTTCCATTTCCATTTCATTCACAGAGAAGTGACAGACTAAATTTCCTGTTATAAAAAAAGAAACTGTTTACTATAGACAACAATGATAAAAGGAGTAAAGTTATGGTTAACATTCTTGTATGTCCAGAATTCCAGTTTGATTTAAAGCAATTCTATCACGGTGTGAAAAGACTTTCAGCTCCATCATTTAAAGAAGAAGAAAAAAAAAGGCTGAAAAAGCCCCACGGGGATTCTAGATCAAACGTTTTTTCCAAGGCAGACAATGGCTACATACCACGTGGATCTCTAGAGGGTGTTCTCCATCTCACTTCTGAGGAGGCAGGACACCTGTAGAGTCGGTGACTGACCATTCTGAGCAGAGTAAAAATAGGCTGTGCAAAAACTATCTGCCGCATAGATGGGAGGAAAGGGTTGCTCTTACAGGTATTGCTTAAACATCTCATCGGCTAGCAAGGAGTAGAATAGAAGTGCAAAAAAGGATGTGCTTTTTTACCTCCTAATCAGGAAAGGATAGGTGAAAGGCTATTATTTTCAGCTCAATCTCTAAAATGTCAAGAATTATAAGAACTATAATTTCTATTTTATATATAAAAACCCAACTCTTTTTCTAGAAAAAAAAAAAAAATCAAGAAAATAATATGAGAATTGACTTCTTTTTGTTTCTCTTTTTAGACAGGCTTTCTAACCACAACTTTAGATAAGGTCTCCCTCTTTTGCTTTTTTTTTTTTTTTTTTTTGGTTGCAAAATCTGTTACGCTTACAATGCCGTGCTTTTCCACGCCACTTACAAAAAAAGAGCCCCACCTCAAAGAATCTTATTTTTTGAAAGGTAGACACAGAAGGCAAGGAGGTTAGGCAGGTGCATGGGAAGTTGCTAAGTTAGAAAAGTTTTTGAAATCTAGGAAAAATAAGAACTGTGAATTTATTTGTTTTTCAAAATTCCAAGTCATTTAATTATTGAGAAATAATTGCTCTTTTATTTGTAGCTAGATTTAAAGGTCAGCAAAACTGTTTCTTTTATAAACAGAATAAGATTGCTTAAATACTACTAAAGCTATAACCTACAGTTATCCAATTATATGTTTCATTGAGGGATTGGCTGGAATCCAGGTGCAGTATTTAGAATAAAAGGCACCTTGTCATTTAAGTCTATGTGAAATAGTTCACTGCTTGCAATTGAATCTGTAGTACCTTATCTATTATGCCTAAGAAAATCCACCACCAACAAACTGGAATGCTTGCAAGCGTCTATTAATTTCTAGAGTGCTAAAGTACACGAGTAATTTTGATTTACAGGCGTGTATTCTGGATGTAGAACTTTTTTATCCTGGACTTAACAATTTGCTGTCTTCTTGTGGAAATACCACTCTGTGCCATTATTTTCCCATTGTTTGCTTTGTGTATTTAGTATGCATAGTTTTGGTGGGAAGGGTACTGCCAGAGGCATTCTACCCTAATTTTACAATAATGCTGAAATGGTCTCTCCATGTGCCTTCTGTGAGTGGAGTCATCAAGGCAGACTGACACAGTATCTAAGCAGCTCTCAGTTCAGCTCTTGTATGTGTTGCCTAGGCAGGCAGTTCTTGAATTTGGAAGCAGTTGAAAAATTAAAGACAAATGATGGCTGGGCTTTGTATAAATGTAAAAATCCAAGTTACTCTGTGAAATTTATCTAATTTTCTGGATTTCCTCTGGAAGGTTTTATATATTTAAGACCTTTGGTTGCTGAACACTTTTCTCTAATCAGTTCTCTTCATCTCTTCATAACTCTGCTTAAATATTCATACAATGTTATGCACCTGTTCTTTCTTTCTTGGAAGAGGTGAGGAAAAAGTGCTAGGTATCACCTTGTGGATATGTTATGATGCTCTCTTCTATAATCTCATCAATCCTTTCCACAATGAACTTATGTTTAAACTCAACCAATTCCCATATTACAGCCTTCATTGCAAAATCAAAATGTTCTTTGTCAGTTGTGTCTTTGGACAAGTACAGCCCCACCTTATCTTGTCTGTAGATCTGATTCCTGTTGTATTCGCACTCTCCAAGCAACAAGTGGGTAGACTTAACCTATGGATTAACACAAGACATATGGTGTGACTTTTTTATTTTTAGGCGTATATTGTTCCCAGTTCAGATAGTACAGATTTATACTATATAAATGCATGTAATAAATCAGTGTGAAATTTTGGCTTGGGCTCAGACAAGGTCATTGGGATTGCCTGCCAAGAGTTTCTTCCTGCACAATAGCATCAGTTGGGAACTGCATACATTGCTGCCAATTCATGGGTAGCATTTCTCTCTTCTTTTGGGCAGATGCTGCTCTTTGGTGTATCTCACCTGTGTGTGTGTGTTTGGTTTGTTTAGTTTAATTTCCGATGCATTATGGCTTCTCTTTTTTAAATTTGTGATTATATTGACTTACATCCTTATATGCCTATTCACAGAACTGATTGGTTTTCTGAATCCAGACTGTCTTGTATTTTTTTTTTTTTTTAGTAGTTCTCTCACTTTGTGCACCTGGGAGGCAGAGCATTTGAGCATTGAAGGCCTGGGTTAGATCAGACGGGTTACACTGACACTGCAGTTGCACAAGAAGCTACCTGTTCTCACTTCAGAGTAGCAAAGCAGACAATCCTGTCACTGTTGAGAGCAGAAGTTCATCAGCCAGTCATATTTTGGAAGCATCAGGTCAGGAGTTTTTTGGCTTTTTTTCTCCTTGTTATCAGTGGGATAGAATAAGATGCACAAAACTGTTCTCAATGGATCAGTGACAAAACTAGGGAAAAACTCGTAGACCAGGACTCTTCATTCTCACGATCGCAGTAAATGTGATATTTTTTGCTCCAGTGACTAAAGAGTCACTGCCTTGTCAGTTCTGTTACATCCTGTGAAATAGACAGTTGGCAGCAAGGGCTGAATTGCTGTTTGTAGTAAAGATGCTCCCTTTCCTTTAGGTTAATATTGGGCCAGTTCTCCCCAACTTCTTAAATGCAGGGCTTTTCTGTGTTCAGTAGAGCAGGGCAGCCGAGCCTCTGCTTGAGTAACTGCAACAGCAAAAACATTAGTGTGCGTGCAGGCACATTTGGCCAGCTGACACTGCTGAGAGCACAGAGTCACTCAGGTTTTTCTGCTTGTCACGTCTTGTGAACAAACCAAAGGAAAGAAGAGTGGTGGTTCTACACTAAAATAGCGCTAGGTAGGAAGTGCTAGTTTCTTACATACTCTAGGATATGTGGAGCTGAGTTGATGCAATGATGCTTATGGGCCAGGCATTCAGGAGCTTGTGCTGCTACCAGAGCATTATCGGATCTCCATAATTTCATTTGCCTTCTCAAGTTGCACATCTGAGGAGTTGGAGTGCTTTCAACAGCCTTCCTGTGCTACATTGTGAAGCTATGAAGGACTTTAGTGTGTGCATATTTATGATTTTGAAGATGAAGAGCGAGCTCCAGTTGTAGAGTGCTACAGGAAAGGAAAAACACCAGTAAGTAAAATTTAAGTCTCATTTCAGTCCCTGGGCAGCTATATGAGGGCAAGGTTAAAAGGAAAGAAATGCGTTTAAGCAAATCAAGTCTAGGTCTATGCAGAATTTGCCTCAGGAAAATATGTAAAGATTAATTTTGTGCATCTGCAAGACTCACAGGATATCTAGCACTTGGAATATGGTAGCTGGCTTTGCTAAAGAGCTCATGAGACAAACTGCTGCTGCAAGTAAAGACTGAATAGCTGGTCTTACCTCTTGTTTAAGTGCTTTGTTCCAGCAGTTGGTACAGTGCCACATCATTGGCTTTTTGATTACACTAGCAGTCTCAGTCCAGAAGAGATATGAACAGATATCCATCTGCCTCTGCAGCTATTTATTCTGCTACCTCTTTTCATGTGAGAGAAAGAAAGATGAGGTAGGCTTGGCTGGCGATGATTAAGATCCCTGAGATTTGTTTTCCATTGTGGCTTTATCAAGGGGACCGTGGCTGTCTACTTAGAGAAGTCTACTACACTGCCTTTAGCAACTGTCCATGACAGTTAACTGCAAAAGAACCGAGCCTTCAGGTGTTCAAGCTACTATAGCTGGGGTGAAAGCTGATCTATGTCCTGTTTAGTCATAATGTAATGATTGTAGAGAGGTCTTCCTTTGAAGGCTAATTTGACATGAGTAAGAAAGCTGTGCATTGCATATCAGTGGTCCACAACTACTGCAAAACATGAGTAACACTAGATGAGTTATAAATATAAATGTCCATGGTGGTTTATTATTCTTTGTCTGTAAGAAGCTTTATTGTACAACTTACACAACTTGAAAACGGTTAAAAACGCTTACAAAAAAAGCATGTCCTTAGAAAATTATGCTAGCAAAAACATGGGGAGGGAAGCAAAAAATCTTCAGTGTGCAAACATTTTATAAAAATAGAAATACTAACTCTACAGGTAGCATTTCATGATAAATTATTTAAATAGCATATCTACACAATTATGTGATTAACTGTTACAATGGCAATGAGAAAAATAATTTATAAAAATACAAGCAATGGTATACAAGATGACAGAAAAGTAACATTAGAAATTGTATTTGACATGTTTTTCCAATGCCATTTCCTTACTGGGAATACACTTTTCTGCAAAGAAATTTTTGACTATGTACAGCATTAACTCTTTAGTACTACAGTAGCTTTAAAGTTTGTTAGACAGTTGAACTCTGCTTAATCCAAAGGTTTTTCTCAGTCACACAATAATGAGGTAATATTTGTATGTAAAACTTTCACTGTATTAGTTTCTTTTCCTTTTTTGAAAAGACAAGGAAGTGTTATAGGCGTAAGAATGCTGCCCCTTCTATGGGGAAGGGGTCTTCTATTAATGTACATCAAGCCCTCTCCCTCCTCTACAAGAAGTTCCTGAAATTCTATCCAGGTTGTGAAGACTTTTTTTTTTTTGTAGGAACTGCACAGTGATAGTTACAGTAATTAGCGTGCAGCAGCACAAATAGCAAGACTAAATGGTTTTTGACTCTAGTCATTGTGTCTCTTTCTGCAATCTCCTCAGGGCAGGTATTTTGCTTTTATATCAGGCCTACTGACCCCTGGTAGAGCACTGCAGATGTTTCACAGCACTCAGTAACTGCTATGATAAACAGCATTCCTTCAGCTCTAGCACAATGGATGAGACAGGAACTGCTCCCATCTGAAAGGACTTGAGTTCTAACACAGCAGCAGAGTTGCCTGCGACACTACCAACTGCCTTGCACAAAGAAAGGAAAAGCCAGCACTGAGCTCAGACTGAGAAAAAACAAACATTCCATTCCTCACCCTGCCACTTTTCCCTGTGCCTCAAAGCTGTTATGGGAAAACTGCTCTTTGTAACAAATACATCACCACTATCTGCTCCAAACAAGATTTTGCTCAACTAAAACCCTCTAGTTTCAATATAGAGGAGAGTTAATAAATAATCTGTATTTACAATCTTATAATTGTGAAGACTTGTAACAATCATTAGGTGGATAGTCATGACGCATTTCTTGTTGTTTTAATCAATAATCCCTCAGTCATAGTATCAAAGATAGGTAAAAATAAATATTTTACAATTTCATTATTTTATCTACAGGTCCCCTCCCCTCCAAAGAAGTGAAGGGCTTAAAGCATCTATGGCATGTAGAAAAGGAATGTTTTCATTGCTATTGTTTTTTGTGCCTTTTTAACCATAAAATGAAGTACATGCTTGTTTCCTTATGAACAGCATAGTGCTAGTTGAGATGATGGTGCTTTCTAGCACCATATCTGAAAGAAAACATTTAAAAAGGTAAGAAAGATCTGCATTTAACCAGGAGAAAACAATCTTATTGTAAAACCCAGTTCTCCAAAAGCTCTTGTGATCCAGTGTGCCAAATTGCATCCTCCTTCCCATCATGGAAATCAGTTTTAAGATATCTGTTTTGTCCTGTGTAATAGAGCAGCCGATCTAACCCACCCAAGTAAGATCAAGGCCTGTGTTTTCATCTGAAAGATACAACATATACAAGGACAATCATTTCTGCAAGTTACATGGATGTAAACCAATGTAGCAGAGACCTCATTAAAAACTCTACCCCCCATAAAGATTTGGAGAGTTTAGCCTCCCACCCCAAGCCCCTTTCCCCCACACAATGAAAGGTCTTCAGTTTAAGTAGTCCACAGCACAAAGATTGTTTTTTTTTTTTTTTTTTAAATGCTACTCCATGGGACCTCCAGTTAGAGAGGCAGTGACACTGCACTGTGATAAACAGCAAACAAATGTCTTTCCTACTGAAAGAAGCGTGCTTGTTCAGTGAAGACAATTCTCATTTGCAAGACACATTTGTTTCCTTCCATTTCAGAGGTCAGATACCAAGTATGTTCTCACTTTCATTCTCTCAAAAGCATTCTCTTGAGGCAGGTAATGTGTTTCGAGTCCACATTTACGCAGAAAGAAGAGAGGAAGGAGTAATATAATGGTCCCAGGATTTGTAAGGCTAAATGTTTTGGAAGGTGCAATACCAGCATTTTAAAATAGTCTCTGAATCCAATAACCTTAGGATTATGGATCTGTGAAAAAGAGAAGATTAAGACATTAATCATGTGTAATACAGAAATACTTAAGTCTAAAACAAGAAATCCTAGAGATATTTGTAAAGAACATTGGTAAAGAATACTAAGAGTGCTTAGGTACTTTCTTGAAGTTTGACTTTAGTTGATGTAACCATTACATAACAATTCCTGAAGTCACACTGTAAGTGCAACTAGGGCACCTGGAATTAGTCACATGCACATATTACCATTGAACTGCAATATTGTGCATATTGTACTTTACTTTTTTTTTTTAAAGCAAAATCAAGTTTTTTCCCCATGTTGTAATTACACTCTCACTAAAGTCAGTATTTTGCATTTTCACCTTTCACTTTGTCAGCTGTTGATTCATTTTAGTCAACATGTTTAAAAGATTCCCATTCCAGGTATGAAATTGGGATTCCTGTTACTTTGAATGAGCAGGATATAAATATTAAGATTTTATACATGTTATACATTCAAATTTTAACTGCAAAGATTTTAACTGTGAAGAGTTTATCAAAATGTCTTCCATTTTTATCTGCAAAACTCACTTGAAACCAAGCTATGCAAGATCATGGGTGAACTTCCCTCCCCTTAGCTCTTATTTTGTGATCTATTCTCTTGAGAGCAACTTTGAGAAAGTCATTCGTATAGGATCTCTTCAAGTCTTCCTTACCTCTGCATTCATATTTAAGATCTGAGAAGAACACCATTTCTTGAGAGAAGACAAATAATCCTAGCCGACCACCAGCATAAGTTTTGTCATAGATCGGTCCTGAGTCTGCCATGATTTTCTTCCCTTCATACATTACAACTCTACAAAGAGAATAGTTTAGTCATTGACAAGATTCTGCTAGGTTTACTTCTGTAGACATCCAGTTTCCTTGTGACAGTTACTTAAGATTAAAGCGTGATGCTTACCTGATATAGCCAGTCTTTGGTCTATGGCTGAGGCGCCATCTGTATGCAGTGAAGTCTTTCCAGCCTATGTGACGAGGGTCATGCCACAGAGTTCTCACCTACAGAATAGGATTTTAGGATTTCAGTTAGCTAGAGGTCCAAGACAGACATTTTGATATGAAGGTGCCTTTACAGTCTCTATGAGTAGCAGAGGCTTAAAGTAGTCAGTAGGTTCTGTAATGGGGTCTTTTGAAATCACCTGTATTTAATCTTATATTTAGGTATTTCAAAGTAAATCTGCTCTAGTAGTCCAGAAACATTTGATTCACTGCTGATGGAAAGCTTATCTGCAGCATATAAATCTGTTAACTTTATCCATAATCATGCAACAAAAATGCATAATTAATGTTATTGTATTGCCAAGAAGTCTACCCTATTCTGAGCAGCATTTGCAGACCCCTTGAGAGAGTGTCTAACTTCTTGGAAGAAGAGTGTGCTTTACAATACAAGGAAGTTATTGTAGTGCCTCTCTTACCTGGCCAGGAGTGTTTCCTGTATGCCACAGAGCATTACGAAGGTGTTCTCCTGGACCTGTGGTGGAATTCACAACTTTGATGGAGAGACCTGAGTAGCCCTGAGCTTTGGTTGGTGTGGAGTCCCAGTAAGACTGGGTGATCTGCTTCCACATGACAACGTAGAAACGACTGCTAGATTGGTAGCCAAATACAAAGCCAGCATAATCATCATCCCTTTCGGTATTGATGAAGAAGGTGCCACTGAAGTCCACAGCATTGAATTCATCAAAACCTACATGGGCATTAAGAGAAAGTCTGAGGTTCTACCTTTTTTTTTTTGTGCAACTCTTAAACTTCTTAATAGCTTCTCAGTTTTGTCTTCACCACTCCCCCCGCCCAGTGTAATGCCTGTAAGAGTTCTCCTTACCGACTGCAAGGCCAGGGTCACAGTTGACTGTTTGAACCAGCTCTTTACCCTGGTGACGCACAACCCAGTTTGGATCATTTTGGGATGTTCCTTTGGGATCCAGGGGAATCATCTGAAACCTTCGGAAATCAGTCTCACTAATGTCCACATTTTCAGGGCAGATGTCATCAATGTCTGGCACACTGTCTTGGTCAAAGTCATCTTTGCAAGCATCTCCACGTCCATCACCTGCAGGATGCAAGTAATTTCACCATGACTGATTCTGAGCAATCAGGCATTTGTTGTTTGCTAGCATAGTTTCTTTCAAGTCTTGCAACTTGGGGTTGAAAGCTTCACTGCAAAGCTTTGACTGCCCAGGTACTGCTGGCAGACTACAAAAACTATAACAGTTACTGTCACTCCAGCCTGATATTTCATACACTTGGCAATAAGTTGGATATTTAATCATTTTATTCCTTACTCCTAAGGAGCACTATAATATTGTGCAGACAATTTTTTTTACTTGGAAAATCTGTCCAACCTTAAGTAGCATGAAGATATGAACTGTTGGAAGAGTCTTAAAATGGGTAGTGGCCATCTTACCATCAGAATCAGCTTGATCTGGGTTGGCAACCAGTCTGCAGTTATCTTTGTCATCAGGAATACCATCATTGTCATCATCATGGTCACAGGCATCACCCTTTCCATCCTTGTCATGATCAGCTTGATTGGCGTTGGGCACATAGGGACAATTATCAAGATTATTTTGATGGCCATCTTCATCTATGTCCTGGTTGTTGTCACACTCATCACCTATGCGGTCAGAATCAGTGTCTTCCTAATAGAGGGAAAACAATAAGGAACATTTTTATAAGCCACTTAAGAAGTGAGAGCCTTAATAGCTACAGTTAATTGGGATTTCTGCTTTAAGAGATAAGATTGTTGCAGTGAGGTATTAGAGACATATGCAAAGTTAATGTTACAAGACATTGCCTGTCAATTGTGAGAATAAGTAGAGAGGATCTTCATCCACTTTTCACCCTAAGGTGCGAAAGTAGTTAAGTGAATGACAAATAAGTTTAAAAAATGGTGTAGTCTCAGTTTAAATCCTTCAAGTAATACTGCTTTTAGGCTACAGACAGTACTGAACTAGATTTCACTGATTTGCAATGGCCTCTAACCTTTCAATCATTCCAGTAATTTCCCTAAAGCTATTAATCTTAAAGCCTTGTACTTAACAGGACAGCACAAGCCTTATCCACTTGTCTTCAGCTGTTTTTGAACCAGTACATTGTGTGAGAGGCTGGATTCCCTTAAGTTTTATAAAGGGGAACTTAAATGTCATATACTCTTTCCCTAGAGAAGAAGACCAAGCTATGCCGCTTTCACCTTATTGGTGGAAAACAATCCTTTGAAACTTAACTATTTTGGATGTAAA
The DNA here is from genome assembly GCA_011076525.1 of Nettapus auritus. Taxonomy (NCBI): domain Eukaryota; kingdom Metazoa; phylum Chordata; class Aves; order Anseriformes; family Anatidae; genus Nettapus; species Nettapus auritus. The sequence continues at coordinate 37,851,504 of CM021769.1, forward strand.
TTAGAGTAACTTTGTTTGAGCAAAATGCAAAGCAGCATTTAACTCTGGTATGATCAGGTCATAATATTAACTGCTTCTAACATTTTTATAGTATATAATACATCCTGCAAGCCCTAAAAACACGTTTAAGGCTTTTGTCTATTGCTTCTATCCTAGGAAGACTGGAACCAGACTTCAGAGCAAGCAAGCTTTGCAGTACATTACTAGGTTTCAGATCTTGACTAACTATGACAATTTCTGTATAATTAGCAGCCCACATGTGTCAGACTACATATACAATAAGCTAATGAAGCAGATGGTTGCTACCCTTCTGTATTTCATAAAATGCTCCCAGGTATTTTATATCCTTACAGTGAGAAATCACTGCAACTGACTAACCTGAGGCATTTACAAAAGCAGTAGATACAGTAGTCCCATGAATCCTCTCTAGAATTACTTTTTGGAACATATTCTGCTGTTTGAACAGTGAAGAAATGCTATTTGATAAAGGCACCATTTGGCAAAATTAGAGTGTCAGAAATTAAGTTTAAGCTGTACTTTGCTGTTCAAATGTGGTACAATACACAGGATACTATCCCAAAGTTCTACTTATAGAATGCAAATCCTCTACCTGGTCAGGATTATGTTCCAGTGGACAGTTATCACACTGATCTCCAACACCATCCAAGTCTGTATCCCTCTGGTCTACATTGTAAACATATTGGCAATTGTCCCTTTCATTGAGGACCCCTGCAAAATTAAGATGAGTTTGTGAATGCAAATCGAAGTGTTTAAATGCTGCAAAGGACTATACAAAGCTACGCACTTCCTGATAATTTTTTGAAAGCATTTGAACACTTTGAAACCTGACTTCATCACTAGCTCTGCTACGTGTTTCTGTTCCTACTCCCTGTAGGAGTAGAGCTAAATTTTAACTGTGCCAAAATACAAACATTTCAAAGTGAGTTTCCATTAGTTGTAAACATTACTTTACTAGTCTTTATATCCTGAAACCACCACAGATGAGAACTTGTGTGTTCACATAAATTCCTAGTAAGAAATCAATGATACAACAGGCACATTTGATCACTCTGATTAAAAAACTGTGTGAAGGTGTTTAGAGGACACCTACCATCTCCATCAATATCCACTGCACATGCATCTCCCTCTCCGTTGTTGTCAGTGTCAATCTGGTCAGGGTTGTGATTGTAGGGGCAGTTATCACAACGGTCACCAACATCATCCCTGTCATAGTCATACTGCTGTGGGTTGTAGATGAATGGACAGTTGTCCTGCAAGAAAGAGAGAAGTCAAGCTTTAAAAAGTGTCAAGTGAAAGCTTTATTCAGATTCTGCTTACACTGCTATATGAATGGAGAAACAAAAGGGCAGGAAAACAACTAGAATGCTTCTAACTCAGAACTCCCCCCGCTACTTGCATAAGCATGGGAATGGCTGAATAATAATGAAGATTCACTTCCCAAAGCTCAGCCCAGCTGCCAGAAGGTCTGTCTGTATAGTTATGCATATGTAAAGGTTTCTGGGATTGCTGTCAGTGGCAGTTTCCTATGGTCCCCTCCTAAGACTAAGGAGAGAGAAGGTAAATCCTGACCTTAAGAAGGGGAGCAGGAGAGCTGCATTCTCAGAAGTTGTTCTTTTGCATTGGCTTACCCGGTCATCAGGAATACCATCGTCATCATCATCGTTGTCACAAGCATCACCAATCCCATCTTTATCATAGTCTTCCTGCCCAGAGTTGGGGAGATTAGGACAGTTATCCTAGAAAGGATAAAAGTACAGGTGTATTTATTTTTGGCATGATTACAATAGGGATTTTAGCTGGTAAGATAGTAATTAGGCAAAATCATAGTACTTCAATCAGGTTAATGCTAATCATACTGTAATTCACTTGATTTGAGGTAGTCATATTATAGCAAGGGTGAATCTTTGAAAGCCATAGTCCAGATAATTTTTAAATGAAAAATGAAAAAATTGGCTGCTTGAGATTCTTACCATCCTGTACTTCTCCTGAAGATAAATATTTGTCAGAGAAGAGCTCATATAGGTTTAGTCTAAGCTAGATTCATCCTAGGATACTAACAAACATTTTTCTGACAGACATATAGAACATCAGGCTTTTTTTCCCCCTCTACAACACTAAGGGCCTCCTAACAATACCAATGATATAGAGGGATATTTTCTCTTTTACACAGAGGGTAATTTAATAGCTACATAAACTTACTTTTTTACAGTGGTAAGTGGCATTAGCAACACAGACAAGATTCTCATTTGGCCATCCGTCCAAGTCAGTGTCTTCTCCACAGATTATGCCATTGCCAGCATAGCCGGGTTTACATTCACAGCGATACATTGGGTCACTGAAGTGGCCAAGGTAGTTACATTTGGCATTCTTGTTGCAGTCATGTGTTCCATCTGTGCATGGGTTCCTTGGTTTGCAGACCTAGAGGACCACACAGAAATTAAATCCACTGAAAGTATCTTTTTATCCCTCCTTTTCCCCCAGATTCTGACAAGGCATAAAGAAAACATGCCTGTTTTGAACAATGGTATCTCAATCTGAAAATAAAAACCTTTTATATTACTTTCTATCTACTCCACAACTCCAATAGTAGTCTTGCACTAATTTTTCTTTTTAAAATATATTTTCAGATGGAACCAAACAAAAGATCTTTAAGGTACATGCTGCTGGATCATAAGTGCATATTTATGCAATTGCTCTCCTAAAGTTACATGCAACATTAGAACCCTCCATAGCTGGAGAGGACTTTTTAAAAAAAAATGTCCTTTTGAACTCCAACTAAAATTGCTTAATACTTCTCTTGTTCTGAATCACAGACTATGTACAAAGTCCTTCTTCCCTGAAATGCATAGCTGCTTTCTGCTATGTAGAAACCTTGAGCTTTTGTAAGCCAGAAGAGTTGAAAATACCTGTTTGTTAGCCATTGCATCCTCAACACTGCGACCAAATGGCTGTGTCCCAGTGAAACGTGGTGGACAAGGTAGACAGTTGTACCCAGGTTCAGTATTCTCACACCTGTGCACTCCATTGAAGATGAAGCACGCATCAGGAACCTCCTTGCACTTTAATGCAAGAGTGAGACAGGAAAACAGTTAATGTTTTTAATGCACTGGTAGTTTTCTTTTCTTATTATCTTTTGTTTCCTTTCAAGTTAAAAACTGTTGTCTTCCTACCTCATCAATATCTTGGCAGTGGATACCATCACCATGGTAGCCAGCAGGACAGGCACCACACTTCCAAGAACCATCAGGTGAGCTGGTACACGTAGTTCCAGCAAAGCAGGGATTAGACAGACACCCATCTAAGAAACAAGTAAAAATTAAGATTAGAGACACTTATGCTACTATAACACTGTTTTGCCAATATGCCAGTTCAAAATTCTAGCACTTGAGTTTTACAGGCTTTGGCATACTTTTTAAACAGTACTTTCAAGATTGACTACAGCCTTTAGATGTTTATGGGAAAGGGATACTCACCAATTGGACAGTCCTGTTTGTTGCAGACCTGAGTTCCTTTAGCTTCACCTACACAGGTCTTCCCACCATACTGAGGCTCAGGATTATTGCAGAGACGGCTGCGTTTTTGAAGTCCTCCTCCACATGTCACTGTGCAAGCATCCCATGGAGACCATGGTCCCCAGTTGCCATTAACTGAAGGGAAATAGAAGTTGAGACATAGCTTTAAATTCAGTGGAAGCTACCAGGTTCAAACTAAGGACTAGACTTCTGCAGTCAGAGCACTTGAGACATAACTCACAGAAGCAGCCCCAATTAATGGACTCCGTGGAAGAATCAGACCAAAACTACCATAGAAAACAATTTAGCTTTGTCCAAATCTAACCTGTGATGTATTACCTAACCTATAGGTAATTTTAAGGAGAAAAGACTGCCAAAAATACATTATATAGCAATTTTCTACTTAAGAAGTTTACTGTTTAAGCTAACCAATAGTAATTAGCACCTGTACACTTACTTGGGCAAGGATCTTTCTGGCAGGACTTGGTTTCTCTTGCCTCACCCTCACAAGGTTTGCCATTCAGCTGTGGTACTGGAGAGTTGCAGAGACGAATTCTAGTGATCATGCCCATGCCACAGGTGACAGAACATGATGACCATGGTGACCAGTGGCTCCAGCCACCATCTTGCTTAACTACAAACAAGATGTCTATTAGACTTTTCAAAGAAGAGACTTAAGAGATTTCAACTGCACAGCACTTGAAACATAGCTAGTACCAGAACTGTACCAATGAATCTTTATATATTGGAGAGCCTTGACACCATCACAGATCAAGCTATTTTATTGCTAGGGGAATTGCACACCTAAACTGGCATCAATTTTTAATCTGAGAAGCCATGCCCAAACATGTTTATTTACTACATCAGCTATCTGCTCCACTCTACTTGATTAATATTAGTTCTTAAAGCTAGAAGCCAATGCTCCATCCCAGTGACAGAGCAACAGGATGATCTTTGCTCTTAGTACTAAGCCAATAAAAGCAGCCTGTATCTTATTACCAGATTAAGTGGATTAAGTACTTACATCTCTTATCACACTCCTGAAGGTGGCAAGTCCGAGTCTGTACAGAAGACCCTTCACAGCGGTTATTGAGACTGTCACAGGAACGGCCTCTCTGCTGAATCCCATTCCCACAAGTCACCGAACATGAAGTCCATTCAGACCAAGGAGACCACCCATCATCTGCATAGTCGCTAGCTGTAAAGGGGCACAGCTCTGTTACAGCCCTGAATAAGACTTCAAGTATGTTTCTCATAGTCCTCCCACTCTTTTCTTACAAAGACAACTGCCCTCATAATCTACATGCATCTTCCTTTCCTGTACAAGATTAATGTTTCAGTGCTTACATGCATCACCTAAGTATTTCAGATGACTTTTCTGAACTCAATACTAGTTCAGTAGTTTTGCAAAGTCTAAGATCAAGTTCAATTAGCAGTTTTGTTCGCATAGCAGAGGCTAGTTGCATACAAACTTCATCTACAGAAAAGAAACTAATGCTTATTATTAAAAAGCCCTTATTAAAAAATTCTAGATGAAAGTGTTTAAATGGGTTTCTAGACAGTTTCCATGTTTATGCTTTGTTCATAGCTACTTTACAGATATGGAAATACTTGGAACAATTTCAAATGTTACTTGGAATATTTTAACTTGCTGAGATGTAGAATTGCATACACTACTAGAAGGTATTCACTACTGAATACAAGACACTGGAGCTGTCTAATATACCTCAAGAGCATGTTCTGCCTGCGTGGTTTTGATGTTTTATGTTCTTTGGATTTCAGAGCTCCACTAGATCAGCATGATTAAGAGTAGTCAAATATATCCCCAGATCCCTCCTTTCTCTACGTAAGGGCAGGAATATCTAAAACCTGTCTGAAATGTTGTAATTTTAATAGGACAATGGTGATTCCTTAGGTGCACAGCAATTAGAAATAGCCCCTATTGTAGAAACCTGCTGCACTCTTTCAGTAGAAGAGATTCATCTGAGCTTTAAAACGAAGATGCATCAGGTTAACCTTACTCCAGTAGAGTACAGTTATATCCAGTTGCAGTATACATCAGAGCAGCGCTAGTCTAGCAAGACAGAACATACTGCTGTACAGACATGAAGGTATTAAGTACTTACGCCAGCATCGGGGGCAGCATTCCCCATCAGGCACAGTGGCATTGGAACAAGGCATGAGAGGGCAAGACACTTTGCGGCATATAGTGGCAGAGTTCTGTAAAGAATTGAGAATCACAATAAGCAAAATATAAACATAACTCTGGAGTCTGAGCTAGGAGCTGAAAAGATCAAGTGATAAGTCTTTCTGCAGCACTTAAAACAGAAACCCTTGTATTTAGAGCTGATACCTGGGACTACTCATGAATTGTATTCTTAGTCAAGCTTCATCCCATCCTCACTCTCCCTCTATAGCATTTATCAGAGAAGAAAGTATTTGGTTTTGCAGAAGGTGATCAAGAATAACTACCAGAAACTAGCAGAAGGACTACCACATGATGCCCCATGCATAAGGTCAGACTTCAAGGGAAAGAACCAAGAAGCCAGCTTTCTCTTCCGTTAATATGGCTTTAAGCAGATTATATGGTGAAGATAAAATGAGTTTAGTGGACTTGGCTGAGGCACCATAAAATCCATAACTTATACTTTAAGGTCTTTGATCTTAAAGCCAAGCAAGCCAGATAAAAGCCACCCACCTCCAGCCTGAATGAGAGCTAAAGTGTAGCCTGTAGTTTTGCTCCTTGAAGGTAGCAACTTGGTCAGAAGAATGCCCTCATGATTGCTATTTTAATCTCCCTGCTTCCCCATGCAAATGACTATATTAAGGCAACTGCAGCCAACATTGAATAAGAGGGTTGGTAGGAAGGAGACTGGCAAAGGCAGAAGTCACAGTAACATTTGCTGAATATAAAGCAAAGAGATCGAGACCTATAGAAGCAGATGCAGAACTTTGTGAGATGCCCTGGATTGCACACATACAAGTACTCAGCCTTTAGTTTCTAAACAGCATCAGGAAAGTTAACCTGCTCTTTGGTTGACCGATACCCCAAAGTTCTTTTAAGATATTAGGAGGAAATTCTTCACTCTGAGTGTAGCAAGGTACTGGAACACATTGTCCAGAGAGGTTGTGCATGCCCCATCCCTGGGGGTGTTCAAGGCCAGGTTGGATGAGGCCCTGGGCAACCTAGTCTTCTGGGTGGCATCCGTGCTTATGGCAGGGGGTTAGAACTGGATGGTTTTTCAATTCTCTTCCAACATGAGCTGTTCTATGATTTTATGATGACAGAATATGGATTCAAAGTATTTCAGGGAGGAAAGCTAGTAGTACGTTAAGTATATTCTGTCATTGCTGGCTTTCAAGTTCATGCATGGATTATGTAAAGAGCAGAGACACTAAATTATGGTATTAAATGTGTTACCTTCTCTATCAGTGATATTTTGTATAGTTCTTCTAAAATACTGCTGCAGTAACACTACACGAAAGCTACATTTATACCAGAAATCTAGTAGGATGAAACACAAGCTGAACAGTTCTCTGGGTATGATAGTACATCCAGTTCTGTGTAGGATTTCCTCTTTCAAAGAGGATGTTATTTAGAATTATCTGAAAACTTCAAGTTATGAATTTTTATGTAGAGAATTTATGAATGCAAGGAATCTTACCTGGCAAGTACATTCAGTACAGCTGTCAATAGTCCACTCTTCCTTATTTTTGTGCAAGATCCCGTTATGAATGCATACTCCAGGAGTAATCTGGACCACTTTGGCAATCAGCTCATTTTCTTCAGTCTTAAGGTGGGCAGGGGAAAGGAGAGAAGATAGTTAGAAGTTAATTCAGAAGACATACCTTTCTACAGATGTTATAGCTAGAATGTTATTACTGTTTATATGAGCTCAAAGGACAAGTTTCAATTCATTAAGTGACAAATAATGAAAGGTACTGTGATGTTAACCAGTACTCACCACTTTGCGAACTCTGTCTTGAAGTGTCGTGACCATGGACCGTAACCCTTGCAGTTCCACAAACATATTGGTTAGTTCATCACAGGAAAAGCCACAGACAGCTTGGATGTCCTTTGTTTTATGGCCAATGTAATTAGTGCGGATAGCTGGGCTGGAACCATTCATGGGGTTGTCCAAAGTAATGATTGCACTAGTGGCTAAGAGACAAAGTAAATAAACTTCATGTAAATCAAGTGTATTTTTTAGTCACGTGCATTTATCGTTCCAGTGTAGCACCTGTTAAACAGCTGCCACCAGATTCATTAGGGTGTCTCCAAAAAAATAATCTTATTTCTTATGCAATGTGGATTTGCATGTCAGTATGCTTCTGAGTTCTGTTTCAACTTGTCTTTCTAATGCACTGAGGAATCTTGTATTTAATAGGTCATTGGACTTAGACTGCAGACTTACAGCTGGAGCAGCCTTTGTTCCTTAGGATAGTTTCCAGAGTTGTTCCAAACACAAACCGCACATTCTGCAGCAGTCCCTGTGGACAGAGGAAGAATTACAGCTACTTGCAGCAACTGCAAAGGAAAGGAGTGCAGATTGCACAGTGAGAGCTTGTAGACATTTAAGGTCACTTAAGTTCAGTGAGAGTAATTTCACAAGACAGACAGCAAGGTGAAACAAGTAACCTTATTCTCATGAATGAGAACAAGCCCTGCTTCCTAACATTCTCATCATCCCTGACCACAAGGACCCAGCAACTTTTCAGGCAGGAAGAAATCAGACATGAATCTCTGAATCTTTTGTAAGTTGAGCACTCAAGCTACAACTACCTGTTCAGAAGCTTCGGGTTCTTACTGCCACAGATAGTTCTAGCTCTGCAAATCTAGCACTTCACCCTTCCAATTCCATTGCTAAAGCTTAGTAGATCTAGAGGTGGTACAGGTCAGACATACAGAAGCTAATTAGAAGCAGAATTGTTCTTCCCTATTAGCTACATCTCTCTAGCTGTTGAGGCTGGTTGATTAGCTAATGTACCTTCAAGGCAGTTGACCCAAGATAAGTAGGCAAAAACACAAGTAAAAGTCTTACCTGGAAGTTGTCATTGACTCCCCCTTTGGCGATACGGAGCCTGGCACTGCTGGCCAGGTCCCTCGTGAAGATGTTTTGGATGGGAATATCCAGCTCAGCATTCTCCATTTTCTCACACCCTACATAAAGCTGAGCCCGGTCTTCCTGCACAAACAGGGTGATGTTCTTCCAGTGTCCCGTAGCCAGCAAGGCATCCTCTACAGACACCAACTGCTGCTTGCCATCTCCGGACAGGCTCAGGTCCAGGGTGCCTGCCTTGCCATTTGAAACCAGGCTGAAGACATGACCGGAGCCATCCTTCTGTTCCACAGCCAACAGTGTGCCTCTGCTTTTCTTGGCTTGCCGGAGAGTGGCCAGAAGGATGAAGCCCTTCTCGGCATGGATGGCATCTAGCAAGTCTTGGAACTTGGTGTCGGGGACAGCAGGGATGCGACTGGCATCCTCAATACGGTACGCGGGGCTGGAGGACTCCGGCCCCTTCACCAGGTGCACCCCGGGCGCCCGGCGCCCGGCTCCCTTGCGGATGAGGCCAATGAGCTCAAAGAGATCGAAGACGCTGTTATCATCGCCCCGGGACTCTGCAGAGAGATCAGAACAAGCACAGTGAGGCACGGGGAAGGAAGGGCTGACTCGGCTAGCGGGGCGCTGCGAGACCCGCACGGTGCGGCACCCCGCATCAGCGCACGGAGCCCCGGCGGCACGGCAGCCCCCGGGAGCACACCCGCCGGGAAACGAACGGGGACGGGGACGCCGCCAGGTGAGGCTGCTCGGTCCCTCCCCGCGGGTCGCTCCCCACCAGCCCCGCCGGGACCTCACCTGCCGCGTGCCGGGCCTCCGAGCCGCCGCACAGGAGGAGGACGAGGACGAGGAGCGCCGCCGGCTCCATGGCGAAGCTGTGCCTGCGGGGGACGGCAAAGGGAGGCGGTCAGCGGGCGCCCATCGACGGCTGCAGGGCAGGTGCCGCGGGCACGGCGGGAGCCGCCTCATTGCTTACCTGCGGGGGTGCAGCGCGGCGTTTGCTGCTTTCTCCTTTCCCTTCGCTCTCCCTGCGGGCGGGCTCGCTCCGGGGAACAGGCGGGTGCCGGGAGCCGCGCTTGCCGTGCCGGTGCCGCTACCGGGAGCAGTGCAGGCACCGTGCGCCGCGCGCGCCTTTAAAGGGCCGCCCGCATTCCTGGGCGCGCGGCGGGCCAATCAGCGCCGCCGGGGCAGGAAGCGGGAGGCGTGTGCCCGGCGAGCAGCGGCCGGGGACGGAGCAGCGGCGGCGGGGGCACGCGCGGCGCGGGGCGGGGCGGGGGCGGTGGCGGTGGGGCCGGGGCCGGGGCCGGGACCGGGACCGGCGGGGGGAG
>CM021769.1:37861824-37884734 GCA_011076525.1 Nettapus auritus
GGGACCGGCGGGGGGAGCGCGAGGCCGCCCCGCGTCTCAGGGCGGGCTCCCGGCAGCGCCGCTTGGGGGTGCCCGCGAGCGGCGGCTCGGCTCTGCCCGTCTCCGGGGGCGACACGCCGCCCGACGGGGCGCACGGGGTTCCTCGGCGGCTCCTCGCCGGCAGTCCGGGGTCGCCCCCCCAGCCCGGTTTCCCGGCGCAGCGCGGTGCTGCCCGCCCCGCTCCGCTCCCCTGTGTGGTGGCGGCCGCCCCTGTGTCCCCCCCCCGGACAGACACGTCCCCTGGGAGCCCCCCGGGCAGGGCGCGGGATGGTGTCTGCTTGTGGCCTCGTGTGGGGCGAGAGATGCCACCCTCGGGGTGGTGCCGGCTGGGCTTGGTGCTCGCAGTGACCGGCAGCGCTTCAGCCAACTGCCGGGTAACCCTGAGGGCAGGTGAGGGAGTGCCTGGGGTTAAGCCGGCCGTCTGCGCGGTGTCGCTCTGACCGGCAGTGACCTGGGGCTGCTTCGAAGGAACCGAACTCCAAAAATGGCCAGTGCCTCCGCATTCCCCGGCCTCGTCACGTTTGGCGTGGGCTCCCCTGGGAAGCGGTGTCGGTGAACGAGCCGCATCCCGTCAGCCGGTTGCGTGTGTGCTGAGGGAAACCGGAGCGAGCTTGGCAGCCCCGAGCGGCGGCCTCTGAACTGAGCCGCGCCGCCTGAAACGAGCGCTGCATGGATTATCCCAGGAAATGCCTTAGGAAATTCTTGACTCAAAGAATGAGATAGCTACAGAACTGTGTACGTTAGGGTAAAGCCGAAATGACTCGACCCCTCTGACTTAAAAGATAGAGTGTATCGTCAGTAGTAGGCCTTTTTATTGTGTAGTGATTCGTAGAAGAAAAATCTCAAGCGCCCCAAGATAAAGAGCTGAGAGCAAGAAAGTTGGATGCTGGTAATGATGAGAGCCCTGACGGGAAACAAAAGCCAGCAAGGAAAGAGCAAGAAGGAGACACTGAGTGATCCTACCTGGACAGGTTAAGTTGGCAGGCAGCTGTAATCCTCGGCATCCAGTCCCCCAAGCCCTGTACACACACCAGTGACTGCTGTGGATTGTCTCCCAGGAGCCATGTTGCTGTCTACATGAGTGCGCATCTTTAACGGTGTTACAATCAAGATTTTCTTCATGTGGCCCTAAGTCAAGCTGAGGGTAGATCTGAAAGGCTGTAAGATAACCTCAAAAGTGTTTTTACATGAAGTGAGGAAATTGGGGCAGGCAACCAGGAACCATCTCCCTCAAAATGAAAAATAATATCCAAAATTTCTGTCATTTCATCCAAAAGTGTGTGGGTGAACTTGTAATCTTGTCAGAATATTCCTGCGTGGAGGGTGTTGTGAGATCCGTATTACCTCCCTCAATCAGTGATCGTTCTGAAATGAGCTGTTCGGAGCTACCTAAAAATCTGTTGAGCCCATGTTGAACAACTCGGAGTTCCTCACAGTTTGGAAAAACACTCAAATAGAGATCCAAATTTTGTATTTTGGACCCAACTTTACATTTTAAAGAATGCCTTTAGAAAATCAATTCAACTTTGAACTGCCTGGTTACACCAGAAATTCACCACAATGACTGAGGTAAAAATCTGACCCATAATTTTACCATGCCTACACCTCTAGGTTCAAGGTCTTGTCACAGTATGCAAGTCTAGCTCTGTTGACCTCTGTGAGCTAACACCAATTGACACCCCTATGGCTGATGTTGGAATTCCTAGTGGCCAGGGGATGACTGCCTTGTTGAAACACTTCTAGTGGAATTTACCTGCTGTCATTTGGATGTGTTCAAGAACATGAACTGTGTTAAAACCAGTAGCCAGGTCCCAGGATGGCATCCCATGGATGTTTTATGTGGTGAATCCATTGATAACGCTTGTGGTGAATCCTGGAATCACGTCCTTTCCCTTTCAGGGAAGTTCAGGGTCCTTTTTTACTTCAATTGAATATTCATTGCAGAATGTGGTTACAACTCCCAAGCTAGTTAATATTGCTTCATTTGAGACTGCAAAAAATGTTGCTAGAAATAAACAGTGGATATACTGTAAGTATTTAGGACAACATTGATAATGGTTTCACTTCTGCAAGTGTAAATGTGGTCTCACTCCATTGTAGTCATGGACTCAGCCTTAGCTAATATGTTGATGATACCCTAAGGATTTGAAAGATTAATTTCTATTGCAGTACCATTCATTTCACGGGTGATATATGCAGAATTAATTTGAAATATTGCAGTTATTTTACACAGAATAATTTTGCTTACTCCATAAAATCATTTCAGTGGAAAATGTCAGTTATTTCATAAGCTGTTTATCAACTTGAACAAACAGATTAATTTTCAGCAAGTGGGTCAGGATCCAAGTATTTGTATGGGTATGGTTTCTAAAGTGCTGATGTTGGAAGCAAAAACTGAGGAAATTTAGAACTGGATCTTCAGCTTGTCTGAGCTCTGCAACGGCTCACATTTTATACTAGCTGAGATTACTTTGCCCTCTTCATGTGGTCGTTAGCCTCTTTCCCAGCAGAACAGCTGATGAGCAAATTGAGCATGCTGCCACATTAAGCCACACAGTGTTTCACATCCACATGCACAATAGTAAGGTACAAGACTGCAAACAGCAGATCTGCTCTGATTTTAGTATGCAATTTTGTTAAAAATGATCAGTCGGTGTGGTTTCAAGTATAGTTTCATTCTAAGGTAAGCCACAAAAAACTATGGTTGCCACAATAAATGAACCTTTCACTAGGGGTAAGACCTGTCTAGAATCTCTTTATACTGTTAACGCCTCGCACACAGATTATTTATTTATTTATTTATTTATTTTGGTGCATTGATAGTTCCATAAATAGAAAATGAAATCTTAATAACCTATCCTGAAACTGCAATTTAGGGATAATAGGGCAGACTAAGTACATGGGAATGATGCTTTAGAATTGCATGGTATTACAGTAATTTACACAAGTTTATCTGGTACATTTTAGTCACATAGAAAGAAAGCTTTAAAAATATACAATATGCCTTTTAATAAAGATATAAGGAATATGAACATGAATGTAAATACATAAAATGTGAACTTCATGGAATAGCATTGAAGATATAGAGTTGGGTCGTCTATTGTTGCCAGTCTTATTGTCATAATTTTGCATGTTAGCAAAGGTCTAAAAAGTTTTCATGCTGCACAAAATTATTTTGGTTTGCTTTAAATGGAACTCATTGTACCTCCCATCAGAATGATAGAATTCTGTTTGCTGGTTAGGTCCTACCTCTGTTAATCAGTCTTCAGAAGATCTCATTTTTGGATGATGTTAATCCCCTCCTAGAGGTGCTCTGTGTTTCCTACAGAAACAGGTAAGTAGTTTAGTTTCAGTGGATAAAGTCTGATGAGGAAGATCTCACCATTTATGGCTTCCTGTGGCGTATTCTCCATTGCTGTTCCTTGTGCTATCAGTGAGGATGGCAATGATTAGGTCCCAGAGGAAACAGATACCTGTTGGAGGAGTGCATATGTGAATGCAGGGCATAACCCTTCCCTGATGGCATGGAATTCAGCTCATCATTGTTTGGCAAATATATTTCCTGTCTGTGAAAGAGGCACTCTGAGAGAACTGCAGGGAAAAAATTGTTTCTTTTTTCAAAATGTCTTGGTGCATATGTGCTTGACAAGGGTACCCCGCTTATCAGTGTTCTTTGTTTGTGGGCATATTCCATATGCAAATCTCATCTGTAAGCTTCCTGCATATAAAAATCAGGCTGGATATTTTTAGCTTTGAAGTTCTTGCATCGAATGCAGGGCTGTTCCCATATCAAAGCATGTGTGGGAAACTGAGATGTCTGATTAATAGATAGCTAGCTTATTGAACAGAGCCTTAACCACTTAATAAGAAGAGAGGTTTGCAGCTGAGTTTCTTTTGAATTGTAATGGGTGCATAGCACATTTGTCTACTGTTAGTCAGATTTGGGGGTTGGCAAATGTAGTCCAGTTTGATGAGAAGAATGTGCTTTAAACAGATCAGCTGTAGAGATGGGATTTTCATACAGGAGCAGCATACGGTTTTGTACTACTGTAATACCAGAGAAAAAGCAAAGCCTGTCAGTCATGTTTTGGCCCTTTTCCTTAGAAGAAAAGAGCCTTTCTTTTTAAGAAATAGAATTTGAAGTATGAAGCAAAACCCACTCCCTTGCCTTATTCCTGAAAGCCAAAACATTTACTGTGCTTCATAGTTCAAGTGGTTTTCCTTTGTCTATGAAGGAATAAAGAGGACAAAAAGCAGTATTCCCTATCAAAAGGCTTCTTCATGTACTTCCTTTGTCAGCAGTGGATCAAAGGTAACCTTAGATATAGGCACGTAGTCTGCCTCAGCAAGGTATTTCTAGTCAGTGAATCATTAGAGCATGTATTGAAATTCAAGCGCATGGTTGAATTTCCAGGGTTTTCATTAGAATTCAGAGCATACTTATGGACATGCGTTTTCAAATGTTTTGCTCAGTGGAGGTAAGCATTCGTACATATGTCTGTACATTTACATCCTGGGACCTTTGATCCCATAAAGTGAATGAAAGCTGCATGTTTGCATGTTAGCAGTCTGTGACCCGTTAATTTCTGTGTGTTGTAAACAAGCATCTGCAGAGTTTATATTCATTTATATATACACAAGACAGAACATATATCTTTTACCACAACATGTAACCACACTGGAACAAAATGCTGTGTCTTTCTCTGTTCTTTTCTTCTATTAACTAGGTAAAAGCAATCAATTAGTCATGGGCCCAATACAGCACTCTTAATAATGCCATTACTCAATATTGCATAATTTCTTGCAAGCGTCAGAGAAAGGGGCAGTGAAGGATCTGTGCAGTGCATAGCTGGGTCCTGCTGGTGGTCATGTGGCAGGGAAAGGGAATAACGTATATTAAAAAAGGACTGTGCTGTCATTACACTACTTGAAAGATATGCATTTAAAATAACTAACAGAAGCGATGAATAAACAGCAATGCGCTTCTGAGAAGGAAGGGTAACTTTGTGCTAGGAGGTGATGTGCCCTGGAGTTTCTTAGACTGTTGCTTAAAATGCAGTGCCTAGAAAGGACTGAAATAGAGAAATAAAAAGCTGGCGTTGTAATTTCCTAAGTCTCCTCCACGTTATCACAAGTGCAGCTGTCTGCGTTTTCCACTTGCATGAGAACTGATAGAGCAGCCTTTGTCACAGTTTACCTGTGTTATGGACTTGGTCTGGATTAGCAACCTAAGGCCAATGCTGATCTTCTCTGTTGAGTCACAAAATGAAAAGTACCAGCTTTCAGCCTTTCCCTTAGTCTGCACGAGGATCTGCAGGGCTCTGACAGAGCAGCTGCTCCACAGCACATGCATACGGAGTAAGGGCAGATGCTTTAGGAAGAGTGCAGACTGGAAGAGGTTCTGTTTCATGTTGAGGAGGGAGACTGGAAAACAAAATTGCTCACTATAGTTATTTGCAGGCTTTTATTACAAACAATGCCTTGGGGGCAGGGAAGTAAGAAGTCTTGCCAAGAGATTATTTTGAGCATATAAAATGATCTATGAAGTTTATGACTAGGAATCCTTGACACACCCCAGCCAAAACACCCATGCATGCTGCTACTTAATGGAACTGCAAGCTGCGTAATGTACATATATGAGATGGAAAGTGCTTACAAATTATGGGCACATTTCTTCCAGTTTCTGATCATGTCTGGCCTTTTTCTTTATCCCAGAGGTCATAACAGCAGTGTTGAGTCCCGCAAAGCCTTACTCATACATCATTAGCCCTTGCTCACATGAGTAAATCATAAATAAAATTCTTCAGGGTCAGGTTCTTGTGCTGCTCTGTTTAGAAGTGCAGCCTGCTGTGACTCATGTCTCCTAAATTCAAATCACATATAACATAATGCATATAGCAATTAAAAGTTGTCTGCCAAATTGTTTCACATAATTACTATTGGGAATGGGAGGAAATTTCGGAAAGTTGCATTTGCAGTGTGTTTGATATTGCAGTGTTGCCTAATTGTACAGCATGTGGAGTAGATCAAACTGTTCTGGACAGAGTCATTCAGGAGATAAACAAGTGTGATGTGTAACACATACCTTCCTCTCTCCCCTGAAAAAACAAAACTCAACTTTCCCACTATCCAGCCATGTCTACATTCACTTAAACACAGCTACTTAGAATATCTGAAATAGGACCATCTGGCAACCTCCAGTAACATTAGAGAAACCATTTAATCTATACCAAGGAAAAATTTGTATGGCCCTTTTGAAGGCTAAAACCTTGTTCCAAAAATAAATAAATAAATAAATAAATAAATAAAAAGATCTAAAGCACTGCTCTACAGCAGCTTTTCCTAGGGGTACTTTCACTCAATATCAAGAAAGTCCCCTAGGAAATGAAGGTGGGACATTGGGAACTTAACTTCACAGCCTAGCATATTTTTTCATAGCTTGCCCTTGTTAACAAGCACCTCAGCCTAATGAACACAGCGGTGGCAGTAGTTGCTAGGACCTGTGAATGGAGACATCCTAATTATTTTATCATTGAATTGAATGAAGTGGATTTAGTAGGGGTAGAATTTTTGGCCTAATTTCCTAAGGAAATGAGACATATGTGATCACACTGAATGTCTGGCTATGTCTGTGCAGCAGACCATTCTCCATCACCCTCCTTACCTAATAATTTTAAATCTGTTTTCAAACAGCAAAACAAAAAAAATGACAGAGGAGCAGAAATCTTAAACAGTGGAAGTCCTTACAAGTCACATGAAAATTGGCAGCTGAGTAAATAGAGGCAACCCAAATTACAGAGGTAAAGATGTCGGTCAGGTTATTTTATGAACCATTTAGCTGCTAGATGGCCAATCAGCTGCTCCATCCATGCTTTTATTTAACCAGCCCCAGTGTTTGCCTTCTTTCATCTAGACAATATGTAAGTGAGGTGAGCAGGGAAGGGAGGATTTGTAGTGGATAGTCGAGGCTGTCGATATGAGAAGGAGCTGGGGTTGTTGACTGGCACCTCAGAGCTCAGAGAGCTGGGCAAGGGTGGATGGGGATATATGCAAGATGGCAGACAACTACTTGATTTTGTAAAAATTTGGTGTGCTAGACAGTATTTTAGAATGAAACAAGCAATGTGAGAGAAAAGAGTAGAAAATGGGACAGAGATCTCAGTTTATTGTTGGTCTAATCCAGTCTTCTGCAGTTAACCAGGCTCAAGTCTAGCAGACTATCCCAAGGGGATAATTGCCCAACCTGTTTTTGTAACCCTTTTGATCACTAAGATGCTATAGCCTCCCCATGCAGTTTGCTTACACCTCTCTGCATGTAGAGGCCCTTCCATAATGCAGTTTTATTGCAAACTGGACTGATTTCTTCTTGTCCTTCCTTCAACAGACATAGAGATTGGTTACTGTCCCCTTATAAGCAATCTTTTTACACATGAAAGCCTGCTATCATGTCTCCCTTCAGTCTGCTAGACTAAACAAATCCAGTTTCTTCATAGGTCATATTTTCTGAACCTTTTCTTCTTCTTCTCTTTGGACTTTATCCAGCTTTTCTTTAGCATTTTGAGAAGCACAGTAACCAGAACTACATGCAGTGTTCCAGCTGAAGCCTTAGAGAAATAATTACTCTCTTTAATATAAAATAGTCCTGGTGGCATACACTGGCATGACGGTGGTCTGTTTTTTCTTTCCTTTAATTTTAGTTTTGCAACAGTGTCATATGATTAATCTGTGTTCTGTCAATGATTTAACATAGACCTCAAGTCCTGTCAATGTTTTTGTTGTCTTGCCAGTTATTTTCGCTTTGTGCTTGATTTCTTGTTCCCGAGTACAGAATTTGGCCTTCATTGTGATGAATTTAACCTTAGTTATTTTGCATGCAAGAGTGT
This sequence comes from Nettapus auritus, assembly GCA_011076525.1. NCBI lineage: Eukaryota > Metazoa > Chordata > Aves > Anseriformes > Anatidae > Nettapus > Nettapus auritus. Next base: position 37,869,747 of record CM021769.1, read on the forward strand.
TTGTAGGGTAGAGCTCTTTGTATCTGAGCATAGTTTTAGCCAACTTTACCACAGTACATAAAGATTGAGAATCTGATACACCTGTGCAGAACAAGCCAGGAAAGTTTATAATCTTTATGGAAATTATTATCAGTATTACCACATTTATAACAAAAGTATCCAAGAATGTTCTTTAAATACTTGTAAAGGGTTATATTATTCAGTTGCAGGGATGAAAATTAGAGGTATGTAGGTTTTGGCAGTAACAGTTTCAAAATCAGCCAGTGCAAGTTTTGTGTTCCCACCAAACAGCTTTTGCCAAATCAGCCAAATCTAACTGATTCGCTTCCTCAGAGTAACCCTGATTTTCTGCAGTGGTGCAAGTATCCAAACTTGAAGGCTGTTCAGATAATTTTGACCAAAGGAACCTATCTGAAAACATCAAGCCAAGGCAGAAACTGGAATGTAATTTGAGGGTCTGTATCTTCAAGTGCATACTATCCTGTCTTGGGAAAGTAAAATATACAGCCTTGCAGCTACACTTACTAACTCAGGCACAGTGCTAACCGGTACTGTCTCTACACCACAGCTGGAGCATGTCTACCTGGCTCAGTGTATGACTGGAGTTAGCACAAGACTATCTCATTGTCCATTTAGGCAGATGTTGCAGCTTTTTTTTTTTTTTTTTTTTTTCAGTCTTGTCCCCTAGTCTTGTATAGATGAAACATTGTACTGCCACACACTTGCAGTCCAGCATTTTTCACAAGCAGTAAATGTCATGATTTGGGGATACCACCTGCAATTCTCTCTTAGGGACTCTTTCCTGCCTGCATCTTCCCTGTGCAGAAAGGTGCTAAACATACTTTAGAGCTGACTTATTGATGCAGAGATACTCCTATAGATTGCCCATTTTTTCATGCATGTGTGCACATCTGGTATTCTTGCTCACGTTCTTAGGCATGAAAGATTTAAAACACAGTACTCTTGACCCAAAGTGCCTGTTTTAGACATTTTTAATCCTACCTTTCTGCTTCTCTCTCATCACTGAATTTACTTATTGAGAAAGAGCTGTATGCACTGTTTGAATTCCAATATACGTATTTGCCTCTTGTGGCCCTTCCTACGAACATACCCCATGAGCAAAGAATGCTAACAAACCAAATGCTAGCTTTGTGGCTCTCAACAACTTTTTTGCCATGCTACAGAGATATTACTATTTAACATACAGCTGCAACAAATACAGAACTGCTAGAACATATTTCAGATGTGAACAATAGTCAGAAACCAGGACTAAGGTACAGCCTCCAATTCACATATATATTGCATTTTTTGAAGTATATAACCCCAGGGAGAGATAAAAAGAGATTTTCTGCTTTTAGTTAAAAATAGACAAAAAAAGATTAAAATCAGGAAGACATTTAATTTCTGGGGTTAATAAATCAGCTTGTAGTTTTTCAGTTCATCATATACTAGAAACAACCCCTATACAGCTGAATAAATCAGTCTGTGTTGCTTTGTATTTGACAAGATGTTTATTCTGAGCCAGCAATACTCCATGCAAAATAACCAGTCTAGGAACAAGTAGGAAGTCATGTTTAATCAGAGCTTTCGGAAGACAGAAAATAAAAAGCAATGGAATGTGTGATATACATGAAAAAGTAGGCATTTGCCTTCATGCTTTCCTTTTTTCTCTGTTAGAAGATGTTATTTGAGGTCAGGTAGCCCATGTAGGTTGGAGGGAAAAAAAGAAACCCACAGAAATCCAAACCCCATTGCCTATGAAATATTAAGGAAAGGCATGTTTGTGGAGAAATTCTCTAATTCTCTGAGCAGTTGGGTCTCTGGATTTTGGAAGTGACTAACTAAATATCTGAACTTAAACTGGAGGTGGGGAATTCCGCATGTCTGTTTGCACCCAAACACGCATGGCCGTAAGGTTGTGAAAGAGGATTCACTTTAATAAGTTAGAACAGTTAGAATGTGATACTAGTCAGATGTTGCTGTGTCAGTCCTGACGACGATTTTGAGTCCTGACCCTGAAGAGCTAGTTGCCATTGATTACATTGCAATCTGCATGTTTTGCATACATACTGCATTGTCAATCAAAACAGTCTTTTCTTCCTTAATGACATACTTATTAAGGGGAACAGATTGCTAGCCACATCTTATTCTGACGGGAAGGAAACATGAGAAGTTTTTGTCATGCAAAAAAGACACTCTGTGTCCTGAACTTCTTCATATATAAACAAGATATTGAGTGTATTAATAGGTTAGAGGGGACCATGTAACCAAATACCTACAACTGAAATGCAGAAAGTATGTATATAAAGGTTATGGGTTTTTTAATTGGCATGCCACTTGCAACCACAAAAGGGAAATTCTGACAGTATTTATAATGCGTGCATTGATACATTTATGGGGGGAATGCTAACTCATTTATGGTAATTGGTCTGCTTTTAAAGCCTGTTGGCTTATTACTTTCTCCCTGTCAATGATGTTTTAAGAAAATTAGCTTGCAGATTTTTCATCATACAAGGACGTTAGCGACACCAAGAGTATTTTCATTCATTTCCTTTTCATAGTTAAACCATCTTTATAATTGCAAAACTCCTCTTCAATTACCATTGTTATTTCTACAGTGAGAAGCTTACCCTGTTGTGGAATGTCAGTTTTGTACTTAATTCTTTGCCTTCCTAGCTTGTGTAATTCTGCATAGGCAGAATGACCTATGGAATATGGAGCAGATTATCTTGAGAGTCATCACGCAGCACTTGCGGGGCAAGCAGGCGATCAGGCCCAGTCAGCATGGGTTTATGAAGGGGAGGTCCTGCTTGACGAACCTGATCTCCTTCTATGACAAAGTGACGCGCTGGGTGGACAAGGGAAAGGCTGTGGATGTGGTCTACCTTGACTTCAGCAAGGCTTTTGACACCGTTTCCCACAGCATTCTCCTCAGGAAACTGGCTGCTCTTGGCTTGGACTGGCGCACGCTTCGTTGGGTTCGAAACTGGCTGGATGGCCGGGCCCAAAGAGTCGTGGTAAATGGAGTCAAATCCAGTTGGAGGCAGGTCGCTAGTGGCGTTCCCCAGGGCTCGGTGCTGGGGCCGGTCCTCTTTAATATCTTCATCGATGATCTGGACGACGGCATTGAGTGCACCCTCAGTAAGTTTGCAGATGACACCAAGTTAGGTGCGTGTGTCGATCTGCTCGAGGGTAGGAAGACTCTGCAGGAGGATCTGGATAGGCTGCACCGATGGGCTGAGGTCAACTGCATGAAGTTCAACAAGGCCAAGTGCCGGGTCCTCCACCTGGGACGCAATAACCCCAAGCAGAGCTACAGGCTGGGAGATGAGTGGTTGGAGAGCTGCCAGGCAGAGAAGGACCTGGGAGTGATGGTTGATAGTCGGCTGAATATGAGCCAGCAGTGTGCTCAGGTGGCCATGAAGGCCAACAGCATCCTGGCCTGTATAAGAAACAGTGTGACCAGCAGGGCTAGGGAGGTGATCGTCCCCCTGTACTTGGCTCTGGTGAGGCCGCACCTCAAATACTGTGTTCAGTTTTGGGCCCCTCACTACAAGAAGGACATCGAGGTGCTTGAGCGAGTCCAGAGAAGGGCAAGGAAGCTGGTGAGGGGCCTGGAGAACAAGTCCTACGAGGAGCGGCTGAGGGAGCTGGGATTGTTCAGCCTGGAGAAAAGGAGGCTCAGGGGCGACCTTATCGCTCTCTACAGGTACCTCAAAGGAGGCTGTAGCGAGGTGGGGGTTGGTCTGTTCTCCCACGTGCCTGGTGACAGGACGAGGGGGAATGGGCTTAAGATGCGCCAGGGGAATTGTAGGTTGGATCTTAGGAAGAACTTCTTTACCGAAAGGGTTGTTAGACATTGGAACGCGCTGCCCAGGGAAGTGGTGGAGTCACCATCCCTGGAGGTCTTTAAAAGTCATTTAGATGTAGAGCTTAGGGATATGGTTTAGTGGGGACTGTTAGTGTTAGGTCAGAGGTTGGACTCGATGATCTTGAGGTCTCTTCCAACCTAGAAATTCTGTGATTCTGTGATTCTGTGAATTATTAAAACATAAACTTGTCTATCATCAAAAAGACCACAGAAGTTGCTACATAAAGATGAATAACTGTAGAGTCACATAGGAAGCCAAATACTGAACTTGAGTAGCCCAGAAGAAGAGAAGGGAACATCCATGGGATTGTTTGGTGGCAGTGCAAGGGATGGAGAGCCTATACTGGGCCTCACCGTTCACTTGCCTGGCCTGCTGTGGGGCCAGTCAGATTAGCTACCCATACCTCGGACTGCCCGTCTCTTCAGTGAGGGCCACAGCACAAACCTGGGGACTGTTATGAAGTACATGCAGCATATCAAGTAAAAGATGCTGTTTTGAATTCAAGGAGGTTGATAAAATTGTACCTCTGTCAAATAATAGATCTATTTCACAGATCCCACCAGGCTTCTTTCATTTCAGTCAAAAGCTGGCAGGAAAAAGAGTGTAACTAGTTGTATTAGATCTTTACAAAAACACCGTGTGAGAAAACTGCTGTTGGCACTGGGACGGATGGGGAGGCCTCTGCTGAACTGCAGTAGCAAAGTTTAAAACTTATACAGGTGGCTGTAGGAGGCAGGACCAAGAACCAAATGCTCATTGAAGTTCCTGGAAGGTGGGAGAATTGAAGAGGCCTCTCTGAGAGTAGGGCTAGGTAGGTTTTAAAAGCAAAGCAAAACAAACAAACAAGCAAAACCTCAAGTATGAACTTTTTGTGCTTGGAAATGCTTTATAGCTCATGCAAAAAGCTTTGCAAAGGGAAATGCTTTAGATTAAGGATTTGACAATAACAATTGGCCTATTGCTTTTTAAAGTTTATCATATTTTAAAGCAGAATTAATTGTAATCATAGGTCCAGAATTTCACCGGGCCTTTTGCAGGCTTCTGTTTCTACATTCTCTGCTCAGTATCTGTCTGGGGCCCTTTGAAACTATATGGCTTAGCTTACTGGCAGGTTACTAACTGCGCTGCTTGTCGGGGTGTAGCTTTGGGTGTATAGAGAGTTACCAGTGTGGGCAGGAACAGGAAGTTGTTAGGAGCAGCCTGGACTCTGATCCTGAATGGCAGTGAGAGTTGCTCTGACTTGTGCTCTTTGTTATTGTCTCCTCCTTTCTGAGTGTTTGTATAGGATGTGATGCTAAGACAATCCATGGAATGATAATGGAGTGTTACTCTAACAGACCAGAAAGCTGAAGTGTATGGATATAGTGAACCTTTCTGGCCTGATGATCAAGTGACAGAATGATCAATTTTCCTGTGTTTTATATTCTGCTTTGGGTTATGTTTTTTCTCCATGTTTTCAGTAAGCAAAGCATTTGTTCTTCAGAGCTTATTTTTTGGCTGGAGATGGAACTCATTGTTGAAACTCTAGCAAAGAGTATGGCTGGATGCATGATATAGAATGGAAAATATAGACATTGGTGAGACCAAATGATCTGAAAAACCTAACAGAGAACAGTGGATGATGTACAGTGGGGTCTGTATTGAGACACTAAACCCCTAACATGCTGTAATAGTCTCTGGAACATACCCAGCATTAGATAAAAATTTGTATCTGTATCTATATTTGTATCTTATGTAATAAGGGATTACGTGAATTTATTATGTAAAGAAATGCACAAGAAAAGAAGTAACTTGCTCTGAAAGAGCCTGTAAGCACTTGCAGCTAGTGTTACAGCAATATTGTCATTTTCATCTGGTCCATTCATGCCTACAATTATAGGCTCTAGTTATTTTTTGCAGCTATGAGCAATACACATCTTTTCTCAGGATCTGCAACCAAACTGAATGCATTCCCAAGTTCCCAAGGGTTTACAAGTCTAAAACCTTCAGATAAATTTCCAGTCGTAAGAATGCTTAACCAAAATACTGTAAAGGTCATTTTACTAAGGAAAAAAAAAAAAAAAAAAAAAAAAAGGTAAACACTTTTTGTGTACTGGAGATTCCTCACAGTGATGAGAGTTGGCACATGAAATAGTTTTAGGAAACGAAAACAAGCACGCACAGTATAAAGTATTTAGAGTGACTAGGCATTTTGTCTATTGTTTCAAAGACTTGCTCATGTCCGTATGGCAAAAAACAAACAAACAAAAAAACCACCCCACCCAAGACAATGTAATTTTGCTGTAAAATTATTTTGGGAAAAACAGCTGCTTTGAAGTTTCTTCCTGTCTGTGCATGAGTACAAATCAATGTCCAGCAGCATAGGTAGTCTGGGAATGATACAAGTACAGTATGTGCTTGTGGAGTGGACATGGCAGAAATGCACTTTAGAAACTGTCTATGGGCACAATATTAATGTAATAAATACCGTCAGCTAGAGTGTTAAGTGCAGTCTGCTTACTGAAACTTTCAGAATCTGTGCTGCTAAGAATGTGACCTAAAAAAGTTGCCTTTAGACTTTTATGTAACCTCATCTTGACCTGGCTGTGTTTCAGCTGAAGTTTTCAACAGTCAGTAACTTACACTCTTTCATGTGAGCAGCAGGGAAGGCTTCAGACTGAGGGACAGCAAGTAGAGAAATTAATGGTCTAAAACAGGGAGGAGGAAAAGGATGAAATGAGGAAAACACAAGACCAGAATATCTGTGAAACTTGGTGACGATGACAGTAACGTTATTCTTATTGTTTGGTTTTACCCTGGGCCCCATAAAACTTTAATCCAGTCATGTGGGGAAAGAAAGTAGATTAGTGTAGAAGTTGTTCATAAAAAAGAACATACACTAGAGCATACTTCCTAGCAAAAGTTTTTGGGATCAGCACTCAGGATGTGCTGAGTAGGAGCAAATAGTTTTTTGTTTTTTTTTTTTTTTTTTTTTTTTTTGAAAAGAACTCAGAAAGACATGCAAAAGAATCCTCTTGAGATGGGAGGAGTATCACTGACAGTATGAATATATCATATCATATGAAGAGTAGAGATGTTACTTGTGTGTTGCAATGGCCAGGAGAACAAACAGTTGCTATGTTGCTAGAGAACAATATGGGTTATTTTTCCACGGGTGGTCCTTTTATTTTTTCATTTTTTGGTCAGGTTTAGAATCTGATGCTATCTCTGATGATCTGTTTGAGGAGTAAATGTACCTCCTGATTTTTTTTTCTTCTTCTTTAGTTTCAAGCATGACTCTTTACAATTGTGTGAAGCCCTTCACAGGTTTTTCTACAAAAAACACAGCTTTTTATTTTGGCACAGATTCAATCATTAATTGGGTTTTGTTGCTGTTAGTTAAATTGAGCAGGATAGTATTATGCTTTTTGAGCCAAAGTTATTGTTCCAAATAATAGTCTGTTTTGAAGTTACATTGGGTCACAAGTTGGTATCCATTCAAAGGAGATGGGAACATGTAAAATGGGGAAAGATAGTAAGAGTAAAATTCAAGTCTTAGGCTCGGGAAGGGTTAGTGTAACAGAGACCTCCTCTAGTTTTTTCTCCTGCACTTTTTGGTATAAGAAACCTTTACCTTCAAACACTGCCCTTCCTTGTCTTTAGTGGAATTTTGCTGCAGCATTGATGGTCTAATGTGACATAGCTTTACTCTACTGCTTTGCAAAAGCATTTAGAAACTAAAAGTCAAAGTATTTTTTGGAGATGGAAACTTTCAATCTGAAGTCCTAGCAGATAACTTCAGCAGATGTTTCCTATGGTGTATAGTGCCACACTTATTTATGTTTAAGGCAGTGTGAGCTATCATGCTGCTTTTGGTGGGAACACATTCAGGGGAAAGCACTGTTCTATGTAGAAGTGGAAAGTAATAGTCCTGGTCTATGCTCCAAATTCAGTGGAAATTTCAGTGGCTTTTAGTATCTTAAATAGCAGCATGTCTGGAAGAAAATTCTGACTGAGTCCAGTTCCTGGTACTGCTAGGAGCATATTATGCAAGTCCTTTCTTTAATTTGTCAAGCTCTATATATATTTAGGGAAGGAAGACAGCTTTCATTGCTCCAATGGAAAGCCAGTTACAGAATCTCACTTAGGTTAGGAATCTTCTAATTTTCAGCTCCAATTTACCCATGTCAGTTTGTCATTTTGACAATATTCAGCTAGTTATTTTTTATTTCCAGTGTTTTACCATCTGAACCCAGTATGTTTCTGTTTCACAATGAGTCCCCCTCAGCCTTCGTTTTGTAGCCTTCACGTTATAAGCCAGGCTTACTCTTCTTTGTATCATCTTAGCAACTTTCCTGTGGGTATTTGTCCTGGATATAAATGATCAAACCTGTACACAGTCCCCAGGGTAGGTCTTTGCAATGCCTTTTACAATGTCATTGATCTTTCTTAGCTTTGCTAGAAATAAAATGACAGCTACACACTGACATTCATAATTATTTCAAATGATATAACTTAACATTCAATGTGGCAAAGAGAAATAGTCTTTTAATTTTTCTTCCAAGTGTGTACCTTTTAAAAACTATACAATGGGATATTCAATGGTGAAAATGCCATCTTTAAATTCAGTCATCCTGTGGCCACTAGAAAGTCTGCTTGCAGCAAAGGACTGATCTCAACAGCTGTGCACTCAGAAATTTCTTCACGTGTTAACACCAGCAAGTGTTGCTCTTCTGTATGGCAAAAGATGAGATGTCTCAATCTCTTTTCTAGACTGGAATTTAGAGAAGGGGCCCACGTGACACTCTGAGCCAGCTGAGTATTTATGCTTTAAGTGTCTGAAAAGTATATACAGCTTTTGTTGTTGGCCAACAAAGAAACTTGGCATTTTTCCCTGTTAAAGGAAGTGATACTCTTAGGATAGACTCAAAAAACATATGACCTCAGCTAGCTATTTGCTATTTAAGTAGAGAAGGAATTCTGATGCAGGATCTTACACAGGTCAAAATTAGGTTTAAAGAATTAAGATCACAAAATGCCATGCGTGAAGTAAAGTTTTGCTCGGTGAGGTGCCAAAGATATCTGGGCTGATGATTTCCAGAGAAGAGTCAAATTCAGTTCCATGGTCTTTTGTTTTGTTTCAGATGTATATAGAGTTTATGGTGATGTTTCTAGGGCTGTAAAGCGTCTGTTTTCCAGAATTCTGCAGGACACACACATACCCACAGCCTCCAGAAGAATCAAAACAGCATGTCACCATGTCACATTGGTCCAGCAGGATTACGTTCATCAATTGTTCATTTTTGCTCCTGATCTCTACCAATCCCCTATCCTTTAATTATTGTGGAGAAAGAGCTGTAATAGTGGGGTCGTTCCTGGATTAGCTGAGCTCTTCAGGTGTTGGTGTTGTCTATGGTGTTGTTTACTTTGCAAGAGTCATTGAGCCTGAACTGAGTCACATAGAAGTGTCACCAAACATAAGGTCCTGGCATGATCAGTAGGCATAACAACTCAAGACTGTTAGCTTGCCATAGGAAATGGCAGTGGTGAAATGCTGCTTGGCACATTCTTTGAGCTGGAAAGAGATTGAGCACCGCTGCCAGGAAAACAGCAGAGACCAAGTTCTGCAAACGATCAGAATGGGCTGCCTGAGGTAACAACTGAGTCCATTTGGTGATAGATACTGGGAGTCATCTCAAAGTCTAGTCAAACTCGTTTTGAAGAGCAGAAGAAAATAGTTCTCCAAGTTGCACTGCCCAGTTGTGGTCCTGGATAAGGGGAGAAGTTTTTCAGAACAACAGAGCTCAATGCAGGCAAACTCCCTTCTGTTCTGCCTGTTCTAAGCCCATGGACCTGGAGGACATCACAGAAAACTTAGATCATGATCAATTTTCTTTGTGGGAGCCTCAATATGGAGGGACCTTTATGTTCTAAGTTCTGATAGCAGCTTTAGAAATTCAAAGGTGTATTTGGCATGTTTATCCCTTTTCTGTTCTGGGCTGCAGTATAAATTTATCCTTTGGACAAATCATTGCCTGTAAGCAGAGTGTGGTTCTTGATCCTTACAGTTTTTCACCCAGAACTGTGCAAAAGGCCTACAGTAGAGTCAGGGCTTCCCATCTTCCCTCTCTAATGTCGTTGAATGCTTACATAGAGAACTGTGATTCATGAGGTGATTTGAAGTTAGGTTTTAATGTTTAAATTCACAACCTACCTCCCCCTCAAAATAGCCACTTGCAGTCATGAATAAGAGCCCAATATCAGCCTATTGTTCTTCATCTTGTGAGTTGAAAATACCACCCCTAGCATGGTAGATGGCAATTGTCAGTTATACCCTGAATTTTCTTTCGCTCTTCTGTCTCCAAATGTCATAGAAACCAAACTTATTTCATTTTGTCCCAATATGGATTTCTTTCTGAGAGGCTATTTGGATTTGAATGTGACCACAGTACTCTTGGCAGGCTTATAATAGGCCCATAAACTCCCCAGTTGTGAGTAGCTGTTGGATAAAAGCATTATTTTAAGGAATGGTTTCAGGGTATTCGTAGAAAATACTCAGTCTTCTTACCCAGCGGATTTTCACACAGTTGGTTTTGCATCACTGTCACAATTTTCCCCATAATTTCCCCATATAGTTCATTTGAGTATGAATTGTATTAACATATCTTTGTTTCTAATTGTCTTCAAGGCAGAAATGTGTAATGATTGCAATTCCAGAATGTTTTAAATCCAAATAACATGACCAAAGAAAAGCCTGGAAAACAGGGGAGAAAATCAACTCTGAGGAAGAAATGAAGGCTGCTAAGCAGGATATGGAAGGGGACTGGACTCTTCTGGAGCTTTTTTTTTTTGAGTCCTAGCAGTGCTGGCCTGCTCTGCCAAGCTTCTCTGACATATCTCCTTGCTGGTGTGCCAGGCTGGAGGGAGGGTTAGGATTATTTGAAGAATGGAGAGGAATTTGCCTGGGTTCAAAGCCACTCAGAGCAACAGGAAATCTCCCACTGAAGGTGAACACTTTAATGAGTTTTTAGCTAGGACCCTGCCCAACTGCAGGCTCCTGAGTGAACCTCAACTTCCAAACGTTGGCTAAAAGAGTAGAGGACTTTGTTTTAGGCTAGTGTGCTGTGGTGAATCATTCATCCATTTGTTACAGCGTGCACAGCAGGACTGTTTGTTCCAGAAGTGAGTCTAAACCATAAACGCCAGATCCAGATTCAACTTTTCCTAAAGTTCAGGGCTGCTCCTGTCCAGCCATTGCACCAAATCCCTTCCCTTTAGCTAGTATCTGTCTCCCTCTATATCTCGAGGAGCGTGGTGTTCACTCGCGCTACCATTGTTCATATCACATGGAAAGATAAGGGACTTGGATGTCAAATTTTAAAAACTCTTTGTATTGCCCAAGAAAGTGAAAATCACACTTTACCCGTTCCTGCCTTGGCCAGAATATCTGATTACAAGCTGGTGTCTCAAATTAATTTCAGTCACGTGTCGGCGACTTTAGCAGGCAGGGCTCTGGGGCGTTTTCGCTTTGCAGGCTAGTTGTTTACAAACTCTTACAGCATTTGCCTTCTCTTTGAGAGCAAGCTAAAGCTGGGAGTGCAAGTGTGCTGGGAGATTTAGTGCATCTGGCAGCTGCAAAATGATGATTCTCAGACAATGCATTTATGAAAAAACAAGGCCAAGAAAAAGTTGTAAAGTATATAGCATTCAGCAACAAGGTTATCCTTTTTCAAGCAACTGCTACAGTATATGGCATCTGCGAACAAACTTTAGTTAGGCATTAAGCTTTGCAAAAGGTTTGACAGAGTTGTCTCTTCCTGAACTCTTCTGACCTTTCTTGTAACTGGCTTGATTCACGTCTTTCACTTGCTCTTTCCCTCTGTGGGATCAAAAGTTTTTATTATCAGCAGCTAGCTTGCACATATTTTATTTCAGTGAAATCTGCTAATTTTGCTTGCTGGCAAAGTAACAGAATATTGGCCTCGACTTGTGAAGAGCTGGAAAAGAGAAAATTTCTGTGTGATGGATTCTGGGTACCTTGTCCCTTTGAGCCAAACCGTTCAGTAAATGAAAAGTAGCCTGGCTCATCTGCACTGACACGTCTTGTGTCAGTTTGTTTATGTAGGTACCAAAGTCAAAGCATGAGCTTGACTTCCAAGCAAAAACAAATAAAGCTTTCTCCAGAGAGCATCCTGTAAACAGAGAAGAGGCACACTGCATGTCGAGGACTGGAGCTGATTGCTCCCCACTCCTGTGTGACTGCCTGGTGCTCCACTGAAATGCAGGCTGGGAGGACAACAGCACAGGCTTTTTTTATTATTATTATTTTTAATTTTCATTTATGAAATGTAGCCAGATGTCGCTAGGAGAGGTGCCTTGCAATTCATCAATAAGCTAGTGTCTACACTGAACACTGGCTGAAGATTTAAATAATCTAGGACACTGCTCTGAAATGTTGCTTATCATGTGTTTCTCACAGCTTTTGTGGTACCCTTCATGTTAGATGACTCACTCAGGGTATTTGTTCTGTTTTCCAACCAATGTTATGTGTCCGCTTATTTTAAATAAGCTGTCACCGATCAGCCAGATGGCAGGACGAAAGCTCAGGTCCTGAAGTGTCCATTCCTTGCTCCCTGTCAATTGTCACTTTAAGTGCTCTGGCAAGTCTACATTATGTTACTGCTGTTTCTAGATGAGAAAGTTTTTTTTTGGAAATGATGAAAAAGACTGAGAAATCTCTGCAGGTATAAGGAGTAAAATAAATCCACCGAAGATTAATTAATATTATTCCATTCTGAGATATATATGTAATTTAACTGGCATTGTTTTGTACCCGAAAGGCAAAGATATTTTTCTTTTTGTGTCATATAAAAGGCCTTTCCAAACAGAATGGATTAATGCAGCTCTTCAGTACAAATTCACGAATCCCTTTTCCCCGAAGAGCTACTGAACTTACTAGTGGATTACATTGTTTGTACGACAGCAAAATGGAACATTTGATCTACATCACGTTGAAAATGCAAGAGTCATAGAAATGACAGATGGAAACGACTTATTAGATCACTAAGTTCTTCCAGTAGTGCGGCACAAGATAATCCTTAAACATATCACCATAGGCTGAGATCACTCATTTTCTCCCCTTTAGGATAGTGCATTATATACATGAACGATCACATGGGGACCTCCCTAAAGCTCAGTAGGTGCTCTGAAGTTTGGTGCTCTCTTGAGTGGAGACAAACCAAATGAACACAACAAAACTAAGCTTTCCTAAAGCGGGAGGCTTTTGACAAGTCTGATGACTAAAAATATTTCTGTAAACCCCCAAAGATTCCTCTGCCTGCCAAAAATCCACCCTACTCAGCTTCCCACAAAATTAAAGTAGGAAATCATTTTAAAATTGTTTTTCATAAGCAACTTCTCTGACGTACTTAAATGTTGCAGAATTAAATATTTATCCATTTGAAATATATGAAGGGACATGGGAAAGTATTCTCTCTTAAAGATCCACACTAAGTGGATTGGTGTATTTACTTCCCAGCACAATACAGTCTTTCCTATTTCTGCTGTTAATTTAAACTTCCTAGTCCTATATAACATAAAAATTCAAGCCAATTTTTAATATGTGCCTGGGGCTGAAAATGCATGAGTACCACCATGCCTTCAAATACATTATGGTTTAATGGGTACATTCAAAAAAAAATAAAAAATAATAATTCAGATTTGCTCTTCCTGAAAATAGTTAATGACTTTCAATTCCAGGTGAGTGATTCAGTTAACAGTATTGAAGACCATAGGTGTGAAAGCAAAAATGCAATCCAGTGGGTTATGCCCTATCAATTGACACCATCTTATTAATATAGTGCCTCTTGTAGGGCTAACACATTTTTCTCTTAGTGCTAAAGCATGTGTTCTGATTTTAAACAAAAGCATGATATCAATTATTTAGCAAGTTCTTAAAGATGATATTCTGCGCTTAATAAAAAAGGGGTAGTAATTCTGTGTGTTTCCCCCCCCCCCCTCAATTTACCATGACTAACTTCTGAACACAATCCCTGTATGAAATATTAAGACACAGTAGGATGCATTATTTTTCAATAATACTGTGTCATGGAAAATGCGGTTACTGTGCATTGTTAGGCAGTGCTCCCATCTTCCATACAGTCTTGTCCACATCTCACAGCTTAATGAATCAATTCCTTAATGGCTTAAAGATATAGCTAAGATAGAAGAGCTTGTGCCACTTCAGAAGTAAAGTAAATTGATAGTAACTACACAGTTATTTTGTCATAATTGGTGATATGCGCTAAGTTACTTTTAGAAAATTGAAAATAATTTCAGAAACATTTTCCAAAAGTGATACAGAATTGTTTTGAACAAGCAAAGAGTCATGGAAATCGGCATGATAAGTGCTATTGGAAAACTACCATGTTTTAAGCTAAACTAGACTACTTTTTCCCCTGAAGGACAGAAAAATATAATACAGGAAAAAGAGGCTGTTTGCCTACTTAGCATTCCATCGTCTGTAGAGCGCTTCAGTAATCTGATATACAGCTGACCTAGTCCCATGCTACCGTATAGGGCCTGGTGGAATTGCAGTTCAAGGCTCTGCTCTTTGCTCCCAGGCTGGCTTTGTGCTTGGTCTCTTGGTGCTCTGCATTAAATCCTTAGCCAATTCAGCAGCATTATTACACATGCTCACGAGGGAACCTCTGTGCAGCTTTTCTTGCTAGGAAGGATAGGCTGCCTCATATGAGACCTTGCGTGTGGGAGGAGTACACAAAAGAACAGGATGATTCAGAGTCCTTAGAGAACCAAAAACTAGCAACAGGCTGCTAGAGCTCTCAGGGCAAACTGGGTTTGATTCCCCCTGTGGCAGGAGTTAGTGTGGCAAAAGCCATACCCTGCTTGTTGATGGCCTTCCCATCAGACCTGCATTTGTCTTCCACCCTTTACAGTGCTAAGAGGCAGTAGGGAAAGACAGAAGATGAAAACAGACACACTAATTCAAAATTTGGGGTAATTTTTGGTCATTCCAATTGCCATAATAGCTGGTTGTTTTTATGTTAAAAAGTTTGGCTTAGTAGTGTCTTTTTTATTTTATTTTATTTTATTTTATTTTATTTTATTTTATTTTATT
>CM021769.1:37884744-37895927 GCA_011076525.1 Nettapus auritus
TTTATTTTATTTTATTTTATTTTATTTTATTTTATTTTATTTTATTTCCTTTCTTCTTCTCTCTGTCTCTCTTTCTCTCTCTCTCTTTTTTTTTTTTTTTTTTTAATCATTATTAATACTGCATGTAAATATTTCCATGTACTGCTTTGTAATTTGCAGTTCAACCTCAGCCCTTGTGTCAGCTTGGATTTCCAAGACAAGAATATCTGCACTATCAAAGAAAAGGAGATGAAGTTGCAGGTTTCCTTGCGGACAGTGAACATTAAGAGGCTCATAAAAAGTTCCCGCAGGAATTTTGATAAATCCCAACCCTTTACAGGCTCAGTAAATTCCTAGGTGTGCTTGAGTCAACCAAATCTTTTGTATGGCCTCATAGTTCTGGAAAAGCTGTCAGTGAACAAGTCTGCTTGCCCCAGTGCCCATTTGCTGTAAAGAACTTCTGGATGTTTTATGGCTTCCCCATATATATCCTATGTCTGAAGCAGAAGGATGACTGTAGATATCCCAGTGTCTGTCATGCATGATGTTAACAATGGGAAAGCTACATCATTTCAGCAGAGATGTAGGAAACTTGTATGACTGGTGTAACCATTTCAGTGGTAATAATTGTTTTCACAGGTATATAGAAAAATGATGTGCAAATGTATTTGTCTATATTTGTTACTATGTGTTTCATTAAATCAGGTTATAACATCATTAATATTTTCATCAGTATTTTCATCAGGCTGTATTCTGAAGAGATGAGGTTCAAATAAATATGCCAAGATACTCTTCCCCTTGTAGTAGATTTACGTTCCTCTAATTTCCAGTGATTTATTTTTCCTTATAGACAAGTCAGTAGAGAGTAAAACATGCACCGCCAATACTATAGTTTTGCATATGGATTTAATCTGGAGGCTTAATGTGGAGGGGAAAAGGTGAATGATGTGACTATTCTTTTTTTTTTTTTTTTTTTTTTTTTTTTTTTTTTTTTTTTTGGTATTTGTTTAAATTTAAATGAAAGGTTTTATTCTTTGTGTTCCCTGAAGTAGTAATTGTGCGACCAACCAGTGCATTGTGATTCTCCAATTTTTAAAATATTAAAATAATTCAAATTTTAATATTAGATAATTAATAATTAAATAATTAATGCTGGAACATCTTAGTTTTATCTTCATTTCCTCATAATGATGCTGGATGTTTTGAGGGGTCTGATCACATCCAGTGGTCTGAATCTACATTAATGAAATACTCTCACCTATGAACTAAAGGCATGAAGAAGCTATACAGGGAATTTATAAAATAAATGACAACATAGACAGTGGTAAAGCCAACACTGATAGTAGCATGTCAGTAAGTATTTGCTCAGGAATAACTTCCCTGCACTTGTTCTCATTGATTTTTGTCTGTTTTGAGCCAAATACTTAAGAGTTCTGTAGCTTTTCTGTTCGCTGTATTGCGGAAAATGTCAGTATTACTAATTCCTTGATGCCATGGGAAAGTGCATGTTTATCAAAGGTGAAATTTTACCTACTGACATCAGAGCCTCCAGGATCCATTCTGGGCTTCCTCAAGGTATCTTGACCCAGTTCTTTCCTTTTCATAAACCAAGCCGTTGATGCCAGTAGAGAGAGCATCAGGAGAACAACAAAACTTTTAACTGAGGTGTCAGTCTTCTAGAATATTAACTTTCATGCAAGGAAGTCTTTGGGTGTCTCACATATGGAACCTCTTCAAAAGCAAAGGCAAATTTTAATAAAGGAAGTCATTTAATGGCTATTAAGGTATGAATATAGGGGTAGGTCTGTTATCACTAAATGGTGCAAGTGAGACTAGTCATCGACCTCTGTAAGGATGGCTGCACTAGCCCTCATTTGAATGGACTCAGTCTACTGGGAGGTGATGTAATTCTGAACTGCCTGGAGTTGCAAGTGTATTAAATAGGAAGCTAACCAGACAACCAGACCAATTCCTTTTTTTTTCAATATTAAAAGTCTAAGAGGAGAAAAAAACAGTAACCATAGCCAATGACAGGTTGGCTGCAGGAGGAGCACTCAGTCTATAACATCAGCACTAGTGCACCACCAGCAGCCAGAAGTCCAGCTGGAGAATCAGATGTAGCATAGGGTTGAAAAGACAAAGTTTAGGGCAGAAGCAGTGTGTAGGGTGGTGTAAATGAGTTGATCTGTCAACTCAATGGATAGCTTATGAGTTGCACAGAGAGGTTTGCCCGTTCCTGCTTTCTACCCCAGAGATTTACTTGCAAGGAGCACAGTGAGCTTGGAATGCTCTTAGATGTATTATGGACTTGGAGAGACATGAAGATAGTGAATTTGAACTTAGAATTGTTGTGTTTTTCTGGGAAGTCTTTTCTTAATCAGTATAAATGATTTCCATCTACAGCAGAATTGAATCCAGACCAGAACAGAGGATCTCAGTCTGCTTATTCTGTAGGAGGGCTCAGATCGGGATGTGGCTCCAGCCTTTTTGGCTTAAACCCATTTCTTGTCTGTGTTGTGGTTTTATGAGTTGATATAGCAAATATGTGACATTTGCTCTCCTTTTTCTTCAGTTGGATTTTTTAGAGAGATGAGAGTTCCCACTGTAGCGTAAGGCAGAAAACAACAGAAGAAGAAGAAGATTAAATAATAACGGGCATTCTCTGCAGAAAACTCAGTATCTGGAGGACAACTATTATTTGCAGCCTCCTAAAGGTTAAGGATGTCATGGATGTTAAAGCACAGACATTTGTGGTTGTTGATGGAACAATGCCTTTTGGGGAAGGGCAGAGGCACAAACACCATTTTCCCCAGTGGTTGTTACCAAGCTAATATGACCCTTTTTGTATTTCAGGAGTTATAAAGGGACAGCATTACCCGCACAAAGAAGCAGTCTTAGTAAGGAATCTCAGTGCAGTAATATGAAAGATCAAATTGAGTTCAGATAAGTTCGTTCTGGTAGTCATGTGGAAACATGAAAACATAATCTAAAAATGAAGCTTAAATCATAAAAAAAAATGATTCTTTATTGGACACACAGTCCTGCTGGTTTTAGTCAGATGGAGATCTGATTTTGACACAGAGAATTTAGTGGTTAGAGGCCACTGATACCATCTGGAACAGTACAGTCTCTTTAAAAATACTTTTGCTAGGCTACATATTCATTTGCTCACAACTGCAGAGAGGAATTAATTTGGATTCTGGACAACAGCTTCAAATAGAAAAATAACAGGTAGTCTACTGGTGATTTAGGAAATTGTCAGTATTGCACAGTAAGTGGTATTCATTATGTCTAGTTAGGCATCTAATCTAATCTAGTTGCCTGGGCATATCTTCTCTACTGTAGTGAGAGCTGGACACCTACAGTGAATGATTCAGCTATTTGAATGAAAAGTGCTGAAGATAGCTGGAAGGATTTGCTTCCTGGATGTTTTTTTTTCCATTGACTATAGGGCTAACATGGAAATATAGCATGGGCCAGACACCACAATACTTTTGTTATGCATTTCATGGGCATTTGTTTGATGATCTTGTAATACCATTCATTAATCATTTCCTCTTAGTGGGCATTAATTGTCACAACTAACCAACTTCAGGGCCTATCCACAACACCATCCCAATGAAGATGTCATTTATGCAGTGCTCAAGTCTTCGTGCTGTGCCTTTGTGCACCTTTGGAGCATAAGGAGAAGGAAAGATGAATACTGAAGAGATGATTTTCTTGACTTTTTTACATTTCTTGGTAATAAGCAACAGGTGAGAAGTCTTACCTCTCTTTCTCCTTGGGGTATTTTGAAATATAAACTTTTTTTTTTTTTTTTTTTTTTTTTTTTTTTTTTTTTCCAGAACACTTTTCTCTGTTGCTTTATTTCCTTCATGAGATGTCAGAAGCAATTAAAAAGATGAGAGATTGGAACAGTTTCCTTCTGGCTGGAGCCAACTTCACTCATGCTACAGTGACCTGGCTCTAATTGATACTTTCTTTGCTGCCAAATATCCCAGATAGCCATCTAAGTTCAGCAAAGTACTGCAGTGTGTGTATGAGCCTCTTACATGCTGCTGGTGCATCTGCTCTGTTATGCCTGCCTGCATGGAACTGCTGCAGTTGAAAGGCTAGCCAACACTGTAGCACTCAGGACCTGTCATAACAATATTATAGAAAATGCAAAGAAATAAGGCTCACTTATGTATTTTAATCTTCAGACCTCTTCCAGTCTTCATACTTGTATGTATCTTCTTGTTCCACAGATGTTCTGAGAATGGGGTTATGTTGCATCTTTTACCTTAAGATGAAGCAAAAAAACATTTTTCCTTTCTTTTGGTTGCTTGTATTCTTAGAACAGGGTTTGAAAAACAGTGAATAAGTATGCATTGATAATTTTGTACTTATATTTCTGTGTGTGCAGTACACTGTCTGAACACCCTGTTGTCATTGGCATATATGAGTTAAATGCTATCTGCTATGCTTAGGCAAGTAGAATTTCCTTGAAAAGGAAAGGAATTTGTGATAGGAAGTAATATTTCTTGAGTAAAAGCAGTGATAGTTTTGATGAAAGCTTCAAAGTCCCTTTGCAAGCACTGTAGGAGGTAACACACAGGCATCATACTGTTTGTTACACCCAAGTAGTTGTTCTTAGAGCATTACATTCGAGAGTAAAAATACATCCCAATTTAAAAGGAATAGATGCCTCTAAATTCAATTAGTTAGCTTTCCAGTGTCAAGGGAAACCTTCTGGATACAAAATAGTCAGCTTGGAAAGGTTGGAAATTACAGTGTTGCATTGTCTTTTTATGAATTATTTCCCTAGAAAATACTTTGCATTCCCCCCATGAAGCTGGTTATGTAGATTGGCTTTTTTTTTTTTTTTTTTTTTAAACTGACCTCAGCAGAACAGTATGGATTTATACCAGCAGAAGGCATGGCCCATTTTTGAGAATATCTTTTAGTTCAGCTTGAAAAAGCCTAAATGCTGGGTCATTTTGCTCTCACAGAACTCATTGAAGAGCTGTCACGAATTCAGGTACCATATGGAGCTCTCAGTTTGTCACTCAGCACTATTACCATAGACTAGCCAAGAGAAAGACAAGCTTGTAATAGGTTTGTGCACTTCCCACACAATTAATTTATTATTATTATTATTTTTTTTTCTGCTAAGATCAGGACTTTATAAGTGTTAGTATGTAGCATGTTCTTTAGCTGGATCTGAACTGCCACTGCTGTGGTTCATCACTGGGACACAGCCCTTGCCTTTTATCCTTTAGCTATGTGGCAACAGGGCAGAAAGAGTTACCTGCGTATGTCTGAGGAAACACAGTGTTGTGGTGCTTGCTGTCACTGGGGAGTTCTTTCGAGTATGTATTTTGGAAGTAGGTGCTTTCCTTAACAGAATTTTCAGTGGGAAGAGACAACAAGCCTACAGTTACGTCTGTGCTTGATTTATTATTTAAACAAGCATTCCAGATGCAGATGCAATTTTTCAGTTTGAGATTTATTATTTCACCTGTCTTCAAGTGAGAATGCCAACACAATGCCACAGGGAGCAGTGAGTTGTCCTGTTTCATTGTAGCTTGTACAGCAAGCTAACTTCAGTAGCCTCCACTCAAAGTCTCAGGCTTCCCACAGTAATATTTTGCCATAACCACCAGGCACTCCTATGTTTCCCCTGGCAGCTGGATTTAGGTATATCAGTACTTTTCCCCTTCTCTAGTGGCACTGACAATACAGGCAGCTATTTTTCTCTATAGTGAATTTTCACATCTGGTGCTGAAACTGGAAAACAACAGGGAATGTCTATACTACCCCAAGAGCTGTCGTGAGGTGTAAGCACCTCTTCATGCCTGGTTGCCCCTTAAAATAAGGCTTGTGATACAAATTTACATGCTGGATTAGTGAGGGCATTCTGGAAATAGTTTATTTTCATGCCTGGAATAATGTGACACATCCACAGGTTAGCTACCAATCTGCTGATTTTTATGCACAACTTCCTCTTGCCAATATGTCAACACTGTTAGGGTTATGAAGTTGGCTACCTACTTGGAAGCAACAGAGCTAATGTTGGCTATGTAGTCTTAATTTGTGCTCCTTTTTTGAATATGCATTTCATTTTTTTTTGATGATTGCTAATTCTCCTTTAATTTTACTCCTAGCAAAATCACAAATAAAAAAGTACTTGAATAACACTGTGGGAAAGAAAATATCCAAGGCTATATCAGAAGCAAATGTGAACAGATACTATCTTAGCTGAGGGTATACTTTTCCAGGAGCTGATAAAGAAAGGAATTTTCATCCTTCCCATAATAGAAAACATCATTGTTAGTTCTGAAATTGGTCATAGCTGTTTTTTGTATTCTTATTAAAATGCTCATTAAATATAATTTTCTAAAACTGTAATTTCTGATTTTGATTAAATGGGAGCCATTCTTTTTTTTTTTCAACTTAGTTGCACTTTTCGGCTTTCAAAACAGAAAATATTCCCTTGGTTTCTCACATAATTTTGAGGAAAGTTGTGAGGGCTCTGAAGAGATCTAAAAATATCCAGAATGTTCATTAAAGTATTTGCATTCCAGAATTGTACTAGAAATGTATTATGCTATTACTGTTTTACAGAAGATAATGTTTGCTTGCTGACAGTTAACTAGAAGACCATCATAACAAAAATGGTCTTAATATAGCACTTTATGGCATATACTAGATTTGAAGTTTTATTATAAGATAGAGGATGTACCTACATCCATTACTCAGTTTGCAGGAGGGGATTGACACAGTAACACAAATACAGGAAGCAGTAAGAGTAGTGTGTAAAACAAAATAAAAAAGAAACCAAGAGTGTCTTATCCAACCTTTCAGTTTAACGTGGAATAGCCAAAGGATAGGAACTAAGTAAAATAATGTTTATATGTTAAAAATGCTTTTGGCATCTGTTCTTTATTGATGAGAACAATATTTATTGCCATCTGGATTTCCTAATTTATTTTTCTGATATTGCTTATCTGGGGTTGCCATAGGACACAAACAGCTGGATTAAATTCCATCATGTTGTGTCACTGTGACTCATGGTTTTTTTCTTATCTTTGAAAATTTATTGCTGTAAATAGCCCCTCACTCTTTCCCTTTCTGAAGAACTTTTTACTCTCCTATGGAAGTAGCACTCCCTCCCACCCTCCCTTTTCCTTCTTTTTTTTTTTTTTCCTTCTTTTTTCTTTTATTTCTCTTTTTAATTCCTTCCCTTTCCCTGCCTTGGACATGGCTGATTCCCTGGAACTCTATGGCTAACTAAACTTAAAAGGGATGGAACATTTTATGCATATTAGATGACTAATGTATTCACTCTCTTCAAGCTGTGGTTGACTCTCTGAAGTCCAGTAATTCTGTATAAGATTGTAGTACTCTTACGCAAAAAAAATATTTGAAGAAATAGATTAACCAAACCTGAAAAGTCATAATGAGTGCTATCTTGACAATATTTCATCTCTACTAAGCCAACATCATTGCCTGCTGTTTGAAAAAACTCTTTTATTCTAGAACTTGATCATACACACAGCACTCCCTTTGAAACTGTGGTAGCTTTTTTTTTTTTTTTTTTTTTTTCACAGACTGGGTATTTTAGGAATATCAATTCAGATGTAGCTGGAAGTCTTTCAAAAATGTAGAATCAAATCTGCCTCAGATTTTGGGTCAGACCACAGCGTGGCCATTTTGTGCATATTTTTTTGAAAAATGCTGTTTTTTCATTGCCAATGGCAAAAGCTAATAGGAGATTCCTTGTTTGTCTCATGAAAGGAGACTTCTGACAATGAAAATGGTTATTGTTCTGCTGCAGATTTTTAGTGTTTCAAAGATGTTTTTCTTTCAAAGATTTTGCTCAAATTTTTGGTATTTCAAAGCAACATGCAACACATTGCTGCAAATATAATAGATACTCTTCTAGCCACTCAGGGCTCATTTGAAAATTTTTAAGGCACTCCTTTAGGTCAGGTCATACAAGACAGGGTTTGGACTCTGAATTTGGGTCAGGAATCTTTGGCCCAGGATTGACTCTCATCCACTCCTGAAGAGGTCCAGTAGCTCTGCAAGGTGCTCCTCTATGGGCAGTGATGGGACCTGGGTGTTACCACAGCACAGTCAGGGCATCACATTAAGAGTGTAAACACGGAGGAGGAGCAGGAGGCAGGACCAGCTGTGGTGTTTATAGAGGCCAAAGCTGAAGCACGCTGGATGTGAACACATTTTGGACAAAACAAACCTGATTCTAAGTTTGTCCAGGGAAGAGGTGGAAGAACTGACTGGGGAGACAAAGAGGTCTGGGGAGACACATCATAAGGAAATAACTTATGTTTGTGGGAGAAGTGTGCCAATGAGAACAAATTGGCATTATCTAGGTCATTGTAAGGTCATAAAAGGAAAAATAGAGGACTTGTAGAAATACACACGTGACTGTGCTTTTTCTCAAGTTAGTACTAGCATTTCAGTGTTTTCAGAAGCAATCAACAATTTTAAAAATTTCACTGGCCTAGAAAATATTTTCTCCATAAATTGTGACAGTATTTAGTCCAGAGAACTAGTAAAAGCCCTGGAAAATATGATTCCAGCATCTGGCTGCCATGGGTGGAAAAGTGGAGGAAATGTTGCAAAGGCACATCAGTGGTGGTTCTATGTGGCTGTATCCTAGTTCAGCATCCTGTTTATACTGGCCAGAATTTTACACCTCTACTAGGTAATGATGCTAGATAACATGAAGCAGGAACTTTAATTACTCTGCCAGATTTATCAACAGTGTAAAATTCCCCTTCACAATGCTCTCACTTCAGTTGTTAATACACTCATAATCTGCAAGAAGATGAAGTAGCTACTTGTAGAATGATGCTCTCATTTGGCCTCATCATTCTGGTTGGCCCTCTTACGGGTGATGTTACATTAGTAGAATCTGGAACCAAAAAATCTAAAAATAATTAGAATTCATAAAAATGTTTTATTAGAAAGTCATAACTGGATTGAGGTTAGGTTGTTAAATGGTGTAAACTGAGCTACAATCCACAGCATGTGATCTTCTTTGTATACAATCTGCAGTGTACATGACCTTTTTTTTTTTTCTTTGCTGTTCTACTCAGATGTTATTGACACTTATCCCACTGACCTTAGTCATGCACGCATTTGAGAACCTGAGAACCATGCTGATTTGATTTTTTTTTTTTTTTTGACTTGTTTTGTGCTACGTGAAAGAGCAGATATTTCTTATAAGATCTATTAGCTTTTGAGCCTAAAATAAAACATTTACTGGCAGTTAGTCAGACATGGGACTGCCCAGGTTCTTTCAAAAAAACCGAACCTCTTTCCCCAAAAGATGTGTGACTAAAAAAAGTGAAAGGAGACAAACTGGGTGCACATACAGGTTTTCTCTGTGTGGTATATTCTGAGAGGTACTGAAATATGTGTTTATCACTGTGGTTCCAAGATGTTTGGGAGATTGTTTATTGGTTAGGGTTACTTTTGGCTATTTCTGACAAAGAGCAAAGTAAACAGATAGAGCAATGAATAGACTCCCACAACAAGACTAAGTAAGGGCATGGCAGGTATTCATATTCATTGCTTAAGACAGATGTAAATTTTAAGAACTGTAAGCCAAGCAGCTCTGGTGAAAATTTGGTATTTTACTCAAGGAAATACATTCTCTGTATTTCTCTGGTATTCCTCCCACCCAAATCATTTCACTTTTTTACCCTGTCACTCACTGTTCTTAGTTGCAATATTTTTCAGAGCCAAAGTTTTTTATGTGTTTGTACTCATTCTAATAGTTTTGATACTGCTTAGGGAACAAATGAAAAACATTTGTGCTGGATAAAGAGAGGAAGGACTTACTTCCTGGGTAACCATTATAGTAGTCTTCACAGTCTGCCTGCAGCCCCTCTTGGAGGCTGGGACCAGGCTGCGAGAGGATCCCACAGTGGAGGCGGAGCTGGGATGCAGACGGAAGCACCTTGCAGTCCCTGCTTTGTGTCATGCTTGCTGTTAGAATAAACACAGCAAGGGGTAATCATTTTTCTCAGGAGCTACAGAGATGTTTAGTTAATGTAAGCATCTCTATGTACCTATCTGCATAAGGAACAGAAACTGACACCTCAAAATTTATTCAGTTTGGCAGCCAAGAAAAGTAAACATTATGTCTTATGTCTTTGATCTAAAAAAAGTGAGAAAGTCTAGAGAGCTTTAAGCCCTACATTCTGCTACATTTAAGCTCTACATTCGGTTTGAAATGCCAACTCTTTACAGTCTCAGTACAACCTTTCAGCTATGCCTGAAGACATCCCTCTTTTTGGGCATCAGGTGTACTGGTCCCTACCCATGCAACGACTGGAAAAGCGGGCAGCACAAATGGGGAAATGCCACTGAGCAGACTGGTATAATGCTTCTTTTAAGCCTTATTAAATGTGAAAACTTGTCTTACAAATTAAACTTAGTGGAAAAGCCCTTGTTTTACTAAGATATATCTCAAAGCTAAAAGAAGCACAACACAAAGTGTTAATTTATCCTGAGAATTTCTCCTATTAGTTGGTATAATTTCCTGTCCTGTATCATGTCACATACACACACACACACAAACAAAACAAACAAAAAAAAAACAGGTTCAGATGAGATGTTATTAAGCACTGAATTTTTCTCATACCAAAATTTGAGCAAAGTGAATTACGAGGGACTTTCCATAATGGCAGGCTAAAGATATGTTCTCGACTTGTGTGGGATCCTAGCAGAGACTATCCAGGAATAGTTCTGAGGACTAATTCGCTTCTTCCATTAGAATATTTAGGGTCAGGAATGCAAAGGTACAGGAGTCTGTTGTGTGCAAAAGTAGCCGGAGAGACTGTTGCAAATATGGTATCTTCCCTAGTGCGGGTGTATTCTAACTACCTTGTATGTGCCAGCCTTAATCCTGATGGAAATTTATCGAAGCATTTTGGCAGGTCATCTTAGTGTCAGTTCATATGTGGATTTTAATATCAAATCCTGCAATGCTTGAAAATTTTAGGAAAAAAAGATACTGTAACTTGTAAATACCAACTAGTATTTAGAACCTATCTGTTCTAGGTCAGAACCTCACCTTGATGTCAGGTTCCACTTCCAGTAACAGCAGCAGGAATTTCTGATGGATAGATGGGATCAGATGAAATAGCATCCAATATAAGAACTGATGTCTGCCCCCCTGCCAAAAA
>CM021769.1:37896027-37952720 GCA_011076525.1 Nettapus auritus
AAAAAAAAAAAAAAAAAAAAAAAAAAAAAGAAATAGGGAGTATCAAAAGCCTGATTGCATTTGCCTCTGTTTTCAAATGGAACCATTAGATGAGCTGAGCTAGGAACTGAGTTAGGATGAAAAACGTTGTTTCTGACATTATTTGTAGCCGATCAAAAACTTTAAATTTTTGAACTACTCCACTAGTGTTGGAGTTCAAAGCTCTGGTATGACTTTCTTCCATACTTGCTGCAGTTCAGACACCCCCCTTCTACTAGTGTGTCTGCAGCGTGTGCTTGTTGTGACCATCCTGCTGCTCCCGCTTGCCCTGTCTCTGCTTGTTTTGGCAGTTTTGGCGGCAGAGAAAGCTGTGTCTCTTTCATGTGGTCCGTGTCACATGTGCTGCTGTGTGAGCCACGCGCGGCTCTTCGGGAGCACCCTCCGTTTGCTGCGCCGCATGCTCTCTTGTGCACTTCCTCTGCAGATGGCTTTCCTGGCTCCCAAGGACCATGTGTTTTTTCAGTTTTTTTTTTAATGTGTGTACGCCCATCCCATGCAGTTCCAATGAAGTACGTGTTGTTTATTTCCTTTGCTGTCCGGCTCTGAAGGTTTAGATCTATGGAAGCAATCGCTGGCACTAAGCGCAAGAAGGATCTAACACAACCTGCTCTTTTCCTGCAATGCTTATTCTTCTCCCTCTTTGAAGAGTGGAAGTCCCCACTTGTTCTGTCCTTAACCATGTAGTGACTAATTTTAGCTATCATACCACTGGACACCTATTGTCCACTGAGAGAGGTGGATGAGATATCCTCCTAAGGCAGGCATCTAAGATAGGTGGAGAGATTCACTTCTCTGGGATAACTTTCCTTTCCCCATTGACACAGCGGAATCCTAGATGACAGAGCCAGGCTAATTGCCCCACTTTGAGACAGTGTTATCTAGGTACTATATATCCCTCTCCAGGCGCCCAGCCTTCATGGTGGCAAGAATGAATGCTGTATGCTCGCAAAGTGCTGTCTGGGGCTTTTTCATCGCCTAATCCTCTTATCAGCACTTTCCATGCTGCCTTGCCCAGGAGGACAGAATTCAGAGCTGAGTGTCAGAACAGGGACACGTGAGTGTAAGAGATAAAGACTGAGAGCTTCCTCATAAGTGGGTCAGTTCCAGACTCACGTGAGGTATTTCTTTTATGAAACAGAGTAACAGGGTGGCCTAGGTGGGAAGGACTGGGTATTGGTGAGAATTTAGAGATAAAAAAAAACAAAACAAACAAAGCAAGCAAGCAAACAAACATAAAACCCAAACCAATCAACAGACAAAACTCATAACAGTTGGAGGACAAACCTCTGATGCCAAATATTTCAAGTGCAGGTGGCAGATTTAGTAAATCCATACAGTCAGGACTAGAAGTGGATGTTGAGAAAGGGCAGGCTTTAGTGGTCCCCTAGACTTACTTCCTGAGAAAGTTAAACGTGTGCCATATGCTTGTTGTATATCAAGAGCTATTCATTCTCTCATCAAGGCTGATATTTTTATTAACAACTCTGCAGTTTTCATTCAAGAGCAAAGCCTGAATGCTAACAGTAAGTTTAAAGCATTTCTGCTGATTCAAGAGATTTCTCCACAAATTGTTTTTGGAATTTGTACCATTTTTATACTTGAAGGTGTGCATTAAGTAAACTATCTGGCCACATCTGTGAAAAATAAGGCTTCCTCACATCAGAAGCAAAATCTTGCTTTTGAAAGAGCTGTTAAAATATTCCAGATTTTTATATCCTGAAATAGTATTGAATAGATCAAATAAAACAGTAGCAGCAACATTTTTTATTTTGGCTAATGTCCAAGAGTCAAAAAAGAAAGAAAAAAAAAAAGACACAGAGTACTCATTTTCTGTAGAGTTAGCAAGCAGATGGCCCCAGGGATGCCACTGGGAGCTCTGCAAGAGCACCAACTGCACAATCCATTGCCACGAGAAGGATGCAAAGGTGTTAGTGAGGGAGACCTCAAAGCAGCAGGGTTATTCCCTGGGGAAAAACTAGCATTACCTGAACTCTGCAAATCCCTAACTGTTGCAATGTAAGGCAATGAATGTGGGTCTGCGAGGTACGGGAGAAACAATGGGCTTTGAAAGGTGGTTTCCATCATTGCTCTAAGAAAAGGGTGATCCATAAGGGCATAAATGACACTTATGTAGTGTCATTTCCAGTTTGGTCCATCTCTTAGGAGAATCCTATATGTAACTGTTGAAAAAAAATCCTGCATAGTGAGATCCTATCCTCATTTACACATAAGGACCCAGTCCTGTACTCATGCAGCATCCCGTTGTTGTTTCTGGAAGACATCCCTGTAAGAAGGCAAGACTGGACATGTAATCTCCCTTAAAATGCTGTTCCCTTTCCCTGAAAAGTGATGAAAATAAAATCAAATCTAGTATTCTTGCCATTGGAACTGGCTCTAAAGGGTATCAAAGTTTTACTTCAATTGTATGTTTGTAATCTCTAGACATATTCCTGACTGACTGTGAAAGTCATCTTGGAATGTGCTGTGGAAAGTTGCAGAGTTATCTGAAGGCCAAATGAGGTGAAAGTTGTTGTGGCTAAAGTTCAAGTTTCTTTATACAGAATGAAAAAAATAGAAATTAAAAGTTTTTTTTTTTTTTTTTTTTTTTTCCCTCCCCTATTTTCTTCTCTTTAATTTGAGAAAGCTTCTGTTTGTGTAAAACAGAATGAAAGATGAAATAAAAAAAGGAAGAAGAATGTAGTGATATAACAGAATTGGCAGTTAGTCATTGTCTCTAGCAACATTTACATTTTCATTATTTATCTCATTCTAACCCAGACACCCAGACAGTGATATCTGTGATGCTGCTGTTATTTTCTAGTTTAGGAAATCTTTGAGTTTGGCGCAGTGAAATGAAGGAAATACATTCAGGTAGTTTTATGTTCTACCTGAACATTTCTATGTTTATATCCTAATCCTCAACACCAAAACAGCCCTAGATTCTCCTGCACTCTTTACAGTGTCCCACAGGCTAGTGCCAGTACATGTGCTGAATATTTTGATCTCAGACCTCTGCTGACTGAGTTGTTATTTGCTGCCAAACACAGCAGCTGAGTTCTCATCCCATTCACAAACTTGAGTCTTTCTCTTCTACCCATTTTAATTAATTATGTAAAAATTCAAATGTCTTTAAGATGCCTGCTCTACTTTCAAAGTTGGTTGTAGATGGCCTGAAGGATCAAAAGTTACTGGGGTGAGTGCAGACAGACCGTGAACTGCCTTGAGCATCAGGTGTTCCTTCTCTAGAAAACCAGACAAAAATAATGTCAGGTTACAGTCCTAAAGTAATTGGTTACGTGTGGCTACTGATAGCAAACAGCTCGTGAGCATCCAACAGCCTGTTATGAGCAGTAACCAAGATTAAATCAATATGTTGGTTTAAATCTCAAAATTATAAATTTAATGCTTAGTAAATAGCATTGAACCTTATGCTTGCTTCCACAGATGCCCAGCAAGTCCCTTGCTAATAGCTCATTAGTCATGTCTTGGTCCATGTTTGTTGGAAGCAACATGTTCTAGTGAATGAAATGCTGGAAGGGATCCAAGGGATTAGATTTCCAGCCTTGTCTCCTGTGGTAAGTGTTGGTCTGTTTTCCTTCTGCTGACTGCTAAACTGACCATGCTCATGTCACACATTCAGGGGCCCCACCTTGTATCTTCTTGTATCACACTCACGTCGCAAGTTTGCAGGTGATCTTGACCGTGAGTTGCAGGGGACTTCAGCAGGTACTGCTAATGAGCTTGAACATTCTGGCAGCCATTCTTGGGCCACAAATCAATCCAGTCTTCCTTTGCTGAGACTCCTGTTCTCCGCAGCAAATGGATATTAATGGCTATATATGAAAAGAAAAGAAAAAGGAATAAGTCTTACTTAAACAAATAATATCTCAGGATGATACTAAAATTAATAAAAACAACCATACCCAAAACATTCCAAAATTTGTACATTTTCATTGGAATATAGTGTTGTTTTTCTGATTTAATAAATGATAAATAACAAAAAGACCCTTCCATGGAAACACATGGTAATGCAGCTGAGAATGATAAGATTTCTGTATTTGACTGACAATGTTATTTATTTTTTAACATGGATCAGGTATAAAGGGCTCCAATGGTCCTGTATATTTGCTTGTTTTGACTACTGTGATAGCTACAGTTTACACAGTCACCTCAGGAGAAAATCTGTTTTGAGTCTTCAGGGACGCAAAGAGGTTCAGCAGTTTGTTTTCACACAGGAAATTACTGTTTTAAGGAATGGTATTAAGTATGAAGAACCCTAATTTCTGGTTAATTTCTTTTCATTATGAGCTACTTTGTAGATCTTGGGATTGTGTCTGGAAGTAATCCCCAAATTTGATGGAGATTTG
Source organism: Nettapus auritus (assembly GCA_011076525.1). NCBI lineage: Eukaryota > Metazoa > Chordata > Aves > Anseriformes > Anatidae > Nettapus > Nettapus auritus. The sequence continues at coordinate 37,900,434 of CM021769.1, forward strand.
GAGACAGAACTGATAAAAAAGTGACACGAAAGATAGGTCTGATAAAAGAGGCTGGTGAAAACAATTTTCCCTGTAGTGCAGCAATACACAGGAATCACAGAAAAGCTTCCTGTGGCATAACCACAAATAATAAAAAACTTCTTTGTATTGTATGTTGGACACACTTATATCTTAGGACTCAACACAGAGTGCCAGATATTGAAAACCCATATTCAGTTTACTTATAGTACTCGATGGATGCTGCATTTTTATAATAATCAAGAAAAAGAATATAATAGAGTTGGATGAAACTGAGTGCAACAAAATATAACACACTGCTATGCTACAGGCTTCACAGAAATGCTGAAATCTGGCACTGCTTGTATCATTTTATTAAATGTTTTACAACACTGAGAAATGAAATAACCCCTGTTTTAAGAGCCCTCTGGTCCAAGCGGTTACACAGGTGTGGACAGCATTACTCTAGAATGCAAAGCAGCTCGATGGCACAAGTTTGTAGCACAGCCCCTTCTGACAAAAGGCCAGCTTGCTATGAAAAGGCTGATTTTTCTGCATTTGTTAACTGTTTGCAGCTATTGAATGATGACTGTGTCCTATACTGAAGAGTCTTCAGGTGAATGTTAATGTACTGATGAGGCACCCCTAGTCAGGGGGTTGTTTAGGAGCTGTTTACAGCAGTGACTCACTCACCATGAGTTACAGGTTTGGCCGGTAAAGCTGTAAGGTAATGTAGCGGAGTTTCAGCATTTATAGTGTTATGTCTTGCCCTTACCCTGTCGACCAAAGAAATGAAGACAAATATGAAGGAGTGACAGAGTTTTCTTTTAAGTTTATTCATGTCAGGTTATGTCAGTCACAGCTGCCAGACTGTTTTGAAAACATGAAGGGAATGAGAGACTGAAAGTGACATGTCTGTGGTGTTGCATCACTGCGTGTCTAGGAAAGGTGAGTTTTGAATTCCAGGAATTCTAGGAAACCATTTTATGTTACATTAAAATAGCAGTGTCTACAGATTTGAATAAAAGTTGTTTGTTTGTTTGTTCTTGGGTTTTATTTTACTTTATAAAAAGAAAATAAAATATCTGATCTATACTGAAAAAAAAAAAAGGTGATGAGAATATGTTTCAGGAAGAAATACAAATGAAAGGAAGTCTCCGACTTTCTGTACATAGGAAGCGGGATCAAGCCCTTTATCTGAAATGTACAAATCTGCACATAAAACAGAAGGTAGTAAGCACAAGAGTGAACGCGTAGGTGTATTGAGACTGTTGAGAACTAGCATTTCATCAAAGACAAGTTGTTAGACAAATTGTACCAAGAGCAGCAGTGGGAGTTTTTCATTCTGTGTAGTTCAATGAACTAGCAAGAGAAGGATCAAAAATGCCTTTGTCATCCGAGATTCCCATCTTGTATGGACCATTTTTCACTGGCAAGCATCTGGTAGAGAAGAGAAGGAGATGAGAAAGCAGGGAACACAGGAATAGGGAAATAAATAAATGAGAAGGTTAAGAAAGGAGAGGAGGGGACTGTGTTTTGGGGACTCAGAGGCTTTCAACAGAGTTCAGTGGAGCCATGGGGATTTACATTAGCTGAGGACCCCTCCCATGAGTTATGAAACATATAATCACTGGGATTTAATTCTGAGAGGTTATTACAACGTAAAAGCATCCTTCAGAGACCTCTGGGAATAAAATGTTACCACTGTTTACAGGGACCATGCTAAAGTATTAGTAGAACTCAGAAAACAGAGCAAGGTCAGATCTGTAGGAGGTGTTTTCTTGTTTAGGCTTATAGTATGTTGTTGCAAAATTGCATACAATCTAGTGAGAAAAGCACATTTCACTGTAGTACACTTAGTTACTGTAGAGCGACAAACAGCATAAATCCAGGTGACAAAGCCCTACCCTGGTTAGTGTTAAATATGCACAGAGCCCTGTGAGCAAGGTTACCGTACCACATATCAACATCTATGATGCATTAAGTCCTTTTGGGGAAACAAAACAGCATCTGTCCAACAAGTACAGATGCAAACACATATAGAAACCCCCTTTTAGGTCTAGCAAAGCTCTGAGTCCTACACTCCTTCTCTGCCAGGGCCCCTTTTCTCCTCTGGCCTAGCGAACATGGCCCTATCTCATTGGTTTAATGAGGCACTGAATACAGAACAGATGACAATCAGGGGCCTTGCTTTTCTTTATCTTTATGTCTGTTTTTCATTCACGAGCAGCTTGCACAAACGTTGGCCATGTATTCATTATATTATACAAAATGGTAAGTAAGGACAAATTACAGAAGGGAGAAACTTTGACTGATTTAAGGCTACTTTTTTATATTAAACGCACTTAAAATGATAGAATTTAATAAATACTGATGGTTCCATGTGAGCTACTGTCTCCAACTAAATTGTTCTACCTGGCTGATGCCCAGGTGTTGTGCATGTGGTGTGTGGCAAAGGGAAGGGCTGAGTGCTGAATGCACCCCAGCTGGCTGCTATCATTGCTGGGGGGTGCAGGAGGGAGCTGAGTTGGGCAGGGGCAGCTGTGCTTGGAGGGATGGGTTACTGCCTTCTCCAGTAGCTGGGTGACCGGTGCCCAGGAGAGCCTCCCCATAGGTGAGCTGAGGTGAGATCTTGTTTCTGAGGGAAGGAGGAAGCTGAGCTGGGAGGAAGTACTGTGTTTTCTTAGTGCTGGTCTCTGGCCAGGTCATTGGTTTATATGTCTATGTTTGGTTGAGTTTGGGCCTGCATCACTTTCACATCTCTCCAATTTTAAGGGCTGTCTTGCCTCCTGGAACTATTCTGGGCTGGGATGTAGGCAGCAAGCCCAGGGTTTTCCTGGATCCTGGCCGTCCAAGCTGCAGGTTGACTTCTTTAGCTCATTTACATGGTCTGCAATTACATGACACGGCTCTTGCTGGCCTGAAAAGCAGCCATGGTTGCCTGGGTGGAGGTTGTTACTCACTGCTGAGCAGCGAGGCTGCTGAGGTGCTTTTAATGAATCAGGAGGAGACTGGAGTGGTGTTGGTCATCCTTTATGGATGTGGAAAAGTGAAATTTGCTCTGCAAACAAATTTCACTTTTCTTCTTCTGACAGAAGCTAGAACTTAAGATGCAAAGAGTATTTGTGGCCCTTTGTATGACTGATGCAAATTTCATTGTTAATGACTTGTTGATGTCTTTTTGTTTTGGAGTCTTTATCACGGCTCTTTTGTCAACTTGATTTCCTGAGAGCTGAGCACCCAGACTGTCAAGAAGTCAAGCTATGTTCCTGAAACTCTCTTGTATAATTTGGTTTATTAGATATTCTGCCTGCCTTACTCATGTAGTGAAAGGCAGAATGGCTGCTGCACAGCAAAGTATTGCTGCCTCTGGAGAGAGGTCCTTGTTCTCATTCTTTCTTTAAATGTTTGTGTGTAGGTAGCTAATCATGCTTCTAACTAACTTCCACCCTTTCTGTCCACCTGCCCAGATGCAATTTAACTGGTTGTTTTAGCTGATCTTTGAGTCCATTCCCCTAAATGTTTCTGTTTGTAGGAAGCTTTAAGTGGTGCAGCTGTCTGGTACTGATTTCTTTAAACTGACATAATTTATAAATAAAGTCAAGATAAGGGAAGAAATTAGACTTGGAGAAATAAGTTGTTGACTTACAGCAAAACAAGAGCTAAAAGCATATAACATTTTAATGAACAAGAAACCACATGTGGGTGGAGAATTGTAGTAAAATGGCAACACTTAGAACCCAGAACTTGCACAAAGATGTTTGAGTCCACTCCTGAGAAGGAGCAACAAAATGTAGCTGGTGAAGAAGCTGAAATAATAACTTTGCTGACTTGCCATATCTCTGGATCTTGCTCCCGTTTTTAAGGCTGTGGTGCCCTTTTAGTTGATGAGCATAAGAAGTCTCATTTTTAAACAAACAAAGGGGCTGCAAGGAACAAGATTGACAGCGTAGCTCAGGCTGGAAGAGGTATTGAAAGTTCTCTAGTCTAACCTGCTGCTCAGCGCAGGCTCTGCTTTGAGGTCAGGTACCTCAGAACTTTACCCATTCTTCTCATGTCTCAAATCAGCAAGTGGTAAAATAAAACTGTACTTTATTATTATTATTATTATTTTAAGAAAATTTGGTATTTTGGGTACAAGTGCTAGATAATGTTTTGCCAAGGTGCTTGTGAAGACAGTGGTTTCACAGCACTTTTTTTCAATTTTTTTTTTTTTTTTTTTTTTTTTTTTTTTTGAAGATGACAAATAACTCCATGTTAATACATAGAAGGAAGACCTAGTGTTTTCAGGGAACTGGAGAAATTGTATGTAAGTGCACATGAGAGAGGCTTTCTTACACTATTGCATATTCCAGACAAGTTTTGTAATTAGATACCCTGTTTATGCTCATTATTGGGTTGTGCTTACCAACAAGTATACATCTGTACAAAGAATTTGTAGAGGTTTGAACTGTGACAATTTAGGTCCTCCAAAATTCTCATCAGGTATCTCTGCGCTCAGTGCAGGAAATAGTTTCTTGGAAAGTTGACTTTTTCATTTCATATAAATCCTCAAAATGGTGATTCACTAAATAAAAGTGAGTACACAGTGAGTGCACTGAATGGCATGTAAACAAGGTATTTTTGCATGCGTTTCTGTAAAGCAAAATAGAAGTTTATATATTTAAACCCTAGTAAAACATGCGATAGAAATATTAAATAGCAAAGAGAGCACTTCAGGGACAAATAGATGATCCATCTAGGCTTGTGATGTGTATGCTAAGTATACTACTATGTGTCACAGACGCTGAAGCAGCCCTATGTTGATTTTTTTCCAATCAGTACTTTATCAAAGTACTTCTTTGGCTTTGACTGCTGGCTCATCTCCTACAGCTAGGCATCAGATTCTGGCAGCTTTTGTATCTGTGCACAAAGGCTGCAGCAGCTTTGATTCCAGTTCCTTGACCATGGTCTGTCATCTCACCCAGTCCCTGCAGGATCCAGCCTGAAGGAACTCCTAGAGGAACAGGCAAAATAAACAGTGCTATTTCATCTAGAAAACATGGTCCATTTGTCCTGGTTTCAGGACAAATGCCCCAGCGTGGGGCACCTAACTGGGCACCCTAAATGGGACTAGAGGGGCCCCCAAAAAGACTGTTGTGGTTTAACCCGGCCAGCAGCTAAACACCACACAGCCGTTCGCTCACCCTCCCCCCTCCCTCTCTGGGATGGGGGAGAGAAACGGAAAAGTGAAACGAGAGTTGAGATAGAGACAGTTTATTAAGATAGGAAACAATAATAATAATAATAATGTGTATGAAACAAGTGATGCACAATGCAATTGCTCACCACCCGCTGACCAATGCCCAGTCTATCCCGAGCAGCCGGCCCCCCCAACCTGGCTAGCTACCCCTATATATTGTTTAGCATGACGTCAGATGGTATGGAATACTCCTTTGGCCAGTTTGGGTCAGCTGTCCTGGATCTGTCCCCTCCCAGCTGTTGCTGTACCCCGAGCCTGCCTGCTGGCAGGACAGAGTGAGGAGCTGAAAAGTCCTTGGCTTGGTACAAGCACTGCTCTGCAACAACCAAAACATCGGCATGTTATCAGCATTCTTCCCATCCTAATCCAAAACACAGCATTCCACCAGCTACTAGGAGGAAACTGTCCTAACTGAAACCAGGACACCATTAATGCTTTTCCCTCACATTTTCTGGAAGGTATATGGCTTCTCTAGATCCATATATAGATTGGAATAGATGCTGTGTGTTCTTTTTTTCAACCTTCTATTTTTTTTTTCTTTCCTGCGTAAAAACAGGAGGAAGTACACTCATGTCTTTGTAACAAATATCTTCTTACTGGAGTTGTTGTTACATCTCTCACTGTAGATACAGAAAGAGAAGGGAGAAAGACAAAGCAGCGGGGATTCACAAGGATAAAAAACAAGTGTTTTCTGGGTTGTAAAAACAAATCTGATTAAACTGTAGTGAGCTCCAACTGTGCAGGAAAAACTGCAGAAATCCACTGCTTGTAGAGGTGGGAAGCCAGAAACTTTAAGTTAGAATTTTCTCTAGTACAAATTGATCTTATTTTCTTAGTACAGCTTTAGGTAAAACTACAGGATTGGGTAGATCTTCACAGTAGAACAACCCACTGATATTCAGTGGCTGAGATACAATAAATAAAAATAAATTTATACATTAATTTATAATGATATTTTATTTATAATAAAATTATAAATGAAATGATACAAAAGGTTTTAATTCAGAATGTGTCCATTCTCCTTTTTGTTTAAAAAATAAATGGAAAACTTCTCATAATCTGTTCACTATCCTTCTGTTATTTAAAAAATATCTTGATAGCTAAAAAATGGAAAAGGTTTGTTTTTGCTTTTCCATAACAATCTTTTTTTTTTTTTTTTTTTTTTTTTTTTTTTTAAGACTTCTTATTACTGGCTTACTACTCTAATCTGAAGGTACTAGTGAGAGTTCAAGCAGTGTGGACACGCTGCTGGTGGAATGCTTTGCTCACCACCCAGAGGTGTGAGTCTAACCCTTATCTTGAAGATGCAACAAATAATGCAAATGATGCATCATAATGTTCAGGCTAGCTTAGAGATAAGCAAAGGGAAAAAAAAAAAAAGATTGCAGTCAAGAATTAGTTTTACAGATTTACCTTCTTTTCTACTCCACAGCTTACTTGTGATCTTTTGTTTTTGAGGTCATTTGTGGTCAGTGTTTTTTTTTTTTTTTCCCCTATTTTGGCATTCAGGTCTTAAGATTTGTTTAACTTTGATGGTCAAATTTTACATGATTTAATTACAGAAGCTTCAGTAAACAAAACATACCTTATTAATTGGTTCTCCTTGATCTCCTACTCTTGCAATGGTGTTTTAAAACAAATAACCCTTATACTGTCATTACACATAAAAAGGACAGAACTCTGTAGTGGTGGTGGCAGTATTAAGTTAAATCTGTAACAGCTGTTCTGTCTCTCTGTGAAGTTATGGGATAAACCAAACTAGCCTTCACCCTGAGATTCTTCCACTTAGGAAATTCAACCAGCAGCAGAGGTACTGAAGACAGAGGATTGGAGCAATATTACCATATAATTCTTCCTTAATAAGCGTTAGGTACATTTGGGGTAAAATAGTATGTTTTGATACTTGTCTTTACTTTTCCTTCCTTTCATCTGACAAAGATCAAATAATGAGAGGGATTGGTTGGTTACATTGGTCATTTCTTCCCTCACTTTCAGGAAAATGGTCAGAGCTGATTTTTTTTTTTTTTCTTTCATCTGTCTGTAATCAGGGAGACTGTTCTTCTCTAGTCTGCTTAATGGAGTTGCAGTACCTTTGCCGAAGTAATCACTGGGCACTGTATTCACCATTTACTCTGCATGTGGGAGGCTGCAGGATTTCACCCTTCTCAGAATACCCAAAACATTAAAAAATTTTACCTAGCCTTTGGTTTTGCTTGCTAATGTGGGATAAAATAACCAGCAGAAGTCACAGGAGAAAGGAAAAAAATCAGATTACAGAACACTGATTTAACAGGGATGTGAAAGCCAAAGATGTGAATCGTGAAAGGAACTTTGACCTATTAGTTTGAGCACTGCCAGTACCCTACACTAAGATCTAAATAAAGCCTGTCTGATAGTTAGACATGGCAGTCTTGAAAGGGAAACAGCAAATTAGGAGACTTGAGGAGAATAGGTAAGAATCCTGCCTGGAGAGCAAACAAACAATAAAGGAAGAGATTTTTCAAGTACCTGGGTGTTGATTTGAGAGGCTTATAGTGTGATGAACCAGGGATATTTTTTTTAATGTTCTGTTTTCTAGTTCACTACTAGAATCTGTCATACCTTGCTTTTCACCTGTAAGCTTCTTTCCACAGGTTCAGATTTCCAATTTTTTAATTACTGCAGGAAAAATTCCACTAAGGTTGCACAGGTTTGAAGTCCATAACTTCTCAGGACCATTCATCCCTGCTGTGTTGAATAGCTTAGGTGATACATGGTAGCAAAGTGCTGTGGAGGTTGCTTTGTTTTATGAAGTAGATAAGTTGCATAGTAAATGAATATTCAGCATCAGTTGACTGTTTCTACACTGCATTAAAAGAACGTCCCTTTGAAAGATATTATTAGAATGTCCTTTTTAATATTTACTAAAGCAGAATACTATGAAATAATATGAAGAAAAAGTGAAAGTTTTATAACCTCTTTTTTTTTTTTTTTTTTTTTTTTTTTTTTTTTTTTTCAGACTGTAATCTCTTGATTTTATTTTTGAGGGTTTTTCTTATTTGTTCCTTTCTGGAATCATTTGATTGTCATGATAGATGTATCCCAAGCTTCCTTGCTTCATTGTTTCCATCGTAACATAGTCAAAAGTGAGTCTCCAGAGACACGTATACTCTGGGACAGCTTTTTAAAATATTGTTAAGACGTCAGCTTTTTTTTTTTTTTTTAATCCTTTCTCCTGGCCCAAATCCATGGCAATATTTGCTCTGCAGTACACTCTGAAGTGTTAGCCTTTGTAGGTGTGAATTTTGGTGCAGTCTCAAGCACTGGAATGAATTAATGTAATATGCGTAGTGACGTTCCTTTCATCAGAGTGGGCAGCAGCCTGGATGAGTTAAAGGGAAGGCATGTATGGTAGTGTGCTGTACGTCATAGGAAGTTTCTACATATAAGGCCACAGTTCCGGTGGAAGCAGAGTATCTGTAGAAAAACACTGCAAATAAGTAACCCAATGCTGGATCTTTGAGCATTCCCAGATTACATCTGTATGTTGTCCAGCAAACAATTGGCCTACACATTTCCCTGAAATATGGAGATTCTTTGTCTGTGCAGTCATGCCTTGGCTGATAGGAGGCTTCCTGCAAAATCTGTAAATCATCAGTACTGAGACAACAAAAAGAAAACCTAAAAGGATTATTTAAATTAGCTACGTAGAAATATGCCTTCTCTCAAACAGGACATCTTCCTAGAGCATTAATGCGCTTCTATACGATATTACAGCTGTTGTACTGGATCAGAAATAGTGACCACGGAACTGGCAGGCATAAAAAGGGACGGGTAATAGTTTGATTGCTTGTTGTTCGTAAGTAGCAGCTGTGGTTCCTTTTCCTTCAGTAACATGTTGTTTTCCAAATCAACTCATGAAATTCTATCTTACTGCTGTCTGCTTGTTTTACAGATTCCCTCGCCCCCCGGGGCAGTGCTAACAAACTGACCGGTGCCTAGCTCTAACTCAGTTCTTGGCTGGCAGCAATTGCTGTTCTTCATGCCAGGCTCAGCAGACAGGGATAACCAACGAGTTGTTGCACTCCCCTCTTACCCTGGGGGAAAAACCTGTCTGCTCAGAGGTGGTAAAGGCAATGAGATGTCTCGGGGGAAACCTGTGCTGTTGCTTTCTATGTTGTCACTAGAGAAGAATTCAGCCTGCAGTGCTGGTAGTCTAGATCCTTTCATTAACATTCAATTAAGAGATTACTCATATAAAACAGAAGAAAATATTAGTTGTGAAGTCCTTTGGATCTAAATGTTTTAGTTGAAGCCAAGTGGATGGACTAGCAGTGGAAATACTGTGGTAAATTCTGTGCCACCACATTTGTCACCCTGAATGTCACAGGAATAAGTGTGTTGACAGATGAGCTGCAGAAAATCTTGCTTGGTGGTTTGAGAAATTATTGCCCTAGTGCTCCCATTGCCTGCTGGAGGTTGCTGTTTCCGTAATGGGGTCAGTGGGAGAGAATGATCTATTTCTGCAGCTTGGAAGAGATGGCCAGCCTTTGCAACATGAAGGCTGAAGTGTGCTTGTGTTCTGTCCCACCACTGGCTATGAAAAGACTACTGAAATGAGGCTGAATCTTGATCTGTTTAGGTAGTGTTGTGTCTGGATCAAATGCTGTGAGGTGGCAACAGGAGTCCCTCTGCTTTGCCTAGATCTTGCTCTCCTCTTACATCAGCTGGTACATCTGCATGAATGCTAGAGCAGTGAAATGCCTGGTATAGCCACAAACTCCCAGTAGGTTTCATATTAGAGAAATTTTCACTGAATGCTGTCTTTGGGCATAAGCGAAGTAAGCAGATGCCAAGGCTATGAGCCTGCTAGGAGCAATAGCTGTCACTTGGGTTATAACAACCCCGTGCAGTGGTACAGGCTTGGGGAACAGTGGCTGGAAAGCTGCCCAGCAGAAAAGGATCTGGGGTGCTGGTCAGCAGGCAGCTGAACAGGAGCCAGCAGTGTGCCCAGGTGGTCAGGAAGGCCAATGGCATCCTGGCCTGCGTCAGAAATAGTGTGGCCAGCAGGACTGGGGAAGTGACTTTTTTCTGCTATGTGTGCTGGTGAGACTGCACCTTGAATATTGCCTTTGGTTTTGGGTCCATCACTACAAGAAAGATATTAAGTTGCTTGAGTGTGTGCAGAGAAGAGCTATGAAGCTGGTGAAGGGACCAGAAAACAAGAGTTATGAGGAGTGACTGAGGGAAGTGGGGTTACTTAGTCTGGAGAAGAGGAGGCTGAGGGGAGGCCTCATCTCTCTCTACACCTACGTGAAAGGAAGCTGCAGCAAGGTGGATGTCAGCCTCTTCGGTGACAAGTGATAGGATGCAAGGAAACAGCCTCAAGTTGTGTCAGGGGAGATATAGATTGGATGTTGAGAATAATTTCTTCGTGGAGAAGGTGGTCAAGCATTGGAATGAGCTGCCTAGGGCAGCTCATTTTAAGTGACAGGTATGATAGCATGACTTACTGAATTCCTGGGTGTGGATTATTATAGCTATGATTTAAAAAAAAAATAAATAAAGAAATCCTTTACCTGAGGCTAAAATAATGTTGTGTAGACAGTGTGACCTCAGAAAACCTGTGTTCTAAAAAAATAGACAAGGCAGTGGAGTGTCATCCTTCCCCCCACCCCCCCCTCCGATTCTTCTTATTATGACTGATTACTGTTAGTCATTAATGAACAACAAGAACTTTCCCAACGCATAGTTTAAGCTGTTGAATGTGTTGACTCAGCTGTGCTGAATGCATCATGCCATGACTTATCCATGTTATATATAAATGTATATTTGGGATTCCTTATGCATGAATAATCATTGATGAACTCCTTGTAACTGAATGGTGTGGCTGTGGAAAGAAAACTTCCCATTAATTGTCTTTAGGACCTGGACTTCACCTGTGAATGACCACATTATAAAAATGTGGTTGTAAATAACAAATTTATTTTTGAAGGCTTTGCTTCTTTTTATTCATTAGAGTCCATCTCATGCTAATGTTTCAGAGCTGCACCTTTCCTTATACTGCCTCCTTGCTCCAGAACTGCTTAGTACGAAGTCAAATAGTAAGGGCTACGGAGAGACTTTTCATGCTAGCAGTGTACACAAGACTTCAGGACCATCACCTTCCCATGTGAGAAAAGCCTTTAAGAGACTCTTTGAAGGCAAAGTTCCCAGCTTGTGTGGCAATATGCCTATTAGCAATGGCTGAATTGGTCAGTAGCCATCTTTGTCTATATGCCTGCTACTCCAACTTAAGAGGTTCATGCTGTAACAGACCCTGTGTTCAGTTCCCTTCTCTGAACTACCTCACTTGCTGATTTACAGCATGCAGCTTGGTGGCTGGTGACTTCTTCCTCCACTAACTGTGCCAACATCATTTCAGATGGTTGCGAGGATGTCTGAAGTGACTTGTACCTTTGAATGGCTGTTCTTGCCTCTGGGTTGGAACATGTTCAGTCTTATTGTATTGATTGATTTTCTGTCTTTGTTTTATTGAAAGAACTTCTCAAGGTATAGAAAATGCCTAAATTCTTACAAGAATCTCAGTGTATTGGAAAATCTGTTTTTATTACATAGGAAAAAAACAGCCCCTGCTTAGGAAGGCTAGAGTGAGGGAAGGTTGGTTAAAATCACTGAATATTCTGTGACCTGTAGTAAACTGAGGCTGTGATTAATTGCCCAAGTTCTCTCCAATATCCAACTCATCCTTTTTTCTTGCCTAACCAAAGCATAAAACTTCTATTTCCCAGAAGTGAAGTGTTCTTTAATCCAGTTATGTGAACAACATTGATTCCATTGGCTTGTTTAAAGAAATAAATAAATTCCAGGAGCAGCTAATTAAGGAAGGTCATAAGAGGAGTAGTGCCTTAGCGCACGCTCTGGAGAAGTTTCAGTCATTCCCTCTTTGTGGTTTGGGGCGGCTGGAGGAATCTGGCATGCACATGGTATGGTGCTCAGCCGCATCTGTCCGACAGAGGTAGTGGGGAGGCCAAGGGAGCCTAGAAAGAATGACAAAGCAGGATGAGTGGACCAAATGTCTAAGAGACGGCTTGCACGTGCTCTCACTGTAGGAGAATGTTAGATGCTATCTCATGTTCCCATACAAATTATTTGTTGCTCTTATGGGAAAGCTTTACAGTACAAGAGAATTCTGGAACGTTGATCTTATTTCTCCTTCACTTCTTTCTTTTCCTGTGAGTTTTGTTCTTGTGTGTTAAGAGCTTTGAGTAAAAGTGAATGCTGTTCTTGTGTCCAGTCCCTTCAAAAGAGTAATGAAAGTCCTATTTGCTTTGGCGTCAACACGCCTGGGCTGCCTTTTATTTGAAGTGTTTCGCATTTTGCAGTGTAAGGGAGAAATCTTCATTTTGCCAGGATTGTTATTAAAACCACATTTATTTGCGGGATATATGTTGCATACTTTAAGTGGCCTTTTTCAATTGTTAAAATTGTTGGTCTGGGTAGGCAACTGCTGTTGTCCATTTCATGTGTAAGTCCATGAGTCTTGTGAACTCCTGTTTGAAGAAGCATAAAACAGGAAAAGAAGATTCAGATAGCTGAGGAAAATGGGAAGGTACCTTCTGTGTTGTACTACGTTTTGTGTTTGGAGGGAACAACACTCTCTCCTTAAATTCACTCATAAGCTCCAGTAACTTGCTGTCGGCTAGCAGATGAGTCTGATTTAGTGCTTGTTTGCATTCATGACAGTTGCATAAAAACTAAAGAGGTGCAAATTTTTGCTTGAATGACAGTATAGGTATTCACCCTCTTCTACTAGTGTTCCTTTGCTGTATGTTCTTAATTATAAGAAAAAAGAAAAAACAGGCCTATTTCCCTTGTTTGCCTTTTTCCCTTTTTTGCCTTTTTGCCTTCAGCCCTGTTTCCCTTTAACCTCTTGGCAGTCTGATCTAAATGCAGACATAAGAGAAGATTTTGATGTGACCAAGAGTGTTTGATTCCCCAGATTCCATGGTAGCAAGTGTCTAATAGTTGTTTTGGATTTCCGGACCATGAAGATGTGAAGTTTTCTCCAAAATACCATCTGGCATATGCCATGTATATGCAATACTGAATGTGCTGGTGGTACAGTATGATGGCAGTCAGAAGTAGATGTCTGTCATATCTTCTGTTACTTAGTTATTATAAGATGGAATTTTCCTACAAATGTAGTACCATCACAAGACACAGTTGAAGGCAATCATCACAACTGGCATGATTTTTTTGTACTGTTTTATAAACTTTTAGATTCTCAGATAGCAAACAGCAAGCCTGCTCCCTTACTTTAAGTGTCTGTTGTTATGTTGTCCCCAGGTTGTTTACTTTTTTGGATGAAAATGAAATCTCCCTGATCGCATTGGGGATAAAAGCATTTTGACAAAACTATTAAAATGATGTATGGCAAACTATTTCCTTTAGTTATGAAATTGTATCCTTGCTTTGAAAGGAATTAAACATCTCTGAATAGGTCTTTCAGATTTGGTCATCTTACTTTCCAATGAAAGCAAGCATTTTGCAAAAATTGCTAATACAGATGAATACAAACGTCGAGTAGTATCTTTGCAGAAGGTACAGGGACTCCTCCAGGTAAACGGGGTACCAGTACTGTCAAATGAAGATGATTCCAGTCTAGAAACATTGCCCAATTTAAATATTTAAATAATCGTGTGATTGTGACTGAAGATGGACAGTTAGGAAGAAGATATCATTTCATTAGTGATGCTATGCCAGGTTAATCCATGCAACAGTCTTCTCTATCTGTCTCTACCATAACTCACTAAATGGGAAAGTAAGAACATTATTTATGTAAAAGAAGAGACAAAAGGAAACAATTTTGTGTAAGGTTATGTTACATCAGCTGTCAGAGCATTCATTGATTAAAGGAGCCATGGCTTCTTTTATTCTGTACTTGCTTTGTACACTATGTATTGAGTTTTTGGAGTGCCTGAGAGCTACAAACAATGCTCCTCAACTAATTGATCTAAAAGGGACTTAAGCGTTTCTGAGTAACAGCAGCAGCCTGCTCTGGTGGATCTCAATATTTCAGTAGTCTTCTAACTTTCTGTAGTGATTCAGATCTGAGATCACTTTTTACAGCAATCCTTATTTGGTGGATGGCTGTCACTGTTCCTATTTTACAAATGGTACATGGCACTGATGTTAATTGATTCATTCCAGGCCATGCATTAAAAGCCCAACTGTACTCACCTGTGATCAGAGCAGACCGGTTATGACAGTGTTTGCAGGATCAAATATTCTTCACCTTTTGTAACATGGACGTGATTTTGGCAGACCCTGCAGCAACTTTAGAACTGAAGACCATTGGCCAAGTTTTCCAGAACTATAAATCAGTATAGCCTGACTGAGGCCTTAACTGGTGTTTTTCCTTCATTTAGACTTACTTTTCTTGCATATATTTCATAGCATGTTATACTCCTGACAGTCAGCATGGAACAGCAAAGGTTAGTGTAATGGAGTTGATAGGCCCTCTCCCCTGTCTGTTCATTGCACAGTGAAATTGTATTGCGTACATAGCATCTAGCAGTTTAATAGGTTTTGTAGCATATGGATGTTTGCTCTTTTTTGAGGAATTCCAGGGAAAAGAAGCCTTGAGAGTAGATCTGAAATAAAAGTAAAGAAAGAAGGAAAATCCAAAGCTTTTTTTAGCTTTCTTTCCAGGAGCTGGTCAATTAATCAGACTTATTTTTAAACTTGTGGTTTCTTGTCTGCATCCCACTCCGCAAAAGGAATTTAATCTGCCCACGTCTCTCTTATATTTAGAGACATGGATCTTAACCAGCAACCCTTTTCTGTTCTTTTTTTTTTTATTCTTTTTTTTCTTTTTTTAATGGTGAGATTGGAATCTGGACCTTGATCACAAGTCACTTGTATGTCTTTCATATCAGTCTCTCTAAAGAGGGTTAAACCAAAGCAGCTCTGCATGAAGGATGCATGCATGTTAGGAAATGCATTGAAGGAAGCCACAGTCCAGAATGGGAGTCAGGCAAGTGGGTTAGAAGGTCGTTTGGCTTTTCTCCTCTTCTTTCTTGAGGGGAGTTCTGAATCCCCAATATAAAGTTGAAGCTTTGGCCCCTGTCTCTTTGTCCCACTACTTTCTAATTATTTGTTGCTGGGGGGTAATTATCTTACTAATTAATGTATTTATTCAGAAGAGATCTGGGACTGATGATTCCTGTATGAAGGGAAGCTAATGAGAGAAAGTCTCCTGTGCTGCTTCCCTAACTTATTTCACTTTTTCTACATTAATATCCAAAAGCAGCTTCTGTCATAAGTCAAAGGGTAAATTCCCCTTGCCGCAAAACATTTTTGCAGCCTGTGTTCCAAACTTGTGCTCAGCAGCATTTTGACAGACAAATTGCAGAGGAGTGAGAAAGCAGGGGGGTAGAGCTTGGGAGAAACAGTATATGCCGGAGGTGGTGGGGAATTTCCAGCATGGAGACTGTTTTGCCTTTAGTCATGGAAATGAGTTTTACTCTTTTGGTATATAAGTAAGAGGCAGTATTTTGAACCTAGACTGAATAGCAACATAGGAGGCAGCTATTACATAGATTTTAAAAAGTATGTCAAAAGACAGTCCTCATAAAATGATTACTTTGGGTGGCTAGATAGTTTAAAAATGTATCAGTAATATATATTTGAATAACATAGTACCTAATATTTTTAGTTGTTTATATGAATAGAATCACCTTAGAATTTGGTTCTATAATATGGTAGATGTGTTGCATATAAATGTTCAAAGTTTAATTTTAATTATACACAGATTGAAAATGGGTAATAGGGCAGGCCTGTCTTATAAAGATGTACAAGAAAATTTGGGTCAAAAAGGACCTGATGAGGTCTCTACTCCAACCTTCTGCTCAAAGTAGGGTCAACTATGGGGTCAGTAACAATGTTTCTCAGAGCTTCATCCATTATTGTCTGCAGCCTTGGAGGCTTTGAAGACAATGCAACCTCTCTGGATAACCAGCTTTTCTCGGTCCTTGTTTTTGTTGAATTATATTTCTTCCTCTTTCCTTAAGCAGGTCATAAATTATTCCTTTTGCTTAATTAAAACTTTTCTTAATTTAATGGCTATTTAGGTCATTCCTGCTTCATTGCTTGTTTTTGGCCAACAAATTGTCTCATGCATGCTGATATGAGCTACTCCAATAGATATTGGAGATGTCTCACATTCTGAATTGGCCAGCAGTAACGTGAAAGCTTTTCATGGGAATTGAATAATGGCTCAACTTGATCAGCCTGTGAACAAGCCTTTCATGATTCTTTTCACGTGGATCACAGATGTAATGGCATATAATAAAACCTAACTGTTATTTTGGACTATCTTTCTGATCCTGCTGGAAGTAGAAGGCAGCAAGTCCACCCTGGCTCATCAAGTCAACTTATGCCCAACGAAGATTCCTCTAAGGCCTGGAGTCACCTTCATTAGGAACTCAAATGGTCAGCTCTAAAGATGTCATTACATCACATTTCCCTGTACCCATCTTCTTTACCTTTCATGGTGTCTACATCTGGGTCCAGCTCCTTTCTGTTTTTCTGCCTCTGCCATACTTCATTTTTCCAAGTCAACACTCTACACTGGAAAGAACTGTGAGGCTCTAATGACAAATACGGAGAAAATCTGGGCTAAGGAGAAAAAAAGTTAGCTGTGATATTTTTTTTTTCTCTTGGTGCCCTGGTTGTCTCTGCAAGTGTCTCATTCTCAGAATGACAGTGGGATTGTGCCAGAGATTCAAAAGTTAGCAGTACCACTACTTGCTATGTTTAGAGTTTTCATGATTTAGGCTGTGCTATGTAATATCATATGGCGCTTACCAGAACTCCAGTGAGTGCAGAAGATTAACTCCGGGGACACGCAGTGAGAAATTTCATTGCAACTTCTGTGACTGCCTTGCATAATGCTGGGCGAAACCTTGTTCCTTCATCACACAAGAGCTTTGCCTAGCGAGTGAGCAGGCTTGGGAATCTCTTCTAATTTGCCTGTATTATCTGTTGTTTGGAGGCTTAAATGTACTACAACAGTAAACTTTTTGCCTTTGCTGAAAAGACTTTAAACATATAGAAATTGAAAAAGATTGGGAGCAAAAGAGGTATAACTTATTATAAAGTATACATATACAATTGTGCAAGCTCAGGCTTCTTGAGAGACTTGGCCTGGAATAATCTAGTTTATAATTACTATATATAAGCAAACAACTGATCATTTTGCTGATGCTATGAACTTGCTTGACTTGATCTAATATGCTGTATTTTAGTAGCAATTTTTCTGTAACTTAAAAGGACATGCATTTTTCAGGGAAATTGTCATTCATAAACCTTGTGACTTTACAAGCCATTCCCTATTTTTGGCTAAGGGTTGTGTGGAGGGTGGATGACACATCAGAAATTGATCTACCCTGTACTTTCTGTACTCGGAACAAAAACTGCAAAAACTTTCTCTGAGATCGGTTTAAGCTACTCCAAGCAGCTATCAACATGATCAAATAGTAATATGGATACTCCCTTCTGAACCATCTATGTGTTACAGATTGAACTAACGCATTTTAAACAAGTACTGCACAATGAAGATATGGAAAGGCTTTTGACTTGGGATCCTCAGACACGCCCCTTACCTATGTCCATGAATGATGGCTTGAAGATTCTGGAAGTGTTCCTTACATTGCTCCATTTCTTCTTTTGGAGTGGGAGAGAAGTTGACTTCAAACTGAGTAGCTGAGAACAACCTTTTGGATTTAGTTTGAAATTATTAAGCTTGACTCTTCAAGCACCACAGTTTACAATATGAAACAGCAGCATTTCAGCTGGGATTTTTGACCAGCAAGAACATAGACTTTTTACCAGCAAGAACAAAGACTTCTTCCCCTTAAGGATGGCCTTTCTTTAGAATTGCACCAGCACTGAAAAGAACCTTGTTCAATAGGAGGGTAGGAGTGACTTGCTATAGTGTGTAGCCTATGGAGGCTTGGTTTGCTGCTGCCTGTAAAGCATAGATTTGTTGAAAAAAGTGCTTTTCCTCCTTTTAAACTGTGTTAATGTTCTGTTAGGAGGTTTAGTAGCACTTGTTTTAACTACATTTTAATATTACAGCATAAATCAGACAATTGCAAGAAAAGCAATTCCTGGCTGTTCTCCAACATAAAAGGACATTTCTGAGAAACTCTTGTTGCTGTCTTCTAGACTGTGTGGAGGGCATTCACCCTTGTTACCTGGGTAAACTACAGGAAATCTGGTTCGGATACTGCAAGGGAAAAAGGAGTGTCCAAGAAGAAAAGTGTTCTATTTGAGTCATAGAGTCATACCCCTGTAGTCTACATGCTGGTAAAAGAGACTTGCAATTTGCTTGCTGAATCAGGGGACATTTGGTGCTATAGCAGCATTGGGTTCCTGTGACTTGTATGAAGGTCTCTGAGTCTTCACTTCTCCTTTTGGAGAACCTATTATGGAGCATCTTGGTAAATTGACTAAAACAGTGTTAACAAAGTACTAGGAAAGATAATAGTAGTGAAAATGGAGACCAGAGTTTAATTCACCCAGTCTTTGAGATTCCTGGCAAAATACACACACTGAATTTATAAATTAGTTAGGAGTTTCCTTTTTCATTTCTGATTTTAGCATGATCAGATTGTGTTTAATCTGGACTTGACAAAATAAGTAAATCACAACTTCAGAACATGTAGTGCCAGACTGTGAAAATGTCTTTACAGTTTTTTGAATGAGTTAAACAAGAGGTTGGAAAGAACTGATTACAGACATCTGGTCCCTCCTTGAGATACAGAATCCTAAGCATGTAATATTCATAATAAGAGAATAATTTAGGACTAGCTACCTGTGTCAGTTGTGAATTTGGGTAAGGAAAAAGATATTCTACCAAGGTTGTATAAATTGCTACCAAGTACAAAGTACAATGAACAAATTGTCTTGGGAAAGTTAAGGAGCAGCTCAGATTTTTCCTTTCCATCTTAGTCTAGTCTCTTGATCTAAGGAGAAGTAAATTTTTTTTTTTTTTTTTTTTTTTGCTTTACTCCAATTTCCTCCTTTCCAGGAATGCCCTGTACTGAATGAAGTATTCAACAGGAAAGAAGTCAATGTTTGCAGAGAACTCAGACAAATTTGTGTGGAAATTATTTCAAAAATCTAGAAAATAGAATGGACATTAAACATCTAGAAATAACTTCTGAATCCTTCATTCAGTCTCACTTTCTGAAGAGATCTTTCTTTCTTTCTTTCTTTTTTTTTTTTAAAGAAAAAAGTAAGTGAATATGACTAATGGCTGAAACACTGTGAGAAAGGTGAAACACTGTGAGAAAGGTTTTTCTTTCATCACTGATGGTGGCAATACAATCCAAAACCAAATATTTTCCAGTGTTCTACAAATTCTGGACCTGTTGAATTTTTTGAGGTCTAGAAAATTCTGGTAACTACCTGCCTATTATCAGTGAAAACTCTTTGAAATACTTTACTCATGGTGATTTTTGTTCAATCCATGGTGACTGTTCAGCTCAACAAGGAGAGTATGAATAATGCAGGTTTGAATGTCTTTTTTTGAATTTGCATGTAGTGGATTCTGAATACATTCATTCTTTTCTGATAACCACTCTATAAACTTCTGAAAGCATCTGTTCTTTTTGATACTGCTTACAGAGTGTGATCTGTATATTTGTTGCTGTCTACCTTCTCCTTCAAGTCATGTTTTAATTATTCACATTACAACTTTACACTATTCTCCATTCACTTGCTTTAAATCAATCTCAGAAATGAGATTTCTGACCTCTTGGCAAAAAATCTCTTCCCCGTTGCTTTTGAATGCAAATAATGGTTCACATGGCTGTCTGTATTTAAAGTTATCTTCAACTTCTCAAAACATATGAACATAATCATTCTATAGCATGTCACAGCTACACTTTTCCATAACTTGTCATTAGTTGTTTCTGTAGAGTTTGCTTAGGAAACTCACGGCACTTTTTTATTCTACCTCTCTAAAGGTAGGTCTTGCATAGTGTTTAAAAAACAACAAAACAAACAAAAACCACACATATAAGCAAAGTGATAGATTTAAGAACAAAACATTTTCATGTTACAACATGAATTATCTATGTGGGGCTAAATATACCTCCAGATTTGCTATGACAAAGATCGAGCAAGCACTAATATGCAAATTTTAAACTCTGGTTCTTGTAGTCTCTCTGGAAGTGTTCACCTACAACATGTATTGATGACTTTAAGAAAATTTGTGGGGAAGAAATTATGGCACAAAACACCTTCCTTACATGTTTGTTTTCTAGGCTACCGTCTTGCA
Source organism: Nettapus auritus (assembly GCA_011076525.1). Lineage (NCBI taxonomy): Eukaryota > Metazoa > Chordata > Aves > Anseriformes > Anatidae > Nettapus > Nettapus auritus. The sequence goes on from CM021769.1 coordinate 37,921,004, forward strand.
AACATAAATGTGCAGGGCTACTTATGTCGTATAACTCATATTTTTCATCTCGATTTGTAGTTATGATAGGCAAAACTGGTGCCATGTTTAAGTTACTTAAGTGTCTTGGGAAGAACTTTTTAGGTCTCCCAGGAGACAGACCAAGCTTTGGTCTCAGAACTGATATAAGTTAATATTCACCTGCAAAAAATAATGCAGAAAGCAGCACTTAATTGTTTTTGAGTAAGAAATAGTTAAAAGTAGTAGTGTAGTTTACATATATATCTTACAATAAAAATACAGTTAAAATCTTCACTTCAAAAATAGACTTCAAAAAGTAAACAGTGCAAAAGTTTTGGGAAAAATCCAACAACAATGCTGTGTAAGAATTTTTTCCAAGTGATTGTAAGGGCCAGATATTTTTGAAAAATGTATAAAATATACCTGAGCTCATTGCTGACACTATTTTAGCTGTGTCTTGTCAGGGTGACTTCAGGATCAATTGCAGAAGGGTATCTTGGTCTCTTAGTATAAATAAAATTTATCTGCTTATGCTAAGCCCTGATGTTTTCAGTAGAAAAACAATTACCTAGAGTGAATTTGGAGTATTTTCCCAATTCTTACTAACTCATGAGACAAATGAACAGAAAACTTTTAAACTAAGTCTATACTTTCTTATGGAAACAGAGTTGGTATGAAAGAAAATAAGGAATAAAAATATATTACTTAAGAAATGGCATAGGCATTTTTCTTTGTGGCCTACAGAAAAAGGAAAGAATTACACATGTATCTACCCCCAAAGAGATGCCCGCTGTTCTTTAGGTCTCATGCTTAAAAGCTTTGCAGTAACATACATGTAATGAGAGAAGCCCTAGCTCAGAAGCTTGTGTGGACCCAGCAAAAACTTCATTCAGTTACCATATCATTCAAGGCTCAGAACCCCCCCATCTCAGAACTGCATTTTGTCATGGAAATAGATATGTTTGTTTTGCTGCTTTATGAGAAATGGTGAGAATGTTACTACCTTAAAAAAGAGGGAAAGGTTAAGTGTTACAGAACTGTTAAAAATATGTACCCTTTTTGAAATGTTATGCTGAAAGTGATGCTTGGTTACCATTGTAAAACTTCCTTCACTTAGAATGTCATTAGATTTATAATGAGTAGGGTATTGGAAAATGGGAAGGAATTATAAACCAAATACAGATCACTGATATTAAAAGGCAACAGCGTCAGACACACTTTTCCTGGAATCATGTTAAATATCATTCTGTTTTTTCCCTAAACATCAAATATATCGGTGACTCAAGTGGACCTATCCAAGGGAGGATTAAATGCCTTTTGGTATCATATGAGGATTTTTCAGGAATTACTTTTGTAAAGGAGCCAATGTGTTTATTTTTTTATTTTACAGATGGAAAGCATGACTTTCCTCTAAAGAGAACAAATTTTTTATTTCCTTTATGAATTATGGTTTTGGATCTGTCCAGATCACTTTGGTCTCCAGCATTGCTATATATAGGATTCCACATTTGAGAAAATAAGAGCTAAATATTTCCCTAGTTTAAAAGATCCCTATTTAAGTGGAAGGGAGACCCAGTGGGCAGGACACTAGTTAACTGGGATCATTGGTTTACTATTAATACTTATTAAGAATATTTCATTCAGTCTGGCATGGGTTTTTTAAAAATACATACGCCACAAGGCACGCTGTGAAATTAAGAATGTCCTAGGAACTTTCCACCCCACATCCTAAACTTATGTGTAAATCATGGTTCAAGAATGATAAATTGCTTCCGGAGAACACAAACGTAGGCATTTGCCTATATTTTTTCCTTGTTTGCTGAAAGTTTAGTTGTATCAGGTTTATGTGCTAATGGTTAATGTATCCATGGGGCTTTTCTTCCTCTTGTGAGTCTTGAAATCTGGCAAAAGCGTCTATCTGAAACATATATGCAAGAGAAGCATCAAAAGTAATTTTACAACTGGATTTACCATTAAGTGTTGACCTCTACAAAAGGCAGAAGTGATGCAGCTTTTTCAGACTTTTTTTTTTTTTTTTTTTTTTTTTTTTTATAACCCTAATGTTAAACCCAACCAGTGTTGCCTGAGGCTTTGTTTCTTGAGTTTGGGTGAAGGTACAGTTTAGGGTTCCTAGAATGTCTTACTCTACAACAGGGAGTATGAAAAGATGTGTAACAGGTAGCTGAAGTCAGAGGAGGGCTGGTCTTAATATTCCCCTCCAAACACATCCTAGCCCTGGGGCCTTGTAGAGTCTTAAGTTATCTGCTAGAGAAGCCATAAATCCATGAGTGCCTCTCTTGTTCTCATCCCTCCTTCCTGTCAGCAAGAGCGCAATGTGAAATTGATGAGCAATTACAACTTAGTGGTATCCTTGGCAAAGATGATGAAAAGGAGCAATGGAATTGGCTCACAGCCAATTAATGTCATTGATGTCTTTAGAAATACTATGGAATTCCAATGTGCTGAATCTTACAGGAGTGTTTGTCCCACGAGGACTGGAAATGCTGGTTCACTGTGCAGAATGGGTTTTGAGAAGCAACAATGAGTACTAAGACTTTTTCTCTTGTATTTTTTGTGTGTTTGCAGTTCGGTTTTTATACTGGAGTAGCAGTTTCTGGTTTGTGGCAACTGGTATTAAGCTGAAGGGAAAGCTTAACACCTCTTCTTGTTGTCCTTGTTTTTTTCTCTTATTCCAAAACGCTAAGGTCTGAAGTCATCCTGTTGTGATGAAAAGCTTAGTAGCATGTAGGACTTTTCATTATCTGAGGACAAATTTGCAAGTTCAGTCCATGTTTTTTTAATCACAGTTCTGCTGAAGGCCTGAGAAGTGAGCAGGGGCCGGGGACTGAGCCTGAGAGATGCGGTTGCTGAGGCCTTCAGCTGTCTGTCCTGAGAGGAGGCAGCTTCTACGTTTATTAGCTGTTGCAACTGGTGGCAGGCACCTCTCTAGCGAGTGGTCTGCTGCAGTCAGAGCTGGAGCTCTCACAAAAGCAGTGCCTCAGGCATAAGGGGATTGTGGAGAGTATTAAGTGTTCCTGGACATGGCTGAGGGCTCAACCTTCCTGTGACTTGCAACTGCATTACACCCAAATCAGGAATGGTGCCTGCCTGGGCCTTGAAACAGGATGCCCTAGATGGAATATCTCTTGATGGATCTAGTTTTAGGGGGATTTTACCACAATACCTCATGATGGTTGGAATATTTTAATAACTTCTTTCTAAAATTGTAAATTGTAAAATCACACTTAAAACCCTTTTCCCCTGCCACTTAAACACGGGAGAGCATTTTTTCTTCTTCTGGAAATGGTGCAAAAGCATCAGTGTAGTTCAGGTAGATTCTTTTAGAGACATCTGTTATAGGCAAGGGTGTTTTCCCAGTGTTCACAGGTGGAGAGAATTAAAAGTAAAGAGCCCTTGTTTCATCAATAGATGCTAAATGTTCTGGTCTGACCTTTTGTTGTTATACAGAGCAATTTAAATATATATGCCCCTAGAATATTTCAGGAACCAACCAGTGAAAATTAATATAGAAAAAGTGCAGATAGACAGAAAGCAGTTAGCAGCTAATACTATCACTGAAATAGTGCTGAGAAACTCTGCACTTTCTGTAATTTTATCCCCACTTGCATAATAGACTATACTATGAGAAATATAGCTCGTGCATGCTAAGCCACTGTGATCAGACAAAAAGAACTGCATGGCAAAAAAAGCCTTGACTGATGTTGTATGAATAAGCGTGAAGCTCTGATTCAAACACAAGTGCCTGTAGAAATGGTACTCAGATTTGGAGGCTTTCATATGCAATCTATTCAGCTGCAGGATGAGCAGCCATAGGCAGTGGAGTTCCACTGTGCATTAATGCATCCAGTGCATGGCAGGGCCTTGTTTCTGGCTGTAGTTCAGGGCAAAAAGGATTGCTAAGATGAGCAGCTTTTACTCTTTGTCTTTTGCAGGTGACAAAATGAATGGGCTGAGGGTATCATAGGTTTGCTGGGTGATCAGGAGATGCCCTAGAGAAGCTGAAAGTATCGTAAGTCTACCAAAATTTCCTCCCTACTCCGAAACTCTCATTGGGTATTTGTTAGCATAGTGGAGATCTGCCCCAGCATCCTTTACTGGCTGCTATTGAGATAGACTTGTTTAGAAGGTTTTTCTAATTCCTGTATCAAGCAGATGGGCTAAAAGTAATGAAGTAATTAGTATATGAGGAATTCAATGTATATTTTTATATGCAATTCAGAGTGGTGCAAAAGTTCTCTCCAAGGCAGCCTCAGCAGTCTGTATTTTTGGAAATTTGTTTTGTCGATTAGAATCTAACAAGAAGCAATGTAACAACATCTGTGCTACTGAGAAATGTAATTTAACTTTTGGAAGGAGTAATTTAAAGCATTCAAGCAGTGGAAACTGAAAATCATACTGCAAAGAGTTCTATTTTTTTGTCACCACTTATACTAGTAGTATTTAAATTAAGCATCAACGTTTTCTTATTCAAGACTTGTGCAGTGTCATTTTTCATTGAAAACATAGGTGTTGTATGGAATTTTGGGGGCTAAATTGAGTGGTAGTGAGAAGGAAAAAAAAAAAAAAAGAGACTTGGGAGCCACAAAACCAGTTGATGGTTTGGAGTGTTTGATTTCAGGTATTAGGCTTACCAGCTGTAAAAAATGGTTGAGCTGAGCTGTAATACTCTTCATGGTTTATTTTCCTCTCTCTATGAAAGCATTGAAAGCAAAATATACATCCAAATGATCACTCAGGTCCTGCAAAAGGAATTAGACTTTTTCCTGTAAATAGGCATCTCGTGATGTGGCTGTTACAGGTGACTTCTCCCCCCACACCCGCAAAAGGTTATATCAAAGGCCCCTTTATAGAGGAGACCACATGTAATACAGTGAAACATTCCTGCTCTCCAGCCCTCCTGCTTTGCAGTCTCTGTAAACAAACATTAGCTTAGATCAGAGAGTGTGGACACAAGATAACCCCTTCTGCAAACAGTGTGACTTCTAAAGCTAACACAGCAAATATGTTGTCTCTTTCTCCCTGGCCCCTTTGCCCAGGAGAAGGGAGTCTCCTCATAATTCAGCAGTCAAAGGACTCTTTGATGTGTTTGAATCTCCGTGCTGACATCCCTGCTCAGTGACATGGGAACATTTAGAAGCTCTAGGTTTGTGAGGTTGAAGTATTGGGTCAGGCCAAGACATGATTTGCTAAGTTTGCCAAGACCGTGTCTGATCTTGGAGTGCCTGTGGGACACCCAAAATAGTGCATCTGATGTACTGACTTGAACGCAGCGCTGGAAGGGTGAGTGTCTTTGATTGCATAAGGGGGTACTTCATGGATTCCTGTTCCTGTGACTCAGAGCAGACACTTTCCAAATGTCTGGAGCCTATTCTTTTAGAAGAAAAAAATTCAAAGCATTTTCTTTTATAAATCCAAAGGAACATTTCACAATAAAAAGTACTTCTTTTAAACCAACTCACAGTGGTATTTTTAATGTGGCCCTGAGCTCCTGATTAAGAGCCTAATCCAACTCTTACTAAAGTAAGGGGAGTCTTTGAATGTCTTGAACAGAAATAGATGTAGCTCAGAAATGCAAAATTCTTGAATGGGGTGTACTTTTAAAAGAACCCCTGTGCTTTATTTATGTATACATATTTGCTTTTTTCTTCACAGCAGTTTTTTTTTGCTTACCTTTTTGTTCAAGAATACTTTGGGCATCAGATCATATCTCCTTACTGCTTTCATTCTTAATTAGGATTTTAAATTTTGAGGGGATTATGAAAATCCTAGCCCCGAAGTATGACTCTAAGGTTTGATACCTTTATCCATGTAGAAGTTACTTATATAAGTCAGGAATGTCCTGATTTTTTTTTCTCCCTGTAGTGGTAGCACTGCAGAATACAGATGAAATTATGGGGAGAAATAGAGATTTAACCTAATTAAAAATCATCTAGTTCAAGTAGACAACTAGGCAACAGTCTTGGGTAAGGCTTTTTAAAGTCTCATGTGAAGAAAGTGTGGTATGGTGTAGCACAGGAGGATCTTTAAGTTGTTGTTAGTGGCATCATCCAAGTCCTTTACCTCTGACTTATTTGAGTCTGTCAAGGCTCTGTCATGGTTTTGTGCTTCTTCATGTCCCATGTTCGTCAGAGTTTAGGAACTACAGAGTTCAGAGCCTCCACCATCTGATGTTGATGACTTTAAACAACAAAATGAATGAACAATTTCTTTTAAGTTGAGTGTAAGTATCTTGATTTCTGTTGCATTATTATGCTGAAGATTTTCTTTCATATAACCACCTAGTCTTACTATCAGATGGTGCCTGTTATTCCATCCCAAGTATTGTAGGTTTATTTTCCTTAAACAGTGAGATTTTGATTAAAACAGCAATAGGTTTTCTGCTTTAAAGGCTTTCATAAGAACTTTCATAAGAACAGTCCATAAATTAGCAGAGTTGAAAACAGCATGTTTCACCCTGCAGAACTTTGTGAGCCTTTTTGGACATTCTTACACCTGTGTTACTACAGTTCTTGCAGTACATTATGGTGGAATATATCTTCATGATAATACAATTGTTAGTTTGTCCCTGGCCAGTTTAGGCTGAGTGCAGGTGTGTTGGAATTCTTGAAGAGGTAGATACACATTTTTCAAAGCTGTCACTAAACAGCAGCATTGAAAATGTCAGAGCTTTTTTCCAACCAAACAGTGAGTCCTGTGAAAGTGAAACCATGATGGTGGTATTAACTGTATTTATTTCTCAGAGATTCTCAGAGCCACCAATCTTCTTAAACCCCAAATCATATCAAGTCTGAGATTAAATCAATACAATTAACCCACAGAAATGCTTTCAAACATGCCGGTCTGCAGCATTCTAGTAGTTCTATAAGCTACTGAAACAAGCCATGCAGCTCTGATTTCTGATTTAGAAAATTGCAGGAAACTTGTTCCACTTGGCAGCTTTTCCTGGTGAGCTGAGCTCATTTGTTTCAGCTCTGTGTAGTAGGTAAGAAAATGTCCTATTTAAGAATCTTGGGAATTAATTGATACATAAATTGTTTTTATCATTGTTTCCTTTACCTCACTTCTGCCACAAAGGCAAATGTATGAACACAAGGCCAACTTGAAGATTCATCCTCAACAGCTAATGTTATTTCAACAGAAGCTCTCAGTTAAAGGCAATATTGTCTAGACAAAGTCAGTTTGCCTTTAAATAAAAGTTCTAAAAATATAAAAAGCATTATCGGGTCTGACTGAAACTAGCAAAAGTAACTTGGATAAGGATGATAGTGACCTGAGTCAGTTTGTGCTGGTCAGAAATACACAAGTATATCACTAAACAGCCAGAATGAACTTTGGCTTGAAATATAGAACTCAACTTTTCGCTTAAGGTCTCATTTTTATTTTTCTTTCATTGCCCTTGCTATCTAGAGCTCCTAAGCTTTGATATATTTGGGTAAAAATGTTATGGCAAATGGGAAGTAGTTCATATAAAAGTTGCTGCAGTAAGAGTTAGCTTTAGTGCTTCTAAAGGCTAATGAAGTCTCTATTTATACATCTCCTTTATTAAATATTTTGATTGTCTTCATTAGCTATTTCCTACCCCACTTATACAGTATTATAACATATTATAGTTCTCAAGTTCTACATGATGCCTACAAATATTTACAAAAATGCATTTTCTGTTCAGTTCTGTTGATTTTTTTTTTTTTTTTTTTTTTTTTTTTTTTTTTTTTTTTTTTAAATCATTGGCATGCTCTCACTGTGGAACTGACTGAGGTTATGACCCAAAGGTTTTCTCCAGTATTAGCTTTGTCCTTATGCAACCTCTCATGAGTACAATGATGCATCTAATAGGCTGGTCATTTGGGAACAAAGGCTATTAGCTGGTCAGGCTGTAGGATTGTGTTAGAATAGTTTGTCAGCAGTACCTTAAGTGAAATTTGTCAGTATGTCTTCCCTCTCCCAACTTAGATCAGTAGCTAATATAAATTGTATTAGCAGTGAAGAAATGCATACATCTTTCATAACTGGGTTTTATCTAGACTTTCCTTTTACACAGCTCCCATTTGCAGGAACAACCCTCTTCACTAAACAGTGATGCTTTGAACTTAGAATCACAGAATATCCTGAGCTGGAAGGGACCTACAAGGATCATTGAGTCCAACTCCTGGCTCCATGCAGGACTGCATAAATATCAAACCATATGTCTGAGAGCATTGTCCTAATGCTTCTTGAACTTTGGCAGGCTCAGTTCTGTGACCGCTTCCCTGGGGAGCCTGTTCCAGTGTCTTCCCACTCTCAGTAAAGAAACTGACTGGCTAGCCTGGTTTGGGGTGTAGATTTGAAATTAAGTATTAATTTCAAGTAGGATAACGATCATTTTTAGTGAAGAAACTGCCTGAGATATGTAAGTGTTCATAGTGAAACAGCTGCTTCCCTGCCACTGTTTTCATTGAGGAATCATAGAATGGTTGAGTTTGGAAGGGACCTTATGAGATTTGCCTGCTCTTTTCCAGACTGAGTGGTCCCAGCTTTCTCAGCTTCTCCTTGTGTGAGAGATTCTCTCAGAGATTCTCCAACCTCTCAGTGGTCTTCATGGCCCTTTGCTGGACTCACTCCAGTAGGTGCATGTTCCTCTTATATTCTGCTGAGGAGGGCTGAATAGAGGGGAAGGATCAGCTCCTTTGACCTGCTGGAGATGATTTTCCTAATGCAGCCAAGGAAGTTTTTGGCCTTTACTGTAAGGGTGCATTGCCGGTCCCTGCTCAAGAAATGTTGACTGAAAGTTTTGAAAGCCAACTAAGCAACTTTATCGGAAATTTTAAAGTAGTTTGTTTTTCTGTGGAACAGAGAGATGTTGCCAGAATTTTTGATATTAAGATAATTTAAAAAGTGCATTGATGTGATTTCCCTGTCAGTATATTTAAGCACAAGCACTCATGCCTTGGTTTGGATACTCTCCTGACTATTTGTCTAACAATCCAGCATAGGAGTCACCAAGTCACACTCCGCATGTTCCATTTAGCACCTTCTTACAGAAAATAAAAGGTGAAGGTCTGCCTTTCACCACCATCAGTTATTGTTCCCTGCTTATCCCTTTTTTTTCTGATATCAGGCCATAAAAGCAAGCATAGTACTATGCTTGCCGTGTTGACAACCATATGAGTATATCATCTAGAGACAGATTTCAATACTGTTTACATGCTAGCTTGCTTTTGTAAGTATCAAAATAGTGTTAAACTGCCTTTGTCTCCATGTACCTCAGTGTTTCATCTGTAAGGTACAGGTGAGTATGTGCCTCTACTACCAAAGATAAATATTCTTATGAGTGGAATGTACAGATATGATAACAACTGTAAGCTTAATGAAGACATAATTATTTTCATCTGCTGAGGGCATAACTTGCTATGTCCTCACCTGCTGGTTTCATCTCCTGATGATTCAGAGGGCAATCTGGAGAGAAGGGCTCCTTCTCTTCAGGAGAAAATGGCTTTGCTTGACATTATGGAGCACCAAAGCAGCTTTTAACAAAACGGGATCAGTTTGTTCTTTTTGGTCTCTTCTTGTTCTGAAATTAAAACTTATTCAAAATGCTTCTTCTCTCTAGTGCCAGGATTTAATCTCATTCCTTAAACTCTCCAGTGGGTTGAAATACTTTCCAATTAAATTTGTTCCAAGTTTTCCCTCAGGACAAATGGAGTAGAATCTTCAGGGTCTAATCCATTACTTTGTATTGAGATTATTTAAAATTCTTGAGGGAATTCTGCTCTTAAATACATGTTTGTTTTCATATGCTAATATCACATAAGGGCTTATTTTAATAATATTTTTATTAGGCTATCTGTCTTATTTTTAATATTAAAAACATCTGACTCATTTACAGTGTGGTAACTCTTTCACCCCGGTAACCACTCACTCTCTATGTGGAAAAGCCTTAGGATTCTACTAGGAAGTGTTTAGGCTCATCCAGCGCTTACTGATTGTAACTGGGAGGATGGCTTCTCAACTCCTTGCAAAATTACGCTTTATGGACCTTTTCTAAAGTCAGTTGAAGTCTACTTTATTAAGCCCCCCAAAAAGGAGGTCTTGCTGCTAATCCTGCAACAATTAAAGAGAAATCAGCCTGTTTCATGGGTAGTACTCCATATGAAGTGTTTCTTTCTAATTTTGACTTTGTATTTGAATTTGTTTGATGTATAGTTTGATATTTTTCAGGGTGACACTTGCAAGAAATGTGAGCAAAAATTTCTCATTTGTTTTAATTCCTGTATATTTTCATTTTTGCACATAATTTCTGGCTCCTTTTTCTCCTTCCCTTCTTATAGCTCTAATTTCCATGCAGTCTGTCTTACGACATTGAGTATTTTACCTTTACTTTTCATCTTTATGGACTGATTAATATTCTTCTACTGTACTGCCTCTGCACTCTGCTGTGCTGAAGTATCCATTTTTAAAGGGCACTGTCTTATCTATGTATGTTTCTTGTAGATTATAGCCGTTTTTACTACTTTTGCTTGTATTGATGATATGTTTTGAAATAAAGTTACCTCTCTGAGCTGTTATTGAACTTATTTTTTTCTTGATTCTTTGGGAGAAATAAATGTGAGCCTTGTCCTAATGTCTGATAATTCCCTAGGTGGTTTTTGCCTAGGGGTTTTATTGTTGCCAAATTCTTGATGTTGAGATATTGTTCCATCCAGGATCACAAACCCAGGTATGCCTTTGTCAATTTGAAACAAAGAGAGTAATTGATCACCTAAGGGTTCCCTCCCACTTTGGTTCCCCTCTACCTAAAAGGTATTTGCTAGATCTTCACTAATTGTTTTACTAAGTGTGTGCGGTACCTGCTTGGCAAAATGTTAGTTCGTTTCTCATGTTCGTTAATTTTTCTCTCTTGATGTTGCCATTTTAAGCATGCTCTAAAACATTTACTTATCCCACTTCTTTTTCCTTTGTGCCACAGTCTGCAATTTTACAAGTGTAATAAAACTGGCAGATGTGAATTTCCTAACTATGACATCTCTTTTCTACATTGAATTCCCAGATTGATATCTGATTTGAAGAAAAGAGATGTCATGGACTATCCACCTATTTTATTCTCCAGTTAGATAAATATACTTACACATATAGAGAAGATGTACAGTATAAATTAGATGACAACAGCAGTGTTTTCAACAAGACTGGGTTAGGCAAGAACTGGGTTTAGAACAATGGGATATTAAGCTTAAATAATATAGTAGGCAAGACCTCTTGAGTAGTTGCCACATCCTCTAATTCAGATTGTGGAAAAGGCTTGTCTTTTACACTCTTGTTCATTAGGTTTGTTTTCTAATGGGCTGCAAATCCTGTGTGAAAAATAGCCCCATTGGAACCTAGGAGAATTTGTTTTCAGTTCAAGTTGTCGTCGTTTTCTGATGAAACTGAACTCTAGTAGAAACCCCAGTTTTCTTCTCAGACTGGAAAACCAAAGCCTTTTACAGCTAGATGTCTTTGTATCATTAGTGGATTGAAGGAATCTGAGAGTATGTATAGAAATAAAGGCTAATAGGAGTTATAAAGAATACCGATGCTATACAAAGAATCTTTTTTTTTTTTTTTTAAATGAAGAACATCAAAATAAAGAAAATGTTGTTCTTTGCTGAAAGCAATAAATCATTTTTGAGCAACCAGAACTTGAATCAGAATGGGAAAGTATGCTTTGTGAGAGCTAATTAGGGATGTTCTAAGTAAAAATCAAGGACTCTTGGACTAAATTCTCTAGAAAGAATGAATACTAGTGCCTCATTTAAAACAAACTAACAAAACCACCACCACCACCACCAAAAAAAAAAACAAACGCAAAAACAACAAAAACAAAAATCAGAACAAAATGAAAACCCAGAAAACAAAACCCTAAATAAAAAATAATAGGGGGGGAGGGAGGGGGAATACTCCAAAAAGCAGAAGTTCCCTCTTGCAGAATCTTAATTCTGGAGATGGATATTCAAGCCCAAACAAAAACATGGTCAATAAACAATTTAAATAAAAAAAAAAAAATACATAACAAAAAAACTTTTCTATTTAAAGAAAAAATTATTTTTTTCAACATTCAATGACTTGATTAATTTCTGAACCTTTTTTCCATGATTTAAAACTTGGTTTTGTGTCACAGAATGGCATCATATATCTCCATTACTGCAAGACTGAATGTTGCTCAGCATGGTCATCAGTCCAGGGTTATTTTCTGAGAGAAATTTTGTATTTGGGGGGGAAAGTAGAAAGCATTTTTGTGGCATGCTGATGTTTGGAAAACAATGGTTGTTTAGAACTGCTCAGAGGACTGGAATGTCACAAGTAGTCCGAGAGAAAATGGATTTGTTGGCAGAAGGTAGATAAAGTGGTCAAAGCCATGTGCTAAATTCAGTTTGTGACACAGCTTTTTGATTTGCCTTGTATCTTCTACTATCACACCTGTGCAACTGGCTTATGTGCAACACTATGCATGTCTCCAGAGGCTGTAGAGTTGTCATATCCAGCAGCAACAGAGTAAATTCCTGTCACAATATAAGTGAATGTAAAAAAAGACTCAAAGAAAGCAAAACAAAACCTTTCTGGCTAACAAATTATGAATTGTCAGTAAACTTGATTTGCAGAATGCTTTTTCAACATGTTTTTCCAGCTTCTTGCACATGATGAAAGGCTGTGGTTTTTGAAATGAATAATATACAAGATGGCTGATGTTCTAGCAGCACTGGAAGTTCCAGCCTGCAGGATTTTTGGTGGGGCTTCAGTGAATGATCTTATTGGAAATAGATCAGTTCCATAAACCTAAATTTGGAAATAGGAAGAATAATACTAAATGCAACCAGATTGCGAAAGTAAAAATCCAACCATGATTACATCAAGGAAGCACTGGACAAGTGTCATTTGTTTTTTCACTTGCAAGTCTGAGCAAATCCTCAACTGTTTGAGAAAAAATCTTGGGCTTTCAAGCCAGAAGGTTGTTGATATGAGAAGACTGGAGCACTTTGCTCTATGGTAAAATACGTAGATAGCTTCTTTGATTAGATAGCTGGAATGGCATTTTGCATGAAGTGTAAGATTGCTTGAGAAGCTCTTTGCCTTGCTGTTGATATCAGGAGAAAAGCAATCATGCAAGATTTGAAAATAGCTGTGATTCAACCTTTTTTAATGTTAACATAATTAAAAGTTCCAAACAGTTTTGGTAAGGATTAGTGACTTTTTAAATAAAATCATTTATTTATGTTTTTACATGGAAAATATGTAAAAGTTTAAAAAAAAAAAAAAAGAAAAAAGAAAAAAGAAAAAAATAGCTTGTTCTTTTTTTCAGAGAGGTTGGACTAAATGATCTTCCAAGGTCCTTTCCAACCTTGGCCATTCTGTGATTCATACTTCTAAATGAGACTGAACTTAAGGCTCAAAATGATATTCAGGAGCTGTGATATTGCCTTGGGAGTGCCAAAAAGGCATCTTACAGTGACTCTTGGAAGATGAAAACTTTTTTGTTTGTTTGTTTGCTCACCATGTTAATCAATATCAGCTACATCAGAGTGGATGACTGAATGGTGCACATGAATCTATCCATTTAGGCCTCTGTGGAGGCTTAACTATTATTTGCTAACTTGGAACAGGCTTATCAGTGTCAACTTCTTTGCTGATCCCTTCTTTATGCAGCTGGTGTACTCAAAGAACTGATGCTGCTATAGAGAACCAGACTACATCATTACCTTGCCTGATTATCTAGTTTTTCTCAGCAGGTGATAAACGGGCATGTGTGTGGTATATGGTAAAAAAAGGAAGCAAATGATTCAATACGAACCCTGTTGTGAAGCAACGTGGTGCTCTTGCTGTTATATACCAAGGGGCTGGTGGCTCTTGAGTCTTTTCAGAACTGAGGAAATGTTGGAGTCACTCATGGAAAGCCTCTTCCCTGCTCTGCAGAAATCACAGCTGGGGTTGTAGGCCATTGTGCAGACTTGCTAACACCTCAGGTCTTCTCTATAATTTAGTTTATGCAGTTTTATAGCTGTGCACCTTCAGAAGATCATAGAAACACAGAATCATCTAAGTTGGAAGAGACCTCCAAGAATACCTAGTTCAAAGACCCCCAGGGATGGTGACTCAACTATTTCCCTGGGCAGCCTATTCTAATGTCTAACAACCCTTTTGGTAAAGAAGTTCTTCCTAATATCCAACCTAAACCTCTCCTCTGACGCAACTTTAGCCCATTCCCCCTCGTCCTGTCACCAGGCATGTGGGAGAGTAAACCAACTGCCACCTCGCTACAGCCTCCTTTAAGGTACCTGCAGAGTGGGATAAGGTCACCCCTGAGCCTTCTCTTTTTCAGGCTAAACAGTCCCAGCTCCCTCAGCCGCTCCTCGTAAGACTTGTTCTCCACACCCCTCACCAGCTCCGTTGCCCTTCTCTGGACTTGGTCGAACACCTCGATGTCTTTCTTGTAGTGAGGGGCCCAAAACTGAACACAGTACTCGAGGTGCGGCCTCACCAGAGCAAAGTACAGGGGGACAATCGCTTCCCTAGCCCTGCTGGCCACGCTGTTTCTTATGGAAGCCAGGATGCTGTTGGCCTTCTTGGCTGCCTGAGCACACTGCTGGCTCATATTCAGCTGACTATCAACCAATACTCCCGGGTACTTCTCTGCTAGGCAGCTTTCTAACCCCTCGTCTCCCAGTCTGTAGCGCTGCTTGGAGTTGTTGTGCCCCAGGTGCAGGACCTGGCACTTGGCCTTGTTGAACTTCATACCGTTGGCCTCAGCCCATCAGTCCAGCCTATCCAGATTCTCCTGCAGACCCTTCCTAGCCTTGAGCAGATGGACACACGCACCTAACTTGGTGTTGTCTGCAAAATTACTGATGGTGCACTCGATCCCCTCACACCAGCAGCATTTTGCAGTTTAATTAGGAATGCAAGTTAGTGGACTAGTGAGGTTACTCACTGTGTAAAATTCTGACAGGGGTAGAACTGGAGCCGGGTTTAGGTCCACATAAATCCCCTACACAAAAAGGTGATGCTAATGTTTCTAGACCCTTTGTATTTTTAGGAACGTTTACTTCATTTGTCCTAAAGATCACTTTGGATCAAACCTTCCTTATCTTTTGAAGGCTTTGGAATCATAGTGATGTCAGTATTTTCACTTCTGGGGTAGATTCTTAGTTGTTTAAGGTGCTTTTTTCCAAACTGGGTTTGAGAATGTGTAGAAGTGAAAGGAAAGGTTTTCTTTTATATCACCACAAATAAATATATCTTTGTTCCAATGACTGATGATACCTGTCATGGCCCAAGACAGCAAATTTACAAAATGAGCAAATACACTCAGGCTGCTGAAATCCCATAGAGCTGCCTTCAGAAACTGATTCATGTTTTGTAGGTGAAATCTGCTGAGAGAGACTGAACTGCTTTATGGTACCTTGGAAAATGATATATGACATGTAGAATGTGAAAGAACTTTTGGAAGTGTGGAAGTGTAATTCATCCAGATTTGATTTGAAGTGGAAAGGATATGCAACAAGAACAGAATGAGGGCACAGACCTTGTTTATAAGTCTTGTTACCATGTTTTATGTATGCCACAGAGCAGTTCTCAAGTACAGTTAGAATGAAAACATTAAAAAAAAAAAAAAAAAAGGCAAACGAAAGCAGTAACAAATGGATTGCTGAGAAGTAAAAATAAAATATTTTGTCAAGACACAGATGGAGATTGTGACTGCTAACCATAGAGGGTTAGTTTATTCCTGAAAAAAATGTTTTGTTTTGGGTAGTCCCCTTTTCCACACACACACAAAAGAATATTTCTAACTATCCCTGCATACGTTTATTGAAATAACAAAAAAGTCTCTTGTTCATTTTGCATTAAGAAAAAAATCTGCAGAAATCTGGGGCCTTTTCCTCACATCTCCCATCATATTTGTTGACGGCCTCTTCAGTAGTTTGAAAGGCAAATGTTGATACTTTTTTTTTTTTTTTTTTTTTTTATGCAATCTATTTTGGTGCACTTTTGTGGGAAGGTTTGGCAGAAGAGTTGTACTTCTTTAAGGTGACATTGGAATTTCTAGAAATACAAACACCATCTTACCGCAGAAGCCATCAGCAGTTCCAGCTTTTTTCCATTCTTCCTTTTACCTTTATTTTTTTTGAGGCTGAGGGGCAAAAGGGGAAAAGCACCCTAAAATCTTTCTAGCAAAAGTACAAAGTTAAAACATGAACGTCTGCAAAAGAGAGTGACAAAATGGGGCTAGGGGATTATTATTGCTGCTACTACCATCATCATCAGTAACAGAGGTGAAATTTTTACAATTTTCTAATTACTATCAACAAATAAGTATATTGGCTATAAGAATAAGTAACCATGACTTTAACACCTTTTTGCAATGAACTTTTCAGCATGCAAATTAATCCACCTAACATCTGAAAGCCAGCTATTTCAGATACCCTAGGCTTCTTATAAGCCTCCGGATAGGTCCTGCCAAAATGTTTGACTTGTGGGGATCTGTGTATTCAGCTGTTCCCTGCAAACTGCCTTCTCTGCAGTCATCAGGTTACCACTAACTGCACTTCCTTGACTCACAGTTTCAAAACTCGTTCCCAGTGTACTTGTTTGTTAGCTAAAACTTTTCTAGGTGGGAAGGAGAAGTAGTTGCAGCAGTTCTTAGGTGACTAATTTGCTTCTGGCTGTTGTAGGCAACTTCTTGATTTCTTCAGCTGGTTTGCTTTACTTACTTTTTAAAACTTCTGTTACTTTGCTGGAGCTTTCATCCTTGGTACATCTTCACATCAGCTAACCAGTGCAGCTCTTTCTGCTCTGAATTAAGCCTAAATTATTTCAAAGCTAGAAGAAAAACATTTTAAGGTCTTTAAATGCTTTATAAAGTTGGAAAGCCATCCTGGAATTCAGACTACACAATCACCAATTGGTCATCATTCATCTAAAAATGCATGATTTGCATCAGACAGGACTGAGGTCTGGATTGGTGAGATGCGTGCTGTCAGGTGAAGGCATAGCAGCTCTGGGACAGCCCAGCCCTTACCCAGGTGCTTACAGTTACTGTTTTACACTGATAAAGAACGTAATTAATTCTATTGCTTTTTAACGGGGCTGCTAGAAACAAGAGCGCAGAATGCAGAATTAGCTCTATCCCTCCCTGGGTGACCTGCAGGAAAGCTTCTTATGTCTCAACTCCTTCATCTGTAAATGGTTGTAACAATCCTTGTAGGAATACCCCTAAAACAAAAATTCATGCTGCACTTTTGTTGTAAGAGTAGTGAAATATATGTATTTAACTCCCATGTGGTCAAACACTTTCTGTTACAATGTGACATTTTAGAGCTGAAGTGCTTAAATGTTCTATAAAGAAAAAATGCAGATCAGTTTACAATGTTATATCAACATTTTAGGACACTATACACTGTAGATCTATATAGAAAACTACATATCCTCTTCTGGCTGAACAGCTTCAGCAGAACATTCTTCATGAAAAACATTGTATTGAAGGAGTGACATTTATACCAGGTGCAAGAACTGCAGATAATAGATGG
Organism: Nettapus auritus; assembly: GCA_011076525.1. Classification (NCBI taxonomy): domain Eukaryota; kingdom Metazoa; phylum Chordata; class Aves; order Anseriformes; family Anatidae; genus Nettapus; species Nettapus auritus. The sequence continues at coordinate 37,938,556 of CM021769.1, forward strand.
TTTTTCATCTACTGAAAAGACTAAAATACTTTGTCTTCTCAAAGTTGATGACCTTAGTTTAATGATGACCTTGAAATTTAATACACAGGAAACTTTACAGGATTCACTGGTACCCCTAAATATAGTCATTTGTTGTTCCCTTGTTATCACATGGGACTACAATCCTTGCCTCACGTTTATGGTGCTTATAAAGCACCATTCCATTTATCGTTCTTGACGCACATCTGGTTGCACTTCCTTAGAATGAACTGTCTGCTGCTAAAAATAACTCTTGGCTTATAGATATTTTTATTATTCAGTAATAGCTGATAATTTTCTTTGGGAAACAAATCCTTGTATTTATGATTATTTTTTCCTAGCTCACTGCAGATCATTGACGTGATAAAACCACAGATTGCTTGAACATCCAGCCTAAGCGCCTGCGGTTAAAGGTTACATATTTTCTAGGAAATAGAGGTCACTTGGTTGCTCCAAATATTATAAGCACATTCTTAGCATCTGCTAAGAAGAATGACCTTTTTGGTATTGTATATTTTCTTGATACTTTCAAGCATTTGTTCTTTTTTGTTCATAACTTTTGCCTGGGAAATGTAAAGGTAATATAACTTGTTATATTACCACAAGGCCTCAAAAGATTAACATTTCAGCTTTGTGTTGTTCTTTATGCTAAGGAACAAACATAACTTGTCCATCTATGCCTAAACACTTATAGATATGCAGGATATGTGATGTCAAAGGGCTGTACGACATTTGAAATATTTAGGGAATGGCGTAAGTTCAGTCTCCCTATGCATGGGCATATGTACATTATTTTTACTCGTTAAAATAGGCTGTTTTCCTCAGAAACTGTCTCATTTGCTGTAAAAAGCAAAGAGGTCTTCATTTTGCAAGAGGAATGTTTTGTGCTCATTCCTTGTTGTTGAATACATGGCTCCACATAATTTTACCTCATGCTATTGAATTTCTGTTCTCTCTTCCAAGTGGCTGTTTTCATAATGTATTTTTTCTGTTGTCCACATCTGTAGTCCTGAAATGCCTCATTGGTTTTCACAACATCTTAGTAAGAGGGAACAAGAATGTTATTAGAGGAAGCCAATTGAAATGTGTAAGCAATAAGATCAGAAGTTGCCACTCATTTTGGGCAGTGTCTGAGAATGTGGCATGAGTTTTTACTTCTCCTACAGGTGGATGGAGTCCTCTTCTGATGGGGATGGGTGAAAGTAGGTTTTGTAGAGTGGAAATACAGAAATGTCATATGCTATCAGTAAGATAACAACATTGTTTACAGGTTCTTTGTTGATGAGTTTGCTCACAAATCAGAGAAACAGCGAAATTCAGGGTCTGAGGTTCCAGTTGACATCTTGTACAGCAGCATCCTTGGGAAGATGTTTGCTTTCATGTCCAGATTTTGCTACCTTGAACTCTGCTGCCCATCTCCTGCCTGTATTTGTCACAATCCTGTCTCTCCCCTACCCTGACTCCTTGTCTGGTCCCTTTTATTTACTCAGGCCTAGTCTCTGCTTCCAGTTTCTTCATTCCAGTTTCTTCATTCCAGTTTCTTCATTCCAATCTGACACTCACTATCCTTTTGTCCAAGATTGTCCTAGATTTCATCCAAACCTCAGTCTCTGATCTGGTCCCAGTCTTTGTTTGGTCACTACTATTTACCTTGTTTGGGTCATGTACCATCTTCCTCTAAACCCTAGAGTTTAATCTTGCTTCCACATTCTTGCCATGGCTTTTTCACCCAGTTTTGATGTTGATCCTTTTTGCCAATTGGATACAGATTACACAGTGACTGCCCACCTTTGCAGTGTCAGGTCCAAGAGAGGATGAAGACGTCCAGAGCCCTGGGAAGAGAGCACTGTGTTTGGAGTGTAACTGCTGAGCTATGCATTTCCACTTGGGAAATGTGAACTAAGGATATTTATTTTGGCCCAATTTAAAACAATTTTTAGGAGGGAATTTAGTTGTAAGTCACAGTAAAAAGATTGAAACCTTGATAAATGAGACAGCTTTACATTTTTTGACACTGCCTTTCCAGGAGACCTCAGGCAGCATGTGTTTGGGCTTCTGCAGGGTCCCTTGGGGAAGGGATAGAAATGCCTCTGGTTTTTCAGAACTTGCCAGAGCACTGCATAGTAGAGGATCTTCTCCAGCTGGAAAAGCCAGAGTAGGAAGTTGATCTTCTACATACGTCTCACCTCCCCTCTGTAGCATCCTCCAGTAGCTGAAGCCTGTGAGGAATGTTCTTCTAGTCAGCTCTTGCTGCTGCCCCAGGTTGTGCCCCAGGGCTTGTGCAGGGGGTGTATGGCTGCAAGGAGTGTGTGGTGTTACTGCGCTGGCTTTTCCTGTCATGGTGGAGACATCTGCCATGGCTTGTCTGCTGTCGGTGTGCTAAGACAGGCAGGCAGTACTGTTTCTTCTTCCTTGCCTCAGAAGCCCTGAGTGGAGGGATCCCATCGGCTGCCAGGACGGGTTTGCACCTTGAATGGGAGGGGCTGAGCACCTCTTGCTCACCCCATCACTGTGCACTCCTGGCCCCAGGCCCTCAGCCGGCAGCAGAATAACTAGCAGCGCTGCTGGCACTGGTGGCTGCAGCCCTTCTGCAGACTGTTCTTAAGCAACATCAGAGTTTGTTTCCAAGTAAAATGGAAATGCCTCTTTTGCACTGCCATTTTTCAAAATCTTGGGGGTTCTGAATCTGTTGCTACAAAGAGAAGAAAACTTCAAAGCCCTGAAAGAAAGCAGAAGTCAGACTGCAGGGAAGGAGAGAACAATTCCCTGATCAGGAAAGCAGACCAAATCACAAACCTGTTACTTTTACGTCCCACCACGTGTGGGTGAAAGACACCAATACTTCTGGAATTATCAGTGTGCAAGCACTTTAGGAGGTGTCTCAAGAGACAGAAATTTCAGGTGCCCTGCCTTTAACGATCATGGCTCATGACAGCTTTCTTTGAGATGTTGCTCAGTGTTTTACTGCCAGGCCTCTCAGTCACGTGTGTGTGCTTGGCTCTCCAAGTGATACAGGTCAAGGGCAAAGTGCCATGCAACAGTTTTAAACTTAGTGGTTCTCAAAACAGACTTCTGTTGATGAGGTATCCAGCATAATGTGATGCTTTGTCACTTTATGGGGTAATTTAAAAAAGATTAAGAACTCTTAAAATTTGGAAGAGACTGTAAGCCATGAAAGTTTGGCAAGAATTTCCTAGATCAGTCAGTTAGGCAACCAGACTAATTAACTTTGTTTCCAAGGGCTTTTTGTTTTGTTTTTGTTTTGTGTTTTTGTTAAGTGCTGCTGAAACCTCTCAGATTAACAGAGTTGCAGAAACTGAAAGTCTTTATTAGACATGTATAGCACCATTCAATACACAGCAATATAGATTTTATTTTTATTTTTATTGATTTCTATTACTGTTTAAGAAACTGCCCTCAGGTTCACAGGCCTGAGGAGTTGACCTGTGGGGCATTAAATAAATAAATAAATAGAGTATTACTAAGGTAACCAAACAATGTATTTCAATAAACAGCTGCTTCCAACAACCATAATTCACATACAGTTTAAGAGAAGTGGTATTGCTCAAATCATGTGAGTACTTAATAACCTTACGTTCCTGTTTCTCGTTAAGTGTTGTGGTGGACAGCTTTCTGAATTGCATATTTTCACCTATTAATATTTTATTAATAAAGTAAATTCTGGAAAACTATATTTTTGAGATTAAACTGTTGCCCAATACTTTCGCAGAGAAACAACATAAATCAAAAAATACATTATTTTCTCAAAGGAGGCCTTGGCATACATGCAGTCAGCTTCTTTGGGAATGAGTCAGAGATAGAAGCTAAACTGCTCACTTCTAGTGACTCATTTCTAATACGCTTTGTTAGATCACGGCTCATGAAACAAAGTCACCAGCACAAATTAGTCCTATCCTTACATTTAATTCCCTATTGATTCTTACCCTGTCATGTTTTGTGTGCTGGGAGGGAATCAGGTGCCTGAAAATAGATATAAAACATTGTACAGCAAGAATGAGATGATACCCTGTCTCCTTTTAAATTCATGCACCAAAGCACAAAGCATTTGTTACTGCTTGACAACTTCAAGGAAATATGGACCTGACTTGGCAAAAGGTGCATCAATTGCCCTGTTGAAATGAAAACAAATTGTTTTGATTCCATTTAAATTCAAAACCTGTTCAGTATCTAAAGCAATCTACATCATGATTAGATAATGAGATCTTTTTTCCAATTCATCATCAAGGAAAAAAGTGGGGAAGAAAACATCATTAGGACACTGGCAAAAGCGTTAGCTTTTAGCTTTTGTCAGTTAGAACTGCTAATGCCTTCTGATGCAAAAGTTCATAGAAGGTTTGTAGATTGCATCTACCTGGATATTATTACAATCTGAACAATGCAAGACTAAGTTGAATTGACAGTCACCTTTCAAATATTTACCCTTTTCAAACTAGGCTGGTATCTGAGATGCTGCCATATTTTTCTATTTTGTGTAAGCAGGTGAGCAGGGGAATCCAAATATGAATAACCATTTACTTGTATCATCTTTTATTCCCTGATCTTGTTCTCTCTTCAAATAAACACACAAAAATATCAAAAGTAACCTCCAGTCAGGACAACAGTGAGAATATCTTGAAAGAAAAACAAACACATCAATTTTGCAGTATTTCACCTCTAGGGTCATTCCTCCCTGTTAGATAAATGCCAGAAACCAGTAGAATTTCCAGTACTTTCATGTATTTTAGGGAACCTATGAAAAAGTTGATGTTTTTTAAACAGAATAATAATTTATATTAGTTTGTATTTCTCCCATTGAATATCTTTCTCATATTGTTTTTGTATATAGACAGAACCATACATACCAAACATATAATTTCTAGATATAAAGCCTTACATGAACTTGCAAACAATGTTGTGGGATATATATATTATATGTGGGAGTAATTTCATGTCATGGGGTGCTTTTAATCTCATATAGAATTATATAATCCCATTTACTTTTTATTTGTTCTCAGTGTAAACTACCAGTTACTTATCCTTTCGGTGCTCACGTGCAAAAACAAATTATTTACTCTAAATTCATCTTTCCTGATTCATGAAATGACCATAGGAGAGTGTGTAAGAACAGCTGCTTAAAAAGATGGGACAAGATAAGGACTCTGGAACAAGTGATTGCCATGCCAGAGGATTGCAGCACAATTTTTTCTGCTTCAAATACAATGTCTTAAACAGCAGTGAATTGTATCCCTTTTGTTTTGCAATATGCAAGTCCCTGGAAACTGAAAATACCTGCATTAAATAATGTCTAGTTACAGGGCCTTAATGTAATTGGGATAATGAAAGGCCCAAAAGAATTTCTAACAAGAGTTACTCATATTTTGAGTAGTCTGACTCAGTTCTATTTCTAAAGGTTATTTACTCAGTTTTCAGGCTACAAAGAAGACACAATAACTTGCAGACGGTGGGGAGAGGAACAGAGACATATGGATTAACCTCTACAATTAAAAGATATAGTCATGGTGTTTTCTGTGGGATTAGAGCTGGATCCTCTTAGGTATTTCTTGCCAGCTCACCAAGGCTGACTTGGTAGCACTTGGCATAGCTCAGGGCTATCTTAAATCATACTGCACTTTTGAGTTTGAGAGAGGTATCAAACATTAAATAACCCAGAGAACGAAGTCCATTCTCTTTCCCAAGAGAATGTCTACTTTGCCAAGTTGTGACATAGGTATATTTTCAGGCATTCCTGTATTATAGAATGCTGGCCAAATACAGCTCCCCATAAAGGTACTGTTTGTAGATGCTGATATTAGCAGAGACAATAAGGATGAAGTACTGAAGGAAAGTTGCTATCAAAGCATATGAGTTCAGGTGTCCCCATGATCTCCTTTCTCACTGGTGTGCTGACACGTACTCCAAAGGTTCATTCTGACTGATATGTCATTTACTGAATCATTGTACTCAGTTTGTGAAGAAATTGTGATAGTCAAGATGATATTTGTTTTTCTGATTAGGGAGAGGCATAAGTGATTTCCCTGAGTTCCTTCATTCATTTGTCACTCTTTGCTCAAGCTGGCCAGACTTGGCATTGCTAGAGGTGACCTGATTTTGATCCCTGCCAAATTCCGTTGACTTTGATAGAAGGAAGTGCTTCAGGAAATGTGTAGCTGAGTGGCAGGACATAATTACTCTAGTCACTCAAGCTAGTTGTGCACAGTGTCTCTTAAAGATAAAACAGTTTCAGTCTTTAGATTGTTTAGTTATTATATTTTTTCCCTGCAAGCTTCCAGACTTGTAGTGGGGTGATTCATCAAGCACAGCAGAAGTTGCACAGACTATGCAAAAGCAGGAGTGAAAGTCTTTGACTATTTCTCAATATAATTCCGTGTCCTGTCTCGCCATCATTTTTAAGGTCTTAATTTGAGAGCATTATTAGTAAGAGATGTGTAATCAGGTATCTGAAGGTTACATATTTTTAAAATTATGTCTGATGTACTGATGAGAGAGACTGTCCGATTCTGATTGTAACTGAGAGCTACATCCTTGTTCCTGATACAAAATCAGCCTGCTGTGAATAGAAATTGATAGTAACTCTTTGATTAGAAGAAGGTTAAAAACGTCTTTGCCGGAAAGTGCACTTACTGAAGAATATTTAATGTACAGTGACTTTCCCTTCCAAAGATTCAGACAAGTTACCAACCACATTGGTTTTGTCAAATCTCATAGGCTTTAGATATGGTTCTGCTTTAAAAAAATGACTGCAAAAATTGTATCATCATACCCCATCTTTTCCACTGCCCTGTTGTTGTGAGTGTGTTCAGTTTACATCTGCTCTCCCTAAAAACAGGCCAATTCATTCAGGACTGTGAGAATCATTGTGAATTTGCGATTTATGCAATGCATTCTGTAAGAAAGCCAAATTTGGACACCCTAAGTGCAAACATTCAATTGGACATATTTTTACAGAGTTGAAACAAAGATCTTCCATAATACTCTGTGGCCTCAACTAGATGTGGTTTGTGAGGAACCATTAGCATACATACATACTAATACCAAGAAAAAATCTTTGAATTCCAGGAAAAATATTGGAAAACTGTGAATCACGCTTCTCTCTTAAAGAAAAATGTCTCTGTCCTAGAGAAGGGTTGTAGCTTCACAAAGTATTTCCTTGTTAGTTTAAAGACTTTCTAAATGATGTGCTGCTTTTGTGGAACTCCTTTTTGAGTTGCCTAACTCTGCAGTGCCTTGAAACAGGAGCTGAATTGCCTTGTTCACAGCTATAAATTACCTGAGGTGGTGGAAAGGTAGGTGTTATGATGGTAATATTAAACTCCTTTGTGGATCTGTTCCATGATAAATAATTCTGTTGATGATGCAGAATATTGTAAAGAGAACCCCAGTCTTCCTCCAGCTCTTTTCAACCTCCTGATGCATGATCCCATTCCGTAAGTAGATAAATATTTGTTCTTGCCCCTCAAGGGGGCTTCCTTACAATTATTATGTATGTCTTGCATTTATGCTTAATGCCTTAACATAATCCAAAATTATTCTTTAGCTGGGTCATCCTGGTCCTTTATAACCCGTGTTTCATTTGTCTTTGTGCTCAGGGCAATTTTTATTTCAAATACTTCAGGTGAAAAAAAAAGTGTGGTTGAAAAATATGATGGTGTACCCTTGTGCCAGAATTTGAGTAAAATCAGTGGTTAAGAAGGCAATTCCTTCCAAGCTCTTGATGCAGGCCGATGGTTCATCAATGAATCCCTTCTTTTCTAACAGATTTTTAAAAAGTAATATACAGGGGGTCGGGTTGAGCTTGTAAACTCTTAGTGTGTATCAGCAGTATTAGTCATGTAGTTTAAAATGTTCTGGTCCCTGTTAAGAGTGTTAGCAAAGCACAGAAAGCTGCTTCAGTCTGATAAGGACATACACAAGTGAAACAGTTTATGCTAAAAATAAAGCACGTCTGTACAAGTTTTACTGAATTGAGGGGAGTTTTCTGTGAGATAACCCCAGGACAGTTTTATCACTGCTCTGCAAGTATTCAGTAGAAGGTAGAAGAGCTCAAGTATTTTATTCCTTTCATGCTCAGCCAGATGCTTACTTACCCTTTCACTTGAAGGTGATTTCAGCAGTGTATTTTTTTTTTTTATATATACATTAAATCACAAATCCCTCTTCTGTAGCTTCCTGCTGAGAAACGATTCTTCCATTTTATTCTTAAAGTCAGTGTACATATTTCCAGCCATTTTTTGTTATACAGGTGTCAAAAGTTGCTAGAATTAGTAATTTGACCCAGATTGTGATTATTTTTTAAACCAAATTAGTATTTTATTTTATTTTATTTTATTTTTAGCTCTGCAGAATATTTAGTGCATACTGAACTCTTATGATGTTCATACTGGAATGCATACTTAATTTTACCAATATTTCCATGATTTTCTGCAAAAGAGAATTAAGCTTTATAATATTACAACAAAACAGACTGCTCTACATAATTGTCATAAAGTCAAAGTGATTAAGCCTGTCAGAATACTATCTAGGATGTAACTCTGCAGCTGGGATTACGCTAAAGAGTGAAATCACTTTCAGATCTCACCAAATTAAATCAGATAAACTGTGGGTGACTGAATAGAATGGTTATGAATAAAAATTTCCTTTGGATTTTTATTTTTTAATATCCATGTGTATTTTGGCTGTCTGCTGGAAAATTGTTTAAATAATTGCAGGCAAGACAAAGTTTGCTTCCAGAAAGTGAGGAAGACGTATATATATATATATATATTATACATATGTATATGTATAATATAAATATTTTTAAGGATCATAAGTTCAATTTATTATTCATCTGAAAAGGTTACTTCAGATTTAAAGCAAGCATATAGATTTTAATGTCATGGTTGAATTTCTTCTTCCAGCTTATAGAGAATGAGTTTTAATTAAAGATGGGGAAGAAAAAGTACTGTTCTGTTTTGTTACTTAAATTACTCAAAAAATGGTAAATAATATCTATATAACATATAGATATATGTTACAAGATATAGATCTTGTAAGTCCATATTGCATATCTCAACTTTGATTTCACCTTAAGCCCTTGGGCTAAATGCAAGATCAAAGTAACATTAGCAACATACAGTTTATCATAGAACATAGGTGTAAGTGTGGTAGATAAGAAGCCAGAAGGGGAAGAAGAAGAGGAAAAAACAGACTAGATGAAGTTAGCTCCAGCTCACTATATTGAAGGGTAAACCATTCTTACTGCCCCTGAATCCATTAAGCAAACAACTGGAAAACAGTGGGAGATGGTGACAGGCCCTTCCTATAATTCAGAACATGACAGATGAGCTATCTTTTCAAATCAGTAGTTTCTGTTAATGAACTAACTGGCAATGTTTCAGAGTTTTGTCCCTTGTTTAAGGCACTTCTTGAGGTCAACTGATTTTTTTTTTTTTTTTTGAAGTGTTTATACAGTAATTAAAATATTTTTATTTCAAAATAAGGATCAGAAAGAACAAAGTCAGATTTTGTCCTTAATCTTTTTATCCTAACACATGTGGTTGTTTATCACACCACAGCTCATTGATTTGTTATCCTAAAATCCTTATATTACTGTGGTAGCAAGTAGCACTCCCATACAGCAGCAGATAAGACCTTGCTTCTGTAGTTCCATTCTTCCAGTTTATTTAGAAGGTAAAGCTCCAGTCACATAACTAACTAACTAAATAAATAAATAAAAGGGTGGAGGGAAGAGAGAAAAAAAGAATGAAAAAAAGAAGGGAGGAATGAAAGAGAGAAAAAAAAATAAATAAATAAATAAATAAAAAAAAAAAAAAAAAAAAAAGGAAAGCAATAAAACAGACCACCGGTCTTCCATGTGTATCAGAAATAAAACGTCAGAAGTCAAATGCCTGATGCCAGTCTGGCACTGGATGGTAAGCAACCTCTGGCAGGGTACCAAAGGCAGAACTTAGATTTTTGCATAAATAGCAGAGCTAGTGGAAACATCATATCTGCAGCTAATCAATTTGTGGAAGGCAGCAGCTGCTAGAAACTGGCTTAGTGTAATTCCAGTTTCTGATAGATGTGACAAAGTCACACAGTGACAGCACGCCATTGGTAACTGCTTTGACAGGCATCTTTGTGAATTTCTCACCAGCATACCAAACCTTTCATTTCAGAAGGAAAATACACTACCCTTGTAAAGGGGTGAGACTCCTGAGGCCAAGTGTTGAAGCAGCCATACGAATTGCTCTTCTGTTGTGCATGAGCACAGAGCGGGCACAGGAGCTTAGTAACAGTGCAGGTGATCATTTGCAGAGGTCTTCCATCTTCCATCCCTCCCTTGGCATGCTGCAGCATTATGTGTTTGTCTGCCTGAAGGATATTCTTAGGAGCATATTCCCAGAGTGGAGTATTTGAGTTTGTGCTTTTCTATGCTTACTTCATGTGAGGGCTGTCCTGAACACCTGAACATCACATACTGAAGTGGAGAGCTTTATGGTCTCTTTACAAGAGAGGACACCTCTCTAACTCCCTTCCCCAAGGAGGGATATATATACATTTTGTTGAACTTTTTAGTAGTAATTTAGACATTTTGAGTACAAATAATATAATACTTTTTTTTTTTTTTTTTCTCCCCTGATGTGGTTGCATCAAACTGATCTATTTCTGCAGCCAGTCCTAGGATCTTACAAAGGTCATGTTTCTTCTCTTATTTTGAAGAATCCTGACATAGTTGAGGTACTGGAAAAGACCTCAAAGCCACTCATTAATATTCCAGAATGCTAATGGTATAGCACGAGGAGGAAAGTGGGTTACTAAAGGAATGGCAGTAATCACTCAGTAACTGAAGTTGGACCACAGCTCTGCTATAAATTTGAATTTTGACACTATATCACCGTCTCCACCCCTGCACCCACAATACCCAGCTGAAAGAGAAATCTTGGCATTCCAGAAATTTGGCACACTTAATCTCATCCTAGAGAAGATTGTTAAAAAACAGGGAAATAAGTTTAAACCCAGGAGGAAGAAGGGATATGAAGTCTTGTTGGCTTTAGGATTGGCAGGATTTGAACAGCATATTATGAAAATTTAGTTGCCTTTGGTTTGCTTATCCCTACCCCCCAGTGGTAACTGTCTGCAAGTGTGGGAAATACAGTAAACCTTACATCTTGACACACATTATTCTGGCCTGTGCTCTAATTCATCTAAAATGTAAGTGCTCTGTGTGAGGACTGTGCATGGACAGTGCAGACTGAATGCACAAAAAAGTATCTGTTGAATTATTGCAATCCTCTCTTGAGCATCAGAAAATTAGTGTGTTTTTCAGAGACCTTATCTGAGTGAAGTTTTACAGATATCATAAAATCAGTATCTAATAATTTAATCATCCTGAAGCAAACATCCACAATTTCAGCCAGAATACTGCATATCTGCAAAATTCTGAAAGAATTAAAGAAGTGAGAAATGCTGGGAATGCGACTTGCAGGAAAGAATTCCAGCTTTGATGATCCTAAGAGGACATAAAGAAGTTTCACTCATCTAATTCATTAAATGATTAGCATGGTAAAATGCTTTCACTTTTACTGAAGCAGTTAATTGTTAATAGTACCTTTTTGGAGGGTGCTGAGAGAGAGAGATGCATATGTGTATTTCACTAAGTCCTGGGGGTCCATTGAGATTGTGTTATTTGTACTTGATGTACTGTGGTAAAAAAATAAAATAAATATAATAAAAAAAATCACAGGTTCCAAAATGTGAAGAGATGTGGATGACTTAACGTTTTTCCTCAGTCTACAGACTGTAAAAACAGACAATCCATACAAATGAATTGTCTGCCAAATTGTGAAAATAATCTCATGTCTCCCACGATGTACTGCACAGATTTTACCTCAATACTATTCTTTCTCCTTTGACTCCTTTCAGTCCTTTTAGAGAAATCCTCAAAATAAAGCTCTTCAAATGCCAGGAATTTTCAGACAACCCCCAGTGTCATCAGAAAGAAAGCAAGCTTCCCATGATTTTGTATACTTCGTGTCACTTCAGGATTAGACTTCCCTGGGAAATTTGGCCACTAAACAGATTAAAATAAACATTTTGAAAATGTCATTGCATTTTTATTTTTTTTAAATATTCTTGTCATGTTCTTGGCTTATAATATCAATAGCATGACTTGGCTGTATTTTATTTTCTTGGTCTCATGGAGGAGAAGCCCATTTTAGAATTCTGGGAGAAGGTTAAGAGGCTACAAAAGGTTAGTTTTGCGTTTATAAAGATCATTATGTCTTCTTATAAACACTGCTAGATTTAAACTGATGTCCCCTAAATCCAGCTGCTGGGTCATGGAAAAACATTGCTTTCATGGTAGAAGAACCAAGAAAAATGCAGAAGAGAGGGGAGAGAGTCAATGTGTTTGCGTGAATTGAATGGAGATTTCCTGAGGTCACATAGTGCAAGGATTACAAGCAGGATAGGATATTGGAAGGTCATGAAAAAGTGATGTAGCTATAACCTGTCCTGATAGAGTAAACGTAAGGGACAGGGTATGCATCTGCTGAGGATCAGTGTGTAGCTACACTGATCAAAGAGGAAAGGCAAAACATATATATATTTGTCTTTTTTTTTTTTTTTTTTTTTTTTTTTTTTCCTTTTGACCTTCATTCTTCTGAAACCATTTTTAGAAAGCTTAGTCATGGTGTGGCGTTAGCAAGAGTTTCCTGGGAGTTCTGGGACTTTCTGGGTGTTGCAACTTACGTGTTTGTTAGGGAAGTGTTTTATTTATGAAGCATCTTTGAGTAGTCAAGTTAGTGTTCTATTTTTGAGCTAAATCTACACTCTTGACAACATGAAACTATTCTTGCAATATTGTGTCATTTTCTCCTCTTTAAGTGTTCTTTGTGTCTATGGTGACTTGCCTATTGTAGAAGAAATAGCTTATATTCTACTGGATGGAGTTTTGAAGAAGTGGCAAGAAAAATGTATATTGATTAAAAGTTGCCAGGTTTTTCACCATAGTTGTATGTACATGTGTTATGCATTTTAAATGCTTATGATTTGGTGTTGGAGGGGAAGGAAGTTACAAGATAGGAATGTTTGCTATATTCTTTTACAGAGAAGCTCTATCCCCAGACTGGTAGGAAGGAGTCAGTTTCAGACATATAAAACTTTTTTAAAAAGTCTTAATAGATACTTATAATTTATATAACATATAAATATGTTTTAAGTCTTATTTCAAATCTACTTGGTAGTATATTTTTAATTATCTGTGTTTGTTTGTCTCTTAGGAAATTAGAACCATAGAATTTTTGGCAGCCTCGCCATTTCATTCATTAAAATGACAGCTCAAATTCTAATACTGAACATGTTGCTATCATCAAATTTTGTTGTGATTTTTCCTTGGAAGTCATCAAAGACATACAAAAGCATGTGTATGTATAGCTGCAGATGCACATCGCTATTGTCGATCAGTGGGAGTTGCTACAGTGTTTGCCCTGAAGTTCTTTAAGACTACTCAAAAATACTGTTGGTGAGAGTTCTGTTTTCCTCCTTGTCTCAAACCTACATAAATAACCATGTCCATTTCAGCACAAGAAGCAGGGAAGACTGATCATGGGGCAAAGAAAGGAATGTCAAAGAAGACCTGCAGGATTGCTCATACTGATATTTTTTTCATTGGGGATTGTTTGCGTTGGGGTGCCAAGAATTTTTAATATGCATTAAGACGAGCTGTGTGCCTGCCTACTGTCTGCACAGTCAGATCAGACTTGTACGGTTTTGGTATTACAGATTACAGCTGGTTTGTTTATTATAACACAGCTGGGCTTCTAAAGTTTGCAGTTGAAATTACTGCAAGCAGTGGAATAGTATGTTGCTTTTCACAGCTTCATGCTGTATTTCACAGGAGCTTTTAAGTTGTGCTGCTTACAGATTTTTTTGAGGTATAGATGCAGGAACAGATAGATGTCTGTTTATTTGCATAAGGGGAGTTAGTCACTTTCTGGAGCCAAAACCACAGGGGTGGGCGCTGTTTGGCCTCAGTGACTTTAAACTGTCCTAGCAATGTAAAAAAGCTATTTGTCTGAATTCAGTTTTTATTTTGACATACTAAGGTTTTTTTTTTTTTTTTTTTTTTTTTTTTTTTTTTTTTTTTT
>CM021769.1:37952820-38117838 GCA_011076525.1 Nettapus auritus
TTTTTTTTTTTTTTTTTTTTTTTTTTTTTTTCTTTCTTTCTTTTCTTTTTGTTTTAAAGATGCTGACTGTAGTATAGAACAATGCAGCAATGCAGTCTGTGATTGTCAGTACTGAGTTAGTAAACATAAATGACTCGTTTTATAGAAGAAAATAAAGGGCCCACTGAAGGTTAAATACTGGCTGGGAAATTCATCTCTCGTCCTCCTTCCCAAGGCTCAACTTCAGCCAAACGCCCTTCCTTCTCCCCTTCCTAGTCTCAAATCCTTCTTTTCAGCACAGGTTACACTTAGTCCCTACAAATTCCCCCGGTGAAGTGAGGAGTTATGCAGGAGCCTGAGGTCATGCATGTAGATTTCGGTCTGCCCATCTGTGCTTCTTGCTGGTGTGCTGGTCCTGCTATTTTAATTCATATCCTTGCCCTTGTGCTGGTCACCTGTGGGATGCACCCCCCCAGGGCTGTCCCCTGTCTTGGCGGGTGGCAGCTGGGGACCTTGTCCCAGGCCATGCAGCACTGCAGGCCTTGGCTGCTGTAGTCCCGCCATTTTGTCAGAGAGGGTGGGTTTCACCAAGTGTGTGCTGAGGAAGGCTGTTTTATAGGACACTTACAATCTTCAGTGTTTGTAGATAAGGAATTGCTCCTCAACCCCCCTCAGAGACTTGTCTGCAAACAAAAGTTGCCTGAGTTCTGCTCCTCACCCTGGTTAGTATCTAATTATTTTGCTTTACAGATTAGAAGAGCTTTAACAGAGGATGCTGGAAGAGGCTTGGCCTGAGTGACTACTGAAAGGATACCTGAAAGGTAGGAGTCTTTAATCCAAATTTCTGCAATGAATTCAGACATGAGTGATTTCAGCTCACTTCTTCCACATCCCACTTGATTTTTTTCGAATCCAGTTAGTTGGTCACCATCATGAGAGTCTGGTTGGGCAATCCAATCTCTGGTTTTCAGGCGATCTCATTTGGAAGAATAGTCCATTGTCTAGCTCAGAATATTCCTGGAATATTAATGGCACAAGTCTAGAGTCATGAAGGTACATTTCAAGCCAAGAAGGGATGTGCCAGTGTCGTCAAGTGCTTCCAGAATGAAGTGGATGTCTGCTTCAGGTATGCTGGTATGCACTATTGGCCTTAAATGCTTAAAATCCTGTTTTAAACATTGATGGGTTAGAGTTTATGAATGGGGTACATTTAATATATTAATATTAAAATAAACAGACTACAAAATACTGTGGAAGAATAGAGTTCTTTTGAGAAGGCCAGATGACAGACAAAGCACCAAGGTCCCAGATATTTCTTTATTAGAATAGCTTCATGATGTCCCTATTTAGTGGTAAGACGTTGTATCAGACATAATAGATCAATAAAAGCTGCTGAAGATGTAATTTACTTTATCTCCTGTAGAAATGCATGGCAAAGATTTTTGCAGGGGGTTGAATATATCCATAGAACTGCTTTGCATTTCTTAGTATTTCCAGTGTATAAATGTAACTTAAAAGAACAATAAAATAAGAATGTGATTGTCCATCCAGAAGGTTGTGGTAGCTGCAGTTCAGTGCACTAAAGTCACACACACAGCTCCAGTCTGTTGACAGGGAGGGACAGTGCAAGTTCATGACTTTTGCATGTAAAATTTTTAAGTTGGTCAGAACACTTGTTTCTCTTATTTTGATGTACTGCAAGGAGACTCCTCTCTTTTTCCCTTGATGAGAATATACCAATTCTGACTGAGATGCATTTAAACAATTATTTATTCTCTTATTCTTTGTTATTTTCAAGCCACACACATAAAAAGTAGTACTGTGTCATGGTTACTTGTTATTCTTACAGCAGATATATGGTCAAGGTAATTGTAGCCGTTGCTCAGAGCTTCCTTTTGTGACTGGCTTTTGCAAAGTGCTAAACGTTGTTGCTGATAAAACTAAGCTTTAAAACACCTCCTTAATACAACTGAAATCTATGGGACTACTTGCATGCTTAAGGCTGAGCTTGTGATTTAGTATTTTTTTGTACTTTCAGGTCAAAATGGTCAGTACTTTACAGCCTGGCTTGCTAAGCACTGATAATGCAAGTTTAAAATCTTAAAGATTAGCTGGACAAGGCAAGTTTTCTATCTGGTAATACAATCTGCTTGTGATGTTCTTTTTACTTTCCAGTGTAATGTTTGCTTGCTTATAGGCAGAAGTGCATCAGGGCCACATGCATATTAAATGAAGGGCCACCCAAGTCATAGGATAATGCATTGACAATGCACTTGGCAAACATATTTAGCTGTTTTTTTAGAGTAAGTCCTTACTGTATATCATGTATAAACACAAACATGTCTGATGCTCAGCATGACTCATGCTTAGTTATTAATGCAATCCTGGAGATAAGGTATTTGACAAGAACATGCTTTTATGCATGCTGAAACTAAGACGGTTATATAATACCAGTAGTAGCAAACAACTTTTTCAAATTCTCATGGAAACCATTCAGGAGTGCGAAATGGATGCCAATTTCATTATCACCTATAAGGAGGCAAACAATGAATCTTTGTAGGCTCACAGGCTGTGCTCAGAACAGGAGGCTTAAGTACATCAGCCAGTAGGTAAACTCAGTCAGGCTAGTGCCTGTCAGATGGAGTATGTCTGTTAACAAAGCCGTTAAGTGTATTTTAAGTGCTAGTTAGAACTTTTGCATGGAATGTTTATGGGTTGAACAAGGGAGGATGCAGTGACCCACAGAGTAAAGTTCTTAGTTATAGTGGGCACACAATAGTCTTAACCATCAGTCACAGGACATTTTTACTATGTAAGTGTTTTTATGTGTATTTTACAGACCTGGAAATGAATAAGTTAAAGGCTGTGATCAAAGGGAACAATAAAATTTTAAGCTAAGGAAGGAAGATGCTAGAGAGGTAGAGATGAAGTGCTGAAAATGTTTTCTTAATTGCAGTGTTTTTATGGAAAAAGTTTTCTGATGAACCTAGTTTTAAATAACTACTGATGTTGCAATTTACCAAGCTACCGATTTTATTTCATAATCTTAAAAGCTCTTGTGAGGATTTCTTCCTACAATTCTCTTTAGCATTTCTAAGAAAGGTGTTTTTGTTTGTTTGTTTGTTTGTTTTGTTTTGCTTTGTTTTCCTGAACAATTCATTGAGAAACTGTGAGAACGAGTCACTGAACGGGATCAGTGAACAAGAATCTTCTCTTTGCCGAGTTACAACTAACACTTAAGTAGCAGTAGGAAAAGGCTGGTTTTGAGCGAGAGGAGACCTTAGATGAAACCCTGCCCTGAGCAAGGTACCTTCTGGAAAAGATCTGCAGTGTCATTTAAAGAAATTACTAGAGCAAAGGCGTCCAGATTATTGATATGGGAATACACGTGTCTTAATTCCTATTATAGTCTAACTATAGCATTCTAGTAATAGTACTTTTCTACTCAGGAGTGCAAAATGAGAAAATTTTTTACACCCTGGTACACTTCATAAATGCAGAGCTTTTCACAAAGATGATAGAGAAGAAAGTGTATTAGATCAATGCCTTCTTTTTTGCTCTGTACAACTTCAGGTGAAAAAAGTTCCTCCTGATTTAGGAAGGGTACAGACATCTGTTATTCAGACTGAAACAGTAATGTGGTGAAGAAGTCAGAATTTTAATGTTTACAGCCTCTTACTTCAGTGGAATAGCTCCTTCATGTGCTTCCTGAACAGGACAAGCAGGGCACAACTGAATAATACCTGCAGTGCTCTTCATGCAGTTTTGCCCAGAAGAAGCTCAATCTTTCTTCCTGGAACAGCAATAATAAAGACTTTCATCTTGAATTTATTTCCTGGCAGCAGTTAGCTTTTACTATTCAAACAGAGCATATTGCATTCAATAAAAGTTGTTCAAAAATGTTGCCAGGGAAGAAGGATCCAACCTGCTGAACTTTTACAGATGCGTTGATATCCACACGCATCCCTCACACATTGCGATGTTAGCAGTTATGTGTAATAAACACCAGATTGTCCTGTGGAGGTGTTATTCCAGTTTAAACTACTTCTACTCGTACTTATTAAAATGGATAGTAGGATACTATTCCTTTACTGTAACACTGACTCTGTAATTAGAATCTAATTGTGGCAACTGATATCGCTCTTCTCAAGTGAAATATTATAGTCCCCTCTTTACAGACATGGAAACATAACTAGAATAATTTTTAATTCGTGGCAGGTGCTACACAGCTACTATGTAATAAAATCAGGTGCAGAATTTGATATCCCATCTTTTGGTTCTATGTGCTGATGTAGCTCTTCTTCAGTAGCACCTCCACTAACCAGGAGAGTGGGAAAAGTTGTAGGTGGGATTACTCATTCATTTCTAGGGTTTTCCAGTGGCAATTCTGCTATACCAACTATATGACATGTCAGTCTTTAAAACACTATCATATAATGGAATTTCCATTACATTTTTGTTCCTATTTTTTATTTTCTCAGGTTCTCCAGGGAAATTATTTTCTTTAAAACTCCCAGGATTAGAGAGGAGCCCTTAGTGACAATTTATTATAAGAGCCTTCTTTTCATTGTTGTACATTAGACAAAGTTTGAATATATTTGTTGTATTGCAACACCTAGACGTTATGAAATTAGGAAGGCAGTAAAGGGGACAGTGTTACCCAGGTAACAGGTATTTCATAAGAACAGGAGTGTCTCATTCTGAGGAATAGGTGAATTTAGATTCAGATAAGGACTTCAGCATTAAACATTTTGCACTTTAGAGTGAAGGCAATGTTTAAAAGCTTTGTAAATTTGCATCTCACTCTAGTTTATACTTACATTGCCATGTAAATATAAAGCAAGGTTGTAAAAATCTCAACAATTAACAGTAAAATTTAGATTCCATGTAAGAAAATAGGTGATGGGAGACAGAACACGTAAATTAATGAAAACCACATTTTTCTAGGGTTATAGTTATCGTATTACTGGAAATAACATTCCTAGTAAAGCACCTCAAAAGGACATCTACCACATGCTACTGGGACCTTGTGAATTAACAGTGCAGGATGAACAGGCTGAAAGGCTGAAGTTTATGCAGGCATCTGATTTAAAAAGAAAAAAAAAAGTTTAGTAGGTTATTAAATGGTTCTAAAATAATCTAATTAAAATGAATTCTATGTTTTGATATATTTTGTGTGAAAAAGGGGTGGAATTTGATGGATCTAAGATGTTATCTACATTGTGTAGCTGTTGACATGTGAGTAACAGTGACAGCTCTTTAATCTGTCATTTTTATCACTGGAGTTTAGAGAGAAATTTATTTGACCAACTGTAGGAGTTTACTTTAGAATGAGCTAAATTGGCTGCATTGATTATGTTGATTAGATCTCTGTTGATTACAAAGGTAATCTAGCTAGCTCTCTCTGCTTTCATCTGCAACGCAAATATTAAAACTGGGCAAAAATGAATTTCCAACAAGTTGCCACTTGAATTGGGCTGAGACAATTTATCCGTTAGGTTAGAAACCGAGCTAATAATTCTTGTGTTTCATGCACACTCTAAATATTGACACAGCATGCAAGCATTATGGACGTCAGGATTCAGAGAGTAAATTCAGACTGAATTTAAATTTTGACATGGGCTGTAGTAAACTACTTCATAAGAAGTCATCATCTCAAATTAACTCTAGGGTCATCTATTTCAGTCCCCTTCTTAATTCAGCCAGAAGAACCATTCAGATTTTTATTCCAGAAGACCTGCCATAATTATGTGAAATGGGCCTGAGCTATTTTGCTCAGCAGTTGTCCGGATTTTTTTTTCAGTTTAACAGGAGATGCTAATTTTAAGACTGCTTTCCGACTCCTTACCTTTTCCTGGGGATTTGATAGACTCATGGTGCTCAGGCTGGACATCCAGCTTAGATCTTACTATCTGCAGCCTGGAGAAGTACTGAACATTTAATTGCTTTAACATGAACACATTTTTATTCTGTCAGCACTGAGTTAAACAAAACTAACAAATGTTTCTGAAACTGAGTTTTTCTTCAGAAACATTCAAGTGGAATCATGTAAAGGGAGCAGAACACATGTTTTTATTTCAAAGACATCAGTCTCATATTTCCTGGAAAACTAGCAATCTGTAAGGTTTCAAGACAATTAAAGCTTTCAAAAGATTCACAAATCTTTGCAAAACTAATATTATTACATAGGATCCTCCTCTAAAATTGTAGTTTATATGCCTGAACTTTTGAAGCCACCTTATTATAGAACTCTGGCTGAAATGCTGATTGTGTAATCAAGCTAGGATTTGGTTTGTTTGTTTTCTTTCAGTTAGTCATGAATGCATTAGGAATGAACTAGCATGGCTTGTGATGACAGATTTAATATGTTGTTGTCCTCCAGCTTTTTCAGGGTTGTGTCTGTGTGTATGTTTACAAATACATCTATTTGTGAGAATTAACGAGGATACAGTCTAGGTTTTTCATGGTGAGAAGTCAGTAGGGTCTCTGTTGGAGAATGCTTATGTTTGCCTTTGGTTGTCAGTGTTTTTATATGGCCACAAAATAGAATTACCTGAAAAATGTTTCACTTCAATTAATAATTTTGGTGGACATTCTTAGATCAGTTCATAGGACATCTTGATGAAATGAAATTTTGGTGTTTGCCCCAGAGTTTAACCCGTGCACTCCTTTCCAGAAGGTCAAAATAAATTCCTTAAAACACAGAAGGTAAAAAAGAAGCAACTTTTAAGAGTTCATGCTTGCATGGGAGTAGTATATAACAGACCACCTCTCTTTGTTATTCTCTCCTGCCATGTGTATCATGCTCTGTTTCGAGGTTTAACTGGTGTAAAAAGCATCTGATGTGTTTCAAGGTCTGTTGTTAAAACCTAGCCCTGTGTAGGAATGCCTTTTTATTCCTCATGCCAGATTTTCCTTGGAAGGGAAGTTCTACGAAATACATTGTTGACTTATGTTTTCAGGCTTGAATGCCTCTTTTTTTTTTAGAGCAGGTAGTAGATCTATCTCCTTGTGTTCACTGTAGTAGCTGTTATTTCACCACAGATCTGTTGCAGAATACATGTGAGATAGGTTGGCAGCAGTTTCTGTCAGCTGCTCAAACGGTTTATTTTCATCTTCTTGTGTGTCTGTCTAACTGAAGTTATGTCGTAGCCCAAGCCAAAATTCATTATGCTGAGGCACACATGGTAACATTATGGTTATCTCTTAGTATTACTGGAAATCATCAAAGAATGCGTGATGTGTTTTGAGTTCTTCTCTGTCATAAATTCCATAACCATTGTGACAATTGATGTAAAACAAGATTATTTGCAAAACATGCGTCACCAGAAGGTAGTAAAAATTGCTCATTTTTTGTACTTTCCATATTTGAGAAACTTGCAATTCATGCTTGCTCATTTTCGTCTGTGTCTGAGCTAGTGATGACAAATGAAGAGCGGAAGTAAGAACGCAGCAGCACTTACCTGGAATCTCAAAGTAAATTTTTCTGTTGGCACAGACTTGTGTACCTTATTTTGCTTTCCATTTCTAGGTGCAAATGAAAACTGTAAAAGGAAAAATGTAAAAGGAAAACTGTAATGAAAAGGAGTCTTTTCCACTCTTGACTTTCAAATTCAAGGTGGGAGGCTGTCTAGCATTACTAGCTGATCACAGGTTGTTGAATTCTGTGGATGATTTTGATTGCAATACCACTGTTAGTGGACTGTATAGAAATTCCAAAATTGAAGAACATTGTCAGTAGAAGATAGAACAACTGAACAGGTATCGCAGCTTCAGTTGTCCCTTCACAAGTAATGTTTCCTTCCAGGTGGACGTATGTAGAAGGCAGCATGTAGTAGGCTTGACTGGGAACATGTATTTTGAGTTTGCATTGCGGATGTCTGTTCTCATGTGTTTTCTACATAATGTCTAAACAGATAATTATGAAAATGCTTTTTGGTTATCAGATCCAGGACTGCATACCTATCCCATTTCACAGCCTTATGTCAAAGCCAGATACATGTGTCTGGCAGTCCTTCCCCCATGCTTACATATCATTTCTGTGCAAATGAAATCCTGTGAATGGGCTGGGAGTCAACTGCCACCACATTGTATTATGTCCCTGGTCTGGATAATGGGAGAACAGTATTCCAGGGATCTGGAAGGAAATGGGTTTCAAGTCTTGATGTAGATTTTTCCAAAGTCTTCCATGGGTGGAAGAAAAGTAGGGAATGGTGTGCTTTAAGGGGACAAGTGAATGGAAGTAAAGCAGAAGCAGGGGAGAAAAAGACAAATGGGATGCTGTGGGAAAGAAGTGGTTATTGACATGAGGGTGGCAGATTGTGTGATTCCCTCTTTTCTATGGCTACTGTACAACAGGTGCACAGTAAATGTGGACTGAACTAACAGAATGTGCACCAGACCAGAGGGGAGCTTCATTTCTTGGTGCTTCTCTTTCTGAAAGGAGGGCTGCAGGGCTCCCACTCTTTCTCCAGAAGCTCAGAGCAATTGATTCTTTGATGGATTGCCTCAGGGCTTTGGGGTTTAATCTGCTCTTGGTAATTATAAAAGAAACTGGTCCAAAGATTAATTCTCTACATTGCTATCACTGATTTTTTTTTTTTTTTTTTTTAAAGTAAATTTCAGACCTGGAGCAAGGAGTGGTTTCTGTAAGAAATTGTCACCTGAAAAACAGAGACATTTCTGTCTTGATGAGGATATGACCCAGAAACTAGGGATAAGATTTTGGTCTGGCTGTTTTTCTTTTCAGTTTAAATTCAGTATTTTTTCCTAGAAGGTACTCTGTCCAGTTTCTCATCCTTTTTACACGTTAGATGCAGTTCCATACCAAGATCTGCTGTTTATGGGAGAATCTCAGCTTTCATTCGGTAATACTCTAGTCCTGGTGGTCTTAGGAGGGCAAAAATACTAGAAGGTTAACAAAACCTATCAAATTAACTTTTTTTTTTTTTTTCCCCATTTTTTTAGTCTCAGAGTCACGCTTAGCTACTTGTAGTTAACAATAATATGTTACTTCTATATTTTCTGTAGCTGATACTTTCTGACATTGTACATGATGGCACCAAGTATTGAGATAAGATTTATTGTCCTACCAACAGTATCTAACTGTATCCAACTGTTGACTAAATACTTTCATATTGTAAAAGTAATACACAGCTTAGAGGTTGCTCAATTAAGGAAAATTAGATTACATCATCTTATTTATCTCATTGACTTAGAACAATGATCAGTGGAAACTCAGCATAATATACTTATCTGTTACGAAATTATCCTGTGACTGTACTCATCCAAAAGAAAAAAAAATAATAGAAAGACTACTAAAAGGTCATCTTCTGGATAGGCAAGGCTATAACTCAAGGAAAAGATCCAAAAACATAAGGAAGATCAAACGTTTTTGTGATGAATATTGGAAATATATTTTAATTATGCTCAGTGATATTTTATTAATCATTTCCTATCTTCCTATAAATTTTTCCCATCTTGCACAAAGTTCTGAATTCTTTGGCAGATAACAAAACCTTTTGTAGTGATGATTGCTGGCACTAGCAAATATTTAAGAAGTTCTGACACTTACAAGAGGTTCCAGGAAATATTAATCCAGTTGGATGTTTAAAACCAAACACGGGGGGCCTATCGGCGCGGGGGGACACGGGGGGGACACGACAGAGACAGCTGTAGCTGTTGAAGTTTTTCCCCAAAAATTAGACAGTGTGAAGATAGGAGAAGTGTAGAGTGACTGAATTAATGTATTAGACCTGATGTAAAGACCAGCCTGTAACAGGTGATGGGAAAGAAACAGGAAGTGGGAAAGCTACTGCACTTTTGTCTTCAATTAGAACAGGTTACTCAGGGCAGTGATGGTGTCACCATCCACGGGGGTGTTTAAGGGAAGGTTGGATATGGTGCTTAGGGACATGTTTTAGTGGGTGACATTGGTATTAGGTTGATGGTTGGACCAGATGATCTTGGAGATCTTTTCCAACCTTATTGATTCTATGATTCAACAAAGACTTCCCTCTAGTGTTTGCTGTCCTGTTTCAGGAGATGGGGAAAGGTACACATTCGGTAATTCAGTATGTTATATTGTATTCAGTTAGGTCTTCTCAACTTTTCCAAAAGTACCTGTCGCAAAATAATATAAACTGAATAGGATTCTGAGAGATTATGTGACCCATCTGAAAGTCAAACATACAGGGCTTATGGCTGTTAACAAGCCCTCCATAGGCCAGATGAAATGTTATCACCCTAAAAAAGTCAGACACCTTTATCTGTCAGTTAAAGAAACTGAGAGTTTATTGTGAGTAAAATCCTAGAGACCACAGTCATGTTTCCCTTTAACATCTGCCTGAATCA
The DNA here is from genome assembly GCA_011076525.1 of Nettapus auritus. NCBI lineage: Eukaryota > Metazoa > Chordata > Aves > Anseriformes > Anatidae > Nettapus > Nettapus auritus. Next base: position 37,963,153 of record CM021769.1, read on the forward strand.
TGACTTGTAGAATTTGACCCAATAGTACAATTGGCCTAAGGTATATCTTAATGTTAAATTAGTAACTCTTCATTGTCTTCAGCTGTCCTGGACAGATGCGAAATTGTGTACACAGATGTTAAAACAGAGATAAAGTCTGCTTATCTGAGTGTCTTTGAGTGTCTTGCTGTGGTGGAACCAGTGAATGAATGAGAAAGACTGGGGTAGCATGGATGAGAAGGTGGCACTATCAAAGCTTTTAGAGAGTGATAAATTCTGAGGTGGGACTATCATGAAGGTACAGAATTGCTGGGAGAGGCAAAGGAAACTTTTGCCTCCTTAGTAGCACCATTCAATGCAGCACATGTTCATGCAACAATCAGACTCATCTCCCACTGCAGCATTTACAAATTAGTGTAGAGTACCTTAGGTAGCAGTCAGGTGAAAATCATGTACCATCATGAAGTCAGTACACTCTCATCTGCTCATTTCAAAGCCAGTAAATGATGTTGGTGGGGTAAGCTCTTATAAATGTGTTCAAATTATATATGACAACAAGTGTTAATGAATGACATGACACAATTCAATACGTAAGCTAAGGTAAAAGTATCAGAATTCTCCAAGGGAATTTACACATTCTGAAATCTATTATTAACAATATAATATTAAACTGTGTTGCACTGGACTCTGGACTCCAAAAAAAAAAAAAAAAAAAGAATTCTTTGATGTTTTTTTCCCTCCCAGGAATGCTTGAATGTCCTATTAGTGCTGGTAAGCTGAAAAAGGGGAGTCAAATGACTGCTGGAAGTACAGATGTTCTTGAAACGTGGGCTTACCTTTAAAATAAAATCTGCAAAAATATTTAGACACTGACGTTCCATCAGTTTCATGTTAGTGCCTGAATATCTTTGAGGATCTAGCCCTTTATTATAGTGTAGGTAAACAGAAACAGCTAAGATAAGACAACCTGAGTTTTAAAGAGCCTGAACATCTGCAGTTATTTTTGACTCCGATGGAAGCTGCATGTTCAGTGGCAGCGAAGTGGAGCCTAATTAGCCTATACAAACAAACAAAATAAACAGAAAACAACAACAACAAAACAGAAAAAAAATCATATTTCACTAGAATAAATTTATCCATTTATCCTTATGAATAATTTCTGCAGCTTCACTGTCCGATAGGCAATCCTCTGCATATGACTCAGTTCTGTCCCTTTTCTTGTGAAGTGGAGGTTAAGAAAAAAAAGGATTAATACAAGATTTTGCCGTCTAGATATCTATCCCAGAGCTGTGGTGCAGAAGATTTTTGGAATGCAAGAGAACAATAAACTTTACCTGAAAGCTGCTTCCACACTTATTTCATTTGCAGTGCTTCTTGTTTATTCTCATACTTTTCAGGTGAAGTATGTGCTTTATAGTTTGATTAATAAGATTGGAGGTTCCTGGTGAAAGTCATTTAAAGGGCAGATTTGTCCATTTTCTAGAGCTTTCCTGAGTTTTGGACAATTTTTATGAATTTGAAACCCAGTTCAGTGATGGCTCTATATCAGTACATATGTTCATTAAAAGAAAGAGAGAAAGAATAGGAATGGTTTGTTTTGCTTTTTTTTTCTGTCTTTCCTATTTCCTTAATTTTTGTACAGTCTGTCCATCCTGGCATTTGATATGTAGATTTTTTTTTTTTTTTTTTTTTTTTTTTAAATGCAAAAAAACATGCAAACAGTTGCTCCTCTTACACATCTGATGCAATAATAATGCTGGTATCAGCCTCAGTGAACTGGAATTTCCTGCATAGTGGACATACCATACCAGAAGCGTCAGTTAGTTAAGCCACCAGATAAACTAGGGACTTTCTCAAAGCTGCTGCTTCCATTACAGAATATAGGCCATTTAGCTTCCTCCATACAGGCTGTCCTAGGCAGACTTCAGCATACTCTTCCAGAGCCAAATAGCTTGAAAGGCTGTCACTTCAACCTCATGACAGCAGAGCTTCTCTGCTTTCAGAGATAGGTCCATGGTCTGTAGCAGTAGCAAGTGGTTACTTATATTTATAATTATGTTTTGGAAATGTCTCCATTAGAGAACATTCTTTTCAGGGCAATACTACTGGCTTACTTTGAATAAGTCAACTGCTTTTCTATCTTAAGATTACTAACAAGGATTGCTTTGCAGTATTAAGTCCTTGGTGTAAAGTCAGAAAAAAAGCTCCAGTCATCCTTTTTGCAGAATAATCACCATATATTTATCCTGTCTTATTTTCTAAACACGTCTGATTTTGCCTAGTGTAAAAATCACTCTGACTTCCCTAGGGAAAAACACTTTCCAAAACATCTGTGCAGGAACAGTCTCTGGTAAAATGGAACAGCAGAAAGAAACATACTCTTCACAGCGTACATTAAAGTACAGACTTGGTAGCCTGGTAGCAAAATGTCTGTTTCTGGTACGTGGAAAATGTGTTAAAGTATAATTCATATTGTTATGATGTAATTACTTTCTGAAAAAACATACAAAAAGTAAGAGGGTAAAAAAATATTATTTTCTATTTTTGCCCAGGGAAACAATGGTGAGATTTTAATTTAGCAGGGGTTCAGTTCTTATTTCTTTGGCTGAGGAACTGAATAATCAGATATGCTTACTGACCTGTTTTGAATAGAAAGTGCTAAGGGAAAAAGCAAAAACAAAAACAAAAACCTTTTTAAATAACAGTTCCGAAAGAAATATACAAAGTTGAAAAAATAAATAGTGACAAATAGTGATTTTTTTTCTGCTATCCAGTCTGAACCTCCAAATCACAACTTGTACCTATTTCCCTGAGTTTTGCCAGCTGCCACTAGCAAAAAGAACCTGTCGTATTTCTCTTTCCTAGTAACTACAGGTTGCACTGAGATTTCCCTTTGCCTCCTCTTTGTCAGACTGAGCAAACAGCATCCTCATCACTTCTCACAGGTCACGTGTACTTGGCTCCTCTGTTGGACCTTCCTAAACAGTCTTTGCCCATCCCTGAGCTTGTCCTTGTGGTGTGCACTATCCCATCAGGTCTTCTGGATTCTGCTCATGTGGTAGTCCCAAAACTGGCCTGGACTTGCAGTTCTACTTTGTTTCACAGGCTCTGATTATTACTGTACCTGCGTTACTGCATTACCTTAGGAAAGCCTCCTCCTCTCTCAAATACAGCAGTGTGATCAAAGAAAGCATACCTTTGCTGGTTGACATCGGTGGTGTAGCTGTGCATTCATTGGTGGTTGAATGCATCTGCTCCTTCCTGGGCTCTTATCCTTGACCAGAAAGAGTAAAGATAGCATCACCTCAGCCCTTGTTCCACCTCCAGAGCCCAATCGTTGATCTGCTCAGGGATACCTCTAGCTGTGTCACTGGTGCCTGAAAGGTTGATTGACAGAGACAGTAGTCAGAAGGTCGGAAACTGTAAGTCTATTCAAGTTCTTTTAGAGTCCTGATAAAACTGTAATGATGTACAAAGTGTGTTCTGAACAGGGCAATCTTCATCCACTTTGCATCCCAAAGGAAGAAAATTGTAAATGCAGGTGACTGCATCATTCATTGCTGAGCTGCAAGACAAATCAAATCCTTAGAGTTATAAATTCTGAATTCACATTTGCAAACAAAGAAGCTAAGGCCCCAACCCAGAAAAACATACCTACAGTCACAGAAACTGTGATTTTAAAGAGATACAGAGGAATTGATTTAACAGTAACCTGCCAGCAACAATTCAGTCCATAAAGGATAATGTCAGTTTAGCAACATTTAAAAAAAGTTGTTTGCTTTGCTTCCATTATATTATCTAATTTTTATCTGGAGCATTAAATTGTGATATATTCCACACTGAAGTAGTAAATAGGAGGTTAGGAGGTACACCATTACAGTGTCAAAGCATCATGGTGACTTCATTTTTTTTTTTTTTTTTTTTTTTCTTTCTTTCTTTCTTTTCTCATTCTAAACAGCTATTAGCAGTGAATGCTGTGTGGTAAAGCTGGTATCAGAATGCAGAATACTTTGGCATTCTTGGGGGTTTTATGGAATACAAAATGTGCCTAAGTTTCCTTCCTCGTGCATGCATATATTCAGATAGGTAGGTATGTATTTACATGCCCACATCAATGTATGTACTCAGTCTAATTAGCTCAGAAAGGGTTAATCAAGGGCATAGTTACCTCTCCAGTTGGAACTAGCTTGCCAGTCAGAAAAGATATGAAGAAACCGGTAGCCTAGGGCAGATGGGGGCAGTGAGTGGGATGTTGTATGGTATTTTCACAGATTTGCTCAGCCTGTTTCAGAAGTGCTGCTAAAGGCAATGTGAGGTGTGCAGGGCGAGCAGCTAGGAGTGGAGGAAAGAGCAAGAAAGCCTTTCACTGCTGAAGTTAGGATGCTTGAACTGCCAGACAAAAGTGGATTTTCCCTGGCAAAAGAGGAAAAGGTAGCTCTTAATATGACAGAACTTGTGAACCATAGATCAGGAAATATGGCCATTCAGACTTGGATGGAACTTCTAATTCTCTCTAATGGCTAGGGTATGCTATTCCCTTCGGATAGCAATGTGATAAAATGGACAGCCTTGCTGTGGGACTAAAGCGGAGAATCAGTTCTGTCATACCTTTCTGTAAAAATGAGTGCTTGTAGAATCTTTTAATCAATAAACTTCCCTTTTCATCTGTACTCTTCATAAGCAGTGGGATGGATGAGAAGGGAAAAGCACCTTATGAGGTTGCATTGAACCTAAGTTGAGGAGTATCAGAGAGGGGGTGGGGCTTCATCTTGTTCGTTATGTTTAACACAGCAAGTTTCTGAGGTAAAACGAGTTTACAGTATGCTAACAAGTGTGTGATATATGAACTGCCCATAGAAATATTTAGCACTTTAGGTTGTTTCTATATCTTTGAGATGATACATGATGTTTTATTCTTCCCTGTTGAATAATCTCATAGAGCTCAATGAGGCATCGCATGGATTCATAGCACTGCAGATGATACCAGTGCAGATAGTGAATGCCATCTTGGGGAATGGGCTATGATAATCTGAGTAGAAATGATTATACAATGAAATAGTTTATTATTGCAAAGTAAGAATATTCTAAATAAAATGTATCTCTTAAAAAAACTTCAGAAATCAGCCTTCAGAAAAAAAGAGTAGCTGATATGTAAAGGTCTTTGGGAAGGCACACTGACAGAGAAATGAATGAAGAAGTGTTGTCATCTAATGAGAACAGCTGCTGTAACAATATAATACTAAATGATTTCTACAGAAAGTAAAGAAACAGCAAAGGATGTAATGAAGTTCTAGAAAATCATTTATAAGAGGAAGAAAAAGGAACGATCATTTTGCAGGGTAGAAGTGCAAGCTGCAGTTGACCCTGAAGAGGCTTAAGGGGTGAGTGATTTCTCTGTTTCCATTTTCAGGCATTGTTCTGTAGTTAAAATATTTATGAAGTATTTTTAGAAGGAGGCAGAACAATAATCCTATAAACAATAAATACAGAAGTAACAGTTTGGAGGATGTCTAGATAAATAAATGTGGCCATGTTGCATGGGCCTAATGAGAATTAGTACAATATATTTAATTTATTAGGACTGTCTCTTTTGATAGTGGGTAGGGAATGAATGCTACTGATGATTTGAGTATTTGCTCTGTCTTCTGAAAATGTAGGTATAGAATGCATCCTCCGGGATAGCTCCAAATACCAAATGGTACTTTATTACTTAAAAGAGTCTTTGGTGTCATATCTGTTGCAAGGTACCAAAGGAACTAAGGTAAGGCAGAGGCCTGTGATGGTGGTTGACTTGCTTATCCCCAAAGAAAACAAAATGCTGTGATTCTGGGCTAGGTAAATGTCAGTGCTTTTCTGAATGATCTGCATTAAGGCCTTACGCACGAGCGCTTTAAAAATAACAGCAGACCTGTTTGCAGCTGTGAAGTTGTGTAGAATACAGAACTGGATTTGCCTTTCTGCAATTCACTGTCTTTTTTGTATTTTATAACTAGTGAAGTGGATGAGAGGCTAAATTACATGAGGAAATGCTGTTTCACATGCAGAGGAAAGACACAGGCAGGGAGATGTTTTTTGATGAGGCAGTTTCTTCAGTTCTAAAGGTAACGGAAATGTCTGGTCTCACTCTATAATAATATCGATCCCTCCCTCCAGATGGAAGAATAATATAAACAAGTCTGTAAAATAGTACTGCTAACCATCCTGGCTGTACGATAGAACTGAGCCTTACATCTGCTGGGAATGAAGAAGCTAAAACAGTGCAGAGCCTGCAAATGACTGTTGGCAGGAACATTGCCATAAAAAATAAAAACTCCTTTCTCATGTCTTCTGGCAGGCATGTGGATCAGGAATTTCAATAAACACTTATTTCTGACAGACTTTCGGACAGACATATACATACGCACACACACATATACATATACAGGAATACATAGGAAGTGTTATAAGACTTAGCAATGGTACCTATAGTTCCCTTTAATCAGGAGAAAACTTAAGCAGCTCCTTTATATGGCTCTACAGCCTTAATAACAAAGAAACTTAAATTGCTTTCTTCTTGTCCCACTCTGTGCAGGAATATGAAAATGTTAAAATATCTGTAAGTCAGTGGTTACAAGCATGGGTAATCTTCATGGATTAATTTGACATAAAAGATAGCTGAATATGAAATAAATGCATAACTTATTCTTAGGAAAGTAGTTTTTAGGGCAGCATATGATGTCTTTGGTCATGTGTCTACATTGTGCTCTCAGAGGTTCATGCTACGTGGATTTCTGAAACTCAAAATGAGACAAAAAGAGCTTGAGTCTTCACAGCACTGGTGATTTTTTCATAGTTTTTCTGCTAATTATTTCAAGACTAGGCAAATCTAGAGTAATACAACATGTGATAACAATGCAATGCTGAGATTGTTGATTAATAGATATAAAGAATTCCAGCTTTATTAACGGTGTCCTCTGCCTTACACTAGTTCACTTCCAAGGTTCCCTAGAGCATGCAATAGTTTATGTTATCATACGCAGCTAGAAATTCCATATCTCTGACAGTGCCAAATCCACTATAAATTGAATTAACTCTGTCCTTTATTGTAATTTATTGCTCCCATTCTGTGGATTGCTGCAACAGTTTCAAACATCTGGACTTGTCATATCGTATTATCTCAGAACAATAATCATAAACTGAGAGATTGGTCTATTTAATAGAGTGATATCTTTGCAGGGCCACAAAATCACAACCAAGAACATACGTGTGTCCCTACTTAGGGCTTTTTATGAGGACAATGTACACTGTACCACTTTGTGCCTTCACCTCAGATTTTGAGTGGAGATTGATTTAAGAGAAAGGATTTTGGTTGGATTAATTTTTTTAAAGAAAGGGCTGGATGTTATTCTTGAGCAGGGTGGGGAAAAAAAAAAAAAAACACAACAAAACACACCTGTTAGAAGACTTCTACTAAGCTTTCATTCATTGCTATATGGTATATAAACTTTTTAGAAGCCATTCAAAGAGGTGTATATCTAATGAAATCCATGTTTCATGATCTGCATTTGTGAGAAGGTCTTGTATCTGTTTTTTGATAAATGCTGGGAGGAAAAAAAACCTTTACTGATTTATCTGTATATTTTATCTGTTTTTTTATTTATTTATTTATTTTTTTTTTTTATAAACTATGATAAAAAACTAAATTACTTTCAACATTATTTTTACAAATTATTATTATTATTGTTATAACAATCTCTGAAGATTCTTTTGGACACATGGAAAGCATGTATAAAGCTGGATTGTCCACAGCCCACCTGTATCTGCCACCAGCCCCCTCCCCTCATGGTGGCACATTTTGTGAGGACTAAGAGTAAGTTCATCTCTACAGAATAATCTCAGTGCGGGACAAAGGGCATATATGAGCCTGGTGAGCCACTTATGTGCCATGTGGGAGTGCATTTTGAAAGTGGGAATGGTGTAAGCCTTAGATAGGGTTCTCAGAAGTGCTGACTGTATGTGCAGACACAGATATATGTATGCAGATGGTTTATGTTCTCTGCCTGTGCTTGTTGCTGAACAGACATCCACCATGTTGGGGTGTTGTGGGCCAAGGCTACCTGCCTGGGCTGACAGGATATATTGGGTCAAATGCAGTGCAATGCTAACGTACCTGCCTGGCTTCTGTGCTGAGTCTGGATTGTCTTTGTCAGGGGCTAAGTGCAGGGAAGTGACAAGCTAGTTTACACCCATGCACATACTGCTCATGTCATATGAATTTTATTGACTGCAAATCTTCAAATGACTTCCACATCTTTGAAAATCCCCCTCCTTTTAGGCTATGAAGAATTTGACTTTATATTTGCAGTCTGCAAAGCCAGAATAAAATAAAGAGCACACATCAGGATGTGAAACAGCCTATGATCAGGTTTTCAGTTTAAAGGCATTGTAATTTGCTTTTAATTTATACTGAAGTAACAAACCATTTCTGTAACTAACTGAAATTTTGTGTACAAGTTTTCTTTTTACATGTTAGAAATAAAGAAAAAGTATATTTGTACAAAAATGTATGGGTATAATCAGTATCACTTACTCTTCTATTTCAAAATCTTAACAATGAGAGCCCCTTCTCAGAGAGACCTATATCAGGCATTTCATTCTGCATTCAATATGCAAAATACTTCTTACAGTAAGCTCTATTCTTGGACTTCTGTTGTCATTCTCAGTTTGTAAGCTATACAGTGTGCTATCTACAAAACAGGAGTTCTATTTCATGAAAAACTAAATGAGGTTTCAGGATGTTTTTTGTTGCTTCACACACACAAAACCAAAGTCCTTGGAAATATTTCATGGCAAGGCAAGCAACATACCCATAAAACAAATCTCTCAGTACTCTTGTGTGGGTGGTTGAAGTTAATGTCTCTTGCTGATCCTCTTCTCAGTTCAAACAACAAGTTTTAAGAAAAGAAAATTGATTTTTCCTGTAGCTATAAATGGTAGGTTTAAAATGAACAGTCCCCATATTTAGATGAGATGTCGGAGTAGTACAACAGGCTCTTTGCAGCCCCAGTTTCTGCATGGCAGTTCTTTCTTCACTAAGAACATTCAGCTGGTTGCTTTCTCCATTCTTTCTCTCTCAATCTCTCTCTCTTTTTTTTTTTTTTTTTTTCCCAGCTCTATCTTGGAGAAGACAATGGGTAATCTTGTTCACCTCTCCCTACAATTTTCAGGGCACCTAGTTGTGGATGCTTGATTTAGGTAAAAAAGAAAGGAAGCTTTTCTGCAACTTCAGCCTCCCCTTCCAGGGAAGCCCTATAATTCTCTGCATAGACCTCTCCTGAAATTCCAAATCTTTTTTCTGTTCTATTACTCCAAGATGCTGCTCTGCTTTCCTAATTTGTTCCCACTGGGAATATGCTCACCACCTTTCTTGTCTGGAAATAAGGAACTCATTTAGGAAACACTATTGTCCTTAGAATATAATATGGTTTCTCTCAAGTTTACATTTTTTCTACCGTAAAATATATAGTAGAATCATCACAAGCTTTAATTTGTTTAAAATGTTCTTCTCATGTTATGTGCCATTTTTGTTACTGAAGTCCATTAATGGATCTTTTAAAAAGTCAGTTGGCACATACTGCTTAAATGCACAGTTGAAAGTAGTTCACTTTGAAGCTTAAATTTGAAAGCATCAGTATGGTGTAGGTTTCTGCAGCGTGTATGACAATGGTATATTGTTCTGCTGTACCTGAGACAGAACAAAATAAACTCTTGCAGCTCTTTGAGGGAGACAGACTGCTATGGTGTTTCTCCTTACATGCCTACCAAAGCACATGTATTTTACAGAATCACAGAATGGCTGAGGCTGGCAGGGCCCCTGGAGCTCACCTGGTCCAAGCCCTGCTCAAGCAGGGCCACCTGGAGCAGGGAGATCTCCAAGGAGGGAGACTCCATACCCCCTCTGGGCAACCTGTGCCAGTGCTGTGCCACCCTCACCCTCCTGATATTCAGATAGAACCTCCTTTGTTCCAGTTTGTGACCATTACCTCTTGTCCTGGTACTGGGCACCACTGAAAATAGCCTGGCTCTGTCTAGGTTGCATCCTCCCTTGGGTATTTGTACACATTGATAAGATCTGAGCCCTGAGTCTCCTCTTCTCCAGGCTGAGCCGTCCCAACTCTCTGTATGGAACAAACAGCCTACCTTACTTAAACAATATAACTTACTTTTTCCTGTTGATATTTCTTATGATTTTCTCAAATGTCAGCATTACTCAAATGAAGCAGACAAATTATTTAAATAAACTTATTTTCTGGTATTAGTGATGACACTGAAAAACCATTTGGGGAATGACAATTAATGTTACATTCAAATTAGGCATCTAAAAATTACAGCACCCTTGCAGGTGCTGAATCAACATGATCCATGTTTCAAAGCCTACAGACAGTATTCACTTCATACTAAAGCCTGCCAGTGCTGATTTAAACAAACAAACAACAACAACAACAAAAACAAAAACTTTCAATTTATCTAGCTAATGTTTTTTTTTTTTTTTTTTTTTTTTTTTTTTTTTTTTTTGGTTTGGTTTGGTTTGTTTTAATCCTGAAACCTGGACATCTTTACAAAAGGTTTTTCCATTAAAGGCCATTTCTCTACCCGAGTATGAAGTGCTGAAACAGACACGACATATTGCAGGTTACCAGCAAAGTCTCAAACAAAAAATCATGTTTATGGGTTTTATTTCATGTGTAAAATTCAGGGCAGTCTTACAGTGACAAAAAATAAGATTAAGATTGTTTTGAGCTCTGTGACCAGGTTTCATTGAAAGACTGAATCTTTTCAGGCTGAATTCTGCACTGAGAACAAAGCGTAATCTGCCATTGTATTTCTCAGTGTTACAATGCGCAAATTTGAATGATTCAGCTTTCCTCTGCTCATGTGATGAATGACCAGATTAAGACATTTCCTGAAATGTGGTCCAGAGCTGCTCATCATAAGGAATAAATAGAGAAACACAATGATGCCTTTAGGATAATATCACTCATGTTAGAGAGCACCGCACTTTTTGCATGAAGAGCCCACCCATTTTGTGTTTACTATAGTGGATGCTTGCTTCATTTTATGAGAGAGTGGAGGTGTCTGTGTTATTTGTTGTTGAATTAGGACATATACTGCTCTGCAGTGGGACCCCCCGAATCTATTTTGTAGAGTTTAAATTGGTATATTAATGACTCTTTGTTGTGTCTAGATAAAGAACACTGAGGCGTGCTAGAAACAACAGCTTGTTATGACCAAGAGCACTTGTTCTTAGATTAAAAAGGATTCCACTGTGGTTTTACAATTTAATTTTATTTTTTATATCAGCAGATAATGTCTCCTGAATACTACAGAGCAAATTCACCAGTAAGGTCAGATTATTAAATTCCTGAGAAGAGCAGTCAGTTCATTTGTATATTCTATGTGTCTCTACAAGGGCGCGTGGAAGGGTAACAAGCAAGAACTTTATTTTACCAAATGAGTGTCTCTGCTCTGTAACAAGAACCTCTGTTCATCCTTGGCCAAAAAAAAAAAAAAGAATTTTATACAAAAGCTTTTCCTTTAATAAATGAATCCAGCTCTGGTTTGGATTTACTCAAATACAGCACTAATGCAGGATGAAGAGCTGATGAAAGACTACTGGCAAACACCATGGTCATCCACAAAATTTTACTACTGCATGTGTAGTTGCAAGACTGCCTGCCATCTTGTCTGTGAGTTTTGGGGAAAGAGGAAGGCTTGGTCAGGTGTTTGTTCAATGCCTTGACAGAGATCAAACTTCAAGAAGAAATATATGTAATTATAGAGGTTATCAGCTAGGCTGTGGTCCAACTAGCTCCTGATTTTTTACTGTGATCAGATGTTTTACACAGAGCAAGTTTAGAACCCCAGTATACTGTGTCATCTTCAAAGGATGTCTTCTAAACTTGGGTCAAGAGCTTGGTGCCACCTTGATAGCAAAGATCAGATTTATTATTTGCTTCATTGCTCTTATACCAGATACCTCTTTGATAGCTGCTTCTGAGAAACACTAAAAGAGATTAGAAATGATATAGAAATAACATCAATAAGCATCACAGAGCTCTGCTGCAGATGATTTGGGATGAAATACAAAACCTCCCAAAGAGCTGCAAATGAAAATAAAACAGTATGTGCTGATTTATGTGGCGTTCTGAAGATCAGTGATGCTGGGATCTGGCAAAAGGCATAGGAGAGCAAATTCCATAGCAGACACCTGACCATAAGTCATGTTGACAGTGTTGCAGAACTCAACAAATGAATTTGACAGTAAAACACATCCTACCAGTCTTCAACTATTTAATTAGCCTCTGAGAGGCAAGAAAAGAACAAACTTTGTTTAAGCTTATGTTGGTGAAAAATATCTGGTCAAATGGTCAGTCCAGCAGAAACTATTTATAGCTCTCAAAATTATGTCAAAACCACAGCATGTAGGTGGGCTCTCCAGGAGCTCCAGCTGCAAAAAATCCCCCAGACCTCAGCCTGGATATCTATCACGGAGTCTCCTAAGGATTGTCCATTAGGTCCAATTTGTGCCACTCAAGATTAACATCTGAATGTGTGCAGTGAGAAATAATTATTCCACTTCAGTTAGGAATGAAGGCAAGTGGAGGTTCACCTCTTAGCCTGGTCCCCATCTTCACGTGATGAAACGCCCTGTTTTAATGGCCACAGTTCTTGTTGGTCTCAGCAAGAGATGCCAAGGATAGATGAAGTTTGAATTACTTTTTCAAATCCCTTTTGGAAAGAGGCCTTTGTAACTTTTTATAAGTGTGTTGGAAAGAGAAGCTGGAGGAAGTTAGTGTTGTTCATGTATGTTGTCCTTGGTCTGTGACTGGACAACAAATCTGATTTTTGTCCTTTGTCTGTGTGAGACTGGCGGTAGCTGTGATGTGTTTGGATAGGTTGCCTTGCTACTCTGTGAGAAACTACAAGTTGGGAAGGTGACCAGTAGTAAATCAATACTAAATACTAATAATAAATCTTTTGTCAAAGCAATTTGGTCACAAGGAACAGGGGAAAGTAACCAAAATATAATTTTCTTGCACTTCTTTGGCTACATTCAGAGTAAGATCTCTGCCTCCACCCTTGTTTTGCCAGAAAATTGATAAAGCAAACAAAAAAACAGAAAATAGCTTAATGCTTCATTTGCATGTTTGCAATATTTTTACCTGATAATTAGAAGTGGAGACCTGCAGACACAGGAACATGCTCTTTCCATCACTGAAACTGAACTGCGGGTGTGCTCTTGGCAAGCTGCTCAGTTTTGTGTTTAGGTTAAATTTGGAAGCATCTGTACATCTGGGGTCTAATTTCATAAATACTAAAGCACAGAAGTAAATGTACAGCCATTTGTCTAGTATCAGAAACATTCAATATATCTAAAAAAAAGGAATATTTAAGTGGTAAATATTTGTTAGCAATACTTTGAGTTAATAAGGTTCAAAAGCGTCAGAGAAAATATTGCAAGTGGTGGTATGTATTTAAAAAGAACTATCTATATTAAGCAGTGGAGGAATGTAAATTACTCCAAGAATCAGTCAATGGAAAATAGAAAATAAGGAAAGATTGCTTAACAATTTTTCTCCAATTTCAGTGATGGAAGGACTGATGACAATTTGTTTTAACCTCATTGAAGTGCTGTCTGTCTGACAAGAGAGCACTCTAAGAGTTATTCTGGAAGCAACATATGGAGAGTATTCCCAGCTCATTTGTTATTTCTTATTGCATTCATTCATTGTGCTTTTAAAGTAATGGCTGCAATTGATTTTTTCCTCAAATTTGAAGGACTTCAAAATATTGAAATAAAAAGGAATGAGATTAATAAGAAGTAATCCTTTGAAAGAAAAGATCTGGAACACATATGAAGCAGCATGTAACACAAACATACTGTGTGAGGAAACCTTTCAAATGCAGGCATCATTAGGAATAACACTAACACAAAGACAGCAGTCTGCTAAAGCATCCCTCTCCACAGCAAATCCAGAAGGCAAGTGTGCAGATGAAGATGGAACATGGCCAGAGGGGCCAACGGGTGGGCTCATAATCTCCAAGTCCTTACAGTTATGGGTTTTTAAACATTTGTATTGGCTGTTCGCTTGAGATCAGCTGAGCTTCAAAACAAGCTGAATTCACCCTATTTTCCTGCTAACTCTAGTATCCCTTGGTATGTCTAAGAATCTTTGCCTGACCCACAGGAATGACGCAAGTGAGAACTTGGGCATATGAGAGTCTTTTGACAAGTTTAGGCTATATCCAGATGTGAGAACATGCTTGCCTGTTAGGCAATTTGGCAACTGGGAATGGGCTCAGACTCCCACTCCATCAGTAATTTAGACCAGAGGTTGTCAGCCTGTGGCTCATGAAAGATTTTGGACTTAGAGCTGATAGAAGGCCATCAAAAAAAGAAACCTGTTGCTGCTAGGCTTGTATTTGCTCTACAGAACTCTGGTCAACCCTGCAACATTTACAGGGGTGCAGGGGTGTAATTTTTTTTTTTTTTTTTAATTACATTTAAAAGAAAAGAGAGAGAGAGAAAATGAAAGGAAGGAAAGAAGAAGGAGAAAAAAACGAAAGGAATAAAAGAAAAAAGGAAAGGAAAGGAAAAGGAAGGAAAGGAAAAGGAAGGGAAGGAAAGGAAAAGAAAGGAAAGGAAAGGAAAGGAAAGGAAAGGAAAGGAAAGGAAAGGAAAGGAAGAAAAAACTTGGTATGAGCAAGTCCTACATGTCAGTGGAGATTGTGATTTAAATGGTGGTGTCAGTCACAGGATGACATTTGAACTACATGTAGGGAGTAGTGAGAACAACAATTCAGGCAATTGTGAGGAGAATTCTTTATGTGAATCACATTAAATTGAATGGGAACAAGTTCAGGCCCCAAACTGGAGAAGATTAAAGAAACATTTCTAATATATCTTCTATGGAAAAACATATAATTATCTATTAATTAGAGAACTATGAAGACTTTTGGAATGGATGATTTTAAATTAACAAAAACCTTAATTGCACCAGAACTAAGCAACTGTAAAGTAAGAATGAGTTGTTCTTGTGAAATGGCCAACAATAGATAAGTAATGCAGCCTGGTTTTGCACTGACCAGAGCAGTATTTTTTTTTTTTTTTTTTTTTTTTTTTTTTTCAGATGGAAATAGATTATTGCTTTTTTACAGTACATATTTTGGTAGCAACATTGGGAGGTTTATGAGGGATCATTCTGAACCTAATTAAAACAATCCTATTATCCTTGGTGTGCACTTTTGCCAGTTGTGATGTAGGTTTCATTCCCTGATGCATCTGCTTCAGAATACAAGAGGTTAAATTACCCCACAATGTGTTTGCCAAAGTGGAACATACTGTGTTCTGCACAGGTTTGAAATGTGTTAAGTCATTTAATCTTTTACATGCTGCATAATAAATGGTGCATATTCCTTTTTTTTTTTGATTTTTTTTTTTTATTACTCTTATTTTTCCCCCCGAGATAATAACAGCAGCAAAGGGAAAATTAGGGCAAGCAGCTTTTAAAGTCTTTGTGCAAGATATACTTTGAAGATATAAATCTACTCAGAATTTGAAGAGCTTTTGTTTTATTCATATTCATATTTATTCATATTTATTTATTTATTTATTGAGTTGGCCTCTATCTTCATAAGGGGTAAATATATACACACACAAAATCAAATTAAAATTCTCTGTAGTCTGTATTCACAAACTCCTTAAGAAATTTGTGAAGACTTCTGTTTGCATAGCACTGACTGACTAATTTTGTATGAATCTTTTGCACAGGACTTACAATCTGAATCAATTTGCAGTTGATATTTATAAGCAAAAAAAAAATATCCGTATGTTAAATGTGAAGGAAAAAAGACTACAAAATCTGTGGCCTAAATTATAAAATTGGAAAGGTAGTGGTGGATTTTTATGTTTGTAGATATGAAGAATTTCTTTCTTCACTTGTAAGATGAAGTCCCATTACATAATTTCTCAGTAGTCAAAAGTTCAACAAGTTGTCAGTGTAAAATTTACTCTTAAAATATATCTGTCAAAGAACAAAGAATACAAGGAAGATACAGACTGGTTACAGGAAGAAATGAAAAATATTTGTCTAGATCAAAATACCAAAACCTTGCAATTTCCACAGGCAAAGTTTATTATAAAATGTAAATCGGCAAAGAATATGTAAATAGAAAGAAATTTTAAAATCAAAAAATCAAAGAGATACAATTTCACAGTTTTTCTCCTGTTGTTTCAGTTTTTTTTTTTTTATGCTGGATGAATGAATACAGTTCTAATCTTTCTACATTCTGTTGTGCAATCTGCTCATGGACATGTTGAACTTAACTCAGAGCATATGGGGAAGGATAGGAATATGACAAATGTGAATTGATGCTGTCTTTTCATCCTCCCTCCCTAGGAATTTAATTATTAATGGATGCAGAATTCAATGCTGTCACACCATAACAAAACAAAAGCAGGACATAATTTTTCTTCCCACAACAAATTATTTCTTTGAAGTACAGTCATTTGGTATTTAAGGATGTAATTTTCAGTAAAACTGGATCTAGTTTTACTAGAAAAAAAAAGTCCAGGCAACTTTCATTGCATGGGCGTCTTCTGGATACTACTTATATAACAGGATTTACTGTAGACAATAACAAAATAAACAAAAGCAACAAGAGCTTACTGCATACTTACAATTATTAATTATATTTATCACAATTGTATTTCTGCAAAATAATTTTTGATTCCAGAAATGTTTCTATCGTAATTAGAAATACACTGTTACTCTAATTATCATTACTTACATCAAGGTGTCAAGATGTACACCTGCCTTGCATTTTCTGGAGACCTGGGATGCTGAACACAGGGAATGGTCTAGAGGTTGAGTGTTCGAGAGTTATAATTTTTCAAAACTTCTAGCACAGTCCCTGTGAATTCTGCTAGAAAGCAGATCCGAAAGAAAATCCATAAGTAGCTGTTGCAAATTTGTGTAACAAGCCATTTGGCAGATTAGGAGAAAAGAATTAGGAGAAGCAAAATCTACAAGCCCTTCTTCCCAGGGCTGGTTTTCTAAAAGTTGGACTACACTGCACACAATTATACCATTTTTTTTTCATGCACAGATTCTACAGCTGTATTAGAATAAAGGCATTTGTAGTTGACAGCTGACAATAGGTCACTTTGCTAGTACTTTTTAATTTTAATTTTAATTTTTATTTTTTTAAATTGAATAAGCTGGAAATGACTGTTTGGAAATTGCATTGTAAGTGTGAAGTACAAGTTAGCTAAATTAGCACTGTTACCTCATTAATAATATAAAGAAATAAGCAAATTACATCACAAGACAAAATACCTAGCTTTTCATCAGAGACCAGTATCAGCCAGCAATTAGGTCACTGGGTATTTAGTGAAATCAAATTGCAATGTAATTATTTAAATTTGTTGCAGCCTTACAAGGTTCCAGAAGAGTCTTCTATTTATTTGTGAAAAGAAGTTGTGCAAAGTGTAAAAGAAAAAGGGGGTTGTATGATTGATAGTTTTAAAAAGTGCAGACCTGGTCTCTTCCAAAAATGACCAGTCCTGCTTGTTCTGTTTGATCAGATAATGTCCTATCCATTAAAATCTTTGATAGTAGAAAACGTGCACACAGAAAATGGGTATAGTAAGAGATGTTTTTTCCATTAGATCTAGCATTATACACTTACTCTGTCTACTCTCCAAAAGCCATGATTTCACCATCTGGAAAGATGAAATCTTTGTAAAGGAATGTGCACACCACATTTTCTCCTATTTTACTTCCTTAAAGTTATCTTAAGTCTCATCTTGGGGAAAACAAAGATTCAGAATCATCACAACAAGAACTATATACAAGGTCTACAGAGATGAAAGAGATAGAAGATTGTAGAAATACAAACAAAAATTAAAGCTGGTCTACCCTGTTTCACAGCTGTAGTTAAAAATCTTAAGGTGGTGTTCCCCCCCCCCCCCCTTTTTTTTTTTTTTTTTTAAAAAAAAAGATTAATCATAGGATTGGGTTGGAAGACATGTTTAAAAAACATTTAGTCCAACCCCACTGCCATGGGCAGGAACATCTTGCAGTAGATCAGGTGAACTAGTGAATCTGATCTAGTGAAAGATTCCCCTGCAAATATATTGCAGAAGATGTCTCAAATCCATGCTAAATGCTCTTGGGAGTGCCTTTCAGTAGTGGAGTAATGCAGGACTACTAGAGAGGTTTGTTTGACAAGAAAATATGCACCCCTGACATTCACTTTTCTGGCTTTATCAGATTCAGTTCATTACTGTTTTGTCTTCATTGCTATTTGGAGATGAACATTGATGATTTGTTGTTCTCTTTTACTTATCTTTTTGTTTGTTTTTATTCTTCATTTCATTCTTGTATGGACTGTAAATTTAGATATTAATATAATGACTAGAAACTGATTGCAGCTGAATATGAGGGAGCATTTCTTTACTGTGAGGGTGACAAAGCACTGGAACAGGTTGCCCTGAGAGCTTGTGGAGTCTCCTTCTCTGGAGGTATTCAAAACCTTCCTGGATGCATTCCTGTGCAATGTGCTCTAGGTGATCCTGCTTAGCAGGGGGGTTGGTCCAGATGATCTTCAGAGGTCCCTTCCAGCCTCAGCCATTCTGTGATTCTGTGAAACAGCATAGGACTGTGCATAAGTTCATAGGTCCATCAGCTATTATAAAGTATGTTCTGTTGCACTATTGTTACCTAAGGTAACAGTGTCTATAAAGATATGAATTCTCTGGAAATCTGTAGTTTTAAAGGATTTTTTAAGCAAAGTATTAAAACAAAGCATTTTGTATGGAGTTTAATGTATTACATTATTAAACATTATTCATCTACCTCCCTGTCACAGCACAATGCAAAGTCCTAGTGGGCTATTAATCAATTTTATTAGCAGACTGCAGAAGATATTCTAAAAGTCTTATCACGCTAACAAACATTTAGAAATTAACGACTACTACCTGAGTGACTTTCCATAAGTTATGTTAGCCCAAATAGTATTACTACACTGAGGAATTTCCAAACACTTCCTTTCTCCTTATTCTCTTTGGTTCTGTGCACTGGCTTTTTTCCTCAAAGGAGGAAAATGCAATTTGAAAATTATTTCTATTGTTCCCACAATTGTATTAGTGTTGCACCTGGGATAAATGGAAAGTTTCGTTCTCCGAAGTGGTCACTTCTTTTTTGTTCACCTCTATGCCAAGTTTTGATGCATTGTCTTGTACTCATCACAGAAACAGACATGGAATGTCACTTATTTTTCTCTTTCAGTTGATATCTAGATTTTGTTTGTTTGTCTCTTCACACACTGAACATATCTGCATTTTTCTGACCCACTCTTGTTAAATGGAATGGGAATGGATTGGGGTCAGTAATTTTTTTTTTTTTTTTTTTTTTTTTTTGTAGTCCCTCAGATCCATCACTAGGAGTGCTGTAGCCATGAAACCTGCCTTGAATTCTGATCATTGCTTGTCAAAGACAGGAGAGCATTAAATCACACTTAAAAAAAACCTGCACAGTCTCAAGATCTTACAGGATGCACTGTGATGTAAATAGAGGTATCTATATATGTAGTGGTATAAATACATGAGGCAGCATGCCTGGAGGTGTTCAAGGCCAAGCTGGATGGAGCCTTGGGCAACCTGATTTAGTGGGTGACAGCCTATAGCAGCGGGGTTGGAGTCAGATGATCTTTAAGGTCCCTTCCAACTCAAGCCATTCTATGATTCTATGATTCTATTAGTTAATAGCAATGTATAGAGTCCTACAGGTTTTCATGTAATACAGGACATTTAGAGGTGGATATAGAGACTGTGCAGTTTTCCATGAGATGGTGAATAATGATAGCTCCCAGTGGCTTCAGCCCATCTTTTGACAATTTTAATCAGAATTATATGAAATTATATGAAATATATAATATAAAATTATAAAATATAAGAATATTATAAATTATAATATTATAAAATATAACAAATATATTAATTATATGATTATTGCTAAAGCTGATTTCATGGCTAAATTCCATTGTGAATAATTATAGTATGGAAATATTCCCCATTTGTTCAGAGAAGCCTGACAGTGCAGAGGAAATCAATTCAGTCATGTCTTGTGATATTAGTCGTGATGTGTGAGCAGATAGAGAACAGCAGAAACTCTTCTCCATCTCCATGGTATAGAATTAAGAACTCTAATGCTGAATCCATGCCTTACACAGGGTCCAGGAATTTGCTTGGAAGATGTACAGAACTGGTATACTAGATAATTTTTAAAACCCAAGCTGCCCAGTTTCTTCCTGACTTCTAAGATTTAAATTAAGCTTTGGATTTTGAAGACTGATAGTTTTTTAAATGCTATTTTAGTTATGGGCAGTGTATGTTATTCTCATTCTTACAGAAATACAGTATTCAGCAGTGCTTTATAAACTGGTAATTGACAACAAAGTTGCTGTTCTACAGACAATCGAGTTTTCTCTCTAGAAAGATGTGAAGTTTTGTCTTCAGGAACTTTTGTTTCCACAAGATGCAATCAATCCCCATTTTCAAAATCCACGGCCTGTTCTTCAAATCTGGGAGATATTTCTTCAGCATTTGGCAGGGAAAGGGAATAATATCTCCTAGAGATCCATTATAGTCTTCTTTTCCATGATTCTTTTGTTGGTCTGTTACCTTTTTGGTTGAAAGAGGAGTTCAGGTTTTGAAGCTGCTTTGGACTCAATCTTCATGTGGAATCATAGTCAGGATACCAGATTGAGTTGAAAGTCATGTTGAGACAAGAAGGTAATGTTTTAGTGGCCTTACCTTGTGTATGTTTCACATACTTTCCATATAATCCCGTATTTCGGTAAATTCTCTGTCAGATGAAATATTTTCTATATGACTCAGAAAAAAATGTTTGAGAAGAGTTTCAGCCCATAACAGCAGCTCACATTGGGTTGAGCCTCTTAGATATCTGGTATTCTGGGTCTTTTTTGAATGTATTTCTGATCATTATTTTCCTTCTGTAATTATTGAATTATTGATACATATAATTTATATATAAGAAATTCCAGGGAACTATTTTTTTCTTTTTCTTTTTCCTTTTCCTTTTTTTTTTTTTTTGTTAAGGAGTAAGAAAGATCATTAGGAGGAAGAAAGGTCAAAGGTTAAGAAAGGTCACTAAATTCTATTACTTCATTTTGATTTTCCTTTTTTTACTATGGGGTGATGTCTTGCAAATGTCTGAACACTGGTTATCACTTGAGCTCAGGCTGTCTATGACTAATCAGTTTGGTTTTAAATTAGAAGTTTCTCTTCTGAGGGAAACAGGTTGCAGATTATTGATGGTCTTATATTACAGATGAAATGATTGAATATTGACTTATCATAACTATCTAAGGTGGGAGTAAGATCTGCTTTGCCTAGCATTCACTTTCTTCTTAAATGTGTTACAGTACTGCAATATCTATGCTGTTAACACTCAATTAAATCTTCTGCGCATTGAATTTCATGAAGCAATCTACCATGTGTATACATCAGAAGGTTTGCCACAGTACTGTAACCTGATCACTATAACAAGTTAGCCCACGAACCTGTACATTCCCTGCAGTTCTAGGATATGTTGTAAGCATAGATCATGATACTCTACAAAAATGGCTCTGCATTTCTCAAAGTGCATAAATATACATCATGATTACATAAGGTGTTACACATTGGTCCTGTTTATTATTATTTATTTTGAATAATTCATCTTTTTCAACTGAAAATGATTACGGTGATACATATTTCTGAATGTACAGCAAATCCTGTAAGGAGATTTATTTAAAGAGTGGCTGTTTCTCAGCTTTATTGATTCATTAATGAGTTACATAATGTATGAAGATATTTTGAAGCCCATAAACATCCTCATTCAACACCAAACACCTGTCACACAATGCATATAAATTACTACACTGATTTTCTAAACTTAACCTGTGATAGAACTTCAGCATTCAAACACTTCTGCAGTTAAACAATGAGATATTTAATATTTCCATGTCACCTTGCTGAAGGTGACACCATGCTGAAGATGAAACAAGTTGTTACATGAATGGCAGACTAATAATTTGTGTGACATTTATTTGAATTCATTGATTTCAATAGAAAGCTCTTTAATAATACATTAGTAAGTTCTGTTTTCTCTATCCATTAGCCTACCTCTGTGAAGCTTGTAGAAATGCAATGTATTTACACTGTCTTTATCTTCCATCAGTTTTGGTTGAAGTTAGAGAAGTTATTAGGACAGACTGATGAAATAAGTCTTGTTCCTTCAGAAAAAAATGGGCTAAAAAATCTTTGGGGAGCCACCTGCAAGATAGTGGATAAGCAGTATTGTATAAACAGTGTGTTTGGTTCTCCTTTAGCTAACATCAGTGTTGACACATAGTATTAAAAATACTAGATTCAGACACATGGAATCAGATTATTGAAGTGTTTTTCCACTCTGGAAGTGATCTTTTTGCTGGAGTACATTAAAAATTCATGTTACCTCTTGTCTTTGTTGTCCGGATGCCAGTTTGCCACTAATTAAAATTACATGAGCAGCAACATTTTATTTTGTTTTGTGCTGTGAACTAGAGATGCTGAAATCATGACAGTCTAACTTCCAAAATTTCAAGAAAAAGATAATAGGTTGGCTAAAGTTCTTCCTTGAAACTTCTATTAGATTTCAGAAGTTTGGTGAAGAAGATGGTTCAGTTGAATAAGCAGCAATAAGGCAGATTGCATACAAGGTCAAACATGTATTCTTTCACAAAGAGAAGAAGGGCTGAGAAAGACTAAGAACTGCTGAGGAGCTGGCATGTCCTGACATTTGCACTAAATGTGTGAGTTTTTATGGAAAACTACTGGCAACTGAGCCTATACATTATATGAAAAGAAGAAGAATATAGAAATAGATTAGTAAACAACTCTTTCTGGACATATTTCAATAAGCAATATTAATGAAATATAAATTCTGTTGCTCACTTAGTACAGAACAAACATTAAATTGTGAGTTTTTCACAGATCTGTAATTTAAAGTAAGTCTGAATATGACACAAAATAATTTAAAAAATATCTTCAAGGAAATATCCGTAAATCCAAATAAAAAATTTGAACCTTGAAGAATGGTTTTATTAGCACTGACTGCTATACAAGTCTGATATATAAAAATTTTAACCTGCTAGAAAATTTCATAATGTCCTTTTCTTCTGGTATTTTTAGTAGAAGTTGGAGATGCTGGAAGACTTTTTAAGTTTATCAGACTTATTTAAAACTGAAAAAAAATATGTTAGGACATTATTTTATCTGAACCAGTTACCCATTCACCTCATCTTTAGACAAATTGAGCATAATAACTTGACCCTAGAATCACAGCTGATCTAGGGTGATATAATCGTACTGATTTCCTTCACCTCCAACTCTGACACTGTAGAGTTAAGGCAATTTCTCTTACCACCCCAACTGTGTTCATTGCCTAGTGGTTATAGTGCTTTATTTGCAGACATTTAAAAGTTTGAATCTGAATGTTATTTTATTAACGGAGAATCATTGTTTTAAATGAGTCATACATTGAAACTATCCACCAGGAGTCCAAAGATTACTTAAAAAGAATATGCTAAATTCAGTGGCAGAAAAATACCATAATGATGAACAATTATTACAGCATTAGAACCTTTTCTGGCAGAAGATACATTCCTTGGATTTTCATGTCAATGCCTAATGCAGCCAGAGCAGCCACATTTAGCTATTGGCAATTTAATCTCAAATTGCAGGAGGCTTGCCAGACAGAATTTTTAAATCTTCAGGATTCAGAGACTTTGTATTGCATGTGCACTTAAATTAAACCTATTGGAACCTTTTACCAAAATTTTAATTGTAGAAAATTCAGGAAAAGCAAGATCTTTAATTCCCCTTAGAATGGTAAAACTATCATTTTGAAATGAAAATCCTTTAATGAATATTTATCACCATTTCCCCCCCACACAGACCCCAAGATTGCTTTAACATTCCTTGGTAACCAAATATTTCCCTTATTTTAAGAGATGGTCATATTTTCATGTCAAAACAACTTCAGGAAGAAAGAACAGTATGTCCTATGAAGTGTCAAACTCAGTTCCAGTCAACAATTCAAATTGTGATGATCTTATATTATGATTCTAAAAATAGGTGCTTAGTGCAAGTAATTTCCTGTTAGACTATGGAGGAGGACTTCTCAATCACTTTCTACATACTTCCCACCTCAGTTGTGAGAACTGTCATTGTATTCTTCTAGCATATCTGACTGAAGGCTTCCTCCCAAAGCCTAGATCTTAATTCTGGAGCTGTAGACATAAAGCCATCAAATATTTCAGCTAAGATAGATTTGTCTTGTTTCAGAAGGATCAAGTTTTGTTTGCATTTAATGGTGTATCTTACCTTAATGATAAAAGTGATAGTTTCTGTCAACATTGGCAAAGACCATTACAGGCCTTAGAAAAGGAAGATGAAAGTTGTAGCTCAAGACCCAACATTTCCTTTGAATAGTTTAAATTATTACTATATTTTATTTTGTAGTATTTTGTTGAATGCTGTTAAATAGGCATCTGAGTGTATTCATTTCAGACTTTTTACTAAGTTATTACAAAATGTAGAGGGCAACAGTTTTGTGACACATTATAATTGTTGGAGTTGGTCACCAAAGAATGACTTAATTTCTCACCCTACCTTGTAGGCACCATCATTCTCACTTTTTCTGAGGCTTTTGAAAATAAAGTGCTGCCTTGAAAAAATGCCTGTTCTGAGGAGGACACAAAGTTGTATTATTTTGTCCTTTGAGATTAACTCAGTCAAGAAGGGGAAAGATACTTAGTTCATGAAATACCCTAATTGTAAATTAATGTTTTCAATAAAAAAAATTTTCAAGGTCTAACTTGGACCTTTCACCCTTCTTCCACTTACCCCTGATCTTTCTCATTACAATGAGTTAACTCCTCTGAAGTGGATTGGCAGTCACAGAATTAGGCATAATAGTGGTTAACCACTGCTTTAGCATTTAGTGGAAATGTCCAGCTCACTGGTGCCTCAGTAGCAACTGCTGTGTCTTCATAACAAACCAAATGTACATGACAATATCCTCATCCATCAGAGTACATAGAAAGATTACACAAATATCCTTCCTTATAATCTGTATCACTTCTCTGAAATTAATGCCTTCCTATCTTCTACATTCAGTCTTAAAGAAGGAAACTGAAAGATACTGTGAGACTGTAATTCATTTTTTTAATGGATAATTTAAGGGATTTTATGGCTCAGGTAAATGGTAATATGGTAAAGATTTCATTCTATAGGTGACAATTCAAATCCAGCATGATTTAGTTGTTAAGCTAATGTTTTATTTTTTTTTTTTAATGTTCTCTTTCCCTTTCCCTTTCTTCCTCTTCCTCTTCCTCTTCCTCTTCCTCTTTCTTTCTCTTCTCTCTTTCTTTCTCTTTCTTTCTCTTTCTTTCTCTTTCTCTTTCTCTTTCTCTTTCTCTTTCTCTTTCTCTTTCTCTTTCTCTTTCTCTTTCTCTTTCTCTTTCTCTTTCTCTTTCTCTTTCTCTTTCTCTTTCTCTCTCTTCCCTTTCTCTTTCTCTTTCTTTCTCTTTCTTTCTCCCTTTCTCCCTTTCTCTCTTTCTCTCTCTCTTTCTCTTTCTCTTTCTCTCTCTCTCTCTTTTTCTCTTCCCTATTCTCTTCCCTATTCTCATTCTCATCCTCATCCTCACCCTCATCCTTTCTTTTTCTTAAAGCAGTTACGCAGTATGCTTTCAGCCATGCTCTAGAAAGTTTTCCTATAGTGTGGAAATTTCATACCCTCTCTAAAGGAAAGTGCTTGTTTTGATAACTGGCAATCTGCATGTAGAATATGATAAAATGCAGTTAACACTGGTGACTGAACTGCCACCTTGTCAACAGTCTCTTCAGATCAGGATTAAGACATAATGCCTTGTCGTAAAGTGTGGTGGAAATTCACAGTTCCACTGGAAGTGTTTAAGGCCAGGTTGGATGGGGCTTTTGAGCAACCTTGTCTGGTGGGTGTCCCTACCCACGGCAGGGAGGTTCAAACTAAGTGGTCTTTAAGGTCTGTTCCAACCCAAACCAGTCTGATTCTATCATTCATAATGATAGAATTGGTTCATTGATAGAAATGATTCATTGATAGAAATGATTCATTATCCTTGTTTCAAAATGAGCTGCCTTTCTTATGCAAGAATTTTCTCAAACTCAGGTGCATTTTAATAATTATATTAAATTATTTAATAATTTAAATAATGCTTTAGTTCACCACATTATCAATCTAATTGTAAATTCCAGAGAGAAGAAAAGAGAAAGAGAGAAAGAAAAGTTGAAATGAGAAGATTCCAGTCCCCTTTTCTTTCTGAAAATTTTGCATGGTAGATGGGAAGACAAGGTTTTTTTTTTATTATTTTTTTTTATTTTTTTTTTTTTTTTTATTTTTTTAAAATGAACAATGATTCTCTCTTTTTTTTTTTTTTTTTTTTTTTCTTTCTTGTAAAGTTATGTTCTTGTTTGTATTGCTATATTTTCATAGTGAAATAGTGCAGTTGACTTTCTGAGATTGCTTAGTGCATTTTCTTTTTTTTTGGTGGGGTGGGAGAGGGTGGCAAGGACCATGATAGCAAAATGGATTTTACTATCAAATTCTGTGTTGCAAAATTGAATTAATTAATTCCACAGGTGAAGACAGATAGCTAATTAGAAATTCATTCTTTTTCTCTTTCTCTTTCCTCATTCCTCAAGGAAATCACTGTTACACAATCATATAAAAGGTTGAAAAACTCTTCTTTCTTCTCTTTTTGTTTTTGCAAATAACTTTAGCTTTCTCTTTTTTTGGATTGATTCCCTCTGGAAAACTCTCTGCCAGGTAATTTATTTTAAGTCAATTACGAAACAGTTGATTGCAACTATTCTACATTAAGATGAGAAGATATTATCTATTTTTATTAGCTACATTAGCTAATCACACGCTTCTGCTTCCTGATGAGAATGGATCTTTGAAATTGGTTTCCAAATAAAATTTCTGATTACAAAATTAAAGCCAACATCCCAACAGTATTCAGGAAAAAAAATCCTAATATCTACTGTGCTTATTCTTTTTTCAGTCTTGTTAGCTATGGTACCAGCATCTTGTGGAACAAAAGCAGATTTTAAAAGAATAGTTCTTTTCCAGTGTATTACCAGCAGATGTTCAAGAGGACGTTTTGTGAGTATGTTTAGGGTGGGAGCAGTAAAGCAATGATACAAGCATAGGAACATGCCACTGGATGTTGTGATGTGGCTGTTTGTTAGGATGGAGTTCTGACAGGAGTCCAGTCTGCTTCTGTACAGTTCTGTAATCATCCCTGGAAATCTTATGACTGAGAGAAATGCAGTTATTCTGGGATTGCCCAAGGTGCATGTGGTGAAAGGATGTGGTATGCAAATGAAGAGCTACACATTAAAGAGGAAGTGGAGGATGGATTAGCCATAAGCCAAGCCTTTACTTTTTTGGTTGGAGTGATTTTGTTTCTGCAGATGCTAATAAAAAGCAGTCATGGCACTCAAGAATAACGTAAATTCAGCACTTGTGGCCTTCCCAAAAGGAGCAAGAAGAGCAGGGTGCTCTTAGCATGTCACATATCTCAACCTATCCACGGCTTTGTGGACACATCAGGGCAAAGTGACTGCAGCGTTTTGAGGGGTGGATGAGCTGGCTTTTCTTGAGTCAACTTAGGTAAAACGGACAGCAAAAACATGACAGTACAGGCTCTAGTTACCAAAGTAAATACTCAGTCAAATGTGTATGAGTGCTGAGGTGCATACTATTTTGTCATCAGTGCTACTGTTATCCTAGCTGGATAAAGCCAGTTCAAAATTAACATAACTGTGCATAACTGTTGACATAGCCCCATCCAAGTAGAGCTAATTTAGTAGAACATAATGAAATGCAATATATATGGTTGTTTACTTGTTATTCTTTACTCCGTAATAACAATAAAAGCTAGTATTTGGATGAAAGACAGCACCAGCAATTCAGAGGCTTTATCAGGATAAATTTAATGCCAAAGACTCTGTAAACTGAAGTTTAAGGAAACCCAAGCAGAAGTATTCTTAGCCTAAAATTCCTAATCCTATTCATATAGGACATTTCAAAATGCCTTCAGGACGCTAGACCTTACCATGCTAGCATAGTCAAATGTTGTCTCTTTGATTCAATTTGTTACCTTTTAATTCACTTGTATATCTGTGACTAAAGAAAAAAAGTAGAAAAAAAAACAACTGGCAGAAAAATAAATTTATTTTGTCGGGATTTAGTTTTCTCACTTCATCTGTCAGAGAAAAGAAAGTATGTTAGCATCATGTACTATGAGTACATTAATGTTTTGATGTCACTTAAGTCAATTTGTGACACAAATTGTCTAAAAATGTGTTGGATTTCTTGAAGGATTATACTATGAAAGTTTGATTTTTTCCCAAGATGCAGATAAAATCCAGTGCAGCAGAATAGAGAAATCAAACCTGTGATATTTCTGTCAACTGAAAAACATGAGCTTTACTACTTATTTACAGAGTACAAGAATCAGCAGATTTTCTTTTTGATTAGTTGGTGAAACTGTCTGAAAAATGTCAAGTGACACAAAGCCAACTAAATGAGTCTTGAAATCTGTCGGGCCATGTCATACTGTGATATCTTTATCAAAGAATGTGCAGACTTCACACTCATCCTGTGAGTCATTCCAAGATAACATTGTATGGTACCTCCTTTATACCCCTCAAGAGTTTCCAGCCAGGTAACATGGCATACTACTCAGAAGCAAAAACAAAGTAGTAAAGTTAACATTCAGCACCTGAAATAACTTTTACTTTGAAAGATAAAACAAAAGCTATATCAAGGATAGGTGACTTATCTAACACTGACAGATGCATTTTCTCATAAATTAAACCTGACGAGATTTTGACATATTCATATGTTTTGTACCACAGTGATGGACAGAAAGCTTTGACATTAATGGGTGTTATACTGTTTCCACAAAGAACATACAGACACTGGTGCTTAAATGGCTCTAGTGTCAAGGTCTCTTTATCAATATGGAGAGCTTTCCTCTGTGTGAAAAAATAGAGCAAGACCTCAGGCTCAGACTTCATGCTCTTAAGTAGAGCTGAAATGACAGCCTCTGCTTGTCCCTCTGATAGGTAAAAAATTCATGCTGCTGTAACAGCTTACCATAAATAACAATCCGCAAAAATCATTGGAATGAGGGCTTTTTTTTTCTAGCTGAAAGATAGATTATTGACATTCCATGTTAAAATCTCTATTTGACAGAAGACAACAGAAGTCACACACTACAATCGGTACTCTGAATTGAGGTAAAGAATGTCAAAATCTTGGCCAGTTAATGAAATTGTTAATGAAATTTGAATCAAGCTGCTTTGAACATGTATTTGAATATGATTTGTCTCCTGTGCCTCTCTTGACAGTTACTGCCAGCTAGGCAGATCTCTCTCTCTCTCTCTCTCTCTCTCTCAATTCTTTTTTTAATTCATCCATGCTTATAATGTGTTGAAGTTGACTCCTTTTTCAGTTGGGAATTTAAAAGCAGAAGGAATGCATATTATCTCTGCTGAAGAAATGAGTATGAATTTCAGAACCTGGCCTGGATACTGGTCTCCAGACCGTGGACTTATGGGAAGAAAATGCTTAAGTGCCATGGGAGGCGTTTCAAAATTATTTGAAGTCTTTTTAGCCAGAGATGTGTATGTTCTGACATCTGTATCATAAAATAAGAAAGGTAAAATGTTCAGTCGGTTTTACTGTAATCTCTTTTATGGGCTGCACTTATTTGTAGGAAAATTGCAAAGCTTTTATTATTGGCAATTACTCGAGTATACAGTCTAGTATTCTAGTCTAGTCTAGTTTTACGAGTTATTTGTCCTAAATCTGAAGTTTAAAATAATTATATATCTGTATATAAATCAACTTTAATCAGTGTAAAATTAAGATATATTAATTTTCAATAACCAACACACATTACGTCATATCTATAAAGGAAAAAAAATTGGCTTCTGAAACTTCAACAATTCAAACTGAAAACATGTCTAAAATCTGTTTTCTGGGATGTACTTAAAGGACTGTCTGGAGCAGATAGCTCTGCAAAGGAAGCCCTTCACTTGAAGAGGCAGAACTATCAGGTCTTGTCGCTAATGAAACCAAAAGTATGCAAGGATAATTCTCCATATGAGAGAGACACAAGAAATGGTGAGAACTGCAGCCTAAATGGTTACCAGCTACAGATAATAAAAGATACTTCTGCCAACATCTGTCAGAAAGAAAAGAAGAAACTTTCTATTAGGCATAAGATGGGCAAATCTGCAGGGAAGACATCATTCCAGCATAGCCTTTAGATATGTCTCGCAAATTTCAGTCAGCTCTAATTGTTATTTAAAAGTAGATGTTTTCCAGATATGAGCCTCTCATCCATTTTGTTTGGATTGATCTTTAGCCAGTTTTCTCCAACTCATGCTCTCATTTTGGGCATGCCTGAAGATCAAAGCCTTTTTCTTTGTCAGCTAGAGAGAGATGTTTCTCACTATACCCTTGAAGTCTCAAAGTTATTTCTCAGTCTTCCCAATAGTTTTGGGAAATAAAATTAGCTAGCTAATCAATGGAATATCCATTTAGTGAATTAGGTCATTGATAAAGTCCGTGGAGTTTCACATAAAGCAGACAATTCTGTTCAGCAGAGACGAGGGTGGTGGAATAAGCTCACTGGAGAGGAATCACATATGCTCAAGCAAGTTCTCAGTGAATCATATGAATCTTTTCCCGATTAGGCAAGAAGGAAATCTGACACCAGAAACACATCTGAATTTGGGGTTCATAGCTGTACCTCCTCAACATCGTCATACAAAGAGAAAAAGAGTGGTGATAATAGGCAAGGCTGGCAATTTTCTTGGGATGGCTTCGGAAGGATGGGCTGATCAGCTACTCATTTGAGGTTATCTGTCCAATGATCTCCTGCTGACAGGCAGTCAAAATCATGGGTGCCAGGTACTTTTAAAACAGAGATCATTCTCTGAATGCCAAGCCTACAAGGCCTGTTATTTTGATGCAGCTTGCCTGGATATAGGAGGCCTGATCTGGAAATTGTTCCCTTTGATAGATGTTGTTTTCCCCTTCGGCTTCCTAGGAAAGTGAAGCACGTAATAAACATAATAAAGTCACAGCACTTAGAGGGAAGCTTTCAAACCAGTCCAAGAAAAATATTATTTATTATAAAATAATTCTGAACTGAAACCAGAATCATCTTCTTCAACAGATACATAATTGTAACCCATAGCATTTTCGTCTGACTGAACATCGTATGAATTTTTATATCTTCTCACTTATTTCCCATACCTTTTGGGAAGTAACAGTGTGACCAGCAGAGCTAGGGAGGTGATCGTCCCCCTGTACTCGGCTCTGGTGAGGCCGCACCTCGAATACTGTGTTCAGTTTTGGGCCCCTCGCTACAAGAAGGACATTGAGGTGCTTGAGCGAGTCCAGAGAAGGGCAAGGAAGCTGGTGAGGGGCCTGGAGAACAAGTCCTACGAGGAGCGGCTGAGGGAGCTGGGATTGTTCAGCCTGGAGAAAAGGAGGCTCAGGGGTGACCTTATCGCTCTCTACAGGTACCTCAAAGGAGGCTGTAGCGAGGTGGGGGTTGGTCTGTTCTCCCAAGTGCCTGGTGACAGGACGAGGGGGAATGGGCTTAAGTTGCGCCAGGGGAGGTTTAGGTTGGATCTTAGGAAGAACTTCTTTACCAAAAGGGTTGTTAGACATTGGAACGCACTGCCCAGGGAAGTGGTGGAGTCCCCATCCCTGGAGGTCTTTAAAAGTCGTTTAGATGTAGAGCTTAGGGATATGGTTTAGTGGGGACTGTTAGTGTTAGGTCAGAGGTTGGACTCGATGATCTTGAGGTCTCTTCCAACCTAGAAATTCTGTGATTCTGTGAAGTATAACAAGCCTGTTTTTAATACTGAATATTTTAAACCCAAAGAAATCAGTAAGATATATATAATGGTCAGTTCTGATTAACTGCATCTGTCATTTCTGGAATGTTTTGGAAACTGAGATACACCCCAGATGTGGCAATGTTTTGTAAAATCTTGGAATGCCAGTGAGCATATCTATCACAGCATTGTTTAAAGTTGGAGACTTCTAAATCCTATTTCTATTTCATGTGCAGTATTTAGGCACTTGATTGTTTGGTATTTTTCTGTGTGGAGTGACAGAGTTAGAATTCAATGTAAACTACAAAGATTGCAAAGGTTGACTCATTATATTTGCTCATTTGTATATCCTATGCCTTCATTTGTTTTAAACCTCTCCTGTGCAAGCCAATTGTTTTGCATATTTTCTATACTTCATCCTCTGCTAATGAATTACAACCCTAAGAATCTCTCAGTTAGTGAATTATTATTCTTTAGAGGTAATTAAATGCCTCACTAAGTGTATAAGTATAAAAATAATGAATATCCCCTCAGATCCCTCTCTCAAAATAAACCACATTTTGTAACCATGTCATAGTCTTTACACAGGCCAACCTTTAACTATCAGAAATCGTCTTAAACTTGTATCTGATGAATTTTGAGCCAAAAATATAAGATGCCTAATCATTTTGGAGTTTTGCTTATCAGTATAGACTGTTTGTTTTTATTTGTAACTGTGAAAAATGCCTTTCCATTGTACAATTGCAATGCTTACAGTAAGGGGATGCTTACTACTTTTCACAAGAAAATGAAAGCATTGAAAAGATATGACTACTTATCTTCTAGTCAAAGTTGATTTCCTTTTTGTATGCCAAATTTTGTTGGACAAATTTCTTGCCTCAGAGTGAACAAATGTATTGAAAGAATCATCAGAGATATTTTTTCTGAGCTCAGTCACCTATGGCCAAAAGTATATAGTTTGTTACTGATGCAGTTTTTGCAGAGAATGCATTCTGGAAGGTTCAAGATGGCCTCCAGTTGATTAGGTCAGGCTGTGGCTGAGGAGTATTTCATTCCTCATTTATGCTATTTTCCTACACAGCAGCATTAGTGAAACATTTTATGCTTTTATTTACCTAAGATACTTTATCATCTGCATCAGCATGATTACTGAGCCTCGATTATTCTGTCACCTGATATACAACATAACAGTATGAACACAGAGGTATAATTTCTCTGAATTCTGAAAGCTGGAAGAAGCTTGAAGACAGGCTGGAGATGTCTATAGGGGATCTGATTCAGGAAATCATTTGAGCATTAGCTCAAAAACATTTAAGACTGTGTGTAAGTAGATTGACTTTAATAGAACTCAAGTGTGAGTCATGTTCAGTCTCTGCTTTCTTGCCATAGTTCTTAAAACATATACCAAAGCGCAGTGCTGAGGTTGTGTTGTTCAAATTCTCATTTAGACATAGGTGATTTTTTTTCTGTGATTTTTGCTGTTCTGCTGTTCATATGGTCAAATAATTTACATGAACATAGAAGATTTACATGTTCCATCAGGTAACATATGGTTACCTGACAACAAGCATATCTTCATCTTATTTTCTGTAAGAAATGTGATATGCTCGTTGCATAAGTATCAAATCAATGATGGATATAAAATGAGAGTGTAATATTTAAAATCAATATATGATACCAACTGGAAATGATAACTTCTAAATGGTGATGAGAAAGCATGAATTTCTTGTGGGACTTTCAGCACTGGGGAGATTCTTTATAAATACTTCAGTAATTAGGGAAATAACTTCTTCTTATAACTGATTCCACAGATAGAGAAGATGTTGAAAAGTCTTTGGTGCAATTTGGGTGGCAAGAAGCATTCCTCCATTCCTAGGATGTGTATGGTACACAGAGGAAATATGAAAATACCTCATGGAGGATTCTCACTGTGAATGTGTATATTAAAAAGGTGAACAAAAGCTGTAGCAATGCCATTTCTCCCTAGAACATTCCTTTTTGCACTATCCCTCCCCCTCTCATTCAGCTTGATGGCTTGGACAGGGGAATGGATGGGGATTCAAACCTAAGTGTTAGAAATTGTGCAGAGGGAATACTTCATTACATTGTGCCAGGTGTTCTAAACCATTAATGAGTGTCCAGTCTGAACCACTGAAAAAGTGGCTCAGAAGAGTGAACTGACAAGCCCACCTCCCCTAGTGTGAAAAGTTCAACAACCAAACCATTGCTCCCTGTTGCCAATCTTTACCCTCCCCTGAAATACAAACAAACAAAACAAAAAAAACAGCATAGTACATTCTGGGCCTTATTTGTCTGGAAGGGTGAGGGCAGGAACTGACAGAACTGGTACTGACAGACATGCAAAATACAAAGTGCTTGTCAAAACATTTGCTAGGTTCTACTAAACCCTTTGTGGTGAGAACTAGAAATGAACTGGAGCACCACACATTTCTTTTTAAGTGATCTGACGGTTAGGAAATATATTGATAATACTGGAATGGAAGCAGGTAGCAGCTTGACTTTGTAAACACTTTAAGTCACAAAGCATTTGTGAGGAATCAGTATCCGGCCAGAAAGTAGTCACCTTGATAAATGACACTGAAGAATTTGAGATGCAAATGCCAATGCTGTAACTAAAACTTAGAATGACTCTAAAATGGCTGGACTCCAGAGTGCTCCTTAAATCATATCTGTAGATAAAACAGAAATTACAATTAAGTCCAGCCACAAAAATTCAGCTTATAAGAATGACATTGCAAGAATATATATATTTGCTACAGATTATGGAATTCTGTTGAATATAAATTGCTGAAAAATTATCCACTCCTCCCTCACACCCTGTTTTTGGTCACTTCAATTCTAATAGGTGGTGGCAATGTTCCGGGGATACAAAGCATTCAGGTGAAAGATCTCCAGCATATTATGGGCTGTTATCTGCAATCAGTTCCTCAGTTCCATTTTCATCACTGTTAAGAAATATAAAAAGTCATTTATTTATTTATTTTTTCATTGTGATGAAAAATTGCAGGGAGCATTTTAGGATTTAAATTTATTAGGAAATGTTTAGGGTAGCCAACAAAGGTGGGAAGAGGGAGAGTTCAAGGAGGATCAGATGTGGGAGACTAAAGGAAAAAGGGGATAAAGCCATGCATAAACTGGCATCTGGTCAGTATGCTTGTCTGGCCATGCCCAGCACCTGATCAGAGCAATTTGTCCCATTTTATTGAGCTCCATTTCTAACCTTTTTGTGAGTGAGGATCCCTCTAATCTTTGTTCTCTACATGTGTATGGAGATCTGAATGCAGCTGCTGGAATTGGGAGCAAGGGCCACTGGGGCCTGTGTAGCTAGGGTGCCAGCAACTGGAGTGAGTGCTCATGTCAGCATCTGGTTGCTGGTCACTTATCAGGGCAGACTAATCAGTAAGTAGGTGAAGTGGTTTGGGGGCTGGGTGTGCATGCATGGGGCATGTTTCTGTGAGTGATACAGCCTGAGGATTAGTCTTCTGAAGGGACCAGGGAATCCAGGCCAAGTGCTGAAGAGATCACAGGGTCTGGAGGTCGGCAGGGAGACCCGTGGTGTGTACCCCTGTGTGCGTGTGAAGGGTTTGTGTGCGTGAGTGTGAGTGAGGGGTCTGTACCAGCAGCTGGAGTGAGGCTGCAGCCTTGAGGACTCTCAAGTGCGTGCACCAGCAATGCGAGGTACCAAGGATCCAGGGGCAGCTTCTGGGCAGGCTGGGTGTCTGAGGGCAGCTGCTGGAGGGATCTCACATTGCAAATCTCTGTATTTCCCAGTAAGGGACCATCAGTCCTCATCAGCCAGAGAGTGGCACTGGATGAGGCTGTTATGCTGTTTGTGTTTGCATGAGCTCTGTGTGTTTCTGTGGTGTTGATCTGTGCAGCTGGCCATGTGTATATGTATATGTGTGTTGTATGAGCATTTGTGTCTGTGCCTACTGTGAGCACATGCACATCTTCATTGCTGGTTGGCCTGGGGGCTTGAAGCTGTGGCAGCATCACCTCTATTAGACTGTCAGGTTTGTTCATTACCTAACATTTACCACCACTAGCTGCTACCAGAACACATCAAATAGGATGACTTTTCACAGAATGGCTGAGGTTGGAATGGACCTCTGAAGATCATCTAGTCCACCCCCTAGTCCACCCCCCTGCCAAGTAGGATCACCTAGACCACTGTGCACAGGATGTCATCCAGGCGGGTTTTGAATACCTCCAGAGAAGGAGACTCCACAAGCTCTCAGGGCAACCTATTCCAGTGCTTTGTCACCCTCACAGTAAAGAAATGCCCTCTTTTCTTCTGACCCAGTACAGCAACTTTGTACAGACAATCTTAACAGCCATGCCTAGCAAAAAAAAAAATAATTAAAAATAATGTCATAAATTCTTGCTAAATTCCCTTTACTTCATATTTTCCTTATCTGATTCTCTACTTTATCCTCCCTACATGAAGTCATCTATTGTCTTTGTACCAACCAGCCTTACCTTTAGACATTCATCTTGTATAACTTTGTAGCTTTACTGCTTTTATACTCTTTCAATCCACTTGAGGGAATAAAAATCATCATAAATTTAATAGTTCTACTGAACAATGAAAGAATAAATAAAGCAGTAATCCAATGAACAAAATGAAAACTAGTGCAAATTATGGCTGAACTTGATCCATAGCCAAGGTGATGTGAAGTGTGAATTAGTATTTTGTCATTTTTCTTTACTTTCTACAACAAATCATAATGAAAAAAAAAAAGGCATGCAGCTATTTACATCTGAGTTCATTGTTCTTAATACCAAGTAATGTTATAGTATGATGTACCCATGAACATGAAAAAAAAAACAAAACAATTACATATATGTTCTAAGAATTTACTGTACTATCCAGTTATCTTTTTTTTTTTTTTTTTTTTTTTTTTTAAGCTTTTAGAAGTTTTTTAAAAATAATCTCTTCCATATCCTTTATCCTTGTATGTAAAAATAACTTTCATAACAGCTGCCACAGATATATTGTGGAATCAAGTGGAGAATTTAGGGAAAATGTTCCAGCTAAGAAAGAAAGTATTATAACCAGTTAAAATTGTGATGAGACTGTAGCTCAATAGATTCTAATTAGCAGAAAATTAATTTCAAGCACCATATTCTGGAGCTAGCAACTCCAGGAAGGTCTGTCACCTAGAAGTGTCTGCAGAAGGGATCTTACAACAACAGTTAAGTTCTAACAAAAATTTGTACCCCCAAACCCAAAGATGTCACCATCCTGATTCCGAGAATATTTTCTCTTTTCTACTTCAAGAACCAAGTGAGGATTCTCATGCAGCTACTTACTTGCATGCTGTTAGCTAGAGATCAGAGAGGATCAGAGTCTGAAGTTATATGACTTCAGGTTAGAAAGGAGTATGAAATTTCTTAGAAGCAGCCAAATGTCTTTTGTTTTGTTTGACAGAGCTACACATATTCAAAGACACTGCAGTAGCTTAGGGCTTTGTATTTGTTATTTCCCTTCTGAATAAGCTGCACACAATTTAACTGCCTAAGCATTTACATATTTTCCGAGACTTCCTCATTGCAAAAGAGAAACGTCTGTCTTCATAATTGTCAAAACACGCTACTCTTTAATCTGGCATAATATTTACATCTCTGGTACTGTGTGTCAGGAATTCAGGCTCAGGTAGTAGATGGTATCAAATTTTAGTGATAATGATAGTAGGGAAATGTTGCCAGGAGAAACATCTGAACTATGCAAGTTAAAAATTGACATTCAAGCGCTGATTTAAGGTGCTTTTGATTCTAATATTCCTTTGAAATGTCATTGAAATTCTTAGGTCTATTTGTACTAGGCATTGCCTTTCTTAATGAGGTGCAGTGTTGTCACATCTCCTCTGAAGTTCAACTGAAGAGCACTACATATAAATCATCCCCAGCAAGTCCTTTTCAAATCCCTTTTTTCTTTTCTTTCATTTTTTTTTTTTTTTTTCCTTGCAAACATACATGGCAAGTGCCTGGTGTTATTCACCTGACTCTGTAAACCTGAGATATTGAAATGAAAGTACTAGGGATGAAGACATTTTCTTAGCCAGTTAGAATACAGATGCTGAGCTGACTAGTGAGAGGACCATTTTAGAGTATCTATTCCACCTGATTGATATAAAAATGTCCAATTTAATTTAAACTAGCTATTTGGTCAAATTATTTTACATAAAGCATTATGCAGCAGAGAACTCCTACCCATATTGTGACTTCTTGACATGACTCCACATTTCTATAACTGTCCTTGGCAACTTTTTTAACCTAAGCCACTAAAGATCTGAAACTACATTGCTGCCTAATCCCAGGTGTCCAAGTCTATACTGAGCCCACCTAAAGTCTGTGAGTGTCCAAATCCCCTGAGCATGCTGAGCTCGGGGGCAACATGTGCCTGTGACATGCTTGTCACTGATATTTGGAGTGTCTGTTAGGCTTGCATATTAAAAAACAATTGATGGTACCTTCTTTTTTTTTTTTTTTTGGTGGTGGTGCCATTCAGATCTTATTGCATTATATTTAGTGAATGTATAGCATGAAGAAAACTAATAAAGGAATAAAACCAAAAATATTATCAGTGTATGTGGCAATGATACAGTAGACTAATAAGCCTTCAAAGACATTTTGCCCCATTTTCAGACTATATTCACATTATGACTGACAAATACTGCTTTTTGTTGCATCTGTTCAGGGCAGTACCTGTTAGAAAATATATGCTCTCATACTGAACTAAATGCAATTATGGGTTACTGGTGCAGCTGAAATATAATAGTGAATGTATTTCTTTAAAAAAAATGCTAAAAAAAAAAGTAGCTGTTAGCTTACAATTAAGATAAAAAAGAGCTCAGTCTGCTCTAAATGAATAGAATATATTGGGGGGGGGGAATTATCAGAAATATCCAACTAAAAAGCTGTTTGTTAAACTTCAAATGGAACAAAAAGCTGATTTAGCCAAAATCTCTGTCATTATAAAGTAAAACCGAATGATTTTATTTACATGTAATAACTATATGATCACATACACAATAAAGAAAAATGAATGGTACTTTGCAAAAACTTGTGTACTGTTAGTTTCATTTACAGTCAGTATGTTCACAGTCAACGGCTCTATGCAGCATTAAAACAAAAATGTTGAGATTAATTTATAGCACTGTGAATATCATCTCTATAATAGAACAGAAAATGCATTTTTTGCTCTGCTCATAGGTCCAGATGGCATGTGGATTCAGAAAAGAGATAGGTAATGATTACCTTCAGGAGATGAGATGAACAGAAGGACAGGTTAATTTGACAAGTTTATTGTACTCTGTTTCTTTTGTGTAACAGGATTCTTTATTGCTTTTCTTCCTAGAAGATCTACAGTAATATTAGAGAAGTGCTGATAGTGTAAATACACTACAGTGAGCCACCTGTAGGTAATTCTGATGTGACTGTTTCTCACAGGTATCAGATTCTCTAATTAACCTAAAAAATTTCAGCTCAGATGTCTTCTATTTGCAACTATCAGTCTTTCTTTTGTTTGTTCACTCATTCACTCTTCTCTCATTTTATTCTTCCTTACCAGTAAATATATGAGTCTGGACAGAATTTTAGCAAGAAAATAAATTATTTGAAAAAAGCTAAATACACTTTGTAATAAATCTATAGCAGTGCATGAGTTTGTCAACTGTTGATATCACTTATTTAAATGCATGCAAGGGAAAAATTGAAATTTGGAGAGGAAGCAGCCCATGAAATACCAATCTAAAAGAGTAATTAAAAAGGAGGAATAATAAATTCACAGTTGCTTACAGCATCTTTACCTCCTGCTGAATTATTTTAGTAGATCAGAAGGAAGACTCTGTAAATGCATAAAAATGCTATGAGTGTAAGTCACAAGGCAAGTGAAAAAGTCTACTAGATTGAGTCTGGCAAATGCCTTTCAGAACTGGAAACCTTTACTATACCATGCTTGCAAGTTTTTCTTTCTGAAATGAGTTAAAAGCTTCATTATGCCTCCTGTCAGGTGGCTTACTGAATCTGAAAATCATTGTCAAATCTGATATCATCTGCCAGAAAAATCTTGAAGGAGTCAATGAGTATGAAACACTTCCAGAATTAGGATTACCAGATGGTACTCAAAATCAACTTCAGCAAATATATCACTTTATTGGTAACCCTATAGTTTTTCTGTTGATAAATTAAAAATCTTCCTCCCATTCCAGAACTCTGGATAAGGTATATTGGACAAATTTATTCAGCTTCTTCATTTGAATAACAGAATTTGCAGATCTTCTGCTCTTAAACTTCCTGCATATGAATATATTCTGCCAAGTCAGAACACTCTCTGAAATACGAAAAAGCCCAACACTTACAGCTGCAGTCTGGGTGATAGCTTTGGGTTTAAAGTCACCACTAGCTTGTGAATCTGCATCACAGTGGTTGGTAACCAGCAATACAACAGATTGTATTCAGGTGTTGGTATCATTTTCACTAATTCTTTCTGGCATTTTATGAACCTGCTGGTGTCATCAAAATCTGGCCTAGCCTGAGTTGTAGAGAACAAATTATTTTGGAAAACTGTTTGTACTCTGGCATTGTTGGTCCCAGCTCATCACCATGAACTCACCTTTTGTTCTGGAGACCGGGCAGACATTCTGTTCTTATGTTAGTTTAGGGACAGTTGCATTGAATACGTGGAGGGTGACTGGAAAATTTGGGCATTTCATAAGCTGAACTCCTGTGTTCTCTCAGGTTTGGAAAGAGTCATAATCAAAAAACTCAAAATATATCAAAAACCTTCATAAACACTTGGTAATACATATTCACTGATAATATTAAATAATCAGTCACATCAAAGGAAAAGCTGATAGACTACAGACTCTGCTTGTTGGCACTCTTCCATTGCTCAGTAGAAATTTCTGGCCTAATCTTTTTGAGAGTTCTTACTTACTCTTGAACACTTCCACCAGATGATTTGAATTCAGACAATCCAAAGGATTTCATTCTCAAGGGTCAACGATCCTGCATCTTTCAGATACATTATGCTTTTTTATTATTTTTAAATGTACATAGACTTTTTTGTTTGGTTGTTTTGTTTTACAATAGATGAAGTGGACATGTAATGAAATTTTACTGGGCCATTTTTCTCAGAAAACTTTGAAAAAGAGGTTAAACATTCTTTTCCTTAATTTTTTACTGTTGGTATTTTGGAAGAGAACCTATCAGAACCATGCAGCTGAGCTCTCACACACACTGTTGTGGAAATCTGCCTGCTATAAAATATAGCCTAGGCTGCGATAATTACTAACTATGTCAGAAATCAAAGACATGATTTAGCATGTAACATTATAAGGAGTAATTGATACACTTTGAGACCAAAACTCATTGAATTTGTAGGTTTTCCTTTTATGGTAGAAATGAATGGTCATATATTTTTCCTTTTTCAAGAAAAGCTAAAGGGTTTAAGCCAACAAGAAAATATTTCCACACTGAACTGGTTTGTGGATATCTTTCCAGAAGCTTTTGATTTAACACTGTTAAACTCATTACTTTTTTTTTTTTTTTTTTTTCTATGGTGGATCGAAACCAGGATCTCCGAAAATATTACTACTGTTCTCGGGTTGCCTACTGACTGTATGAAAGAATCAGTTTGAGGTAAACTCCTCCTAGGTATCACAGCCAGTTTGGACACTGGCCGAGCCACATGCCCTTTGGTATCTTCT
The DNA here is from genome assembly GCA_011076525.1 of Nettapus auritus. NCBI lineage: Eukaryota > Metazoa > Chordata > Aves > Anseriformes > Anatidae > Nettapus > Nettapus auritus. The sequence continues at coordinate 38,004,925 of CM021769.1, forward strand.
TAAATGCAGAAGCCAAATTTGCAATTTGCTCTGAAAATATGTCTGGGACTTAAATATTTTCAGGGCTGCTTAGAATGTCAACTTTTGGCAGGTTTACTCTCCAGCTGTGAGACACAGCATAACACGTCAAGTGATAAAAATGGTGAATGAATTAGACAAGTCACTTTAGTCACTAAATAGACTTTCAGACAATTGCTGACAAGGTAAGATTATGGATCTTGCTATTTTTTTATTTATTTTAATCCCACTGCTGCAAACAGACTCCTTTTCAAGTGCATTTTTTTTATTGCTTTAGGCTTTATACATGACTATGTCCTTCTTTGCCATCTTACTGATTTAAGGTTTGAATCATTTGGTTTAATTCTAAGTCATAATTTACCAGCAGTAGCCTTTCTGTCCTCAATTTTAGTAATTTCCATCACACACTGGTAAAACTTGAGGCATCCAAAAATATATTGACTCACAGTCTAGGTATTTGGTAAATGATCTGCATCTTTCCTTTCAGTTTTTCATTGCCTAGGTATGTGTGACCATTCTTCACATAGCTGTCATTATGCAACAATAGAAACTTCTTTAAAACTTACAAACAAAAAGCCAAATGAGAATGATCAGATGAACAAAGTAATTGGAAAGAAAAGTGTCTATGTGAAATTTTCCTTTATAAAATTTGCATTTGTTCTAATGGCTCCCTTCTCTGTAAAGAAAAGTATATAGTGTAGCAGCAGTGTGCGCCCCTGTAACCTCTATTCTTAGCAAAATGAGCTTTGTAGTTCTCTCACACTTTGTGTTCAGCCCGCTCATCTGTGTAAACTTCAATATTAATGCCAAGATAAGAGTGAGTGTCTTTAAAGGAGATCAGTTTTTTAGAAACACAGAATGTGTCCTAGTAAGTCACTGAATTATAAGGTAAATTAAAACAATTGGGTTGGTGCAATGCATTGTGGGTTCTGTCAAATTTACTGCTGTCACAGAGAATTGTCATGACACAAGAAAATACGACAGAAGGAGTTTGACTGTTCTGATAGAACTGGTGGAAATTAAACCTGCAAATTAATTACAGTATAAATTCTGAATATTCTATCCAGAAGTTCAGTTTAGACTAATAATCACATGCTAGCAGATGTTTTAATGAGTTGCTTTTTTTGGTCATACTTAAATAGGTAGAATAGTCCCTATTAAAAATTTTTAAAAGTTACATTGGGCTTCTAAACTGGTAATACTTCTCCAATTATATCTTAACAATGTTAATTAATAATGATCAAACTGAACACTTAAACTTGGCTAAAAAGCAATTAAAAAATGTTTACTTTTACCAATTGCAATAGTCGTGTTGTCTGCAGCTGGCATTTATCCTAGCTAGCTTGAGCGACTTTTGATGGAAGTCTGTTCCGTGTTGCTTCTTTTAGTCAGTGGAGATGCAGAGGCAACTTCAGAAGGGATTTATCCCATTCCAAAATAAGTTTTGAAGAAAAGTGTGATGAATCATACACTGAAGATGGGTATCTTGTTCTACTGACTGTTGAAAAACCCTAGACTGTGAGTAAGCTAGTAAACATAAAATAAAAGGCATCTGATCCATTTGAGCCATCTAATCCCACTTAGTAACAGAAGGAGAGATGCACATCTAGAGAGCATTTACCACACCTATTTTAGATACTATCTTTTTCTTTTAAGATTCTTTTCATTTTCTCTATTTACTTTTAAGTCTAGTTAGCTATTGTAAAATAGATGCCTAACTGTGAGATGGTTAAATTAGGTGAGATGAATCAGACCTTGAGCTGCAATCTGAAGTCATTAAATGAGGCACAGTTAAAAATGGAAGTAGAATTTGGCTCTCCTAGCTCATTAGCATAGGCTTCTGTTTTTAATCTGCAAGATTATTAGGTGACTGTTTTTCTTTGTAAGCCTGCAAGGAATTATGCGTATTACAAAGGCAACCAAATCAAGATGTATGTTATTCTCTTCCCACAGGCATGAGGAGTAGGGTTTTGATTTTCAGTGATTTAAATGCAGTGGTAGGTTAATCCACAGGCGTTCAGGTTCTAACCACAAAGATTTCCTTGTGTGAATCTGAACTGGCATGTGTCAGTATGCAATGGTATGGGCCATGTAGCCAAAAACAGCTTGTGCCCTGGTGACCACTTCTATTAGTAGTAAAGACAGATTCAGGCTGTCTACAGGCTTAGGTGGCCTTTTCCCAGTACGGTCATCCTGATGTCCCATCTGCTAGATCATTAAAGAATCATAAAGAGCAACTTGTAGACCTTCTGACTTCCCTGGTTGATTTTTGTTACTTTGCTACACTTTCTTTACCTGAAAAAGAGAAAGACAAAATTTTCAAGATTTTAGAGTAGTGATAACCAAAGGATTTTTCTCTGAAGTACTTTAATAGTAGCTTTAGTTGGTTTTAAAAGAATTTTCTAGACAATCTTTTTTCTTTTTGATTAATTCACCACAGCTTTAGACATGTACCACATGCTCAGAAAAATCCACCCCTGAATCTTGCAGTAGATGACAGAGAATCACGTATGGGGTAAGAAGGACCACATATTAGAGATCATTTGTGAAGTGTGCTTTTATTTGCTAGCTAGAATTGTCTGAACCTCTTCAACTTTCCTGAAAAGGGAGAAGTCTTCAGACTAGAGGCTAATCCAGGACTGACACCAGATCTTTAATGAGTACACTGTGATTCAAAGAATCCTCATGTGTCTAGGATTCATGACAGATTTACCCTGTGCTTCCCTGTAATTCCTAAATCCTCATTTTGCTAAGGAAGATACACTACTTTTGTAGTCAGAGAATTACTCAAAATAGTAGTAAGAGAGATAGCCTTTCCTCTTGACATTGATTAAAAACTTATATGTGTTAATTCTGAAAGCTCAGTGACAGTCAAAAATATTTGATGATTTCTTCAAGTTCATTGAGAATTTAAAATGTATGCAAAATTAATTTTATAGAATGTATATAAGTTAATCAATATTAATCAGCATTATTTGCTAATATATTAAATATTAATGTAAAATTATTTCATACATTATTTATTAATGTACACATTCACATCTAAGTGTATAATGAATCTTTAGGATAGTATTTGTAATCTCACAAAATTAATTGTAATATAGCGCCATTTTAGATAAGGACACTATATAGTTTTTATGTCATGCTAGGGTTATTATTATTATTATTATTATTATTATTTTGATGAATTATCAACAAAATTTTTTCAAAAAAATTGTCAAAAGTGGTGACAAAATCTGACTTGTGTTACAGGTTACATTTGTCTTAAGTTACTGTCTTCCAAAATTACCTTTCCCAGCTAAAAGAAACAGCTTCTCTACACTGCTATTTTATGTTTGATTTGCAAGATGTTGCATCTTTATTCAAGAAACTCATCTTCCTGTCTTCTTGGAAGACAATATTCTTGCAGCCTGTTGTGCTATCAAGATGCCAAATGCAGTCTTTGTATGGAATGGTTGATAGCTTTACTACTATTTACAAAGCTGAATCAATTTTTTTGTTTGTTGTTTAATTTGATATTCAGGGAGTACGTGCAACGTTCCAGGAGCTGAGGGAATCATAAAATTGTCTCTTTCCATACACATACTTCACAGTCACAACATCTCCATGAAACAGGTCATTTTCCTTTCAAAAAACAAAATCCAAACTGGATTGTAAAATTGTTTGCAATAAAACTTAAATTACTAACAAATCTTCTTAAAAATATTCTGTGCTTGGAGAGTAACAAATTATCAAATCTTTGCTTTGTAATACGCATCATGGAAGAACTGGAACCACAACTGGACACTGAGAACAGCAGGAGATTTCAGCATCTTTTCAAAGCAAATTGTGTATTTACTTTCTGTTCAGTTTATATAACCTTTCTGAAACCATAAATTTAAAGAGACACAAAAGTAAAAAATGCAATACTTGTATAAAACAGCTGTTTGTATAGCCTTCAATAATAGGAAACTATTACTGTAGGTGTTTCAAAACTTCTCCTAGGTCTTTTCTTTTTATGTATCTTATCAGGCTACATTTTCCAATGAAATTAGTGGTGAATAACCACATTCTGTATTTTAGTTTCATGAGTGCAGACGGTGGAATACTTGTGTGTTTACTCTGTGATTCCTTTATTTAACTAACATATTATGAGCTGATTTAGCCTGCTTTATGTAATCTCACAAAACATAGTAAAAAAAAAAAAAAAAAAAAAAGCAGATTAAAATGCATACAGTAAAAAGATGTCAGAAAAAGAGAAATAAATAAATAACCCACCTCTCCTTAATTAGACCTTGAATCAGCTTTTCCATCTTCTTGAAGGCCTGACCATCTTATTTTGAAGACTTTCTTAAGAGCTTGCCTATTAAAAAATCATGGTATCAGTTAGTATGACTTAATCTTTTATTAGTCATTGTAAATCAATGAATAACTCACTTTTTAATGAATTCACAACCTTTCTATTTTTATTTTTTTTCCCTCCTTTAGTCATTAAAGTTACTAGTACCTTCTTTCCCTCTTCAAGGAGACACTGACTTGGCATTTAGCTGCACAAACCTAGTCACAGAGCAAAATAAGCTAGTAACAGAGAAAACATGTCCAGTGTCATGATGGTTGGTTGATCACTAGTTATCAATAGACATCCAAATTCTAGTGCTGCTGGAACTGATAAGAGGCTTTTCTTAAGAACTGAAAACAATTAATTTTGGGTGGTGCCTTAGAGCTTTTTGTGGAAGATGCTATCTTGCTCAGTAAAAAATTAGATCAAAATTGAACTAATAAATGAATGTTCTCCATAGCTTTGTATGGTTACAACATTCCATTTGTAAATATCAGAACAAATGTGTCTTCTCAGAGCTTATACATGGTACCAAGCCATATGAAGATCAAAACCATTAGCAGTTTTATGAGTTTCCACATATTTTATTGCCTCTGTGGCAATTAGAGCACAGTTTGCAGCTCTTTGCCTTTCTCCATGGATTTTTGTACTTTCAGAAACAAAAGACTGTATTTTCAGAAGCGTCTCATTGCATGTGTATGTGTTTATTTGGATTTAGTGAAGCCAAGTCCCAGGTAACTGTTCCTCACTCAGTACACATGATTATCATCTCTGCTTGTAGGATACATGCTCTGGAAACATTTTTCCAGATAAACATTAGGATTGATTTACGTTTTCCAATTCACATCACACTAACAGTCTTACTTACTCTGTTATTGAATAGTGCACTGTGTCTTTAGCAGTTGGAGATTTGTTAGCTTACAGAATAAATTCCTTGTATTTTTGTCAATATCCTTTCATTTTATTTTATTATTTTATTTTTCTGCTACTGAGTTTATCCCATTTCTATTATTCTGGTCCCAGAGGTCATCTATTCTTCCCGTACCCAGCCTCCTCTGCATTTATGGTGGCTCCTTGCCTGGTGTCAGACTTTTTCTGCCAACATCACATATATAACACTGTACTTAAACAGTCCTTAAGGAACTGCTTTAGGAACCTACCTTGCCCTAGGTAGGTAGGTTCCTTCCCCTACTCCCCTCCTGCTCCCCCAACTTTTCTTTAATACTGTAGTAGTTCTTCACCTAGGTTAGAAGGTTGATGGTTAAATGTGTAATAGCATCAAATGCTCTTGTGAAATATGAAATAGTAAATCTAAGCCTAAAGAGAGATGGTCTATGCAATTTATCAAGAAAAATAAATACACATATTTCCATTAGAACTAATATAAGTATAGTTGTATCCAGTTGCATACTGAAGAGAAAGGCTACATGGAAATCTCAAGAGTCTATTTCATTTGTCTCGAAAATAATGGTAAGGAAAGGGTCTGCATTAAGTCTGGCCTAGTCTACCTTTGTAAGTTTTTTTTTTTTTTTTTTTTTTTTTTTTTTTTTAATCTGCTTTCCTCAGATATGTTTGGATGGCCTTTCAGGATCTGTAGCTTTGATTATGGTTGAGATTAAGTACAATTTTTGAGTACAAGTCATACACACTATAGTCCTATAAATATCCAGAAGTTTTAGAATTACTTGATTTCATTGTGTGTCTTTAAATAACTCCTGCCTATAGATAGTCTCTTCAAATTCTGAAAGTGCTGGAAACTTTATCAATGATTAATTTGAAACTGTGAAAAACACTTGTAATCAAGTACTATGCAATGAAGGAAGACATGAACTAGTATACTTTTTCATCTGTAATTTCAATGAATCATCAGCTAGTGAAGTTACTAGGGATCATAACAGATGAAATACGTTCAGGAAAGAGAATTTCTAGTTTAAATTCAAGTTTTAAAATTTTCATTGTCTTTTTTACTTAAGCCTTAAATTATGCATTGAACCAGTTATTAAATTTTTGTTCCACATCCTAGCAGAATAAAAATTTCCTTTCCTTATGCTCATAGATCTACTGATGGTTGAATGACTAAGATTTGCATTTCAAGTGTAGTCACCAACACTGTTTTAAAGTAAACAACTGCAATTTTTTGTGATTAATGATAAGCTATTCCTGATAAAAGATGTTATAGCACATACTAGTAAAACACTTTGAATCAGTCTTCAGACAAATTGAATGATTCATTAGTTCTGACTGGCTAACTCATAGGGTATTTTTTCTATGAAAATACCCAGTACATGAAAAACAAATTCATGCCAGCAAACAAAAAGACAATTTGCAATTTGATTCTCTTCAGCTTATGATTTGTCTCCCCTGGTCATTTCTGATAATGATGAAACTGCAGAGCTATTTTTATTATTATTATTATTATTATTATTATTATTTTTACAAAAAAGCTCAAGTCTCTGAAAGGAAAAACTGGGTCAGTTTCTTTCTATGAAGATCACTCAGTTTACAAAGAACTCAATGCAACACTAATTTCCATCTGGAAGTGAAGACACGCTGTTTGTAGCAATCTGGTATAGTGTTATCATAGAGCATTTTCTAGTGCTTGAGGAATAAATAAATAAGTAAAGGCCTGATTTCCCAAACAGTACAAGAAGTTCCCGTTCAGACAGCTAATAGACAGTGTCCAGATTTCCCAGACTGCCCAACATCCAGCAGTTTCTAGAGTGAGCAGCGAGATCTACTTGTTGAAAATGTGTCACCATCTGCTCCAGAGCTGCACTTTTCTATTTTATCCAGGCTGGAATATCATACACACACAGCAATGGTTACGACATCCTGGGTGTCAGGCACAATCATGTGATGAGCAGGGTATTTCATAGCTGCTCTTAAGTAATCAACATTCAAAACTTTACATACTCACAGATCATTACTGTCTGAGACTTTGGTACAGAAAGTTCAAGGACTCTGGGTAGTGCTGAAGTAATTTCCTGCATGGCAAATTTCATGGTCAAATCCATCACCTGCGTACTGTTGGAATGCTGTGTGCTATCACAGGCCTTTTGTGTAAGGTGTGAAAGATAGACCCAAGTGATTGGCAAAGGCTCCAGGGTACTCTTTTTATATTAACTCCCAAAACTGTGCCATACACAAGTGTGGATAATAATCACTTAAATTTCTCCAGAGGGTTCAGTTAAAACAAGCATTTATGTCTCTTTCCTTCTCCATACAACCTTCCAAAATACAGTATAGTCTGTCCATCTCCCCAAAGCAGTAGCTGGATTTCATTAGTGAGCAATATAGAAACTCTGGAGAGCAATATAATGCTATACTGAATGTAGGTCACTATTAATCATTAATGACCTATGGCTCTAAAAATGGTACAAACATCACATACCATCAGGTTGAGTTTACACGGATAACAATGACACTAGATATTCATTCCAATTTGTTGAAGTTGAATGTGTGTCTGGTTGTAGAAAATGCCTAGGTTCTGCCAAAATTTAAGTTTTCATTTTTTATCTTCACAGGGGAACATAAACCAGTGATGATTTTTTTTCCAAAGCTCAGGTTGTTAGATCCTAAATTTCCAGCTGCTCATACTGACACCTTTTCAGGGACTCTGTGAACAATTTAATAATTTCTTTCAGCAGAAAAAACTGACTCCATTACAGTGCAGTGACCCAGAGGACCAGCAGCAGCTGTTAAAATGCAATCACTGTTGAGCTCATATAAATTGTTATAGAAGTTCTTTTACTGTTTCTGTATTTAAACTTGCTAAAGTACATCCAGTAAATGCATCCAAACTCTCCTTTAGATGCTTGCTCCTACTAGGGTTATGAAAGAAGGTCTCTCTGTAGCAGTCTTTGTGTTGGTCTTTTATCCTTGGTAATGTTCCAACTGCTCTGAAAATAGCAATTATTAATACACCGTGAAAAAAAAAAAAGGGGGAAAAAAAAAAAAAAAAAGCACCACTTCTATCCTGATATTCTGATTCATTTTCTTCCAATTTCTAACCTGCTGTTTCTGGCAAAAGCCTTTTTGATAAAGTGAGGGCTGAGTACTTCTGAGGCAGGCTTTGACAAAATTAGGTGCCATATGTGACAAGTTTCAGTTGGTGTTTATTTAAACTAGGGGGTAGACCACAATGATTCCATTTGGTAGGTGAGGTCTAGATTGACAAAAGAGTATTTAGCTGCTTGGCTGCTGTCTAGGGAGTAACCCCCCCCCACGGGGGTTAGGCACCTTATACCTTTGTGGACTTGAGTCTTTCATCCTGAGTTGATAGGATAAAGTGAGTCTCTTTGGAGCAGGCCAGTGTCTGCTCTAGCATCTCCCTCATCTGACTGAAATCACAAAACAGTTACGTGCTTAAGAGGCTCCTGAAAGATGCAGGCTATTACCCAAAGCTCAAACTTTGTTTCCCTCATCAGGCTCTACGGGGTGTGTGTGTGTGTCTGGGGAAACTGCAGTTACAGTATGGCCATGTGAATATGTTGCAAAAAAAGGCTGTGAATTTATAGGTAGTTAGCTACTTAAGAAAAAGAGGGGTTGTGTGAAGACTTACTCTAGGCTAAATTTGAAGTACTTTATGCTTCCCTTGCTGTGGAGGTGAGCTACCTGGATTTGCTTGGTATTTACCTGAGGCTAAGAAACACAGCTGGCTGGTTGCTCAAAAGCTGCTGTTGCACAGTAACCAGTTCATATACTCAGAAGAGAAATTGTCATCTATTCACTTAGAGTTGGACCAAACCCAACATCAAACTATTTTCAAGAAACTCCTGGGCTGCCTTCAAGTAGTACTGTGATGGTGATAAGGAAGATCCATTTGTCAGGCACCAACTTGGACTTTGAAAATCCTAACATCAGCACTCCATAACCATCCCCCAGTGATATCAGGCAATGCTTATCTCAGATCCTCAAATATATTTACATGTCACTGAATTTTGGGGTCTACATGGGTTTTCAACTCTGAGCATAATGCCTCTGTGCCTGTTGGCAACTTTGTTGAATGGATTATTAGTAAAATCCTATGTTATAGGATTGGAATTAATGAGATCCTCTGCTAAAAGAGGACACTATGAATAGCTAAAATGGGTAACAAAGATTATTATTAAACCAAGGAGTGTCTAAAGGGAAAGCTTCCTCGTCAGTTAGAAACTCCCGAAGTGAATCCAATTGGAAAGAGCAAATCTGAAATATCTTTCATGGTTCAAGGACTTGTGTTGTTTGAATTGTACCTCAGTCTTCAATAAAGTGGTTTCTGAGACCCCACTTTTCATGACTTCCTTATTATATTATTTGATTTTCATGAATTCTGTCTGCTTCTGCTCAGTAAAGCTGTTCCATTGCCATCTTCTCATACTCTCTTAGTGCCTGTACACAGTATGTACTATTTGTATGGTATATCACTGTTTTTTGTCTGCATGTAGGTAAAGGCAAACTTTTACATTGGTAATCCAAGGCTTGCTGTTATCCCCAGTGAGGTATATGGCATTCCTTTATACAGCTGGGTTCAAAAACAATTGCATATTGGTCCTTCTGGCACCTGGAAAGATTTGAGTTAACAGATCAAAGCTCAGAACTGATTTTGTTCTTTGTGGTTGTTTCACTCAGTCAGAAATAATTTGTAGAAGACCTTCAGGGCACCTTCGGCTAAGCATAGCTGCATCGAGTGGAGAGATACGCATACTTTTTGTGAGTGTATTTGCACAGATTTGGAAGTATAAGGTATTTAGACTAGTGTTTTCTTGGAGGAATACCAGTGAACTACGTGGGTGTACACATTCCTGCATCCCTGGAGAGACATCTATGGGCTGTAAGCATAATTAAAACAGAAATGACTGTTAATATTCTAAACGTAAAATGAAAGAGAACCATGTTGGAAATCCAGCATCAAGTACAGTCTATTAGAACTGCATTTAGTGGATAACCAGGAGGGGACAGAACAGGACAAGACAGGACAGGATGTTTCCTTTCTTATTTATTGATTCTGATGACTGCTGGCTAATAACAATGAATATTCTCAGTAGAGAAAGAAAAAAAATGGTAATAATGTGTGTGACAGACACATTATACCTATTTCAAAAATAGTAATAAATTCATGGTCAAGTGAAGTGATTTCAGGATTTTCTCATTTGATAAAATATTAGCATACACCTGGAAGTGCTGGTAAGGAAAAGAGTGACAGCCACCACGGGTTTCACCCAGTCATTATCCAGTAATGCACACAGTTGCCATTGACAAAAGGGAGCTATTATGTCAAGTTAGTTAAAGGATTGAAGTCATCTGCAAAACTCATCAGTTTCCAAGTTCTGGGGAGTGAGACGGAGAGGAGAGAAGAAAATTAATACATTTAAGGGATGGGGAAGCAATTTGTTATTGTGTAGCTATTTTTCACTTATTGAAAGGTATGTGTTATAATGATTGCTATGTACCCCGAGCCTGGGCTGAGTGATTAAGGACTCTGAAGGACTCTAAGGGTGAAATAATTAAACCTGTACCTTTTCCAATAGAAACAGTGTCCAAGAAGATAAAATGATGGCTGTGATATAACAGCATTTCAGATGTTCAGATTTCAAAAAAATGAATAATTATTTGAGAGTTACAACATCAGAAATCTATGAGGAGCCTGAGTAGTAGAAATCTTTGTATTTTTCACAGGACTTCCTCAAATATGAAAATCCTTAAATTACTATTCTGGCACATTTGATGTTCATTCTAGAAACTTCTGATTTCATTAGCAAAATAAAATATAGCTAAAACAAAGCATTTAGCTCTGTAGGCAGTGATGGTTAGAAATAACCTTGTACATATTTTAATTCTGACATTCCAGCGATGTTTACCTTTGTGAAGATAAGCAGAACATATACAAAAACCAAATGAACAACAAACCACATTCTGTCACTGAAATTACCTTTGCAGATGACTTGCTCCTGGGCACTGAGACGAATTCTTTTTTTAGAGAACAGTCTGCAGAACCGGAAAATAAAGAAAAAAAAACAGCCAGTTTACAACCTCAGGGACCAAATACCACACAGAAAGTAGCTTTGTGTTTTTTGTATTTACTTTTAAGTGCTTGCTTTAGTTATTAGAACAGCGCTTTTTTTTGTTCTCCTTCTCAAGAAGTCTACCTCAGCTCTGTGGTTTAAATTGATAGTTGAAATGTCCATAACTTTGTTACAGTTATGGAGAATTCATACCAGAAGCCTTTTGCTTTGGACTATTTACCATATCTGCTGTATGCTTCTGTTTTATATAACCAATGCATTATGAAGTAAAAGCAAGATACTTTTGAAGCATCTGCATTATCATTATCAGATGGTACTTTCCTCCATTTTATCCATCACTGTAATTTTTACACCTCAGTGCTGTTGTGCATGAGGACTAGGTAACCTGATTGCCATTGGCATTAAGGCCCCTTCTATCAAGCTCACAGAAAAGTCTAACAGAAAAGTCTAACAGAAAGTCTAACAGAAAGTCTAACATAGCTACATAGTCTAACATAGGGTTATCAATATTTGTTTCAAGGTCCTTGGGAAAGCAATATTCAGAGGACCTAAATCTGCTCAGTGTTCACCTGAATGTTCAGACATGTCAGGGAAAGCCAGTCAGGAAAAGGTGAATGAATAAAAATGGGGATTGTCAGACTATTATAGCTCCGGCTATCTTCTGTGTGAAGTAAAAGACTGAATCTCTGACTTTTGATTCATTATGCAAGCATCAACAGTGTGATGATGTACAGCAGCTCTCATAGTGGCAGGCAGGCCAAAATTGTTCATGTTGAGTACCATCTTGCTCAAATAATGTTGGGGCTGACTCAGTCCTGAGCTTGATGATTTTCCCCAGGGAAATGGGAGGTGCCCCTCACAGTACAGGTGAAACCCAATGCTCCCTGCAGCCTCCAGTTGTGCACACTGGCTGAAGCAAAATGAGGCAGCAGAGAGTACCTGGAAACCTTCCTAAAATGACCCCAGTGTCACCTGTTTCAAGCACCTGGGATCAGTAGGGAACTGAACTTAGGTTGAGTTTAAGCACTCAGCTTCTTGTGAGAGTTGTTGACACTTCCAGGCACAAAATGTTTTGCTCTTTAACAGGTAAAGAATTAACATTTCACTATGCAGGAAAAGTTAATTTAGACCCAGTCCAGAATACAGCTCCCTTGTCTAGACAAAAGCAAGGAGAGCCAGCTTTAGTAGTGTTTTGTGTTGCACTTCTGTAGAAAAGAAGCAGAAAAAAAAAAAAAAAAAAAAAAGACAGTGTTGGTATGAAGATTCATCAAAATCTAATAACACCTCACCCTTTAAAAGTGTCCTGGAGAGTATAGTAATGACTGCCCTTTTTTTATTTCTTATTTTTAATTTTATTTTTACTGACCATTTCAGGAAAGAGAATATAAGTTCTGGCTTTAGTTCCTTGGTGGCAGAAATACTACAACATATAAAAACTGTGGAATTCGAAGTAGTCTGTCTTCAGGGACAGGACCATCTGCTCCCTTGCTTGGGCACAGCGTGTGCATACCAGCAGGCTCTGTTCCTCAATGGCCTTTGAATAATCCTTTCACTAAAATAACATAATAACGCTTTAGGTATTAATGGGCTGCTTTTGCCAACTTCAGTAAATGAAAGAATGGAACTTGTTATGTTCCAAAATAAAACTGAAGTTCTTTGAACTGCTGGCAATACTGAAAATAAGTGAAGTACGTAGCAAGCATATATCCAAAACCCACACAAAGACATTCTGAGACATGCTCAATTGCTTTTTAGGGTAACTACTATGACACAGTTTTTTGCTTGGAGGATCCGTGTTCTCTTGTTGGTGCCTCCCAACCTGCTCTGCACCCAACATTGTGGAAGTCCTGAAACTGCCCAAAGAGAGTGGCATTTCCAGCTAATCACTGGTCTTGTGTTTGTGCCTCCCACCTTCCTTATTACTTGCCGTAGCCTTTTTCCATTTGTGTGTGTATGTGTGGGGGGGCACGTGTAAAATCCTTCAGGAGTCTTGGGGATACCTGGCAAGTGCTATGATGTGGAGATTGCATTTGTAAAGGCCAGGTGCCACAAATGTACCAAATGAGGGTATTGCAGTTGGTACCGGCCTAGCTCTAGCTAACCCCTAGAGTTTTCAGCCTTTTAATGATATTATTTCCAGTGGAAACATAAACCATGCTTAGAGAATTTAAGCCTTCTGAAAATAGACCTTCTTTTTTTTTACTTCATCTTTACAGACTCTCAGGAATAGTCCTCAACCACAAACTGATAATTGTGGGGCTACATATAGCAAGACTGTAAAAAAAAAAAAAATACATCATTACAGAAATGCTGTATCTGTCATAAATATGTATGTGACAAGGATTTTAGAGAAGTGTAATATATTTGACAAGATCCACTCGTACTGTAAAGAAAACACAAATACTAAGAGCATACAAGCCTTCCTTCTAGTGAACAGTAGAAGGAACAGATTTGAAATCAAGTACAAGCTGAGAATAATTGCTCTGAATTTAATTGAATTATGGTGCTAATCAATTAGAAAAGTGTTAAGTGTTATTTGTGGGTAGAATGAGGTACTAATTACAGGGAATTGCTAGAGTCCCTACTCATTAGGGGATAAACAGAAAGAAAAGTGGAAATAGGAGAGTTTACATCATAATCAGTCTTAGTGTCTGTAGAGCTTCCTTGATAAAATTTCTGCAGATTTGGTCTAATGATTTTTTCCTCTGGACAACACAGGAGGAAATCACACGTGTTTCATTCACTGGAAAGAGGTAAAAGTTAAGTGCTTTATGGATACAGCTAAGGTTTATCCAGAATCTTATGTGTCAATACAGGTTGCTTTGGGTCGAGTTAATAATTTCTGTAAATTCACCTTTTTTCTTTTTCTTCCACACTATGACATAAAGTTTACACATTCTCTTCTTTTCCTGGTGGCCTTTTTCGTAGATGGGGGACCAGCAAACCACAGAAAATTCTGAAACACTGAATCAGAATACTTATGTACGAATCTGAGTTATTAATTAAAGTTCATTTTTAAACAAAGCATTATTAAACCAGACATAGTGAGCTGTAGAAAAAGAATCCTTTACTCTGATTTATGCACCTTCTATTAAGGTATTATTAAGTTATATTTTTTTCCCAGATTATCATACACTGATCATACACCGGAGTTATTATCTTTTTTTTCCTCTGGTAAATTAAAATTGTGCTTTTGCTTTTCAAGATTCTCACCGTGGGACCATTTTGTTCTCTAATTTGGCAGCACAAAGAGTAGGAGGTTTGGACTTACTTTCAAGATAACTGAGGTACTTTTTTCCTTTCCTTTTGTTAAATTTTTGATATTTTTGCTAAGCTTTTTGATGAGAATGTGGAGACCTACAAGAATAATTTTTCTCATGGAAGTGGGAACACTTCTTTTCTTTGCTATACATGGGGGTGAGAAGGGGAGAAAAGTTTTTTCTTTGAAAAAATAAAGAGCAAATAAATGAATTTATATAGTTTTCCAGGACTTGAAAAGGATATTTTTATACAATTATTTCCAAATGCTTCTTATTTTTATACAGCTCTGTTCAGACATTCTTAATAGTGAGTAAAACTCTCTAATAATTATGAAATTTGCCAGATGACACCCATGAAATAAATACTAAATTGGGGTAGGATAGGGTACAGCAGTTCTGACATAATTTTGTGATTATTTTTAACCCATGCATTAAAAAAAAAAAAATACTAGAACAAGGCAGTAAAAATTCACAATAATTTATTCATGTAGGTGAATGTGTCTAGTCATTAGATGCCCTTCTTTTTGATATTAAATCAGAGTTTAGTTGCCACAGTACTTCTCCTCCACTCCATTCCTTGACAACAAGCTGCTCATGTGTCCTCAGAGATCTCATCTCTAATTTTTATCACCTGTAAAAGACCTGTTATGGAAGTAAAAGTGGTGTCAAATATTCTCTAAATTGTACTGGAACTTTCTGTAGAAAGTTAAGTATATGAAAGATAAGTCTGAAGTAATATATGCATGGAACAAAAATAATATTTACTTCTGTAGAATACATAATTTTAGTGTTGCTGTATCTCTGTATATCCCTCTAAGCTGCTGTTGGCAGTGCCTTAAATTAGGGGGTTTTCCACTTAACTGGTAAGAGGAAGTTATCTTCATAAAATTGCCTCCCTTCCATGCTGCAACTCAAAAAAAAAAAAAAAAAAAAAAAAAAAAAAAAAAAATTTTTTTTTTTGAGAACTTCTTTCCAAGGCTGCAGCTCGCAATTTGAGCAGGGATCCATTTCACATGGACAACAGAATAAAATGATTACATCTGGTTATGGGATCAATACACAGTAGCTTTTGCTCATAGAGAAATTCCCTGTCCAAGTAATTGTACTCTGCATAAATTTGCAGTGTTGGGGTCATGCATAAACTCACTCCTCAGAAGCTGAGCAAACTCACTGAAGTTCCCTAAGACCTCTAAAGGAAGGTTTGTTTGTTTGTTTTAAACAACTTGATTTGTCACAGATATGAGCAGTGAAGATTATTCTCCTTCGCTACACAATATGTGTTAGATAAGATTCCAAATTGCGCTGTCAACAGTTAACTTTCCAGGTATGGTTCTTATTTTGGAAATAAAAGCATTTATTTAACTATCATGTTAAATATCTTCACCCACAGAAGAGCAGGGTGTATTAAATTCTTTCTCTTTATTCACTTTCCTGATAATTCCCAGAAATACTGTATGTGTCACTTTGTCTATTGTCTGCATGTTCCTGACTCTTGAGTTCATGTAGCAGACATACCACCACCATTTATCTCTGCCCTGCTGCAGGTGCAGTGACTTGCAGTAAAGGGGCAGGGTTTGACTGTCCAGGGCAGGAGCCCATTAAATCCCTGGAGGACAAATCACCAGAGAATTTGGGTAGATATTGTAGATATTCAAGTTCATATATATTGAAATGTAATCAAAGTAGTCAATGTAATCAAAGTGCCTTACAAAGTCACTTACTAAGGGACTTAGATGGCTTACTACTTCAGCCATCTGCTTGTTGCTTCTGGAATAGCAATAAAAGATGGGAAGACCTATAACTGTGGCCATGGAATAGTAAGACTTTGATCCACAGTCAAAATATGTACCATAAGCAGGCTTAGCTGAAAATAAGCCTGTATCTAATATGATTTCTAGGTTTCCAGTTCAGTGTGTTAGCAAATTATCTTTGTAAGAGATGGATTTTTTTTTTTTTAAATATATATTAATTATTCTCTTATTCCTGGTCCACCCTTAATTGTTACGTAAGGAATTCCTAAAAGTGACACAGTTGATTTTGCTATGCAAAGTGTATATTGAAGGGATGACCAATTTTATTCCAGAAGCTTCTTTTCACTGTGTAAGCCCACAAAGAGCTCATTGGATTTTATCTAACCACCATAACAAATATTCAGTTAGACCTTTATAGTTTGGATATATATATATTGAGAGCTTACTATCAAACTAACACTTTATTATTTGTCGGGGGACTGGACTTTAGAATTTGTTTTATACTTGCAAAATGAAGCATATTGAATGGCACGCATGCTGACCGCTAACGTTTACAAAGCATTCCTGAAAATCAGTGCTTCCCATATATGGCTTTCTATGAAGGTACTAAGTGAAAGATATACCTGTTAGGCTTTTCAGAACATGTGTATTTAATCTGAATGTAAATTTTAGAGCAATACAAACAACAGCGACAGGAAACCTGGTATGGAAACCTTCTTGATATAGTTCTTCTGACTGTAGGGAATTATAACTAATCTTCAGCCTGAACTCAGCAGCAGCAAAACTGCCTGAGATATATTAATTTCAGTGAAGTCTGGAGAAGCAAAAGTTTGTAGCATATAATTTAGGCTGATACATACAGGCAAAACTGCAATTGTGTAAATACTATAATTTTCCAATCTAACTTCAGTACCGCGTGTGAAAGAATATATTCTAAATGTGTTTGATAATAATACCATAAATTTAGACATCATAATTATCAATACTAAATGCTATATATGTAAACCTTTATCTATGATGGAGCAGAAAATTTTCAAACTGACAAGGTGACTGAGTTATAAAATTGCCCCTTTGCATTTATGCCTGGATTCATAATTAACTGGTTATCTAAAGTAAGTGTTATTTACTGCTTTCTTAATATAATCAAAACTTATTTCAAAGTTTTTGAAATTTTTCTGAGAAGCTGTGTCTTGTGTAGAATACGTAATTGACATCTGAGAGCATGGTGACAGCTGCTTGCTACCCAGGTATCAGTTAGGTTCTTGCTGTGTCATGGCATAAACAAAACTTTCTATGCTCTCCACTCTTTTTTCACTTAATTGTGAGGAGTTTTTTTATTCTGACTTATGATAAAAGCTAGTGAAAACTCCTAGTGGTACTTAACTGTTTCCAGTCATCTGACAGCTTACTGGGAGATGTCAGCAAATTTTCTTCAACAGCACTACTTAATTGTGAAAAAAAGAGCCTGTATGTTTTGCAGAATTATCCTCCAAGGCTGTGCTGTGACTTCACTCAAAATGTATTGCTTAACGTCCTTCAACAAATGGATAATATTGCCTTTTCTCTTTTCTGGAGGTATTTATTCATTCTGTAGTTAAGAAAGAAAGTACTGTTAGTGAGCAGTGTTTGCTGCTTCTGCAGACTTAGAGGATGTGAAAGAGGTTCTCGCCCAAGAACTATGATGTGTTTCAGGAATGTTGGCTACCAACACAGAATATATTCGCTTTGGAGCTGGAGGTTTTATGCAGAACACATCAATAAAATGATCTTTAAAGCCACCAATTCTAGCACCCAGGTGTGATGTATACGCATCCTTCTTCTCATATACCGGAATACTTTAAAATATCAGAGTTCTTTATTGAAATCTCCATCAGGCATATTAAGATATGATTTCAAGTAATTGTAAATGAAAATAATATTTATAAAATACTTCCCTGACTGAAGGTATACTTGCCTGATGTACAAAATCCTCATTTTCCAAGGACAGTCAACTCTTGTTTTAATAAACCATTCACTGGCAGATTTGTAAGGTGATACTAGTTCTGCAGGTCCTAGTAGTTTTCTGTAGAAGAAATCATTCTGATATTTCTTATTACAAGTGCTACAATTCTTCACCAAGATGTTATTTGGGAATGTCAGCCTTATCAAATCCACTGCATTCTACTTTGAAACCTGTTTACCTACTGTACCCACTTTATTTACACAGTGTGACAACACTCACGCTCCATATTACTCAGCTGTCCAGACTCATCTGTGGTCGGTGGCCAAGGGTGTGACTGAAGGACCATCAGCATGTGGTACCACAGGTGGAGCGGCAGCTGTTTAATTTCCTGTGCTCTGCGGAGCCATAAACCAGGCCTGCAGCCACCGTGTCACATCCCAGTCTGAAGTGTGCCCATGGACCTGAGTCTGTGCCATGAAACACTGTCATGAAACAAACTCACACTTTGTAACATGGTGAGGCCAAGAGGACTGAAACATTTCCAAAGTCTGCGCGTATTCTTATCTCATTTCAAATGTCATTTCTAACTTTTTTTTTTTTTTTTAAATTTAAAGTGTTGGGCTGACATGTGGCTATCTGGAAATAATGATGAACTCTAAGATGATGTTATTTGGTCAATCTCTCCAAAGCACAAGCATTCTTGAGTGTATCACATATGAAGTGTATTCTTCCGATTTTTGACCCATCATTGGCTAGCCCTTTTATCTTCCCAAATCTCCTTTTCAGCAAAGAAAAAAATTTATGCAATTCATAAATGAAATGCCTGGCTGTAGTACCTGGAAGCATAACTTTGAAATCATGTACGTGTTGGTTCATAGCTATTCTTTCCCTTCACCACCACTCCCTGCCCTGAAAGCTTATAGTCAGTCTACTTTTTTTTTTTTTTTTTTTAAATGATGGTTTTCCTTTGGAAGTTGCACTTCCTAAAACAGTGCACTTTAATGATTTTGCATTACTCAAGTGTTTTATAAACAGTAATTGATCTTTTATCAAGCCTTCTTCAGTGCTTATATCTGAAAAGACACTCAGACAAAAAATGTTCTTGTAATTCTATACAGCCACTGAAAATTGATTCATCAATTTATATTATTAATAACAGAGCTCACCATTTCCAGATAAACTGCTGGAATTTTTTTTTTTTTCCTCTTCTTTCCACTGAAAATTTAATATGGAAAATGGAAACACACTAGTCTGCTACTGACTTAGCAGCTGCTTTGCATGCTATATAAAACAGTTCAAACTTAACATAAAGAGTTTGACTTTCCTACAACAGAATATGAAACTTCCAAACTGATCCTTGCAGGACTTGCGGAGAAAGAAGTCCACTAGGGTTTTAACCTGGCTAATTTTTCATGTCATGTTTTGGAGTTGCAATTTATTTTGTGGGTGTGTTTGAGTCAAGACTTTTCAAGACTTTTTTCAACTTGAACCTGCAGTTTACTAGTTTACTAGCTTTTTTTTTTTTTTTCTTTCTCTCTTCTCTCCAATTAGCTGAAGATTTCACACCAAACTTCCTGAGTTAATAGAACCCTAATACACTTAGTTTTTGCTGTCAATGAACAAGTCAGACCTACTTACACCTTTACAATAGTTAAGGTTGGTCTAAAGGATAGCAGGGTACAGGTGCCCTCTTGTCACACCACTGTGTGGTTGGGATACAGTCAAGGTGCATGCCCCAACCAAGAATTGAGGAGCATAGGGAGGTTCTCCAGTACAGGGAAAATGACCTATAACTCTACTTAGGTCCCCGCTCATGCCTATCCAGAATAAATTTATCTCCTTGGTCAATGGCAAACTGAGCTGGAACACTGTCTGAATCAGCATTTGATTTAGATAACTGTTAAAATATTATTCCACAGAGCCTGGTATCCTGAAGTATTGGTCAAAATGAAAACTAGTCTTCATGCATAAATTTGAAGAAGATTGTGTTCCACCATTTATGTGCCCTTAGAGATCAGCATTGCAAGGGGGGAAGAAGAAACAAACAAACAAACAAAACAAACAAACCACTATTGGATCACTATGCCTCTCTTCAAGACTTTTGAGCTATTGGCAGTCTGATTTTGTTTATGACAGGAAAAATCAAGTCTCTTGATGTGGTTTCTCATTTTCCTACTGAAATGTAGACTTGGGTTAGGGGGAAGATTGAAAATTTTCCAGTAAGATAGGGTGCCCTAATTAACTTCAAAATTTTTTGTCCTACTTTTGAATTTACTTTCAAAATTAGGACATGAAAGCAATCACCATGCCAAAGAACTGTAGTGCTGAAGTACATACTATTTTCAAGCATTATTTTAGGATTCTTGGCTGCAAATTCTTCTGTATAATTCCACATGTACAAACAGAGTCGCTAGGCAGGGAGCAACATGTCCCTGCTCAGGACAAGAGGAAGTGAATCATGACTCACTTTCCAAGCACTGGTATGAAATAAGTGGGCCCAAAAGTGGGGATGACAGCTGCAGCTTTCAGTGCCAAGGGCCCGTAAGAGTGATGTGGTTCCCACGATGGCATATTGTTTGCATTTTTCTTTCCCATTGCAATGACTCCCATCTTGTTTTGTGATGCTTACAGAGTACTTGATAAGGCATAGCCATGAAACAAATATTTTGAAGAAGCTGGAAAAGTGGAAAGATCAGTATCCTACCAGAAATGACACACATTTGATATTGCTGGTACTTAGTAATTACTTGGTAAGGAAATTGTATGGTCACAGAATAACTCCTGTTCTCTGGCAAAACTGTGACATATGGAAGAGCAAACAACCTTTTATAGTCTTGTAGCCTGTTAGACTTGTATGGAACATTGAACTTCAAAACCACAGGGAATCCTAAGTTTTCAGTATTTTTGTTAGCTTCCAGATAAGGACAAAAGAAGAATGAATTTGAGCATTTTTTGTGTGTTAAGAAAATTGATCATTTTTGATCAATTGACTTTTTTTTTTTTTTTTTTTTTTACTTATTTTTTTTGACTTTGACACTTTAACTTGTACATTTCTAGTCTTTTGAAGGGAAGAAATGGCAATGATGGCATCTCATCCTGTAGAAATAGATGTTTTACTTTGGTCAAAAATAATATTTTTACCTTCTTGGGTCTAGTTATTACAATAATTTCCTCGAAAATGTGTCTAAAATTTATACAGCTCACAGTATAGTTTGATAAGCATGACTGTTCTGTGTCAAAATGGTGACACTGGTTCAGCCCTCACCAAACAGGACTTCCCTGCCTCAAACGAATTGAAGAGGTAAAAACAAAACAAAACAAAAACAAACCTGTGTTGAGGAGCAGGGTGTCATATTCTGGTGGGAGCCAAAGTAGGAGAGCTGTGGATACTCCTCTTTAGTTGATTTGTTTGACAAGAGAAGACTTAATAATAGGCAAAGCGGAGTCTGGGCGTGGAGGTTGTGGGTTGTAGAGGGGGATGTAACTCCTAGTAGCAGTACAAAGAGCTGAAGCTGATTGTGTTGATAGGACTGACTCTAGAGACTCACTTGAGGTTCATAACTGTCTTAGTTTCTAATAAAATACTCAGAGATACCTGCTTTTAATGTAAGCAGTATGTGAATCATCCTGGTAAAGAGCGTCCTAGTAAAGAGAGAAATTACTTAAACTGTACAAACCCTTTGGAAGCCTCACCAGTGGCACTCAGGGTTTTGGTGGCAGTATGTCTTTCTGCTGATTCCACAGCAAGCCCAATGCTGACAGCCCTCAAAAGAGACTAAGGTTTCACAGTTGTAGCAGACAGAGCCTGCAGCAAAGCTGATGAGGAAGAAGAGAGAATGTAAAGAACCAATGAAGACTGACAGCCACTTTAAGACATTTCTACTGAAGTTTTTTTTTTTTTTCTTTTTTTTCTTTAATTTTTTCACAGATGACTTCTGTTAACTTTAACTGACATTAGCTGGATATTTTAGAAATTATTCCTTCTGTGAAAAGAAAAAACACAGAACACAAAATAAAACCCATATAGTTCTAAGCCCTTACGTTTATAAAGAAAAACTTTGAAGAATGTGACATGGCTGTAACTGATACAGTAATGCTTTCCTGAGTTAGTCATCTGATGCGGTTCCTGGTACTCATGCCAATGGATATTCTTTCATGTATTTAGCTTTGACCTAATATTCCAATAACTTTATTAGCATTCTTAGCCGTTTTAAACAACATTCCCAAATATGGTTATTTGGAAAATTTACACAGCAATATTAAAAAATCTGAATCCAGATGATTTCTCAAATTTTGTGTTTCTGTACCTTGTAAGGTAATTTTTTAATGATAGCCAGCAGTTCTGAGAATCGGGGTTCATTCTGTAATCAGAGTTTTAATTTAAACTTCCAAGTGCCTCCCACAGCCATGTATCTTAGGAAATATTTGGGATTTAAACATTTGGAAATTTGATTTTTTTTTTTTTTTTTTTTTCCATATTAAGGAATCCATTCATTTGGGATTAATTTTAAAATCTTCAAGTCGTATTTCCTTTCATTACAGTGATCCTGTAACAACCTGTAATGGTGGCTTTATTTACAGATGTACAAAGCTAATACCACGGTGTCATCATAGCATGGATAACAATAAAGCACATGAGTATTTAGGACTTTTTGGAAAGTTATTTTCTGAATAGGCTGGATGTCCTGACAGTGCTATAGCTGATGAGGGCATGGGGTTCTGAGAGGGTTTTAGATGGATTGTTTTCATATCTGCTATCAGCTGTTAAATAAAGCCACTTCTGTCCATCATGTAGATATTAAGCAGTAATGTGGGATTTTTTGTCTCTATTATTTGTTCTTTTCTTCAGCTTTATTAAAAATGTTAAAACGTAGGCATACAGAGTAAAATGTGATGAAAATGTTTCTGTAAAGGATTCTCTGAAGGAGAAGATTTGAAATGTCAGTATGTGCCTCCATTTACTATGTAAAATTTAAAGTATTTCCAAAGTATTTCCAAAGATGACGAGGCAGAGAATAGGGAACTTCTTGCATGTCCTCCTTCTTTCTGGCACCTCCTGTCCATCTTGACTCCTTCTGCCTCCTCATTGATTGTCATCTGCAGAAGCATAAACACAGATTAAAAGTAATTTCAAAGCTTCATATGGTTTTTCATGCTTTGGGGAGCTAATCAGAGATTTCTCCACTGTTTGTGCTGGCATGTAAGTGACTGGCTGGTCCCGAAGGGCTGGAGGCCCAGGGCTGAATGCAGGGAGCTGGCTGGGAAGTGAGGGAGCAGCCCAGGCCCCAAGGTGGCAGCCATGTTTGGCCCAGAGCCTGGGTCATCAGGGAAATGTATGGGGATGAGGCAGGTCCAAAGCCAAGCTAGGGTGTCAAGAGGCAGATCAGGGTCTGGGCTGGAGATCTGTGGCAGATCCAGGCAGATCTGTGGTGGTGATGCGGGTCTGAAGTCAGGCTGCACCTTGAGTACTGAGTTCAGCTTTGGGCCCCTCACTACAGGAAAGACATTGAGGGCCTGGAGCATGTCAGTGCTCATGCAGATCAGTGGGGCCAAGCAGGGCCGTATTGCGGAGAGTTGGAGCCCAGCCTCCCTGCAGCCTCACTGGGGCAGGGGCTGATGGCCCTGGGGCTGATGTGGGGGCCTGGGCCTTTGACAGGGACAGGCAGGTCTGTCAGTGCTCTCAGGTCCACGACTTCTCATGCCTTAGCAGGATGTATTAGGAAGAGGAAGGAGAAGTCTAGAGAATCAGAAAGCTCTTAATGTGTCTGTAAAAGCAAGCAAGAAAGCCTGGTTGTGGGTTATAAACAACCAGGTGTTGCTGGCTCACCAAGCTTGGAAAAGCAGCATAGTTCAAAGAAATAATTGGGTGTTTTTCAAAGCCCTTTCCTTTCCCAAGGTCCTTTCACGCACGACAATGTCTTTGACACCCAAGTTTTCTGTCAGGTTTTCTCAGTGCTCAGTTTTTAATAACAGATAAGTGAGGAGAGCTTAAAAAGTCTGAGACTCTTCTGTTTGGAGAGGAGATAGCTGAGAGGATCAGCTGAACCTGTCTTACAGAATTATGAAAACAGTGAGCACGTGGCAGTGTTAGTCACTGTTACATGGGGATCAGAAGGCACTCAAAGGAACCAGTAGTGGACTGGTTTAAAATAGATAAAAGGGAAAAAAAAAAACATGCTTATTTACACCGTAGCTAGTAAACTGCTGGACGCTGCTGCCACAGGAAGTTGTGGTTGCTGAGTATTTTCTGGTTCAACAGGGATTAGGTGAATCTGTGGATGACTGGTCCATAAACAGGATAAAAAAAGGAGTGCCTGAGGGTTCATCCCTCTACCCACTCTGAATGTCAGGAGAATGATATGGAAATTTAATCTTACAAAATGGCAGGGTCACGTCCTTTCCCTGCATACTCTCTTTACTCCACTGTTGAACACAGACTTCTGGGCTTCACCCATAAACCCACTTTTTATGGGCTTATGTTTTTGACTCCTCTCCTTAACGTTTTTCCTCTTTTTTGCTGGGACAAGGCATTGCGCTGCAGAAATGTCTTTGTCTCTCACTCACAAGCTAAATAAGGAGGACAGTGAAGCAGGGAATATTTCTGCTACCTTTACCTGAAGCTATGACAGACCTTTTATTCCTAATATACATCACTTTCCTACATGTTCTGGCTTTGTAAAGCATGAGTTTTAATCTTTTCAGTCTCTTAACCATTGGTCTGTTGGACATAAGATTAGGCAGCAGCAGTCACGTATAGGCTAAGCATTACTAAGGTAGCAGCGGAACTATATTCAGTCTTTGCTCTTTTCATTATAACTTGTGGGAAATTAATAAGTACATCTTACAGTTATTTTACAGTAAATCCAGTTAAAATTGAATTAATGTAACACTAGTCCAATTATTTTCATAAATAAGGGTGAGATATTTGGAAGTGTCACAAATAAGAATAATAATTCCACCCAGTCATTTTAAAATGGAGTGCAGAAAATGCAGCACCCTTAATGCAGAAAAAATAAATAGAAGAAAAAAAAAAAAAAAAGGGAAAGGGAAAAAGGAAAGGACAGAGAAGAAAAGAGAAGAAGAAATAAAAGAAGAAAAGAAGAGAAGAAAAAAAACTGTTTAATATGAACATAGTTTTAATCTTATTTAAAATCATTTGACTATCTTGCCTGTTTATTGATTAGATGGAGGAAAATTTGATGTTTTTGTTTTCTTAACTTACTCACTTAGATGGATAAGTGAGTAAGTGAACAAGTAATGTGGCTGCTTGCTCCCTAGATCTGTGTTCAATAATACCAAAATTGGCTTACTTTTGGCTGAAGGAAAATATTTGCACAACAAATGAATGGGCAGCCACTGTGTCCAATACCAGGAGTCGGCCATCTGGATTTAGCATCAGGTGCCCGAAGAAAGAACAGAAAAGCTCTTTGTCCTACATAAATCTCCAGAGAAAGTTTTGATCCAGATCCTCAATCAGATGCTGCTCTGGATACCACTGGAAGTGTACCTTCACTTGTTTATTAGTGTTGCGTGCCTCTGGATTCACAATGATTCTGCCATTTTGTTCCTATGGTCGGGGTGTTTGTTTTCCCTTCATTTGTCAAATCAGTAATACCAGAGGAAATGTTAACCTTTGGTGAACTACAGATATCTTTATATTTTCACTGTCAAACTGTACAGCAACTCAGGGAACAAAGAACCCTCTTCTCAGTCCTATTACTTTGCCAGAATATTTCTATGTTTTTGGAGAGGTACCAGCAAGATATTCAAGGAGCAGACAGATGAGACAAACTTCACTTAACACAGATCTTACTGATTCATTCAGGAGGGAGGATTTCTTTTGTGTCAGGTAGAAGTGCTACTTTCAGACCAAAAGATCTAAGTTTAAATAGCAGCCACAGCTACTGTCCAGGGAGTGTACACTATGAGATCAAACACCGGATGGGGAGAGTCCACTAAATCAATAAGTCTACTGTAGTGTCTGGCTATCATTTGACAGACACTGCTGGCCCACATGGTATAACAAAGTTCAAGCATTATACCAGAGATTTCTTACTGGGACCACAATGCAATTTTTTTTTTTTTTTTTTTTTTTCCTAGTAATATATTGCCAGAAATATCTGAGTTGTTATTTTTATCTTTTTTTTTTTAAAAAAAAAAAACAAACCTCAAATATTATGCTAAAACCATATGACTTCCAGAAATGTCCCTCAAAGTCTAATTGCTGTCTTTTTCCAAGTACAGTTTAGTGAAATTACCAGTGTAACTAAGGAATACATATAGCGCCAATTCCAATGCTGCAAGGATGCAGTGAAATTGCTCAGTAGGGTGTGAATACATTTTATTTTAATATTAATTTAATTGCCTGGAATGTTCATTGATGACATGCTTGCTACTGCAGCCACAAGATGATCTTGACATTGAGTGGATTTTGCATTGGTTTCACGTGCACAAAATGCAAGAGATAATGACTATGCTTCCTTGTCGTAAAAATATAAAATCTTTTCTTAGAATAATCATGACTATAAAGTTAGTCATTTGAATGCTTACAAGTAGCCTGAAAACAGTTTGTCTGGAGTGGGTATATAGCTATACAAGAAGATATTTTTCAAGGACAGGTGAAATTGCTTGCTTTTATGTATGTATGGTAACTGTTTTCATGTTATATAGTACTAATGACTCTTCTGGCACAGTGCCTATGCATATGCCTCCCTTAAACAGGCACGTCAGCCCCAAACATCTCTTTCCTGAATTTGTCAGGTAGTTGAACAATTCATTTTCTTCCTTTAGATGGCTAGCTGTATTTTCAGTGTTTATAAGCATAATTCAGTACTGGTACAATTGAGTTTTCCATTACTACTCTAGTATAGTAAAAAACATGTAGCTTCTGCAAAAAAAATGCGCTGTAAATGAATCATAAAATGGAAACTACATTCCATCTTTAGAAATGCATCATGTACTGCCATTGAAGCAAGGTAAAATTATTTTAATCCCAGCTTTGTACTGTAAAGTTATTTTATCTCAGTTGACTGAGATTTCTTTATCATTCTGTTGCCATCTATGAGTAACTGACTTTTGCAGTTGAATAACAGAATTACACTAATTTATTAATCCAACTATATACAGGTAACATATTGTTTGATTCCTCATTCCAATGTTCTGTTTCCAAGATTGCCCAGTAGCAGGTAGTCAGTGGGAGGTTAAAAATCAAGAGTGTTCTGTAGTAGATTGTAGATTCACATGACAATTTCTCAGAAAGATCAAATGTGCCAGATACTAAGCAGATACCCATTGAACTATTTTCCTTTTGAGAACACTTAAAAGATTAGACTGCAGAAATGTTTTACATTTCCTGTAATATCGTTTGCAGTGTATAAAGTAATGCTAGAAACTCAATCTGAGATGAACACCCAGAAGCAAAACTTTATTGCAGTGTGTTTTCAGGTCAATGAAGGATGAAAGGATAAGAAAGACATGCTGCTAGAAATACTGTTCAATATGGGACAGGTCCTGTCTTGTAGCCTGCTTCCCTCAACCCGACTTGGAAGCAGTTAAGGCAAGCGGAATTACAGAGGATTGCTTGTGTTTTTTTTTTTCTTGAAATTATTGCTGTGTGATGTGCTACTCTGAGATAAAGACATACTGTCCTTAGTGACCTTTTCCTTTTTGTAGAACACATATATTTTGTGGAGGGAAGGGCTTTCCGCCATGAACTTTGAGATGTGAAAAATACATAGCAAAACAACATATGACCTGTTAATTTTGAAAATGACTGTCTATGATAAGTAAATAGGATTTCCTGCTCTAAATGCATTTTCTTGCTCTATTCATGATAGTTAAGTAGATAGCCACTGCAGGTGCAGTGACGCTCTGTAATTACTGATGCCTAACTGTGCATTTTGCCAGGTATGTATTTCCCTGCGCTCTGGCACCATGTGCCTCATTTGGAGGCTGACTGTATGGTTACTTGACAATAACTACTGTTCAAAGCCATAGGCAAAGAAACACACACTTAGCTGGTCAGAATGCAAGGAATTTCTTCATTTTGACATGGTTATTTTAGAAGAATTGCAGCATGAATTGTAACATTTATTTCCCATTTGTTTCTGGCTCTGATTCACTTGTGTGCTCAGAATGATTAAAATACTTGCTCTAGGAAGATGCTAACACACCCTCCTCCTCCCAGATCCCCCAAATCCAAAATATACATAAATAACCTGAAAAAATGCTTCGAAGCCACAGAAAAGGTAATTTCAGGCTGCTGAAAATTGAATAGTTTATTACCAAAAAAATCCACAGTGTTTCAAAATACTTAGGAAATATTTGGTCATGAGAATGCAGAGGGTGTCTTTTATTCCTCATATCCCCTCTCACTTGAGCACAGACGAGGTGGAGAAGGAAGATACAAGTTTTAAAAGCAGAAGAGATAGTTACCCTGGGAAAGGGATAAATAAAGGACCTTAACAGACACATTGCAAGCAAAGGCTGGTGATGTTTTAGCAGGATAGTGATGACTGGGTACCAGCTGGCCAAAAGGTCTGGACCTATGAATTGTTGAATGAAATGTAGGAGTGGACTGATATGGCTCTTAGAAACTTGAATTGACTGGGGAAGGCATTGGGTTAGGGTAGACAAAGCGGACAAAACAAATGAAGAACTCAGTTACAGGAGAAGAAATGCCATCGATGAAGTTGACAAGCTAGGCATATACTGGTTATAAATCTCCATTTTTTAATCTAATGGTAGGCTGTTCTCTCCTGAGAAAGTAGTATGTTTGAATCATCCTATGCTGAGAAAAGCCTATAAAATGCATGGTCTTTAGGGGAATATCGTAATCATCATATCATTTCAGAGACCAGGAGCACTACCAGTACCCTGCCGAAGTGGTGTCTGTGGAGAGCGGGACAAGTTAAGCAGTGGAATAGGGTTCTGGGCTGTGAATCTCCTTTTCAGCATGTCATCTCATCCAGAAAGGAAAAACAGACCCCTCTCTACAGTTTTTATGAACAAATTATTTCCATTCTGCATGCTTTGTGGTGTGACATCTGCTCCTAGCTGCCTCAGGCTCCCTACTGTACAGGGAATGGAGGGAAAATGTGGACCTACGACAGATTTTCTCTCTTAAAACTGTGTGCCTAGCTTATAGGCATTTCAGTGTCAGCAGCAGTCTGTATTTCACCTGAGACTTGGTGCTTGGATATAAGTATTGCCTGGCAATCCTTACAGAGGTAGTGATAGAATCCAGATCTCCTGGGTCAACGTGTAACTCTCTTAGTCATCAAAGTGTTTTTTGCTACCCTCAACACTTCTGGCTCTTCCCCTGTGCATCTTCGTACTTGATAAAAAATGTCCCATAGGGCTTTTCATATGAGACACCTTTGCCTGTGACACTTTGAATCCCTTCCCCCCAGGAAAAGGAAACAGGACTGTTCTACAGCTAAAAGATGTGGGTGAAAAAAAAGGTGTAGTCTTGAAAGTAAAATCTTAGTGCATGGGACCAGACTAAAAGTGAACAGGCAGATTTTTCATTTTTTAATGTTTTGTTTGGTTGTTTGTTTTAGAATTTCATAATACAGATTATGTTAATTTAGCCTATTTTACATGCCTTACATGTAAAGCTTGTTAATACTTATATTGATTTTACACTGGACTAACCTGCTACCATCTCCTCCACTCCATTCACTCAGAAAATCTATGGCAGACAAGTACAAAGTGCTCTGGGGAAATTTCTTCCAAAATAAATTCCATTTGGATGTAAGTAATTAATTATATAATAAAAAGACCAGACAAAATTAACTCACACAGACCATAGCCCTGATATTTTGTCTCAGGTCTTCAAAAAGCCATCAGTGTAGCGTCTTCTTTTTATTATTTTGTTTGAAAACAATTGATGATGCTGCAAAAGATAGGATGCAATAGGATTTTTAGGCATATTTTTCCTGATACTACATGTAAATTTTAATGTCAGTGGGATTTTAGCAGAAGCAGTTAAAAAGTAACTCTAGCTTGGCCAGACTGCTTGTGTCACAATTTTATGATGGCATCTTGTGTTTCACTTGCACAGAAGTGGCTAATTGACCTTGCTAACCATATATATAAAAATAAAAGTAAAAATAAGACCTCCCTCCTTGCTTGTACTGACAGAGTGATATCTGTACTTGTGTACTTTTAAAGAAACATTTATTCTGTCGAGAAACATACACACGAAAGAGGAATAACCCAGCCAGCAGCTGTCAGATTCTCATACCACTTGCAATCTTTTCTAAATCATACTCTTCCACACTTGCCACAGTTTCCTTGGAATGAGACCATGTGTGGTTTAAATTGATATGAGCTTATTTGAGAAAGTCAGTCATAGCTGTCACTAGGGAACCCAAAATAGTTTCTTCAGACAGAAAGCCTGTTCCTTTCAAGAGTTTTTGCTAAGCAGATGTGGCTCCAACCACAGTTTGAATTTACATCTCACCTTCAAAGGTCAGGAATGTTTCAAAACAGTTTTGCCGTAGACTCTTCTCTACTTATAACTCTTAGTTACCATTCAAAAGAATATCAGTCTCTGTTGGTATTTTAATGGTATTCATCAGAGGAAAGAGAGACCTTAGGAGCCTGCTAAATCTCACCAGTTCCTCTGCTGTGAAGGCAAAACTGTATGCAACAGAGCCCCTGTGATAACGGTGGAAGAGCACTAGTCTGGAGCCTTTTCCCAGTTTATCTGCCAGTCCTTCACAGCCCTTGGCTTCTGGCTTTGTACCTGCAGCAAGACAGTAAAAGACAGACTTCCTTTATGCATATTGTTATTTCTAATACTGGTATTTGTTACTATACGTATGATGGGCTATTGGCATTTATTCCTACACGTGGAAGCAAAATGTGTAGGACGAAAAAAAGTTGTGTGTTTTTAAACAAAGAGTGTCGGCTGTTGTGACGTAGGTCTTTCGGGTATCATACTTTCTTATTGTAAAAAAACCCATGCATAAAACAATATGATTTTGCGTTTTTGTTGTCCTTACATGGATGGTTATGATGATCACTTTCTAGTGCATAGGTCAGTCTTGTGTAAGAACTATAGGAGAAGCATTATCTCTAGATGCAATTTTCTTTGTAAAGGAAGATTATGGGCAAGAGGCAATAGAAAACACTAGTTGATTGGTTGGTTTTCTTCTTAGATTGTGTGCTATGCACTTGTGCTGGGCAAAATGTCTGCAATTTGGAGAGAAGCTATGAGAGGCTGACACAAACCTTACTATAGAGTTCATGGTGGATCTAAACCTAGTTATGTCCACTGACAAATAAAATTGTGTCTGTTGCTAGAATGAACACAAGAAACATGAGAAACAACCTTGATTATGTAAAAATTGTCGGTCACATGAATTTCCGTCAGCACTTTACTGTAAACTACCATAAACCTAATTCAGAAAAGCAATCCTCCTCCAGTAAGTCTTGTCTGGTGTTAATAATGAAAAATAGCAAAATGCAACGTATAAAAAGATATTGATTGTAGTTACTAATGCATTGTTCAGATCTATGTGCAAAAAGTAGCTGCTCACAGAAAATTGGCGCATGGTGGACATTGCAGTTTTAATTTATTCATCTTTGTTTTTCAATTGCATCCTTTAATGTTATTTTTATTATTGTGAAAAATATTTTTATTACTTAAAATTGTTTTTACTATATTTTTTCAATTTAAAAACACTAGAGCATCCATTCTGCTTGTGATGTAGTTTGTAGTGCAAGTTGGAAAACAGAGGAAGGATGTTGAACTGTTCTCACACATTTCCCTTTCCCATTTTCCTAAAACAGACAGGAAACCTGTGTGACAATCCATCCCTTTAGCTGACATTCAGGGAAATCTTCCTCAAAATGTTCTGGTAAGGAAAGATGAAACATGTCTGCGAAATAAATGAAGCAGAAGTAAGGCAAAAACCTGATATCTAGAGATAAGAAATGAAAGTAAGAGACTTGTTCTTTCTGAGACCACAAGGCCTCTTGATGCTAGAATTATACCTGTAGTAGAGATTTGTAATTATTCTGATTGCTTTCATTATTTGAGTTTAAGTACACTACACACCAGACAGTGAGCACCTATGTTTCACAGTGCAGAGTCCATGAACATCTCAAATGCATCTTCTGTTTAGAAGGGTTCCGAATGCGCATTGTATTAAGAATTCAATCAAAGATCTTGCCTGTAAATCAAGAACAAAACCAACAAAGAAAACATAACTCATCTTCAGTGGATGTATGATATTGCCACAATAAATGTGGAAAAAGCCATTAAAATGGTGATGGAGTCAAATAAAGGCTCAGGATAAATGGACTGTTTGCACTGGCTGTACATACAGTTTCAGCTACATTGACACCTACATCAAACGTGGCAATTGGGCTTCAAAGTGTATTTGATTACAAAATACATGAAAAATCTGTAAATTCGTGTACTTCTATCAGTCTTAGTGTGCATTTTCAACTTCTTTTCTTGGAAAGGCTAAGTTTATGCTTATTCTAACTGAAATATGGATAAACTATCTTAATTCTTGAAGTCAGGTTTCAATCCAATTCTGAATACGCATTTACACATCTAGAAGTTATATATACATATTTGGAAACACTTGTTTGAATAGACTTCTCTTCCCGGGGGGGGGGGCCCCCCCCCAATTGTGCAAAATGGCAAAATGGTCAGGATCAGGATGTGCACAAAAATGGCACAGTCTGGAATTACTGATGAATCTTCATACAGTGTTGTTCTAGTGTGACCCATTTTGAAATCCTGGTGATACACTAGAGACAGGAAACATCAGATGTGAAGATTGTGCCTTAATTTTCTTGAAGAAACATACAGTCAACAGAAGGGCTGCTGATTACAGCCACAAAACCTCAGACCTCTCTTGCAACAACTTGCTTGTCCATGGAGAAGTGAGTATTCCAATTCTTGCCCACAGATATCACATCCTAGCCACTACTCACACTCCTTCTGAAGCAATGAACTTTAGTTACCAGCCTTCATCACATCCTTTTTTTTCTGTTCATTATTGTGCAGAAATTTTAATTCTCATGGGTCATTGGGATATTTCCTGCTGCATTTCACTCCCAAATTAAATTTATTTTATTTAATTGTGGATAAGGGCAGAAAATGTGATACAAAGAAACAAAGCAATATAAGAGGAATACAGTTGCCTAAATGACAGTGTACAGTGTCATTTTGGATGCCTTCCACAGTCCAACAGAACTGTACAGGTCTGGTAGGGCTGACATAGGACTTAGGGGGCCTTTGGTACCCCTCTCCCCCCCCCCCCCCCCCCCTCCCAGAACAGCCATGGAAAGTGCACAGTGTTTGAAGTGGACCAAGCTTCACACTCTCAGTCCTATCGATTTGCACTCCCTCATTCCGGAACCTAAAAACTTGTCAAGTTTTAATAGGTTTCACACTGAGAAGAACTGAGGAATTTGGAGGACAGCAGAAACACGGCAACACTGCAGGTCAGAACAGGACAATCTTCAAAGCAAAATGGAAGAAAATACAAAGCCTGCTTGTTTCAAATGATAGATGACAATACAAGCTAACATCTGGAGTGACTGGTGGATGGAGCTGACCCCTTACTTTCAGTACAAAATAAGAGACAGTAAAAGGGGCATGGCAATTAATGGCTGGTGAAATTCAAAAGGAAGTATGATACAACCACAACAGCAGATTAGGGAACTTCTCTATTTAGCAGCATTCAGAAGAGGCTTAATGAGAAAAAGATGACTTACAAAGGACAAATAAAAGGGTCCTTTTGTCTTCCAGACAGAAAATGAGGAGAACTTGGATGTTGAAAATGTCAAAGTCTTAGAGATGCTGTGTGAAAACAATTGTAATGTTTAGACACAGATTGGAAATGCTGGCTTGACTGAAAACTGAGCCAAAGATGCTGCCCAGGACTCTGGGCAGGCATAGGCAGTGGCAGCATTCCCTTCCAGGAATGAGAGGATAGTGAAGAATGCCCAGCATACTTCAAACTCCTGCTTATCGAATCCCTAAGCAGTCCACTTGGTGACAAATTCCTGTAGAGGCAATGCATTGACCTTGCTAGATACTTGCAGCCCTTTCATTTTGCAACAATTTATTTGGACTGTTACGGGTATGTGACTATTTTCAGCAGGGGTTTATGTGGTAGCCATGCCTAAAGTGACGTTTCTGCTCAATCATGCAAGACTTTTTGTTCCTTCAGTAACAGACTGAGGTCAGGTTTCTGACAAATATGACAGAGAGGTAAGGAGAAAAAAAAAAAGAAAGAAAGAAAATAAATAAATAAAGAAAGAAAGAAAGAAAGAAAGAAAATGTTATTTGAGAAAAAACCCAGTGGATTTACCTGAAAGGGTTTTCTCTTCTCCAGGAGATAGCACATCTAGTATAGAATGACACAAGTGCTGAGTCATCCTGATGGTTTTCCAGTTCAGGACAGGCTCTTATTGATGCTGTAGAACTGCTGCTGTGTAGAATGATCTTTTGGATACCTCAATAATTTAAGACACTTGTAAGCTACATTTTGGAGATCACATTTGTAACACAGGACTCTTTGCATTCAAAAAGCTTTACACATTAACTTTTTGGCCTCAGACAGAAACTCACTATTGCATTCTTTTGCACTGAATAGAGGCTTTTACAGTGTAAATGTCCCCTTATCTAATTCATAGGGTTACTTCTAGCCAGCCAAGACAACTGCACTTAACTGTGCTGTTGTTGAGGTGATTTTATTCCATCTTGAACAGGTTGTAGGTTGTTTTTTTTCTTGAATTTTGCCTCCCATGAGGATAGCATGAAGGAAGGCTGGAGGTATGAGTTATGTTCATGTTCACATTATTTAGATATTTCTGCAGGAGGTTTTTAGGGGGGTTATCTGAGATGGGCTGAGACAATCTAAAGTTGGTCATTGTCACTAGAAGTATGGCCCTATTCCCTTTGCTCAACTTCTTCTTCCCCTGCTCCCAGCCACACAGGACACCTTCTCACTTCTACCAGATACGGCATCCATTGGATGCCCAGTGAGAAGCTAATTCACTATCTGAAGTGACACAAGACTTACCCAGAAAAAAATAAATAAATAAATAAAGGACCCTTTTATTTGTCCTTTGTAAGTCATCTTTTTCTCATTAAGCCTCTTCTGAATGCTGCTAAATAGAGAAGTTCCCTAATCTGCTGTTGTGGTTGTATCATACTTCCTTTTGAATTTCACCAGCCATTAATTGCCATGCCCCTTTTACTGTCTCTTATTTTGTATTGAAAGTAAGGGGTCAGCTCCATCCACCAGTCACTCCAGATGTTAGCTTGTATTGTCATCTATCATTTGAAACAAGCAGGCTTTGTATTTTCTTCCAATTTGCTTTGAAGATTGTCCTGTTCTGACCTGCAGTGTTGCCGTGTTTTTACTGGATAGAGAACAATGTGAACAGAGAGAAAGTGCTAAGAGAAGAGTATTTCTGTAGGCTAGTGGTTGGGTCACTTTTCTAAGAGAAAGCCCTGGGCTCTGGTTCCTGTTCACTGGCCTGCTGATGCAGATAGATATTGAATATCAGGTACAGATGAAGTCTTGGGCACTGAGACTAGGACACCAAATTCCTATCTAAGTCAGTGGCTGGAGTGGATTGTGAATTACTCATTCTTGGCTGCCTAGAAGCACAAGTTCATTAGTGCTTGAGGGAAGTCCTCCCATTCCCCAGCCCAGCCTAAGTCTGCTGATGAGTACACTACCTATGCAGCGTAGGCTTGGATGCCCTTGGGCAAAGATTCCAGAGTTTGCCACCTGGGTTGCTGCAAGTCAGGGAATAGTATCTGGGACAAAGTGGAATCAGTGCAAAATATCTCTGACAAGAACGGTGCAGCAATCTGCTGCTTTCTGGCACCCTTTCTTCTCCTCTGTCCATGATTCCCTAGCTTTCCCTTTTGCAGGTCAGAATCTTTCATGACAATTGTTATGAGAGCATATTACCTAAACCTCACCTTCAAAAAAAGACACGGTGTTATGATTGGCCAGATTTCTCAGAACACTGTACATATGTTGGTCAGTAATGGGATAAGGACAGTGGATGTCTTGGGGTGAGGAAATCAGTGTGGCAGATCTCACAGCTTCCTCATGAGTTGGGAGGAAAGGCAAGTGGGAGGCCAACACTGCAAGGAGCCCCAGAATTCTTCTAGGAGAGCAGTAAATCAGCACAGAGGCTCACTTGGGGACTTAAGTGGTGAGATGACATGAACCTTTACTGAATACTGATGGGCCAGATCTAGGAAGGGAAAACAGCACATCTGGAGGGAAGCCAAAAACATGCAGCTGAGTCAAATGTTCTTTATTCTTCTTCAAACATGGGGCTATTTCCTTCTTGGAGTGACTAATTTAATAGCATCCCTTCTACATCACCTTTTTACATCCAGAGTAGCTACACCCTGATAATTGCAACTTATATAGTTCAATAGTTGCAGACCTTTTCCTGGGACTTGTAGAGATGGAAAAATTTCTCCCAGAAAAGGGAGAAAAATCAGAATTTAGAGACATGCTAAAGTTGTTGTGTCATAAGAAGTTAGTGCATAAAAAATTGGGCCTATAGCTATTGGGATCTGTCTCTGCAAATGCTCACAGCCAATTCCTCACATCAGATCCTCCATAAAAAGCTTAAGATCTGACACTTAATATTACAGCCAAGGCTGGCTGAATTTCTGCATGAGGATAATTGTTCTGCCTTACCTCACAGATGGCAATTTGATAATCTACAGTCTAGTCCCTGACCCAGGACCTCTTAAAGCACTCTGCAAAGCCTACCTTTTTGATAAATCTCTAGGCTTTGAAAGACTGTGTTTTCGTAACAACATGTGACCGGCTTGTCTCATAAGTTAAGGAGCATTTTTCTTCTGAACATAAACATGAATGTAATGTAATTCAATGAACTTCATTGAAATCCTTCTGGATTTACTTTGGTATAGTTGACAGCAGAATTTGGCTCTATATGTGTTGGCATATGCTCTATGGGACATTGTGAGAAAAAACAACAAAGTCATCCTTAGACCATGTTTCAGCTTGCTGGTGGATCTTAGCTTTAAACAGTACACTCTAGTCTATTGCCAGCAATTTAACTTACGTTCAGATCTCCCCATTGTAAACTGCCAAAACTTGAAGACTGTAGGTGTAAAATACAGTTAAGAAGTTTTACACTCTGAGTCTTGCCAAGCAAAGTAAGGTCCAGGTCTATCCTGTATTAATGACTTATATTGTAGCGTGTCTGGAAAACTAAGGCTCTAATTAACAGAAAATTGAAAATGCTGTGTAGCATAGATAATTTTGGTACATTGGTGCTACTTTCTAAAATACAAGTTTTGAAAATGTTTTCATTTACTCTTACTAAAAAAAAACAAATGTGTGTTGTGAAGGAAGTTTTGATGCCTTTTGCTTATCCAGAGAACAGGTATATGCACAAGCAAGATTTTACATGATGTAGCTGTTCATTTAGACAACTTACTTAAACTTAGCTTTCATGAGTAAGAGGTTTGCACTGCTTGTCATCTGAAGGCTAACCACATAATGGGCTGTATCAGAATGGAGCATAGTCAAAGCAATAGATTATACTCCTTTAGTCAACACTCATTAGATCATATCGGGAAAAAGTTGTCCAGTTATGGGCCTTCAAAAAAGAAAAACACAGATAACCTGCAGTGAGTTCAGCAGAGAGACTTGAAGATAATTCAGGTCTGGAGCATTTGTCCTTTGTGGAGAGGCTGAGGGAAATGGATTGATTCAATCTGGAAAAGAGACATCTTTTAATAGCAGCTTTCCAGTACCTTCGAGGAGGTTACTGTGAAGACAGAGCAAGGCTGAGAATAAGGAACAATGATAATAAATTCAAAGGGGAGATTCCAAATAGATATTAGGAAAAATTGTCTCTGTAGGGATAGTTCATCATTGGAACTGGCAAACTAGAGAGGTTTTGGAATGGAGCAACCTGGTTCAAATTCAGTGTTGACCTTGCTTTGAGCAGAGGACTCTCCCAGCCTGAAGGATTCTGTGATTTGTGACCTTACCAAGCTATTTGCATATGTGAAGGTGAATATAGCAAGTTACCAAAACAAACTAGTAGTTTATTTTGCCTGGATGTAAATACTAATACATAAAGCAATTTAAAGCAATAACAAATGACTGGGCATCATCTTGACTTAGGTTCTCTGCTCTGTAGCTATTGGGTTTTTCATGAAGTCACTGATGTCAAGCCAAATTAAATGAGAGTAGAATTTAGGCTATTAAGTTTCTTGTGATGTACTAAGAAAAGTAAAAAGATGTATGAACTTAAATTTATCCTGTCAACTGAAGCAAAAGCAAAACAAACAAATGCACAAGGAGGAGAACAACAACAACGAAAAAACAACATGAAAAGTGAAGGGTCAAATTGTCCTTATTTTCCTTGATGTTTCAATATATTTTGGACATGTTAAATTAGTGTTTTCCTCCTCTATCCCTTGGGTCACATTCTGACTTCGCGAGTTGTGTCTACTCCATAGCTCCAATATGAGTTTCAGGATGCTTGGTGACTGAGTTTTCTGGGACAACTGTATGCATTTCACCTCAGCTAAAATTTAGGTAATGCCTGAGTCTAGAACAGACTCCAAGTGTTCTGCAAGGCAAAATCATACTTTGCTTTTCTTCTTAAGGTTGTTGTTACGAAGGCTGATGGGATACCTGAAAGTTTTGAGATTGGCAGGTTTGCAATTTAGTGTGTTTTTGTGGGTTTTCCTCTGTTCTCTCTGGAGCGTAAGCATGGACTACCTTGAGCAAGGTAAGCATCATACACAGGCATTGATTTTGGTCTCTTTACAGAGTAATGTAGGTTCAGCAGTTTAAAGAGCAGTCTATATTTAATATTCTTGTGACAAAGTCTTCCATCTTGTAGTATTAATATGTGATGGGCCGGTTGTATATGCACATTGCATTCACAGTTGCATTTCCATTTAATTGCCCAAAACAGTCTGTTATGATTTTAAAGCTGGAGTTGGCTTATTACAGATCCAACTGCCATTATTCTTATTGGCCTGACTATAGAGCAGCACAGAGCAATCAGACCAATAATTAAAAATTGATCCTGATTTCTCTGGTTGTGAACAAGATTTGTACATGGATGCCACTGCTAATTGTGAGGGAGAAAATGGCTATGTCTCACTGGTGATCTCGTTAAGAACAGCAGTGGATAAAAGGATGTAATACAAGTTAAGTTAGTATAAATTTCTAAGAGGGGTCCTTCATTTTATTTGCTTTCTGCTGCAATTATTTTAAAACTGGCTAGATAAAAAGACACATTAATCTACTTTCTATCAGTGTTTTCAAACATACTGCAACTTAAAATCCCTGGTGAAATTATTAAGATTAGTTATTTTGCAGTCTCAGTGCTTTTATGTCTGAATGGCACACAGCCAGCAGTCTACTCAGAGCAGCATTTAGTGCACACAAGCAAGAAAACAAATTAGTTAGCAAAATTATTTTTAAAGTAACTTGATAGAATACTTTGCTTTGTTAAGTATTCCTACCAAAGGTAAAATCACTCATGAGTAGAAGTAGCAAATACTTAAAAAAATAATTAAAAAATCTTTTTTATGTTTGGTTATGTAAATTCTTGATAGGAATTGTTTTTCATTAGCTACTCTCCACTGTCATCTTGTAATCTAAAGATGCAAAAAAGAAGTGAGGGAAACTAATTTTAAAAAAGGCATTTTAATGAAGTCCAGGATCAAAACACAAGCAAACTGCTTCTGTTGTCCAAAATAAGATTGTCTATAGCCAACATTTAGCTGACTTGCAGACTGTAAACGTAGTTAGCCAGGCTTTTACTTCTTTCACTTTGTAGGTCTTTAGGAGTCTTATTTTGCCACTCTTGCACAAACTGAACTGTAGCTTACTCCTCAAGGCACGCCTTTGATTCTAGTTGCTCTATCTAGACTCAGGATGACTAAAACATCCAGTCTGGTTTTATGTGTTGCATTTCATGTTTTAAGGATAACTGCATACTTGATTATGGTTGCCAAGACTTTGTTGCAAGTAAATTCAGTAACCAAAAGACAGAAGATGAACCACAGATACAACCACAACAATTTCTTAACAGCAGCCAGCCTCAAGTTGTCTTTTTAAACTGAAAGGTATCCTCCTTCCTCCCATTTTCACCATTGTGTTTGCTTTAATTCATGCTCTGGTAAAAAATATGGTATATGGACACAAACACAAAGATCAGTCTCAGCATTAATGGTTGTAATTTAATCACGGTGCAGAGTGT
The DNA here is from genome assembly GCA_011076525.1 of Nettapus auritus. Lineage (NCBI taxonomy): Eukaryota > Metazoa > Chordata > Aves > Anseriformes > Anatidae > Nettapus > Nettapus auritus. The sequence continues at coordinate 38,045,490 of CM021769.1, forward strand.
GATTCTACAGCCCTTGTGTTGTGAATCCATGTACCTGGGCTATAATATAGTAAGACTGACTTTATTACTTTGGCTTCATCTATCAGGGATTATGGGATGTCCTGTATTGTTTCTTAGAGATTTACGATATAAAACTTTGAGGGCTGATTCTAAACAAGTCTAATGTTATAAAACTCGGAGGTCTACTTGCTGTGTAATAGCTATATCACCTCCTCTAAATAGGAGTCACAGTTGCCAGCAACTTAAGTGCAAACAGCTTATTGTAGTCAATAGGAGATAGAGAAGAAAATAATAGATCTTCACTCATTTACTCATGGAGTAAATTACATTGAAGTTTCTGTCTGAAGGTCAATTATCCCAATCTGCTTCCCAAAGCAGGATAACTTGTGATAGCAGATTGTCCAGGGCCATATACAGTTGGACTTTGAATGTGCCCAGGAATGGAGATTACACAATTTCACTGAACAACCTGTTAAAGTGGTTTATTGCCTTGACTGTGAAGACTTTTTTACTTGTATCTATACAGAATTTCCCATGCTGCAACTTGTGTTCATTGCATCTCATTTTTTCCACTACATACATCTCTAGGAAAAGTTTGGCTCCATCTTCTTTATAACACCCCCTCCCCTGCAAGTTGTAGATAACTTAGATTTGCCTTAGTCTCCCCTTCTTCAGGCTGAATAAAAGTTCTCTCTACTTCTCTTTGTATTTCCCAGACCCCCTTATAATCTTGGTGACCTTCTGCTGGACTTACTTTAGTAAATATAACAGAGATAAAAACTGGCCATAGTACTCCAAATACAATTTCACAAGTGCCACATATACCACTTTCCCCAGATGTTACACACTTTTTCTACTATAGTCCAGAATGCTGTTGGTCTGCTGGGAACAGGTCTGACTCCTGTACCTCATGCTATCCATGATGTCTTGTGGTTTGGCCAGGCTTCTGTCAACTTTGTAGTCAACTCATTCAGTTTCTATCTCTACAAATTGTCTTTAGGGGAAATACAGAAGACTGTCTATAAAGCCTTGCTAAAATTGTCCACCTTACATATATAGAAAGCAGAGCTCAGTCAGGGGTTCACCGTTCAGCTGAGTATTTGCTCCCTCTTGCCATACCTTCCTGTTTTCTTGCAAAATGGCATGAACTACTCCTGTGTTTTCAGGAGGTTGTTCTTGAAAGCCAGCCAGCTTTTCTAGGCCCCTTGCTCTTCAGACAGCTTTACCTGTCCTGAAGTTAAAATCAGTTCTCATGGAGTTTAGCGTCATTATTTTGCTACTTCTCATTTTCGTCAGCTAATGCAACCGTAGACCTTCACATCAATTCTTTTTGTTATTGTTGTTGTTGTTTGTTAGTTTGTTTTGTTTTGTTTTGTTTTGTGAGCAAAGGGTCCACCCAGCTGTTCAGTCCAACATCAACACCATAAAATTTTCCTTGACATTGCAAGTATCTCTTAGATTGCTTTTGCCTCTTAAAGTTGCCTTTCCAACAAATATCGTGGTGGATGTATCTCCCTGTGGAAACCTGCCATCATGAGGCTTCTTCCCATTTTCTATAGAAGCCTTTATAGAATTCCTTTCATGCACTGGTAGATCTGTAGCAGGCACCAACCACAGTGGCCTATTTGTTGGCCTTCCTCCTTTTAATGGTATGTAAGTGACTAAACATCAGGGAAAGATTCATGTTGGATTGGTACTCGTAGCCTGAAATAGTCTCCTAGATTAAGATGCTTGCAGGCATGTCTCCAAACAGTGCTAACCTATTTTAGTGGGTTTACACCTGGAACTGATTCATTGCACACCACATGTGGATGTTAACATCCCCGCATATAGATATATATGGGGGGATAGATATATAAATACCCTTGATCATATGCCCTTGAGTTACAGCAGTCTCTAAAGGTCTGTGTCGAAACAAGTTCAGCTTTTTTCTCTCCCCACAAACACTTCATTAGCTACAGTGTTTTAAAAATCACAGGTTCCTGTATTTGCAGGCAGTATTAGTGTAGCTATGTAGTCCAAGAATTTAAGCAAGGCAATATTAGTAGGTAATGATAATATCCCTTAGATAAACTGATGTAGCTAGAAAGATTAGGCACACAAATCACTCTTCTGATGTAAACAGAAGCAGCAGACTTCAAAGCTAAATATGAGTTGAGGAGAGGATTTAACTAAATATGTATCAGTGACACAATCTGTTGAGAGACAGGTAGTGTTAAAAAGTAACTGCCTACCTCTTTTTTTCCTCTTCTCCACATAACAATCCACTTATTTTCCAGAATAAGATTCTGGGGAAAGTAAAATACACAGGTTTCTTATTAAAAGTTGAGGAACTTTAATTGTCTAATTGTTTCATATTACAGATCTGAGGAGGAGGAGGAGAATATATCATATGTGTTCATATAATGAACACAATAGATAATAATGCAAGTCAAAGATATTCCAGAAATAGTACAGAAATTCTCCTTCAAAGCCCAGAAAATATAAAATAGAGCACAGCATTCTTAGACTTTCTTGGTAAACTAAACACACGTAGAGAACAGACTACAAACACTGCTGACTTCCCCGTTGTTTATAGCAACTCTAGGATCAGTTGTGCAGGGCTTTTTTAACTAGAAATGAGACTGTGTGAGGTAACCTTTTTACAATGGATGCTATATCTATTCCATTGGATGGTTAAAATTGTCTTCTGTTGACTGGGAGCATTTTGAGGAAAACTCTAAACAGCTTAGTACCTTTACTGTTCTGCTTAACTAAAGTGAAAAGTAAAGACATGCAGACTGTTGATGAAGAAATCAGCATCTCTGCCATTACCTAATGACAACCATTTGGCAGTCTTTAGAAAGAGGAAAACAGGTAAAGAGATGGTTAATAGTACACTTGTCATTAATTTGTCAAGTCAACACATTAATGTGATTTGGGTCAAGCTAGTGGTTGTGCAGCCAAGCATTCATGGCTTCACTAAACACTGAGAATTGTACAAGAAGTTGGGGAAGCCTGTAAGAAAGTTTAGTTTGGCAAAGAAATGAAGAACCAAATAAAGGAGAACTCCAGGGGGAGAGCTTCTCCGTCAGCTTATATGACAGCAAGAGTGAGCAGGGGAATTAGGCTATGGCAAGTCAGGAAATCGGTGAGGGGCAATAGTTAGCCCCAGTAGGAGAGCTTTGAGGCAGGAAACAGGAAAGACTGGGAGTCTGTTGACCTGTTTTCAGAGTTCCTCTTTTATGAGCTCATAGGCCAATATCCTCATAGGTCTGCTAGCAGCAAAAGACAGAAGTGTTTGTTTCTCAGGTCAGGGGCTCTAGTTTCTTTCATGTTTGGTTCAACATTTTTTATTGGCCTTAATAAAAGTTTCATTCATATGAGATGAAGAGAGCTAGCTCTCTCTGAGTTTCCCATGTAATCAGAAAGATATAACTCTATGTTTATATTAAGGACAGAGAGGCACAGCGCTACATGTCATGTCCAACTGGCTGCTCAGTCCATTACTTTTCCAGTAAAATTGACAGGATTAAACCTAAACAAGACAACAAAAGACAGTGGGTGATCTGCAGCACTGGCATCAGTGAATTCAGTAATGACCATCAGAATTTTCTACAGGCATTTCACAGGTACAATGTGTAAAATTTCTTCTCTTCATGATTAAATAATAGGGATTAGCTGGTGATGGAATAGAGTTGTGTTCCACTGGCTTGCCCCTGGGAGTTTCTATCAATCCTATTCATTTCGGTTATCAGAAAGATTGTGCTAGGCACTGAGATCTCACATCCCACACTCAAACTTGTCCCAACATAACAGTGAAAAAACAAGTCTTTTGCTTACTGACAACAGAATCCTGGTACTATATACTGACAAGTGTCATGATTTTAATATTGTTAGCGTTGTTTGAGTCGTTTACTCTGAACAGGGTTATGTACTGTACTTCCCCTTTCCTGCTAGCCATCAGGTACACTAAGGTCATTAAAGAGCTGGTTTGTGTAGAAGGTTCCTAAATCATGATCTGCTTGCATAGACACACAGAATGCAGTAATATATATTGCAAGTGGACTGTACAACACTCTGTTTAATGCTGTGTGAAAAACATATGCAGTAAACATCTACTCCTACATCTTTTCAACTATGGCAAAACTACAAACAAGAAATGTGTGATTGAGAAAGTGTGTCTGAAAATGTACAATATGCCTGCAGAACTTGTGCTAATCACACTGAAGTAGAATATTCCTATCAACTCCAAACTGAAAAGATTTTTTCCCCTTTAAAAGGAACAGTCAAAGTTTAGATAATGATGATGCAGCAGACTTCATTAATGGATAGTTTAGAATGCATTTCTGTTTGTCTGTTGTAGAAAATACAGATCACAAGCATCTTTTCTTCCCTTCACTAAAAAGAGCTTTTTTCTGTCATAGGTCCTCACCAACATAAATTGTCAGAAGTGTCTTCCAAAGAGTAGAAAAACAGATGTAGTAATAGGTCTGCTGCTCTGGAGCAGCAGTAAGTATCTGTCATTTCATTGTGGCTGAAAAGGCACATATATCTTGAAGCTGGGGGGCATCTTCATCACAAATACGCCTGTAGGCAGTTAGTTGAGGGAAAATGCTGACCTTTTTTAGAACAGCAAATAAACTAGCATTAAAAGGCATCCCCAGTCACATCCCTTTTAATTTGACCTTGTCTCTCAGGATTCCTACAAGACTGGAAATTTTTGCCTGCATGGTTAGTATTTGTGGAGCTAGCAGTAAACACAAAGAGACAATGCCATATTCCTGGTGCTATTTCTTTTATCTATTTTTATTGTAGCTGGTAAAAAAAAAAAAAAAAAAAAAAAAAGAGAGAGAAAAAAAGTCATTATAAACTGTTTTTCCATAAGAGGCAAAATGTCAATCCATACAGAAGGTGTTTCATTAAGGTGAGGAATTGGAGATTACAACTTGCTTGGATGCTATGTTTGGACATTCTGTGCCTACAAAAACAGCAAAATACCTTGTCAGCTGTACCAGTAAGTTCTAGTTATATTAAACCAGCTGATGCACAAAGAAGAAAATCTAGTCCTTTTGTAGCTGATCCCACTTAAAATTTTGTGGACATTCTCAGACCTGTAAGAAGCATTGCATAAGAAGCAAGATTCCTATATTGCTTTGACATCAATCTGAGCTGCAATGAAAAATTATTTTAGCCTGAGCTAGAAGTGTTTTTATATTAGACATGGTCAACATCCAACAGTCCGAGTCAGCAAGAAAACTGCTTCTGAGCTATGCAGCATACTAGAACAATGAATGAAGATTAGTCTCCAAAGAAATATGATAATAAGGTCATTCCTCTTATGAACCCTCATAACTTCTGGCAGAAATTCTGCTCCCACTGAAGTTTAGTATAATTGTCCCAAGAAATTCTGAGTTTTAAAAAAAAAAAAAGTTTTCCTCAAAGTGTGAGAGAAGAATGAGAGAAATGAATGAGAGGAAGAGAGAGGGAGAAAGAGACGGGGAGGGAGCCAGATGACTACCTTCCTACAGAAGGAAAATTCAACCATCTGTGCCACTTCAAAATCACCACGTTAGTGTCAAAGTGAAGAGAGCTAAGCAACATTTCTACTATAAGCATATGATTCCCACTGTCTGTAGTCAAAATCTGTGGATTCATTAATCCTTCCCCATTTTGTTTTAATAATAACTTTATTGTAAATGTCTTTCCATTTTCAGTCAAGTCAACAGTGTTAGTGATAGATGTTCTTCATGAAGCAGCAAAACGACATTCAAGAAACAGCAAAGAAACCTCATCTCAGAGAGCTGAGCTTGCTGTTAAATGGAGATGTGTATAAACACACGCTCATATAAATGGATGCACACACGCTCACTCACACAGAAGGCATAGATTGAGGCTAATTCTCCTCTGAGCCTGTTGAGGAATAGATATCCTACTGTGTTACTGTCATGCATGATCTCTGATTAATGCCAGTGCTGGTATTCCAGGCTTTAAAATCAGTACGAAAATCATCCTTGAGGGAGGATGTCAGCTTCTTTTAATCTCGCTTTAATCTCCACTACTTCAAGAAGCTCTACATGTTCACACCTTATTCTTCCGCTATGGAGCCCTGCTTGCTTATTTCATACTGAATAACTTCAGCTCATAAAATGAGCTCTTTCTCTAGAAAAGTGTACTACAGACACTGTGAACACATTTTTACAAATGGGATCAATACCAACTGGTATAAAGTCACAGTGTTGATAACTCCGATCTTCTGAAAATGGGACCCAATCCAAAGTAAATATTTCTGAAAATATTTCCCTTCTTACTGTATAGAAAATTTATTATGACAACTGTGTTAAAGATGACTTACAATCATATATATATATTTTTAAAAATATAAATCTCAAAAATGAAACATATCAATTCATTATCTGAAAAATTCTACTGATACAGAGCATTGTGTAATGTTCAGCCAAATTCTGAAGCCCTTCTCCCCTGTGATTCTTAGTGAATACAGCCCTCAGAAGCATTGAATGCCTTCACATACCCTGGAAAAAGTGATTCAGTTTTGTCCACGAATTATGTAGCTTGAGAAAGTATTGTGTCATGCAAGCATCAGCAACTTTATGAGAATTCCATTGTTCAGAAACAAAACCCATGGATATGGGTTTTTGTTATTTTATTGTTAGAAGAAAAAAGCGAAGGAGATAATCATGGCTGAAGATGTTGTGGCAGTTTACTGATCAGTAGGTAGACCGAGGAAGTGCAATTTCTGAGATACTGTCTCTACTGAGAGTTTGTGGTTTTATCCAGCTGAGTGTCTGGCCTAGACTTGGCTACATGTTAAAAAAAAAAAAAAAAAAAAAAAAAAAAAAAAAAAAGGCAGATTTAATTTTTTGGCTTGGGGTATCTAAGAAAATGTTCAGCAAAGACATGAAAGTCTGCAGTCTGCATGAGCTGAACTGGAAAGCAAAAGGACATTGTGTAATAAATAGGAGTCAAGAAGGTGACTGGGGAATAGCATTTTCCATTACACTAATGCAAAGCAGAAAGCTCAACCACAGGTTTCTTTTTCTTTACCATGTATTCTCCTTCTCAGATTCTCAGAAAGGCACTCACTTTATTAAGATGTGGATTCATTTTTCATTTCTCATGCAAATATTAGCGAACTGAATCATGAGGCTAAGTTCATCACGTGCAGGCCTTTCAAAAGAACAAGCAAGTTTGTGGTAGTTCAAGGATTTTGCTTTTACAGACTTCTGCAGAGATGATAACTTGAAAAGATGATAAGCTCCGATACAAACAACTCTTTCATTAGGCTCTCACTGATTGTGACAGTGAAATCAATTTTTCATAAAGCACACCATTAATGAGTAAACTATTCTTGTTCCCAAGAGGCATATGTTAAATAAGATGGATACTAATTTTAGATCCTTAAAAACAGAAGTCATTGAGGAATAATCATTTTAGTTAAATCATTCTCAGTTTGCTTTCTTCTACTGGTGATTCAGAGGACATTTGCTGTTTAGAAACATGTTTCCAAAGAAGAGGAAGATCTCACATTGATCTTAGTCTTTGGAAACTGCCCCATTTTTCTATTTCTGTTTCTGTGCCCTCATAGTAATTACCTTAGCCATCCCCTTGTATTTGATGTATAGCCCTGGAAGTAGATTAGCTTTAGAGATCTATGTAGAAAAGAAGATTATAACTAGCAACTCTCACAAGCCTAAGAAATGGACTTCTACCATGGCTGAAAACTTCCAAAAAATATTCTACTCAAAAAAAAAAAAAACTGGTCTTCCAGGTCACATGGACAAATACTGCTTTTTTGGAGATGCAGTTCTGCTTAGTTCAAGCCAAAACATACTCTTTCAATACAGCAGTATTCGCCTTGAATGGAGGAGCCTTTCTAATTCACTCATTTAAGTCCTGGTTCCTAACTGGAATGTCTTTGTGTTGCACTATCCTAACTGGTTTCTATAAATTCCAAAATACCTTGCCAGAATCACTTTTTTTTTTTTTTTTTAGTGACTTTTGCAAACTCATCTATCATTGAATGAATAGTGAGAGAAAAATTTTTTTTTTTTTTTTTTTTTTTTTTTTAATAATAAAAAAGCAATTTTACAAGAGCAACGAAAACCAATTTTCATCACAACACAATATACTACTGTTATATTTGAGATCCCCTTCCCTAGCAGAATAAGCTAGACCAAGAATCAGAGCCTGTATGACCACACAGCTGCTCTGATTTGAGGACAGTTGCTAGCAGTGCACTGTGCAGGTTGGTTGGAGATCATCTGGATACCTCAAACACAACACTGTTTTATGTAATGCAGACATGCTCTATTCCCGTTTTCAGTAATCTAGGTGCTTAGGTTCTTCACTGTTAAAGTTAGTACAACTGAAGCTTCTTTGACAGTGAATCTTAGTCATTGAATCATCTACAGGATTACAAGACTGTGATTGTGAAGGTTCACCTTCTTGGAAGGAGCAGGCAATGTTTAGTCCTGTAATTATTTTGAGGGCCTGGTGTTGTCCCCTCTGCAGGAGTAAACCTGGTGATTTACAGAATGAAGTACCTTGGGAATTTGACCCAGCTGTACCTGTCTCCCAAGCTGTTATTCTGTTCTTTCAGTACACACATTGCTGCTCTCTGCTGAAGGCTGTTCCGTGCATGTGTGATGCAAGAGCCACCAGTTCCTCTCAATCAACATGCTAAGCCATTCACTCTTTCTCACGTATTTCTGCCGTCAAAGTGGGTCTTATGAGTGGGAGACAATTAAGATCATGCATTGTTAATCCTTCATCGACATGAGCTTCTGGTCCTTTGCCTCAGTTTCTCATCTGCTGAAATAGTAGGTGGCATACAGGCGAGCAATAAAATGCTCCCCAGGTGACGTTCATGAGATTACTCTTCCTATAATTCTATGCTTTTTTTTTTATTATTTTTTTTTCTTCCACAAACAAGTTAAAATTCAGAGCACACTTTTTTTTTTTTTTTTTTTTTTTTTTTTTTTTTTTTTTTTTTTTCTTCCCTGACCTTCTTTGTCTTAGTATGGATACCCTGCATTTTCTTTCAGCTTAAAAATTATAGGGCATATTGTTTCTGTGGAGTAAGTGACTAAACTCCTAACATTTTTAACAAACCTCAGCTGATTCCCAGTGGTGCTGCCAGGTCTCTGTCTCTTCTCTACATGGTACAACATCAGCTCAAATCTTGGCAGTGGCAATCTGGGTGAGGTGCTGCCAGTGTGGGTGGGCACACTGCTGCTCAGCATTCCTCAGCTACATATCTGTCTCTTGAAGCCATGAGGAAGGTTTCCAGCTGGGAGGCATGAGCAGAGGATGGGTTAAAGATGCGCTACCAGAGGACAGGAGATGTGAAAATGGAAACCAAAATGTTTCAGCTGCTCATAGTTTGGAAACAGTACAAAAGCAGTCCAGGATGTAGCTTCTGCTGCCTACTACATTCCATTGTTTAATGACTAATTTTTTGAAACACTTGAACTCCTCTGTAGGTTCTGATAATCTTTAGCCAGTTTATAATTTTAACTATTTTTAAGTATAGGAAATAATGCATAAAATAACTTTTTATTTCTTACTGGCTAGCTCCAGGAACCGTTAGTGGAAACACTGAATAAATTCACCCAGTCCGACACTACCTGTGCTCAGTAAGTGAAAGCTTTCTTTGTCTCAGGGCCACCTGACCTGTGGTGGTAGGGTGAGTAATGGTGTTAGGGGGATGGTTGGACCTGATGATCTTGGAGGGCTTTTCCAACCTTAATAATTCTGTGATTCTCTGATTCAGATGTATACAAAGGTAAATAATAATCAGTGCTGTCTCTAATCCAGTGACTCTCGTCACTGAAAATATTTTAAAACCTCTTTACTGCTTTTGGAATTACGTCAGAAGTATTTTCTTTTATGCAAAAGTTTGCCACATTGCAAAGGATGCAAACAGTCTTGTGAATATGTGCATTTGCACATGTCCAGTCCCAGATCTGTTCATTCCTGTAAAACATCTTTTTCCTTCTTCCTTGGTGAAACTGAAGCTTCTAGTGCTGCATTTAGTTGTGTACAGTCACTTGTAGTACTCATGAATACAACACATCCAGAAATTTTGCACCAAGGTATTTTGGGGGGATGAAAAAATGCTAGTGAGTTCCAGAAAAGCCATAAAATTTTAAGTACCTTTTGTGTGTGTAGTAGAGTGGTCTGGTGTCACCATTTATTAAAATTGCCCAGAAGTTCCATTACAAAATCATTCTTCTCTTGCTTATAACTCTGCCAAACTTTATTTGGATTGAAATTTTGCATAGTGAGTATCTGCCTCAGACTGAATCTTTCTGGAAAATTTCAGTCAAAATGACTATTTCCAAGAACAAAATTAGGGGAGGATACATCATTCTGTCTATATCAAACTATTTTGCTTACCTTCTGTGTGTGTGTGTGATATTTTAATGATTGGAGATAGAAACATAACATTTGGCAGGGGTGAGGGAAGTGTCCAGTCTGTGCTCTTCGTTGTTCATGTTTATGTTTTTCAAGAGAAAAAAAAATCTTGAAAAATCCCAGTTTACAAATGCTGAGTAGAGGATTTCTAAAATTCTGGAGTCACAGTTCTGAGAGGCCTTTATCTGTATTGATTGAGATATCAGCTTGTAGTGACCTGGCCTTCTTTGTGGTAGTTCAAGTCATGGTCTGATACCACAAGTTCATATAGCAAGACCTCAACACTCTCAATTCCTAGTCTCCTTGCTTTGGACCATTCTTATACTTTTAATGCTGTATTTTAGTGTGCAATGAATAAATGAATGCTGTGGTTTCCAGTGCTAGGCTCTTCAGACCTTCTAGACCTTGAAAATAGAACTTTGTAACTCACTGGAAAACTGTGAGTCTTTCCTTTTGAATTATATAATGCTCTCAACAAAACCCACCTGGATGGTAACATATCAGAATTTATCTTCACACTTAGGACAAAAGTGCAGTGCAAAAGCTACTAAAGTGTTTCAATTGTTTTATCCTTAAAGTGAAGGGCATTTTAGTCTAGAGTAGTGTTTTGCTCTGGTGAAGGAAGCACGTTGTTAGTATGGGAAGGACTCGTCCTGGTTGCACAGAGTAAGAAGAGCTGAGATACATGACTTATAAACCACTTCTATGTGCCACAGGTTAGAACTGCACTGAGAAAGCTTGGAGGGACTAGTGCAATTCAGCTGCTAAAATTGGTTGCTACACAGCCTCTGCTGTACTCAGCAGGCCACAGCACAAAAGAGTTGAAACCAACTTTTACTTCAATAGCTGAAGATGCGTATGGAATAGTTTAGGTTGGAAGGGACCCTGAAGACCGTCTGGTCCAAACCCCTGCTGAAAGCATGTGTTAGAAACTGAAGAAACCAAATTAGACCTTTGTGCAGAAAACAAAACAAAACTTTTTTAGACGCTTTAACTAAATACTGTTTTTCTTAAAGAAATTACTCCCTTTGCAAGAAAAACACATTTTTGAGGTCAGTAGATCTGTTTATATCTTATGTCATATGAGAACAAACAATGAGGGAGGAATTAGTAAAATTCTTAATACAAGAAACACAAAGTGTGAGATTCTTGAAAACAGCTGAAAACATTCCTCAGACACTGAGCAAGTTTCAAAGTGGCTTTAAACCAAGCCAAGTTAATTGTCATTGTAGCTGAGTTGGTTAGGGCAAAGACTATTGGAAAGGGGGTCTTATTATTGTTCACATGGGTCAAATGAGGGCACGTCTTAGCTGATCTCTGAACTATGAGGTTAAATGTTTGACCTGATCAGATTGTCAGGAAGGCAAAGAGGGCAACAGAGACAGAAAATGCTGCTAGATTAAGCAGCACTGGCTTGGCCATATTTCTTCCACACAGTTACACAAATACAAACAAGGGAAGAACTTGGTCTTCGAAGCTAACATAAAATAACATCTGAGGGAAAATTATTTAACAGCTACAGGCCCTGTCTCTGAGAAGCTGATCATATCAGCTGTCTGCTCTATACATGAAAATACCTTTACACAGCTTTAAAAGCTTTCACTAATATTTGGATCTGATTTGTGTTTAATGAGAATGTTTGCAGCTGCTTGTAAAGCACCAAAGAGTGGGATATAAATATTGTAGCATATGTGATGTCAAAAACATTTCACTATTAAATGATGCATAATAAATACGTTTCTGATGTGACTGAGCAGTTGGTACATTTAACAAAAATGACAGGCTAGCTTAAAATCATGCTACCTTTATGCTAGCTGTATTAAAAAAATAAAAGAATACAAAATGCAGAGGCAATGTTCTGGGAAGCAGAAATCAACCTGAAAGTTTATCATTGGAATTTCTCCATCTACTTTTATATTGGTCAGATACTAACAAAAGCAAGTGATCTATGTTTTTGACCATGGCTGATTTTTGGACAATAATGGATCTAAGTGTATCCCATTCTACTGCAAAGACCCTACAGTTTATCAAGTAGGAATCTGGGGCTGTGTTATCAGTGGGTACTTTTAACAGAGGATGTTGGCCTGCTGTGATGGGATTAGTCTCATCTAACTTTAGCTACCTGAGAATTATCTACTGAGTCTAGGATAATCCTTTCAGCTCTCTGCAATTGTGCAAGAGAAATACACAGCTCTGAAGAGCAAGTCCTTCAAAGAACCTCCGAGGGTTCCCTGGTGGTCCCCACTGAGCTCAAAAGAGTAGCTGAGAGCAAGGCCCTTATTTTTTTGACATTTAAAGCTATATGGATTGAAACTTGCTCTGAAACAATAAGAAATACATATATATATATTTTTCTTCGGATATGCAGAGACTTACAGAACAGTACTCCAAACTTGAAAATCTGTTTTGCTTTTACAAAAGAATGTAATCTTACATGCAAACATAGTCTATTAAAAAGATCCTAGGTTCCATACTTTACATCCAAAACAAAGGCCATAAAATCCATTGCTCTTGTTCAAAGTCTTGAAAGTCAAAGAAAGGGGACAAAGAATGCATGTTTTTGGAAGAATTAATAAAAGGTTGTTAAAAGGTAGAAATTCTGTGCAGATGAAATCCTTCGAGGTGGAAAAATGTAATGACCTCTGGCCATGAAATGCCACTTGTCTCACAGTACTAAGTCCATTTTCTATTGAAATTGATAATGAATTCTTGTTTTGCTATGCTAAGACAGAACTTCAGGATTTACTTCTATTTTTTTCTCTTGTTCTCTTAAACTGTAGTTATGTTTCCATGTCACAGATTTTTAACAGTATTTCAGACTTTCACAGGTCCTTCTATGAAAAAAAAAAATCTCCCTTATGTTAAATAATATTTGTAATTTATAGTTCTGTTGCACAGGAGATCACAGTAATATAAAACTGAGGAGATAAATATTTTATTAGTCTGTTAACCCTCAATGCGACATTACAGAATCTGTTTTCCAATTGTATCTTTCTTTGTCTACCTAATACAGACACTTGAAAAGTGCAATTAAAATACATGGTGAGAATGACAAATCTCCAGGCCCCTCCTTCTTCTGGATTTATGCAAAGCATATTTGATATTTTCTTTTACTTTAATTTTCTAATGGTTCATATCATAGCAGTGGTTTCATGAATTGGAAATCACTTAGGCAACCATTGCTGGGAAAAAAAAATAATAATAATAATAATAAAAATTAACTACAATCCAATAATCAGCTAGACTAATCAGAGCTGCAAATGTGCTTATTTGTGAAAGACAGGCAGTGCATGTTACTGAATAGGGTATAGTCTGTGTAGTAAACTGACAGCCCTCAAGTAAACAGATGTAAGCACTTGGTTCAACAAACTCTTGTCCAATAGCATGCTCTTCTGTCTTGTTATACACATCACGTTACTGACAGTCAGAGACCAACAGACATTTTGTTCCATGTGAGACTGCCAGAGAGCTTTCTGAAATCAGCTCCAGTTTATCTGCACCTTATGGTAAGGACCCTCAAAACAACCATTCTTTATCAAAAAAATTTCTACAGATCATGTAGACTTAGGGCTGTGTGATTAATCTCTCCTCCTCTTCTCCTCTTGATGTTCATTTCTGTTTACCAGTCTGAACTCATCTGCAAAACTGTCATTTTTGGAGCTTCTATCAGCCTAAATCATTTCAAACAATAATCAAACACACAACCTAAAATACTGTTCCATCAACAGGAAAATAGTTACTATTACTAAGGAAAATATTATTCATCCTGATTGACTTCAAGATGAGCCTTAGATGGCTTCAGTTTGACCCACTTTATCTTTTATTGAATTTACTGCTCAAAGGTCAACATTTTGTGGATTTCAGATTGTTTTTAACTGTCATTCAAAACACACAGTAAGCCAGAATTTTTTTTACTTGTTAATTTTCTTGATCTGTAGGTAAGAGCAAACAAAGGCACATTTTTAGATCAGAAGCATTAGTTCAAACACTATGAAGCATATTTTTCCATATGAGTGATCTAGATACAGAAATAGACTTAATTTCCAGAGAAAGATTTTTAAATTTAAATTTTTACTTTTACTTTTAATTTATTTATTTTGCAAATTGGTACTTCTGACCAAAAATAATTTTCTTGTCCTGAAGCATATTCAAGATTTCAGAAATGGTTCCATACCCAGATGAAAATGAGAAGCAATTAAAAAAAAAAAAAAAAAAAAAAGTGGAAAAAATAATAAAAAAGATGATTCACCCATCCTTAAATTGACAAGCCACTATACCACGACAGTGCATCCAAGGCAGGCCCTAAGTGGCACAGGTCCTGCCTCCCCCATGTTCAGCCGAGGGAACAGACCAGAGGGCACCCCAGATCCTTTTGGAGTGCCATGTCCAGAGCTTGCCCTGGCACACCCAGGGGCACATGCTTGAAGTGCTGCCATGGGCTAGAAGGCAGCCCTAACTCTGCTCCTCCAGCTGGACCTGCCCCAGCAAAGGCCTTCCTTGATGTGACCAGACAAAGTGGTTTCCCTTTGAAGGACTAATTAAACACTTTTGGAGGCTGGGCTTGACCTGGTTTTCACCCAGTAAAATAATCTGTTTGGGCTTGCAGAAGTAGTGAGAATTTTCAGGGTGGGAGTTAACAACATCTTTTGCAAATCTCGAACAAGCTGCTGCCAAGAGTATTGGATGAAAGTTTGTTTTGTGTATTCCTTTGTTGGACTTGGTTCCTCCATCTGCTTGACATCAGCACATCTCCACATTAACTTGTTCAGAAGAGGAGGGAGCATGTGGTGCTGAGGGGAGATGAAATGCACTGCTCTCCATGGGAAGCAGTTCCTCAGGTGGATCTGTCTGCATCTACCATGCGACTTGCTAGCCCAAAGTTAAGCCTCCCAGCACCACTGCAGACTGGCAGCATGTATGACCATTTCATCCTGAAAATGAAATGCACTTTCACGCCTCTCTCCCCTTATGTTTGTGTGAGCACCAACCTGATCCTGCATTCTTGGGCAATCCAAATATCACCTTTCAATTTTTGCAGTGATCCATTAGTTCAGGATGAAATAGCCACAAATGCAAGTCCAAAATAGTCACAAATGCTCTGTTTAGACAAGTGAACTACTTGATACACATTGTTCTTTATTTACAAAGGCCTAGTCATGAAAATACCTTACTGGATACTACATACACATGAAATGGAAGAAAACATACACCCCTGAGAGTTCTGCATCTAACTGTGAGCCACAAAATAATAAACCTGCAGAAAGGGGCCTGGAAGGTAAACTGCAGATCAATAGTGCAAGCAGTGGGCTAAGCACATAAGCAGCCAAGCATTGCCAAACTGTCCTCCGAGCGTGGTGGTCCAGGAGAACCCCAGAAGCAGTTTGACAGAAAATAATGAGACCTTGCAAGTCTGGAGGTGAGCCTTGAGAAAAGTGTAGATATGCTTATTTGGACACATAGCAGCATTCAATCATGAGCAGAGTTAACAAACAAACCTGAAAAAATACAGTGAATGCTGTCTTGCAGTTTAATGTTATGTAGAAGGGATCAATTGTAGATGGAGCTGAAGAGAGGAGTGATAGAGATAGCATAGATGGATAAGAGGGTTATCTTTGAAGTAACCCTATGGGAAACTGCATTTTCAAGTCCCAACAGTAGTTGGGTGATGCACTCACCAGGCTGAAAGAGCCTGGTGTAAATTATAGATATGCAGATGGAGAGGGAAGATTATCTTAGATTTAGCACATGTAAAGAAATTTAGGTATGGCCTGGATGTGAGACCTGAAAGTGAGCTTAAAAGACTGAGGGTTTGCTTTGCATGTGAACATGTAACATATACATATATATTTTTCAGTGGTTATTGTCCAGAAATTTGTCGGGTTTTGTTTACTGTTACTACCAAGGCAGCCATTATCAACTGGAGGATAATATTTCTGATGCATTTCAGAGCATAAATATGTCGTGTTGAGTGGCAATGTATGAGAACATTGGAGCCCATGTTTAAGTGTGTGACACAAAGTTTTCAGCCTTGACAAGACAATTTTCTTTGCAAATAGACAGTAATAAATAAAAGGTGCCAATGATATTTTCGGTCACATATACATGCATAGTCTAAGTCTTAGATATTTCAGTGTTTTTAAAGCTTGGTAATCATAAGTCTACCTACATCACCTTCTGTAGACCTACTCAGATTTGGACATAAATCCAGTAAGAAAGTCTGCTGGAATCATACTACTTCTGAAGTCAGAGGAGATGTAATATAGTGCCTGATTTTCCCTACCTGGAAAGCCAGTTGGCTTTCTCAACTGGAGAGCAAGTAAAAGCCAACTTGCAGGCACATCTGATGATTAAGGAATTTGGTTCAAGCATAAGTTCAAACCTCAAGCTAAGATGACAGCGCAGATGCAGCCAGAGCTAGCAGCTGAGCTCAGAACTCTGTTGGTTAACTTGCCACAATCTGGGTGTTTTCTTTGCTTAGTCCACTCTACAGCTTGGTGTACCACCACATTACCACATTTGTAAAATCAGTTGGACCTCAGTGAATTAAAGTTGGAATAGCACAGCAAGGATTCTCTTATCTGTGCATGTTGTCTTACTATTTTTTTCTTTTGTCTGTGTGCTGATAATCAGAAATAATTAAATGTGAAGTGCACACATAGGCTATGGAACTCCCTGGAACACCTGTGAGATGCACAAAGCAACAGCATACTGTATAGAATAGATACTGCTCTGGTATTTGTGCCTTTTTTTTTTTATAATTGTATCTATAACTTATTTTCCAATAAAAAAGTACCAGGGATATTAACTGGTCTGCAAATAGTCAATACCATACTCTTAGTAAAGGTGAGTTTTAGTTACATTTTTCATTTTCTAGGCTGTAACATCTACGTTGCCCTGACTCTCAGTACTGCTTTGAATTTTGAACAGCCATCTGGTTTCTCTGGGAGAAGATGTCTGTCGCATAACAAGAGCAAGAAAATGGTATCCCTTGCTGTCAGACCAGTTCCCACCCCAAATCTGCTTCTCATATACTTTCCAAAGATAAGGTTAATTTTTCTGAAGGAAGAAATGTAATTATAGGCCATACTCAAGAATGCTTTGACATATGTAAGATTTGGCTCTTAGTTCAGTTTTAAATAATAAGCAAAAGTCCAACTGACAGTATCTACTGTCCCTTTTACTTTAAAATTAGCACTTCAGAGAGAACTCTGTAAAACTCTTACGAAAGAGATCACACAGCCCAAGATTTACAGTTTATCTGAAGGAGCTCTTGAGTATAACACTGACCTGCAATGATATATTGTTTACAACAGTATTTTCCATTTTTCATTAAATATTAACTCAAAGTTATTAATTTTTGAAAGAAGAGGTAGACTAAGGAATGTTAACATTAAGGACATTATTTTAACTGCTCCTTATAACCCATAATTTTACAGTGCAAATTCTAGAGGGACCAACTGGTGCAATGCTCCACCCGTCCTGCTGCTCAAAATGGGGAAGAACTGGTGACAAGTGCAGTCAGAGAGGGCAGCATCAGCTGTGCCATGACAGCCCAGGATCTGGAGGAAGGCTGAGCTGGGAAGCAGCAGAGTAGGAGAGCAGACTTTGAGCTTATTCAGGGAATTGCTAGTCATAACAGTCTGGGCAGATGCCATGGAGAGAAAAGGTGCCCAAGAGAACTGGCTGTTTTTTAAAGAAATCTCTTTGAGCTCAGGAACAAACTATGCTGTCGTGCAGGAAGAAGGGGGATTTCGGCAGAAGGCCTGCTTGGCTAAGCAAGGGGCTTCTTAGCTTCTTAGTGACAGGTATTTAAATGCAACCTACAGCTACTTGAAGGCAAGTGAGGAAAATGTCAAGCTCTTCTGAAGAGTGGTAGTCAGTGTAAGAAGATATTGGTGCAAACTACAGCTTGAGAGACTCAGACTGACTAGAAGGAGAAAGGTAGCAAGCAGCACAGCACTGAAACAGGGACCCAGAGAAAGAGGTGAGCATCTCCATCCATGGAGATTTTCAAGACTCAACTAAAGGCACAGCTGACCCGAGCTAGGTCTGCCCTGAAAATGAGGCTGGCACAGTCAGCATTTCCATGGTTTTAGGAATATCCTTCGACAAATAAAGAAACCATTTCCTCACCTATCTCAGCCGAGTGTTCAGTCTAGCTGAGCTGGGGGACTGAGCTGCTGTATGAAGAGGGAATATCCCTCTGCCTCCTTGGCTCTGAATGAGCCTCAGCATTGCGTGTGACTTAGAGAGCAGCTACCTACCAACTCACTGCCCAAGAGAAGGTTGGGCTGAGCATACAAAGAAGCAGACCATCAGGCACCATGGGAAAGTTTATTGGTAGATTTATTTATGTGTGTGTGGGGAGGGGTTGAGGGGGAATAATTACATAGTGATTTTGGCCTTTCTTTTATCATAATCCACATAAATACCTAAGTGATTTGTTTTATCTGGGCCAAAGCTCCTGCAATGGATGTGGAATGACTGCAGTTCTGTGACTCACTCATTAGAGTAAGAAGTCTGAAGTGTCTCAAAAAAAAGCCCAACAAAACACAAAAACAACAAAAACAAACAATCAAAGAAAATCCAACAAACCAAACACATCACAGTAAAAAAAAAAAACAACAACCAACCAAACAAAAAACCCCACAACAACTATGTATATGCTAATTACTGCTTGTTACTGAAATTTTTAATGGTTAGGTCTTACATAAAAATTTAACATTAAAGATATCCTGTATATTGCTTTTTGAAAACTGCATTGTAATTAGAGCTCCTCTCACCTGACAACCCAAGTCTTTCCTCCATTTTGGTCTGATTTCTCACAGTACATTCCTTCCTTATTTGCAGTACTTGCTAATTAAGTGCTATCTGCAAACTTGGAAATCTTTGCCTTCCACATTGCTGTCTATGTTATATTTGTGTAAATATTTCAAATCTGGACCTCTAACACTGACTCCTGTCATCCTCTACAACTGACATTTTAGTTTGAATACTTTCCATTTATGACTACAGTAGATTTCCTACTAATCCAGCCAAATTTATGTTTACGCATGCCAGTTTTCTTCCTCTCCTGTGACTAGAGCAGAAGAGCTTAGCAGCAAGAATCAGCTAGGTTTCATGCATTTTTTTAAAGTTAATCAGAATGGGTTTTTGAAGAAAGCTATGTCTTCTATTTTTTGCTAATGGTAGTTTAGCTTCCACAACATTTAAAATTGAATTTGTCTCACTTGAAATTCATTGCCTTTTATTATTTTTCTCATCTAGTTCACTATTCTAAAATCTTTGGGGGATGCTTCTTCAGGCTTAAGATCACATTTCCTTTTACATCTAGGCATGTATAACAGTATATGCCTCTGACTGTGTATACACACAAACACAAGCCTGTGGTTAGGGTTTAATATCATTTGGATGAAATCAAAGATTTTTTTTTTGTTATTTTTTTTTTTCTCCTTGGACATTCCATATTCTTTAAACATATATCTTGAAAACTTCAAGTTATAAAAATAATCCTGCTTCCTGCAGTACTCTCTATAGTGCAGGTGTGCTTGTGTATACGTCAACTCATCTGTCAGTCTTCCTTTCAAACCACTTCAAGAATCTGCACTTCCCTAATGATCTGTGGTCCTCTGGAATAGGTGCAGTTTTATAGATGGCCTTGTTTCATGGTAAATATCTTTGCCTTGTTTATGCTTCTTTCTGAATGATTGCTTCCAAATATACTTTTCTTAGCTGCACTTTAGCAGTGTGTTTCTATGTTTGCATTACTGATAATTTCCATTAAAAAAACAAAGCTAACTTTCTTATTTGCAACATGTATGCAGAAATCTAAACTTAATTTAGGAGTATATAGTGGTTTGTAATCTTTCTCAAACAAAAATGGAAATCACGATTATTATGAAGAGTTATTTTTATGAAGAATTGCCAAATTCAGCATTTCACAGACTATCCTGGAGAATGCATGAAACTTCCTGCTAAAAGAACTTCTGATGTTGTGGTATATATGCATGCTTTATGTATTGACAGAAATACTCTGGCACATAAAAGACAAAGGGGAACAGGATATTTTTACACAAAATTTTGAAAGAAGTATTGAAGACAAAGTTCATTTAGAGTATTTAACAAGTGTGGTCTATGTGAACCATGAAACCTTCTGGACCGCAAAATGAACAAATTAAACAATTATTTTCCATAAAACATCTTTTAACAAAACAAACTCATGTTCCTGGAAATTCCTTAATAATCCTTAGTAATTCATCAAGAATATACTACACAAAGAAAACATTTAATAGCCTCTCCTCTCCTATGTTATTTATTTTATTTGATTGTGAAGGCTTGCTTGTCAAGTACAGACTTTTCATCAGCTAACTGCCAGATTATGTCAAAAAATGAAGTCCTTTAAATAAAAAATTATTAAGGAATATAAGATAGATCTTCACTGTGCATTTCACAATATTTGAATTAATTCAAAAATGTATAAAATTTGCTTTCTTCATTAATATCCTTTTTCTATCTGTACTTTTGTAGAGTGGTACAATACAGTAGTACTTCACACTTCAAGTGTTTCCATTGACTATGTGGGATACAATTATTAGTTAATGACATGGGTTCTGCTTACATGCACATGGCATTCTCTCTTTTTTTTTTTTTTTTTTTTTTTTTTTTTTTTTTTAATCCTATATGATAAACTACAACTGCAAAAAAAAGGACAGTTTTTAGACAAATCAATGAGCTTATCTGACCCAGGACAACAGTATGACTGTTGGAGGGCATCCAGTGAGGAGGGTGAAAAGGTGAGGCTGAAACAGCAGAGAGCAGAGACAGTAACAGCATAATGGCTCCTTTGATGACAGCACACACCTGCAAACTCTGACACCTCACCTTGAATATCTAATCATGACTTCATCTAGTTAAGCTTTTGAATGTAGTCCAGGTCAGTTCTCAGGGCACTATCAAGGAAGGTTTTGTGTGATGCAACCACTTCCAGTTAGCACGAGGAGTGTGTATCTTATGCTACCCAAATATTAGCTGCAGAAATATCCTACAAAAGGGGGCAACAGTACTCATGGTATGGTGTTCTCTGTTCATCTGGTTTATATAGCTGTATGCAGCAGCTTTGGTAGGCAGAATTCCCATGGATGTTATCTACCAGTAAGCAACATCACTTGTTGCAATTACATGAGAACCCACCTTTGTGTGGAATTGCAGGACAGCTGTCCCTTCAGGCTATGCCCAAGGTTACTTCTCTATGCAGCTCTCCTACGATTAATTTAATAATATATTACATGCCATGCTTCTTGAATGTTCTATTGTGCTCTCTTTTCTTTTTTTTTTCTATCAAAGAGCTATTCAAAGTAAACAGTGACCTCATCAATACTGTCTGAAACTTACAGTAAATGGAAATATTCCAAAACCATAACAGAAACCATATTTCAACAGATGTAAACTAAAAGATGAGGAGTGAGAATTAATTTGGATGAGAATGTTATCCCCAAAGACCCATATAGATACTTGACTCTGATTTGCTCAGCCTCATCTTTTTGCTAAGTACAGGATGCTTCTTTCATGTGGGACTCTAGATGAAAAGGGAGTAAGAAAATCTCTAATGCAGTTTTAGCTACAACATTCATGGTGTGGTGAGGAAGACAAAAATAATTTAACCCACAGAAAATAAAAAGCAAAGCAGAAACAAGGAGGCCTGTGTAAGAGAGGAGCATGAGTGTTGTCATGATTGAGATTTCCAAAGCTGCATAGGTGTTTAAACAAAATAATTTTTTAAAAAGTTGTTCATTAACATATTCCTCAATGATCTCTAAAATGCTAACCTTTCAAAAAGTACACATGGATTACTAGAGCAAGAACAGAGCTTCTATTCAGGCATTTTAGTTTGATCACAGCCAAAAAGCCAAATAAACTACAAGATCCTATCAGAACATCTTTACATGTCAGATAGCATTAAGCTGCAGGTGCTTAAATTCCATATAACTCAGAGAAACATTTCTCTTTGCCTTACTGATATACCTACATTCACTTAGTCTCTGCACCTCTTAGCAGATGGTCCAGTTTTTCTTTTCCAGATAGAGAAACATTGACTTGATTTTAAAAGGAAAACACCAGAGGGTCTTACTCTGATATAGCATTTGCAAATTCAGTAAGTCTTTAAAAAAGAGCACTTGCTTAAATAGTAAGCTAGTAAGCCTTTATTGATTTCAATTCCTACTGAATGCCTTTAATTTAATTTAATTTAATTTTATTTTATTTTCCAGTAGATTAGCATCTCATATAAGAAATTATAAGGCTAGCTGCATTTTCTCTTGCAGTATTAATAAGTTCATATAAATGGCCACATTAATGTGATTTCTATGATATTAGTCAAAATCTCTTGTCATAATTTTTCATTAGTGGTTCAATTTCCTGTCAGGGAACCCTTTCTGTCATAACTCTTATTATTGCAGTAATGCTTGCACCTATTAGAAAAAAAAAAAAAATCTCAGTATAAAAGTCTTATAAAATACTCTAATGAATTAGTGCACTCACACTGAAACCCTTATTTTCAGCATTTTGGCTAACACTCTGATTTTCCTTATCTGATCATGAGATCCAGAAGCATAAACAATTAAGCTGGAAAAAAAAAATAATGTCTAATATACAATCAAAAGTGCATTCATGAAATCTACATTTATTACTGTATTTGTATTTCAACTGTATGTTTTATATCTAGGAGCTGCAGCCATTCTAGCCAGAATGATTTATCCCTCAGAGAGAGTGTGAAGGATGTCTATTGCAACAGGTTTGCCATATTTTTGGAGAATGTGTGGCACTTTATGAAAATTCTGGTCATTTATAGCATTGAAAAAATAGTATTTCATATAATCCTTAGGGTTAGAAGGGACCTTAAAGATCATCTGGGTCCAATCCCTCTGGAATTCCCCCCACGAGATCAGGTAGCCCAAGACCTCATCCAACCTGACCTTGAACGCCTCCAGGGATGGGGCATCCATAGCCTCTCTGGGCAACGTGTTCCAGTGCCTCACCACCCTTTGAGTGAAGAATTTCTTCCTAATATCTAATCTAAATCTCCCCTCTTTTAGTTTAAAACCATTCCCCCTTGCCCCTGTAATTATCTGACAGCAAAAAAATTGCTCTCCGTCTTTTTTATAAGCCCCCTTTATGTACCAAAAGTTGCAATAAGGTCAGCGATCATTTTATTCCTTTTATTTTAGAAGATAAGAAACAGGGGTTGAGATGGACAGATGGACAGAGAAGGTTGTTCAAAAAAGGAAAGCTAGACTGTTCTAAGACAATGTTCTTCTAAACATTGTTGTTTTCTTGATACCCTGAAAGTACTAATATTCTAAGTACCAAGATTCTGATTTAACTTAAGTGCAGTTATTTCATATCTGTGTAACTTCCCCTAGCTGTCCTAAAATGTTTCGTGTTTTCTGGAGGATGGGAAGAATTACATTACTTTATATGGGCCTCAGAACATGAAGCAAAAAAGCTCTTTTTGGGGAACAAATTCAAATGTTTTAAATATGTGATACTTTACGTCCCTATTCCATCTTTTTCTATATTTTTCTCTCCCACCCGCTACATATCCTAGTGCTGTTCTCATATGTATAGGAGGTCTAGAGGGGAGGATATGCCACACTGGAATTCATCTTGACAAGTTGCAGTAAATAAACATTTCTCACTTTTTGATTTTAAAGTCTTCATTGGTTTATCCTGTGGGGTGGCTTTTTCCTCGCACTCTACACTTCTCCTAAGAAAATATATAGAAAATTTCCCTTTATTCAGTTCTCTCATCATTGCTTTCTTTCAACAGAATGACTCACTGTTGCTCTGGATTCCCTGTGCATGTTATCACAACTGTGTGAACAAACTCACTCCAATGTTAGCCTGACATCATCTTTATTTCATTTTTATTGTCACTGACATTAAACTGTATGGGCCAAAGAAGACGATCTGTGTCTCATCATTTTAACAGCACTTATACAATATACTTAGTACACTTTCTGCCATATTTCTCCTTCGACACCATTCCTCTGCTGGGAAAACAATACAGTAAGTCAGCACTCTGTAGGTATAGGCTTTTTCAGCTAGCTTCTGTTAGGATTTATATCTATCATATTTCAGCTCAGATGATCTCAGGGCACAGAGGAAATATATTTGCACTTCTTCTGTTGCCTTGAGTGGAAGAAAATATCTTGTCTAAGTAATGTGATTCACAGTGAAACATCACTGGTCTAATAAGTAGGACTGCTTTTACTCACTTCTGTCATCCCTGAGCTCCTTCATCTCTGCTGTCTGGAGTCCCATGAGGTCTCCATGAGTAGGAACCAACAGTTATTCCATTGGTGTAAGGAACCTTGCTTGGTTTTCAGCTTCATCAGGTCTTTACTGGGGTACAAAATGCATTTCACAAAACCCCTTCAGTGGTTTTAACAGGATTTCACTGTAAAGTTCTATAGTGTAGAGTGTCTGTAAAGATCATTTCTTAGAGACATCCTCTAGTTCTGCGGTGACTTTTGAGGTTACAGATCACTTCAAGCAGCTGATGGGAAAAGTTAATGAAAAACAGCAAGGTGAACGCATAAAGGACCTAGAATCTCATAATGAATCTAAACAATGCCTGGCTATGAAAGCTGCAGCAAGTAGTAGGCATTGTGCTGCAGCAAGCAGTAGGCATTGTACTGCAGCAAAACTTCCAGTTGGGTGAACTGCAGAGAGTGGGATTTCCTTTCCCTCCACCAATGCCCAAACTCACACCATCGTCACCTCCTCCACCTGCACAGAAATTGCAGTGCTTTAAGAGGTAGAGTCTGCGTCTACAAGACAGAAAAGGAGCTGAATTTTTGATAGCCATGTTCTCATTGTCCTTCTCATGAATGTAATAAGTATTTGCTGATGACCTGAGTGTCTAAACAAATAAAACTTTGGTTTTGGTAAAACTTAAGTAGTGCAGCCCTATCAAATTTAGGTCCTTGAAAGCCCCAGTTTGCTCTGGCTGTCTTTTGATGCTACTCTGGCAAACAGCTCTGGCTGTTCTGTTGTCAGCCTGTTTTTTTCAGGTGGAGTGCTGTTGTTGCTTGCCCTGAATGCTGCATTTAGAAAAAGACAGGTGTGTCCTAGTGGCCAGATATGTGCAGAGGTGTGAGGAACCCTGGGCCCTGATCATGGCCGACGAAGTTCCTATCAAGCATATATAAGCAATTACAAGTCTAAGGGGCACTATTTTTGTTAATCCATCCCCGTATCTTGCAACTTTCTGACCATGTCCCACACAGAGAAGTCATGGTAACCATATGTATAACCCTCAGCAAGGGCTGATTCTGTAACTAACCAAGGTAGACAACAAATCAGTGCAGTGTGTGCTTCAGGAGTGCACAGGTGTTCTTCGGTCCTGCACCATCCTGCACTGAGAAGGACTGTGCCTTTGATGTAGTGTCTTCTCATGCTCCCTGGGTTGTGAATGGCTGTTTTGCTCCCAATATACATGTTATATAATTTATATATTACAAAATATTACAAACACTTTGTATTAGCTTGGATAAGGGTTATACAAAAAAAAAAAAAAAAAAAAAAAAAAAAAAAAAAAAAGTGGTCTTTTTTATTATTATTAAAATATGTGAGTATTTATTGAGAAAAAATAAAAAAATAAAAAATAAATAAAGAAAGGTCCCCAGTACCCAAACTAAAAATAAAAACAGTATTCCTGGAAGAAGACAAAAGATTTCAAGAGAAGCAGACACTTTTCTCTGCCACATTTATTTGATTGAAAACCTAATCTTCTATTTTTAAAAGTTTCATCTTACTATTTTTCACTTTTTAACATAAAACAAAAAAGCAAAGGATTCCATTAAGCAGTCTGTGAGGAATTTTCTGTGTATCCCATAGATCTGTGCACTCCAAGGTTAAAAGGAACATGGAAGGAACTGCATGGTTCTGAAGGCCAAATCTAGCCTTTTGTACTTTGTCAAGAGAAAACACTAATTCACGTGTTCATAACCGTCACTCCTAAATATCAATTAAGATGAGGTGACATTAGAAGGTTTTTAAAAATATGAGAACCAGTTTCACAGAAGTTGTTTTTAATTCTTTTTGACACACTGAAATGGTTTTTTGTTGCTACCAGTAGAGAGGAACTTCTGTCCTGTGTTGCAGAAACCACTCAGCAACATCAGGATTCAGCTGCTGGCTGTCTGCTCTGGCCCAGGCCATTCTTGTTACTGCTCCTGCTGTAGACTGGTACAGTTTCTGATGCTGCTTCTCGTTAGAATCTTGTGGCAGTGTGAAAGATGTCATAAGCAGTTTTAACCTTCAGTTGAGGTATGGGGAGGGATTCTAAAGCAAGAGGAATTTCACCTGGCATTTTATATGCATTGAGGTTGGGGTGGAGAGGTAACAGGCAATCTCCTAAGATTCTCCCTCACCACCACCCCTTTTTAATACCCAAATGACAGCACTACTACTGTTACCCTGGAGCATGCTAGACAGCACATTAATCTCCTTTACAGTAAAGCACAAGCCTTGAATTACCAATGAAACAGGCTAGAAAATTTCTGACAAAGCATTTTCTGGTAGGAATTTGCCAGTTCAGACAAATTGGTATGTTTTGCTGTGACACTGGGATTTTCCTCTGGTTCTCCTAGAAGCCCAGCAGCTTGGGAACTGCTCAGCAGCTGGGACTCCAGCAGTTAAGGGTGCTGCTGCTTTGGAGCAGGTCAGTCAGGAAAAGTCTTCAGGGCAACCTCTCCTAGCCTGGTTCAGGAGATCTCAGTGTTCACAGGACCAATGCTCTGGGGAAGCCTAGGAGATGACCTGCTCCCACGCTGAAGCTTTATTGCCTTTCACAGACAATTATGAAATATTTGGCTTTTGTTCCAAACTGGAACAAACCCAGATTTCGAAATATCAAGATCCTGTGTGAAAGTCAATTAGTTCTCTCTGCAAAGCTGAAACTATGACCACATACTTCCCACATATAGCACCTGCATGGAGATGTCAGTGCTGAAAATCTGGCAATACTGATAGGGTTGTGTTCAGCACTCCAGTAGATCAATGGCTGGAACATAGCATTCTTCTTTACCTATTAGAAGTGCAGATCTTCTGGAACTGCAAAGCTGAACAATTCCCTGATGCTAGAAAGAACAAACAGGGAAGACATTAGATATTAGGTGACATTAGATATAACTTGGAATTTTCTTTCATTTAAGGTTTTAAGATGTGCTTATGTTGCAAACTAATACACATTGATTTCCCAATACCTTAAGAAGATAATGATCATGTGTGAAATACATAGAGAGAAGGCTTTGTGGTGTTTTTTGTTTGTTTGTTTGTTTGTTTTTGATGTGTTCAGTAGCTGAACTTCTTACAAGAGACTCTTCTGTCCTCATAAGTGACTTGCTCTAAATATCCTGTTAACAAGGTGATTAATTTTCACCAATACATTTTAAAAATTTATATTTACATGGTAAAGTTTCATTTATCCCCTTCAGTGGGCAGTATAAAATGAATTTATAGTGCTTAATTCAATTGATATGTTTCTCAATGTTCAGGTCAATTTATACTCAAACTGCTGTTCCCATGGGACTGAACAAAGCTACATCTTTTATACACTATTTATCCTGCAGATGGTTATGTTATTACACAAAAAGCTCACAATAATCTTCTTCCAAGCACAGTCCCCAGTAATCTTTTTCCAAGGTGTGTGTTGAATGAAGGCAGGGGAGGCAAGAAGAAATTCTGTGATTCTCTTCAATGAAATAATGAACATTAAACTTCTGTAAGCTTATATGTGCAAATACATCTAAGAGGAAGCAATCTGCAAATAGTACTGCAGTTCTAAGAAAGAAGCCACATCACATACCTTTTTTGCTACTCTCAATCTGAAGTTGAAGCAAAACATGCTGCAGATACAGCAGTGATAGCCTTGGTTGGTGGCCTCTGTGTGGTGATGGAGGTGTCTACACCAGGGCTGATTATGAACAAGCTTTCCCCAAGGGATTGCACTTCAGCTGGTGCAACTGCAAGTGCTCTAAAATGATACATGAAGTCTTGCAGCACTCTAAAGGAGCATAACTTTATAGAATAATTTTATTTAAAATCCTTCTCTCAAATGTAGGAGAAAAGTCTTACAATTTAATTTACTAGAATTGGATTTTGTGGAACAGGTCAATAACACCTGTAGGAGGAAGCTCTAAATCCTAAATCCTTCAGTTTGTAAATGAGTGCTTTTGTTCTTGAATTTATCTGGTATGTTTGAAGAGCACCACACCTTAGAGTCTTTCTTGTTTCATGAACAGCATTTTTGTTACGTAGTGTAGAATCTTTGTACTTCTGTGAAGCCTCTAGCAAAAGCCCCATGATGCATTTATCTTTGCACGTGAAAGGACATTTGAGATTATTACCTACCATGGGAATATGCTAAATCAAGTGAGTACATTTTCTTGCTAATTCAACAAAGCTGCCATATGGTTATGCTGAGATATATATATTTTACATAGCATTTTCTGAGTGGGGATGTATTTTGTTATATGTAACTAATTTGCTGTATGTATCTAAACCACAACATGCTGTAACAACAGCTTTTGTCCACTCCCTTGCAGCTCAGCGGGGGGTATTCAGAAACTTTCTGGTTCCCAGAGTCGTTTCCTTCCATGTCGATGTTAATAATTGCTGTTCAGAAACTCCCAGTTGCTTCCTTTCCATTTTAAATAAAATGTGTATGACATAAAAATAGGAGTTGTTGGAAGACTCCTGTGCCTCTTCAAGAGCCTTTTGCAATATAGATTCTGTTCTCCTGAAGGAAACTTTTGGCTGGAGTGCATGCTCTTTTACTAGATTTCAAAATAGCAAACCTGAACATAAGGACAGAAGTTGTTTTCAGATGCCCAAGAAGTAGATTTATACCCATGTTAGAGTGATTAACCTCACTAATCAATCAGTGCTTCCTTGTATTGAGCCTGGAGAGCAGAATTTGGAGTCCATACAGTACAGCAGCACTCTGAAACATATGGAAAACTCTCATTGCAGGAAGGAAGCTGGAATACTTTGTTGTACTGTGGAGGAATATGAAATGAGTTTGTTATGGAAAGATTAGAATCCTTAACCTACTGGATTTTGACATGCTGTTTGAAACATAGACTTGCAATGCTGCCCTTTGGAAAAACTGAACCTTAGCGTATGTGTATTGAACATTCACAAAGTTTGTTTTTCTAGGGTGAATAAACAGCAACAATTTTACAAAGCTATTTTCATATTTCCTTGGTGCATGACTAAGTTTTAATGTTTTTTTTTTTTTTTTTTTTTTTTTTTTTTTTTTTTTTTTTTTTTTTTAATCACTGAATGAGGCTTTCATATTTCTCAAGCTATTCAAGACCCTCCCACTCTTGCAGTCCTCAGAGCTTTGCAGCCAGCCTTACTCAGAGGACATTCCAGACTTGTCACTGCACAGCTGCTCTTGGCAGCCAGCCCTCTGTGCAAGGACTTTGCCAAAGCATTGCTTGGACCCCCCAAACACTCTCATGAAACAATGGCTGATAGTATGACATTTGCACAAATGCTAAGTATCTTTTTGCCTTAGAATGAATTTGTTTGTTTCAGTTATAAAATGTGTTGTATCTTTGAGGTCACGGGATTTACTCTCAAAGTCTACTGTGGAAACTGCCTCTATGCCTCATGTTCCACATACAGGCTGGTGGGCAGGATATGCTTAAAACACGGAGCTGATGATCAGATTCACTACGTTCTGTTTGGTATATGCTTGCTTTTTGCTCAGGGAATTATACTTTCTAAATTTTTGAAGTGCTTGCCTTAAAGATCTGCCATGTAAAAAAATAAAAGGTTAAAAAGTAACTTAATTGGAAGAGGTTCTTTCCTTTTCCTTATGCACTGAATTTCACACTGGTCATTTCACATGCCTGGTCCTCAAGTATTTGATTACAGACAGTGAAAGACAGGAAGGTGTGTATTTCTATTATATTGTGGGTGAATACCAGAAAGAGTTTGATGCAGTTTATAGTAAATCATAAAAAAAAAAAAAAAAAAAAAAAAAAAAAAAAAAAAGGCAGATAGGAAAATATGTTTGAAAAAGCTATGTTAGACCTCAAAGGTCTTGAGTTTTTCACACAACTATTCTGTATAATTTTTATCATCCTCAAAGCATTTTGAACCAAAGCACTAGGAATTCTCCCTCCACAAAGGAAAAATGCACTTTAGAAATAGTGGCAATTAAACATTACAAAAATGCTTAGAGACTTTTCAACATAGTGTATTAAAAATATACATCAGGTTCTGCATTTTTTAATCCAACACAAGCTAACTTTCCAATTTAAAATCATTATTTTGGTTTAAATTGAATGTGGCACTGGTGAAACATGCCCCCTCAAAAAAATCAGAAATCCTTTTTGCATATAGCAGGAAGAACATGTGGCAATAGCAATGAAAACGTGCCTCCTACCAGTGTTGGTTTGAGGGAACATGTATGGCCTCAACTGAGCAAAGTGCCTCAATGTGCATTCTAAAGGCGGGGGTGCTTAAGTTCCAAATAAAAATGTCTGCTGGGAGGGAATCAGTCTCTGCCCACTGGCACCTTATTTGCCAAACTCAAATTATTATTATTATTTTTTTTTTTCAGGAAGAGAGCATTTTTTAAAATTTATTTATTTTTTTTGTTTGTATTTTAAAAATTCTAGATGGGAATTCCAAACATTCAAAACACTAGCAATTCTAGTATCATATTTTAGTCTCTTTTTCAATAGTTTTCTTTCTCAGTTCTTGGTCTGAACCTAACTAAAGAACTGGTAATGGCAGTTTTCTCATTAATATTGCTGTGGGCTAGTAGAGGAAAAAAGTACTAATACTTGGGAAAATAATCAGGCCTCTCAAGAAATAAGTCAGTATTTTCAGTATTTTGCAATTGCAATTGCTGCTTTCTTCTAAAAGCCTTTTTTTTTTTTTTTTTTTTTTTTTTTTTTTTTTGGCTACTCATTTGGAAAAATTAAATACAATTACAATTTACCTGAATATTAAGATTTTTTTTTTTTATCAATATTGATTGAAACAGTTATTCTTAGGGATGTCTTAGAAAATATTGGTTACTGTGCAAGTTGCTTTGATTAGGTAAGTTTTTTAATGGCAATTACTGGAAATTATATGAAACTATGAAGCTGGAAACTAAAGTTCAGGCTCACAATACTGCTAACAAGTTACAGTTACATTAGACCTTTTTCTCAGTTATTGTGGTACCTCTTTTATTTGGTCTTTGTACTCTTCTATCCTGCATACAGTAATTTTAATTTCATAAACTATGGAATACACTTCTAAATATGATAAGTTCTTAAAACATAAATTTACTATTTAATATATTTTTAATTATTTTTAGACATGAACCTCAAAAGTTGTACTTTGCAAATAATACTCTGCATGCATGCATCATTTGATCAGCTTTTGAACTTGATGTAGTAGTAAGATCAGAAATGTGGCATGAAGTTGTTCATTTTATTTCCTTTGCTCAACTTGCAAGTGCTATAAGTTTATTCCCTATCTCTGAACTCCAGCTCTAGTGCCAATCCAAATGGAAAATCCATGATATGAAAAAATGAAGATAAACAATTACAAGACAGATTTCTCCAAAACAAAGTTTAGTTCACTTAGAACAGGATGACTCAACCTTCCCTGTTAGAAAGCTAGTTACCCTTTCACTGGGGAATAAGAAAACACTGAATGTACTTTTATACCAACTCCTGTAATGTAGAATTTTTCTTTTCTTATGCAATTGGTTTTGTTTGTCATACACAACTTCTCAACTTGTGATTAAACACCCAAACATTACCTATTTATTGACTCAGCTAGAATGGAATCTGTGGGCCTACTAGTTAAGTGACATTTTACAGCTGTGCTGATGTCTTTGTTGTTCTGACTTGAAGTCCAAAGTGCAACAGATTCATCTGATGCTAATATTCATCCGATTCATTTATTTATTTATTTTATTATATCATTCATGTCTACAAAGACTGAATGAAATGGTGCTCTACATTTCTGCAGACTGGAGAGTTCCGTGAAGTGTTCTACACTATTTTTCATTCTTCATAGAAACAAACATAGGCCAATAAGATCATTATCTTTATATTCCAAATGAATAAAATCTTAGGAGATTCCTTTACACTCTTTCTAGAATGTGTAATTGGTTTCTTTTACGTGTTAAAAAGCCATAAAATTCCACACCTCATTGGCACATGAGTTCTTACAAATATTGTTAGAAAAAAAATTGAAGATGTTTTACCATGCTTTGGCTAGGCTGATTTAATAGGAACTGTTGATGGAAACCAGTATGATTAGCAGAACTATTAGTTATTTTGCTATCAGTAAAATACAGCTGAAGTTACAAAACAACTGTTCAGCTGCTAACAGGCAGAACTAGTAGTTCAGCCACTGACAGACAAGAAGTGATGAGAGGCATTAGTGATTTAATATTGTCAGTGATTTTGTTTTTTATGGCAACAACAAAAAAAATTCTTACTAAAATCCACAGGGGGCTCATGACTAACAGAAAGTAACCAGCCCTCAACTTTCCCATACAAGGTCTACTAGTTAAAAATAAATAAATGTGAGCTGAACTACTGAGGCCTGCATTGAAATGTCTGATCAAGTGATCTGGGATAAAGTTCAAGGAAATAAAAGAAGATGAAAAAAGAAAAAAAAAAAAAAAAAAAAAAAAAGTTGCATTAATTACTCACAGGATGACTAAATCTCCAGGAAAAAAAGTCCAATGTCTAGGTAATCTTAGAATGTACCAGAAGAGGCATTTTCAATAGAATGTATTAATGCTTTTGTACACAGCTCTGGGAGACCTAATCCAAAATGAAAAATGTGTACAGTTCTCATCCCCCTTCTTTGAGGAAAATAAGGGGACTGGAACAAACACTTTACCAAATCTAGTGAAGCAAATATAAAGATGTAAAATTGTTTTCTTGAAGTATAGCCAGAATAAGCATCAGTGAGGAATGAAGAGACATACAATACAAAGAATAAAGCATGAATTTAGACTGGAGATTAAAAAGTTTCTGACTCTCAAAAGAGTGAGTTTCTGAAACAATCAATGGGAACACAAAAAGAATGAATATGATGCAGTTGCCTACACCTCAGTTATACAGATTTGCTGAACTTGGTTTTTGTGTAATCTAAATTGAAAGCAAGGAAGAGGTTAAAGATGAAATTTTGAAGGAATGTGCCTCAGTATTTTTTTGAACAGTCATGCTTTATTTTGTAGGAATACATAGAAATGTTGTATGTAAGTATGCATAGTTAGACACTAAGCCAGTAGCCATTCCATTTCTGGAAACCTGAACAATGATATAATTAAGGTAATTGTTATCAGTAGGCAATGTTTATTAATCTACATTTACAGAGTACCTTTTCTCTCAAAGAATATATAAAGCCTCTATTGACTTCACCAAACTAACAGCTTGTGTGGACACTTTACTGTCCAAACTGAGTTTAGGAGAAGTTCTGGTCAAGATACCAGCTTCTGTCCCCCTGTACAAACAATAAACACTCCAAATCTGTGCAATCTATAAACTTTAGAGATCAGTTTATCTACTCTTGGTGCCTTTATTTGACTTACTGTAACCTTGCCATATTGTTTTTGAGATGAAATATGCAGATGTATATTTTTCCACATTTATACCTCTCTCATTCGTTATAGCATCTGAGGTCTTGTTTGCCTTTTTTTGTTGTTGTTTTTTTTTTTTTGTTGTTTTGTTTTGTTTTAAACCTTGAAGTTAAACCTTGAAGTTAAAACTTGCAACGTGAATGTAAGACTTGCTAGCTAGTGGCTTTCAATACGGTTTTATTTTTTCCCTTTCTGTTTCACTCTGTGTTTGGAAATGATACAAAAGCAATTGTTGTTTGTCTTGGTATTCAGATAATGAACAAAACTAGGAGGATTTCAGCATGGACCAAAGTTACATTTCTCTTTAAAACACTCAATACATAGTTTCTTAATGAGTTTTTCTTGTGTGCTCTCTGTGTTGGTGATGCTGTTGCTCTATAATACCACCATATAATATATATAATATTATATATTATATATTATATATTATATATATAATACCACCATATATAATATAACCTCTCTGCTGTACAAAAAAAGAGATTTCTAAATCCCAAGCGTGACGCACCTCCTACTGTGGGAGCAGAGATATGGCTGCCTCTTGAGGCCTTTCTGGTCAGAGCTTGAAGGCAAAGAGATTGGCAACCTAAAGGGCGTTTGTCATTAAAAACCTAAAGATAATGTAGAAAATGGACACAGGGCTTTTCAAACTGCATATGATTCCTTGAGTATGTGAAGCAAGGTAAGGTGATTGCGTCTGGAATGTAAACTTTTAAATTATATCTGGCTTACAGTCAAATTCAAGGCATTTGAGAAGAACTTAAATGGCAGCTTATCACTTATTTGTAATGAAATGTGTGTGCTATTTGTTTATGCATATGTTTACCTACGTTGCCATGTTCCCTGGAAGCAACTGGTCAGATGCTATCCAGTATATAGAAGTAGAAAACGAGAACTCAAAAACCTTAGGAGATAAGGAGTAGCAGAAGACGGGCTCTTCAAAGAGAGATTGCTGGGGAACTGAAAGGGATCAATCAGCCAGTATCAGGACAATATCTGTTGACACCATATACCAGTACCTAAACAAGCAAGGTCTGAAGCATGGAAGAGAACATGAGGGAGAAGTGCATCTAAACCAGACAGGATAGCTGCAAAAGTAATGCCATAAACAAAGAAATCTAGAAATGGTTCTCACCTCTCTACAGCCAGGAACTAAAGAGAACTGGCTATGAAGATAATCCTGACTAAAACTTAATTAGTCATGGAGCAAGCAGCTAAGTATACATGCAGAGAATGGATGATGAGAGAATTGGATAGGTGTAAAGAGAATAAAAGTGTTAAGAAGTGAGAATTGGTAGAGAATGGAAGGTTAGAGTGAAAAGCATGAGTACAAACAAGGTGAGAAGATAATAAAGAAGGGTATGGATATAGGATCTGAATTTTTGCTGCTGGGAGAAGATGGTGATTAAGATAAAGAGCAAGGAATTATCTATCTTAAAGCATAGGGAGGAGAGGGGGGAGATGGAGAAAACAGGATCATTATGGGGAGGGATGGCAGAGGAGGTCTGTAAAAGTATCAGCGGTTGTGTCAAAAGAATACAAGCACACTGTGGATGTTCTTGAAACTGGGCAGTGCAGTAAAGGTGCTGCTGTGCAGACCTGCTCACGTAGCTGTTTTGTCAAGCATATTTTTCTTGTTCATTACTGAATCATATTTTTCCAAGTTAAAGAAAAAAGAACCTGGGATGTTTTCTTGAGAATCTAGCTGATGACAACATATTTACTGAACTTCTCACAAAAGTCATTGCATAAATATTTGACTCTGATTGTGATTTCAGCAAGTTTATTTCCAAGAGCTAGATTTATAGATAAAATTCCATGTACCCAGTCTCCACGCAAAACAACAAAGACTGAGAGAGACAAAGTTACTGGGTTTTGTTGTAACATATTATTTTCAGCTACTCATTTTTGTGTTTGGATATAAATCACAGAAACTAACTGAAGCTAGCTGGAGAACATCCCTTCAGTTGTAACAATTTGCATTTCAATGTTAAATCCTTTTGCCCCCTCCTCTCTGGGCACTCAACAAAGTCCTTGCTGCAGTTTTTAGCCAAAAAGTCCTGCAAAGCAAGGCAGAATCTGAACACCAGTGAATTAAAAGATTGAAGTAAGTTATGTTATCCTATTCAGGATAACATAAATGTAGAGTTCCAGCTATAATCTGATTTAAGTGATTGCATAATGCAGAGACTTTGTTTATACTGGTGGAGTAAATTCCTGATTTACAATGGAGACCTGAATCAATTGAAAGTTCTCTAACTTTTTCCACAGTCATATTTTTAGAGAACAAACTGTTGGACATAAGGAAGTATGCAAGGAAATGAACAGGTTCCACCTTCTATCACTTCAGTGAGCTGTGCCACTCTCTGCTTGACAAAGGAGCTGAGAGTTTACTTACTACTGAGTCTGATGAAAATAAATGGAAAATCTATTAAGTCTCTTGCTCTACTTTTGTTTGTTTGTTTGTTTGTTTAATCAAAATCTCATTACTTTACCATTGCACAAAGTTTGAAATCATATGCCTAAAATATGCATCCTTGTTACTTGAAATCAACAATAATTCTAGCAGTAGCTGAAAGAAAAGTTATTTCAGTAGTGTGAATTGGTGGAGCTAAGATTATAAATTGGCACTGTACGTGTTTTCTTCAGCACATGAAAGCCAATAGAAGTTTTGTCTGGCTAAGGACTTAGTGCCCAGCATGTCATCCTGGCTTTACTTGTTTTCACTTTCTTTGTATGATTTACCATAGAACATGTGTGAAGACCTTATTCTTCCTGAGGACTATGGAAACCTTGCCTGTTAGCAGGCCATGCATTTTCCTCCTTCTTCATGGCATCTAATTTAAATATCCAAAATATTTATGGGGTAGTTTGCATGGCGTCAAATCT
This sequence comes from Nettapus auritus, assembly GCA_011076525.1. Lineage (NCBI taxonomy): Eukaryota > Metazoa > Chordata > Aves > Anseriformes > Anatidae > Nettapus > Nettapus auritus. The sequence goes on from CM021769.1 coordinate 38,082,469, forward strand.
GATGAGCTTTGGGTTTCTCAGCCCCACCATAAAGGAAACTATTAGCTAATATGTGAGATGAGAAGCTTTTACTCTTCAGCTATATCCCAAAGGAAAATAAGGTCAGGGAAAGGACATTGGGCTGTATAATATTTGGGAAGTGAGCTCTACACAACATAAATTGAATATACGATTCAAGTACAAGCTTGGTAAAGGAATCCTCACTGTGTATATGAAATGTTTCCCTGATGAATAGTCAATGGCTCTGGTTTGTGTTTAAATTCTTCTCTCTACAGTCATGCATCTAGGAACCTAGATTGGAAAAGATTAATTTCTGTCATTACCAGATTTACTGAAACAAACACAAACACATTTACTGTGAAAAAATTCCTTCTGAAAGAAGCACTGAAGTTGTGTTGTCAGGTGGGGAAGACATCTTTAGCCTCTGTCATGACCTCCATAGAAATTCTGGCTGAAAAGTTCAGGGATGCATTGAATAAGTATGATCTTTTGTTTTTCCAAAACATACCACCTGTTAAGAGTGATAAACGATACCACGTTTGAATATTGGATGTGTGCAACTGGCAATATCTTGTCACTTAGGCTTAGGTCTTCACCCACAAACAGCTGAAACATTTGACCTGGAAACATCCATGAATTATTCCTGCCTTGATGAACCCTGAAGATCACTGACCTCTAAGAGAGAAAAAAAAAAAAACGTGGCCTTGACTGTGGCCTAACTGCACCTCCTGGGCATGTCTGGCCCATGCTACCAATCTATTTTTAAAAAGGAGCAGCATGTCATCTGAAGAAACTGTTTTCAGCTTCTATTGCTGGAACGTGTTTAAAAGTCACTTTTCTCCTTACTAGCCAAAGAAGGGGGTTGAAGATTTTAAGAAAGGTATCTAAATATATCCATTAATTGATGAACTTGCTTGCTTTGTTGCTTGCAAGACAATAGATGACTTCTGATGATTGAATAAATGCTGGAGTAAATGGAGGGTTTAGCTAGAAATTGTTTTTGTGGGAAGCTGCGCTGTGGTTGTGGAATAAAACAAATTCTTTGAAAACATAGAAAACATTAATCATTGGCATCTAAAGAGGAAAAAAATGTTAGTGATGTTTATTGAAGGCGTCTTTAAATGCCATGTCTTATTATAAAACACGAAAGAACACGAGCTTCAACAAACCACAGCAAAAGGGAGATTTCTTTTTCTTATATTACAAACTTTTGGAAGAGCTGAATTTCAGCTTTATGAGAGCAAGTAATTCCCACTCCATATTTAACCTTCAAGTAGGATGAAGGTACTGCAAAAATATATTAAATAGGCACCACTAAAACATTATATCATTCCCTGCTGAAAATTATGAGCGGAAAGAGAGGTAAACTTGGAGGCAGAGAACGTGCCACCTTCCTGTAGCCGTAAGCAGTACAGTCACTAAGAACAGCAGAACTATTTTTGCTGGGCATACTTCTTCATAATATAAAATTAAGACAAACGAGACAGACTAAACTAAAGCAGCCTCCAGCTTTTTTGGATATTCATGTAATGTCAAATTTTGCCTCTGAGCTCAGCTATACAAAGGAGTACTGCATGTATTTCAGGCCTTCAGCATGAAACAAATAATAGAAATGAATGGGATCAGCAGCAATCAGAATACTTGACCCAATTAAAAAAAAAAATCTATTTATTAATTCTCTGAAATTGTATTTTAATATTCTTTAGTTAAATACAACAACTATACTCCATTAAGTAAAGAAGTCAGTGGATGTTATATAAATGCCATTTTAATATTGAAACCAGATGAAGGTATGTAGATGTTTTTATTAGATTCTGTTTACCATATATTTATAGTGAGATCACCTGCATTTCCAAGAAATAAAGGACAAATGTATGGAAAATTCAAGACAAAAATTTCTTGGCTTCCCTTTATCCTTGCAATCTTATTCATATTTTGCAGCTTTTGAGCAGGTAGAAGGAACTTGGCTAAATTTCAAGTCTGGGCAACTGAAAATTTCTGGAGTAACATCTCATAAGAGTGGGTTTTTTGTTATTATCTCCTTATAGTGTTGTACCTAAGCAACAGTTAAAGGCAGTAACCATTTTACAAATCTGTGCTCCAGACCTCTTTGTTTTTGTCTTTTACTACATGAAAAAATGCAGCCAAATCTATAAAAGGCCTATAACAAACTACTATTCCATGCCACTGTCTAAGATCATCTGGAGTTCTCCCATTACTAGTGTATCCCAAACATTCCTAAACAATGAAAAAGGTTACTGACTTACTCAAATTATTATTTTATTTCTGTCAGCTGATATAAAAACAATCTCTGTTGTAAAATGGACAGCTATTTTTATGTATCTGAGGTATCCCTTGTTTTAATAAAGTTGTCACAACTTGTGCTTCATCTGGTACACAGAGAGTCAGGTGTTATATTGTTTATCTGCTGTTTTGCCTTTTAACAACCAGTCCTAGCTTCTACATTTTTACTGTTGGCTTGGGTACTGATCCCAGACATAAGCTAAGTATTTTTACCTACTTATTATATCATAGTTCAAAAGCAATTTCTCAGTTGTTATACTTGTCATTAATATTATGACTTCAGTAGTGTTCTTGTGTTCTCTGGATCCTTTGATCATGGTGAAGAGAATTTGTCCTTTCATACTCTTTGCAGAAAAGGTCTGATGTGGAAGTGGTCTTTCAGCCTAGTTTAAAGGATACCTTGCTGTCAAAAAGGATTGTGCTATGGGTCTGCTTTGAGCAGTAATGTGGACTAGATGACTTCCAGAGATCCCTTATAACCTCCATAATTCTGTGTTTATATATATGTTTGTGTTACGGTTACATGCCTGAATATGTAGGGTATGTGTTGCCCTACATTTTAGTAACCTGTGCTTTGGAGCTACTTCCAAAGATAGAACAATTTCCATTGTTATTGTTCTTGTATTGATGCTTGTTTCCTGTCTCAATTATAAGAATATTAAGCAGTCCCAAAGCTGCACCTCTGCAGTTGCTGGGTTCTGTTATCTCCTCTTTGCTGTATTGTCAATACACTCGGGCCAGCATGTTGGGAGGGTGCAAGCTGGAGGGGCTTGTAGCCAAAGCAGTCCAACAGAAACCCTGGGATCTTGTGCAATCACACAGTTAGCACATGGGTGGATGCAACAGTGTTCTGTCTTTTCCTTTGTTTATCAATGTCCGTGTTTATAACAAAGCAAATTACACTCCTTACCAATATACAGAATCAATATCTTGCATTGATCAGTAGCCAGGAGCAGCAGATTGAAAAAAGAATATACGAATAAGTTACGTGATACACATTCATGTCAGTGTAGACAGACACACAAAAAAATAAATAGACCTCTCTTTCTGTTTCCAAAGTGTAAGCAGATGGTTAGATTTGCAATAGCAGTATTACCTCATAACTTGCTATCACAAGAAAATACAAAATGAAGCAGCAATTTTTGTGCCTGTTTCACTTTATTCAATAAGAATACATACTGAACTTTACAATATCCTTCAAATATTTATCAAGACAGAACAGAGGTAGTGACAACACAATTTATTGCTAAATTACTTTGTTTCCTGTAGACTTAACATATTCCATTAGAGTTACCATAGAGTTCCTGCAAAATAGCATTTGGTATTTTATCTTTTCAAATCATTACTTTGAATTCTATTTTCCTACACAAATAGTGAAACACATTAAATTTTTTTTAAAAAAAAAAAAGAAAAAAAAAAGAAAAAAAAAGTCATGACAAGTGTCTAATCAGGATTCGTACTGTTAGTTGGTAAAAGATGATGACAGAGGCTGCATTCCACTTCAAAGACATATTCTATTAACAAATTATGAACTACATGAATCTCTACCAATGAAAAGAGAGAAGGCAAATATGATGTATCCTGGCTTCTATTCTCTTAATTAAAAGTAAATAGAAATACCAGTTCCCTAGTCCATCTTGATGGTCTGTCAAACTAAATTAAAATAAAGCATCATTTGATTATTTCAGTGCTTCAGTTAGTGAGATTTCAGTCATTCATGGCCTGCTCTCCTACTGTCTCAGAGGAAACCTCATGTAATTAGAAGTTTTCTGAAAGAGAATTCTGGAGAAGGCGGGATGTGCAATACATACTTTCATCTCAGGAGTAAGAAGCAGTTTCTTCAAACCACTGGTCACACAGAAATTGAAACAAGGTGCTAAAACAGATCTCTTCTGCAAAAGCAAAATAATCTTTATAGTCAATACATATGAATTGTATCTGTTTACGTATATTGTACTGTAATGTGCTGGCACTGACTAAAAGCCATTTCCAAATATGGTTCCCCAAACAGATTTTTTATTTCTATTTGGGCATATAAACACCTTTTGGCTAATCTATAAAATATCTAGCTTTCACTCAAATTATGAGGAACTGGCAGTATACCAGACTAATTAAAATAGAGCTGTTATTTAGGTATCTGGATATGCATTGAAGTTTTAATCCTAGGTCAGATCTCAGGTCACAATTTGTATAAACAAAGAACACGACATACTGCTTCTGTGGTAAAGTAAAATCCTCTAAAATGTGATCTATCTCCTTTCAGCTATACTCTGCATATACAGATATATGCACACGTAGAAATGTGCTTGCATAGATGCATACTATGTATGAAGTAAACTTATGGAAAGGTGCATGGAATTTCTGTGAGAGCAGTTGTACTGCCAGTTTCTTCACTAGCTAATACCTTTCTTAGAAAACAGCTATTCCAAGCAAACCATTCTAGTTAAGTCATACTGGTTTACATACAAAATTTACTATATCTGAGTCTTCACAAGACATTTGTGTACACTTTTTTGTAGTACCCCATACTGTGATATAAACACAGAGTTGCAGAGTAAAGCAAAAACATCATCATCTGCAACAGGCAGTTGCAGTAAGGTACCCACTTCAGGGAACACAGCTCTGCTTTGCTGTCCTATACAAGCATTCCAGTTGAGAAATGCGTAATTAAAGATGCATGCAGAGATGATGGTGTAGTGCTATGTTTTTAATGCAGATTCTTGTCTTTTCAGGCTTGGAAGACAATTTATGAGACAGCAGAAACCATGCAGATTGAATGTAAGCCTCCAATCATGACAGGAAGTGATATGCAAGATGTACATGCCACATGAGATGAGGAAGAGGTACTATATATGTCTTACTAACCACAAACTTTGAATATGTTCTTAATTCATTAAGTCTGTCTGTGGATAATGCCAATTCAGAAAAGACTAAACCCATCAAGAAACACAGTTTTGGCCAGGAGTTTATCCATTTCTCACTGAGTCCTGGCTGTACATATACACTACGATTTGTATCAAAGCTGCTAAACATGCCTGAACTTGCAAGGTAGCAACTCTTCAGAGCATTTTGGCATTAGTGTAATTTTACACACATAATTAGTGCCATTGAAATTAGCAGAACTAGTGCCCTTTGCCTTTACACTAAAGCACTCAGCACTTAGAGTATCAAGCCCTGAGTGAGCCCAGAGGAACATGCTTTTATAAGACACTCACAATTCATTTGCATTTCTTTGAGCACCTTAGTAATGCTGGACAGTCAGTTTACGGACAGCCTTGAAGTGTTATAACTCTTGTGATGTAATCTATCTATTCATGAATATAAACATTTCTTTAAGCCAAAGCTATTTTTATTTTCTTCTTATTTTCCTTCCTTTTTTATTCTTCACTATCTGTCAAATCATATTAACATTCTGAATGCATCTTGAATTGTTTTCAAAAGCAAATCTGTAATTCTTCCTTACTTTTGACTGTACAGTACTGTGCACATAATATGTTGTTTATTCTCTTGATATTTAATGGCAAGCCCATAAAAAAATTGGTCCTTAAACTAGCAGTTTCTTATCATTCTGATTTGACATTCCCCACAATGACTCTCAGAAGTAATTATTCATCATGACTATTGCTAGATTCAAATATATTAAAATTATTTCAGAAATATATATCCACTGCAGTAGGGGTAAACAACAACATTATTTTGTATATAAGTAGCAAACAGTAAAAATATTCAAAAGCGAATCTCTTTTAGATGATTTAATATCACTGAAAACACATGATCATCTACCCACATAAGTAAGAAATGTATCTCTCTGTTTCAAAGCGACCCAAGTTTCTTAATTAAGGAAACACATCCAGTTGCTGCTGTGTGCCTTTAACCAATGGCTTCCTGCTGAATAAACGCTGAGGGCATTCCTGACATTCCCGGAGGAAGGCTGCTGGCGGAGCAAGCTGTCGTGGCTCTGTCCCATCCCAGTTAAGTGCTGACGGCCAAGCTACACCCGTGCAGACGCCGTCTGGGCTTTCCAGCCATATACGGACAACACCCGAATGTGAACCCAGTGCTCTTCTGCCCCTGGAACGCACTGAGGTCTCACATTATGGATTCCCAGTGATGTAATTGCATGCATCCAGAGGCTAAATTCGGTAGCTGCATCATTGAGACAGAGTGGATTTTTTTTTTCCTTCCTTTTTCTTTTCTTTTCTTTTTTCTTTTTTCTTTTTTATTTTTAACTAAATTAATTAGGGTGGAAATTATTTAATTAAAGTAGGGTTTATTTTAAACATTCCAGCATTTGATTCTTTTTCTAAGCTTTCCTCAGAAATATTTTAGATCCACAATACACTTTATCTTTCTCAGCAAACAAAATCCTCTGTGACTAAAATTAAAATTCATTTTATTTAGAAATTTGAATCCTTTTCTAAGTATTATATCTTTACAAATCTGACACAACAAATGGAATCAGAAAAATAAAATAATCCCTGGTTTTACACCACCATCTCTACATCTCTGTGGAAAAGTACTGTTTCCACTAAATTTCTGAACAGTCGTAAATTTATTTATGACTTCGTTCAGCTTAGAAAACAGAACATTTCCATTCAAAGTGTCATTGGTAAATTTTCTTCAGGAGGCAGAAATATCAAACGTGCATGAAAAGCTCTTTATCAACACAGCATATTTGTCAGTCAGTTATAAATGTGTTGTCACCTCTCACCTCTTTCCTCAACAAGAATGGCTAACCACTTCTTTCATTCCTTCCCAACTGTTCTGGCTACTCTGAAGGAAAGTGCAGTCATGTTAACCCAAACAGAGGGGATCAAATATCAAAAGTCCCTTCAACCACCCTTTCCCATCTCAGAGCCACATTTCTAGTGTTATTTTGTTTGTGAATTAGAATTATCTTGCTATTTATGCTCTTTTCCTACCCTGTATTGCCGTTGTTTGTGTTGGAGGTCACTGCCATTTCCTCTGTACGCTTCCAGAGATTTAACAGTTTTTTAAAACTGTATTCAATAACAGATAGTATTTACATTCAATCCAAACGATATAAATAAATCTTCAAATTGCCTCACTATGTCTAGCTTAACAGGAGATCACTGGGACCCTGAATTATGTTGCATTACGTGGAACAGGCAGCATCTGTATAAAGGACCCTAAGTATTGAGCATTATCAAGGGGTACTAGAAATGTCAAAGTCAAAATGTCAGATAGTAAAAATAAAGTGTTCCAGCCTGGACCAAGGCTGTTCAGATTGGAAGACAAATACCAATTTATCTCAAAGACATGTTCTGGGCACTATTTACCCTGAACAATTGCATACATGCAGAAGCATCCAACTTTGTTTACATGTAAGCTAAAGGAGAATCAGGGGGTTTATATAGCATGTAAGACTTTTGTAAATTACCTGGAAAATGTATCATCTATATGATGCATATCCTTCACTGAGATCTCTGTGCATGGCTAATAAAGAGAGATTATTTGTTTTGATGAGGAACTTAGCAGAGACATAGTGATAACGTATATTTTAAAAATGCTGTGAGAATTAGATGCAAGTTTCACAGTGAAAGTGGCCAAAAATAATGCAAATAGCTTTGAATAAATTTTGCTTTGTAGCATCAAGTTTTTTGTAATAGCATGAAGTATTTAGCAACCGAATTTAAATTGCAAATGTGAAACAGCTAAAATACACATTGATTTAAGAACAGATTAATTTGCCTTATTGTTCATATTGTTCAGTAAATCCCCATTTAAACTGGCTTTCCTTGCACTTGCCCCCAGCCGTAAATTCTGAAGCAGAGGTTGGCTTCTTACTGTATGTTTGTTTAGTGCATAACACAACTGACCCAGAGGCGAGGATCAGGAGTCCCTAGGAATTCCAGCAGTACAAACAATTAATATTTTAACTAAATAGAGAGAAGAGGGCAAATGACATAATGCTTTCTTTTGGTATATTTTACCCTCTTTGATCAGGGAGTATGTATGTATGGCATTGTAATATCCATCACAAATGGCACACATAACATGTACCATATATTAATAAAAGAAAGGCCCTCTCACTGAAATGCTTACTTGTCTAAGCTGAGGCAATGTGTATATCTAAGAAAAAGAGAGCAAAAACAGGATAAAAATAAAACCCTTGGATTAACATGGTAATCATAGCAAATGCCTTGCTTATTTTGGTCTGTATGTATTTCTATTAAATGGAGGGGAACAAGTCCATCCAGGGATTAAATGAAACCCAGAAGAACATCCAATGATTGCTTTTGAACTACAAAATGTTCCAAAAACTTGAGGCTTTCTTATCAGAAAGTATTTGGAATTATTCCAAATGTAAGCATATCAGCTAATGTTCTAGCTAATTTTATTAAAATATCTCAGGTAACACTAATACTAAGACTGTCTGGTTGCTCCCTGAAATGCTTTCTGAGACCAGAGACGTTTTTTATTTAAGCATTTCAAAGTGCTGTCAATGAACTAAAATTTCATCAAAACATCCAGTTTCATCAAAATGAAGCTTTTTAGAGACCATAAGTTTCTTCAAAGCTTTCATCTGCAATCCTTCTTGGTCAATGTATTCAAGATCACTTCTGACCTGAAAGAGATCAGCATTAAATCATATGTAAGGCATAAAGTACTGCAAAAGGGAGAAGAAACTCACTCTAGTGAGCATTTACCAGGTATCACTAAATGGTGAAGAATCCACATCATCCTCCTGGCTTGAAATACAGAACTACACTGAGCAGATGCCTCTCCAAGAGACATCAGAGAATAGGGTTATTTATTGTTGGACTGGAAAAGAAGCTGTCAGCATGTTCTATAATAATAATTAAAAAATATATATCTCTGTCGTCTTTCCCACAAACCCTCTCCATAAGAAAATAGGCAAAAATAGGCAACAAGAATATGAGGGTTTGTAGTGGGTTTACGTGGCAAGGTTTTGGTAGCAGGGGGGCCATAGGGGTGGCTTCTGTGAGAAGGATCTAGAAGCTGCCCCATGTTTGGTAAGGGCCCCACTGCTGACCAGAGCTGAGCCAATAAGCGATGTTGTTTTGCGCCTCTGTGAGAGCATATTTAAGACAGGGAAAAAAACGCTGCGCCACGCAGCAGCTGGGAGGGTGAGAGGAGTGAGAAACAGCCTTGCAGGCGCCAAGGTCAGTGAAGAAGGAGGGGGAGAGGTGCTCCAGGCGCCGGAGCAGAAGTCCCCTACGGCCTGTGGTGAGGACCATGGTGAAGCAGGATGTCCCCCTGCAGCCCATGGAGTACCACAGTGGAGCAGGGTTCCACGCTGCAGCCCGTGGAGGAGACCACGGTGGAGCCTGTGCCCCGAAGGAGACTGCGGCCTGTGGAAGACCCCTGCCGGAGCAGATTCCGGGCCAGACCTGCAGCCCGTGGAGAGGAGACCACGCAGGAGCAGGTGACCCGGCAGGAGCTGCTGCCCGTGGGGGACCCAGGTTGGAGCAGTTTGCTCCAAAGGGATGGACCCCGTGGTACTGACCCATATATGGAGCAGTTCTTGAAGAGCTGCTGCCTGTGGACAGCCCACGCTGGATCAGTTTGGCAAGGACTGCATCCCGTGGGTGGGACCCCACAGCACAGGGGACAAGAACTGTTGAGTGGCAGTGAAGGAATAGTATTTTGGCTAGAGATTAGAAAGTTAAAACAAACAAACAAAAAAATATTCCTCATTCAAATATGTTGGTATTGTTGTGAATAAAAGGCTGCAACACCATTTGCTCCTAGTTATGGTGTCATAATAAGATTTGTAAATTATAAGATAACTGCAACAATTCTCCAATTTTTTCATTATTCTAGATGTTTCTTAAATTTTACCCCACATATTCTATCCAGAATATATATTTTGTGCAGACACAAAAAAAGGTCTCTCATGAATTAGGTGACAAACCATAGAACATGAAAGATAACTCATGGGTCATCAGGGCAAGCAACAGCTCATCAGAAATTCTGCTAGATAATTATCCAGGCAAATACTTAAAAATGCCAAATACTTAAAAATGCCATGTGAAGAAATCAAGTCAGATCATAACTGATTTGCTAAACAGAGGGATAGTAATTCACAATAAACACTAATGTATTTTTTCTATCAGCATCACCCCTCTGCTGAGTTGTAGCACATGTTCAGGATTCTATGAGGGGAGGCAGAGAAAAAAAGGAAGAGAAATCTTGGTAAGGGAAGTCTTGGCTTTTAATGCAATTTATATGGCTTACAACATACACCATAGGAGGCAGACAACCTTCTGCTTGACAGGATCCTTTTGCAGAGAGGCAAAAACCAGAAGGTATGGCCAGAATTCATGCTAAATATGCCCATATGGTCAGAGGAGGAACCTGGGCAATTTCATGGAAACCACAATGGATTTTTATGCCAGGTATGCAAAAATGACAGTCCTAAAAGCAATAACTTTGTCACCGAATTATTTTTTTAAACAGATCCTACTTGGTTCTTAACAGCAGTAAAGCACAGCTATCTAAAGCTGGAACATCTGAATAGTTTTCTTCTACTCTTGTTTTCTTTTGGACAAAAGAGTGAATTTGTAACAGAGAGAATCAAGGACTGACAGACAAGCAGTACTTTAAACAAACCTGGCAATACTTATCTCTCTTTGTGGCCATCATCAATATAGGGTCAATAAACTTGGGATGCAAAAGGGATAATTGTGTTTTTCTTGTCTTCCTGTATCCTCTGTGAGAGCGATGTGCCCTCAGCTCAGTATGATGTTCCTGGTGTAGAACTTGGACCAGTTACCTTCAGAGGTGTTTGGCTTACTCCCCACCTTCCATTGCATCCTGTGGGACAATAGGTAAGGTGCCGATGGGAAGGTTGTGCAGGGGGTAGTGAGGGGTAAAAAATGAAAAGCTGCTGCAGGAAGCACCTTCCAGTACTGTTCTCCATACAGCAAAAATCCTCCTTAGTGATGAGAAGAAACTTCAAAGATACCTCCCCTTCAGGAGTGTGAACTGTTTCACAAAATCTAATTCCTAGATCCAGATAATGCTTGCTATCAATAGTGAAGATGACAAAAATCACTTAGACACATCTCATGATGTTTTTCTTAAGGCATTGTTTTTAATTTTTATCTCCATCTATTTGCAGGAATTCATCCCTATATTTTTGCAGACTCATCTGTGGCTGTATACAAACTTGTCAGGAAATGTAGCTGTGTGTCATTAGACATCTGTCCAGGCTGCAGTGTCCGCAGTGCCTGAGCCAGGCACACTAATATACTCATGGCAACTATTTTATACTAAAAACAGATATTTCTACAGAGCAAGATGAAAATATGCCTGTCAGATGTGAGCTGTCTTCTTAGTAGGATTCTGGCAAAAAAAAGGCACACTTTTTTTTTTTTTTTTTTTTTTTTTTTTTTTTTTTTTTTTAGCTTTTTTTTTTTTTTTAAGGTGTGCAGTACAGGCAGGAGAACTGTAATGCTCAGAGGGAAAAACTGCAATAGCTAACTTTTAACAAATGTGGCTGAAACTAGAATTGTATCTTTTAGATAGATATATTCTCAAATCTGACTCAGCTTTAATAATAATAATAAACCCTAGATCATTTGAATTTTTTAATATTGAGTTTGTGAGAGGTAAAAATGGGAATCTTGCACACACATACACAAATGCTTTCAAGTGAGCTCGTCAAGAATCTTAAATCAGTATTTTCTTCCATATGATAGATCATAGGCTGACTTTTGACATTGAAGAGCTTTTAAATCTAGTAGTCAAAGGCGTCTGAAATTGCAAGATTCAACTTGAAAACAGGATGAAAGTTTTTATCAGCAAACACAAATGACTAGAGTTCTGCTAGCTATCAGCTGGAGTCTTCTATGCAAGATGTCCTGCCCTTTGAAAGATAGGCTCTAATTCAACTGCGGGTTTTTGGGTTTCATGCAGAAATGTCTGGAAGAAACTATATGACCTGAGTTATGCAAGAGGTCAGACATGCTGTCCAGAACGACTCTTCTGGAAAGGAAATTTATAAAAATAGTAATAGAAATATGCAACCCAGTGAGTGTATCAAACATTTATTTAGGACCTGGGTTCAACACCTCGAATGTAATGTTCTTTTCCCCCTCAAATTCCTAAGGCCATTTATATCAGGCCAGCTTCTCATGACTAATATTTATAGTTTGTCTGCCTGGTTGTCACTGGTCACATTTTTAGGTTTGCATTACATTTTAAATCCCCTGAGTCGTATTCATGTTCATGTTTACCACTCTTTTTCTTCTTTTATGAGATTTTTCCATGAACCTGAAATTAAAAACATCCTTTCCTCCTCTCCACTGAAAAGTCACAACCACAAGCCATCCATCACAGATCCAATTTGTCCCTTAAAAATTTCTCTGGTCCCTCACACAAGATGCATTTCCAGCAAGAATTTCAAGTTCCATTTCTCTGTATTTCCCAGGAGAGCTTAAAAAAACATGCCCTTCTTCCAAATATTTAATTTCCATTTTTTTGATTCAAGTTCTGTGTAGAAAATGAGTTCAATGAAAAATGTGTCTTTTCATTCCCTGCCATCTCAGATGCTTGTAGTTCATTTTCATTGCTCTGAGCTGTTTTTAAACTGGAGGGGAGATAGCTGGGGGAACAGGCTGTGTTGTCGATGAGTCCATCACACTTAGTTCACCTGTTTCAAGCTTCAAAAATTCATTGCTCACTTCCTTTTTTTCCCTGAAGATAAAGAAATAACTCATGCACAGAGTTGTACTACAGGCTGAACATACTGGTGGCAGGAAGACAGCTATTGTCATCCTGCCTTTTGCTCTGAATCATGTTGTCTGAAGTGCAGCTCTTCCCACACATAACAAACCCTTTTCCTACAGCTTTTCACAGATGCGAATACTCCAGCAATACCAGGCTATTACATACACATGTGATGCCTGGACACATGTAGGGCCCTGTACCAGGGACCTACATGTGTGCCCCCAGCTTTCTGGCACCATGGCAGTGCTGTGGTCCTCACACTCAGGATGATGAGTACATGAGTAAATTTTGCAGTTGACTCTGTTGCTTTCTACATCTTCACATTAAGTTATTGTTTTAAGAGACAACACAATACAGAGGGAAAAATAATGTGATGTGTGGGAGCTGGCAGTAGGGAATTTTCCCAAAAGTCTGGGAGTATCCCACTTCTCACAGATGGTGTTGCCAAGAAACATCCTACTTTTCTTTCAGAAATAAGGATTGTTGGCAATAATCTCATGCCTAAAGTATTTCCCCAGTCCAAACACCAACACTACTGTAAAACAAGAAAGCCTTATTCAAAGATACTTAGATTTTTAAGTGGAAGAAGAAAGCAGATAGGCAAAACAGAGAAGGATAGAGGTGAAGAGATTAATTTAACACCAACAGAGGTAACTACAAAACTACCAAGAAAAAGACCCTGAAGGAGTGGGAGGGAGATGTGGGAGTGGGCCCTTTCCCAAGTAGAAGGACAGTAGCCTAACACCGTCAATGGCAGCAGTGGGAAATTTTAAAGCTAGACATTTCCAAGTGCCTTTAGAAAGGACGCAATGAATATTAGCAAATTTCCTTTCACATTTCCTTTCCTTTCACATGATTGTGTCATGCCTATTCTATTTTGTTTGTTGTCCTTTGTATTCTCTCTCTTTTTACTTAATAGGCAGAAAAATTTTCTTTAAGGTAAGTAACAATCAGCCAGGATGATGAGTCACACACCTTTATTCTGGCTGCTGTTCAGTGTATTAAGAGTCAGGGAATGTAAATGTCTATATATGTCTGGGGAAGAAGTCCTCTGCTGCAGCTACTGAACAGAGCTGCTGACAACAAAACCCATGCAGTACACTGTACAGGCCCAGGCATTAGAAATATGATAGAGGAAGGGACCTACAGAGAGAGGGAGGGAGGGAGACATTCAGTGGAGCCTGCTGCCACTGGTTTGTAAGGACGAGCAAGTTTCCTCCTGACTAAATGACTATTAGCGATCACTCCTACTGAAGGAAACTCAGACATCAGAGCAGCATCACCTGCCAGCCTTAGCTACAAAGGCTTGTTCAAAAGCCCTGGTGGTCCCAAAATTACAAGGACAAAGAAATCGGGTTAAAAACACTTTCTCTCTCTTTCTTTGTAACTGAATAACTTCAAAGTGGTGTAGAACCTGTTCAAGAAATATCAAAGCCTATAGATCACTTGTCATGACTGTATCTGATGAGCAACAGAGAGAAACTTGAATTAGAAGTTGTGAATCCCCAGTCAAACCTCCTAAAATTTGAGCAAGTGTTTATGAGCAAGAGCTTGGGTTGGACTTCTCCCTCATAAGCAGACAGAATGTACTAATTCTAAGTCCAATTCCATGTTTTTCTTTGTTTTGGTTGTTATTATAGTCATGGCTACTGCTACAAAATTAGGCCATTAAAAAAAGGGCAAGCAGCCCAATCCAAATGATTCCATTTGAGTTAAACTTCTTGGGCTCAACAAGAGACAGAGAGGTACCTATTTAGGACATGTGTTTTCTACTTATTCCTGCTCTTGACTAGTTTTGGATGGTACAACTAGTTGACAGATGAAATTTCCTTCCTAAGGAAAGAGGCTGATATTTTAAAAACTATTTTCATCCCAAATTGGCATTTTCAAATACCAACATATTCAGAAAAAAATCAGTTCAGAAATGTCAAAATATATATTTTTTTTCAATCAAAACCAAATATTCAACATTTCCCAACCTGTTTAAAGCATATTCCCACATGAGCTGGTGTATGCTGTGGTCGTGTTACTTTCCAAGGCAGTGGGAATTCAGGTGCATTTTTTTTTACATTTATACCTATGGACAACACTAAATATTCCATTAGAATTTAAGCTGATGGGAAGCCACTTGGAAATGGCGACCAGTATAGGAAACTTGCACTTGTGCAATGCAGCACATTGCTGTATATGCTAAAACTGACCAGGATGAATACCCTGGTCCAGCACTGCTATAGATAGATCTTCACAATGTGAAGACAGTGTTGTACCAAAAAAAAAAAAGCAACCTATCCATGCTAACATGGCACTGAATCCACAAGTGTTTCACTCCACTTCTCAGGCATTTCCCTACATCTTCTGTTGCTGCAAAGCTATGGTGCACAAGAAAAAATTACAATTGAAAAGTTAGCAGCTGGTCGAACTTAGCCTAAGCCTGCTGATACAAGTTGTTCCACCACTTGCACAACTAAGAGTAGGAAAGGGATATGAAATGAGGGATTGGATTATCTGGGGGGGGGAAGAAATATTAATGTCCTGTTTCCAGAAGAATTATAGGCATTTTCTACAAGTTGCATGTCTGTTCTCTTGCCTGAGCTGTGTTTAGGGTGCACCAACTCTTTTCTCTTGAATATAACACAGAAAACGTTCCTTTCTTTGCTGAAGATATCTATCTATCTATCTATCTATATCTATATATCTGTATCTTTTAAAGATATAGTGTAAGTACAGTACTCTCGTAGTACCACGTTAATGAGAAAGAAGTGTTGCTATGTTGTCTTACATTTTTTAATGAATTTTGCTTAGAACTCATTCACTTTGTTGACTCAAATTATGGAAGCAATTCTTGTTGTAGGACTGTTTATATGTCCCAGAACATTCATAACTCACAGAGTTCAGCCATCTACAAGTGTTTAATTACAAACTGCTTCATGTATAAAATGTTTGCCAGCACTCTTTTGGCAGAGTAAGGAATGAACTTTGTAAAGGAAAACCAAGTTGCTCATCAGTGGTGGCAGCAGAAATGGGGAAAAGAACTTCCCCAGGGTTCCTTGAAGATTCCAGTTGCTGGATCCTGGCATGATTTGGTCTCTTATATAAATCTTGTTGGAACTGTGCTAAATTTTGCATTGAAATTTTTATTTTTTCCCCACTTTTATAACTGTAGCTGTATGTACATTTAAAAATAGCATGTGAAAATTAAACTCACAAGACCCCGTTACACAAGACGTAAGCACAAACTTAGTCCAGAAAGGGACAAAACATCTAGTCTTTGAAAATAATGTTGCTTTATGTTCTTTTAAAATGTAAACACAGATTAACAACATGCTACTAAAGTGAGGCTGAATCACATCTTTACCAGGCTCATAACATAAAGATATCCCATCTTATTTAATGCCATATTTGAACTGACCAGAAGATAGTTTCTTTGCTTCTATGTTACTAAACTAACACTTTTTTTTTTTTCCATTGTTTATTTAATGAAAAATTATGTCTTGCTGTGAAATGATGAATATACCCAATGTAGTTTTTAAAGCTAAATCTGAAGAATTAGGCTGAAAAAGATTGAAGAATGATTTTTTAAAATTTTGAAAATGCCATTTTGACTCCTTGAATGTTTCATGCAAATACCTCATCTCTCCTTCTCTGTTTGATTTGAGATTTGTGACTGCAGCTGCAGTGCAAAGCATACTTTTCATTAACCATCCATTTCTGAAGCAAAAGTTCTGCCACTGTTAAACGCTGAAGTTGGAAACCCGGTATTATGCCAGAAGTCCAGGCAGTCTCCTCTGCCTGAGCTGCTGCTGCCTCACCTCAGCAAAGGAATGAAGGCAGTCATATGTTGACAGAGATCAAATGCACCAAAAAGTATAAGGACTTGTTTGGAGGGTGATGCTATCTTACCTCTGTCCAGAAGACTGAATATAGACACAGGCAGCACTTAAAGAAAAACATTATTGCATTGTTTGGTATCTGAGGACTAACTGACCAACTTCGTCATACTGCAGGTGAAAATTGTACTGGAAAGAGTGGGGTTTCCTAAAGCCTACAGCTGTACAGGCAAGCACAGCAAGTGTGAATGTTGGAGAAGGTGCTGTTTCAATCATCCCAGCACATTTCATCCCAGCAGTCATTTCAGCACATGCCAACACACGGAACCAGTGTGGCCTTCTTATCTATACTTCAGGCTCACGGAATCTTCTCCTCCTCAGCCACACTAGGGGCTGCATCACTCCATTGAGCACCAAGCAGTGCTGGAGGGAGGGAGGCCAAATGCCCATGAGGGGCCTCAGTTGCCTGGAGGGGAAGGATGGCTGCAGGGTGCCTCACCTTCCCCCTCCACACTCCTCCCAAAGCCTGGTGCCCACAGTGAGCTGGGCTTGACCGAAACCCTGCATGACGCCCTCAGGGAGCGGCCAGCTGCATGTCTGTGGAGGGGGTGTGCTGGGGGAGCACCTAACTCTGCTGCAAATGAGTTTTCCTCAAAAAGCAGCAAATTATGATGTTTCACACCTGACTCAGCTGAGAGGGTGGGAATGTCCTTTTCTGGACCTCAACAGTAAGCGAGCTAAAGGCCAGGGGTCAGTTATTAGTGAGGCCAAGGGTCAGCTGTTCCCCACTGCAGGGTTCAACAGGCTCCCTGGCCCAGCTGTGCTCCAAGACACCTTGAGGCACTTGAGCCCTTGCGATGTGAGCTCATTTGTTGTCATTTCCACTTCTGGGGAAAAAGAAAGGTCATAAGAAGAGATCAGTAAATGTGCAGCATTCATAAAGCATGGCCTCTTCAAAACAGACACGTTGCAGTGTTATCATATCCAGGAAAACAGCAGCAGACAGTATAACTTTAAAATACCACCCAGAAACTCTTGCTTGGAAAGGACAACTCACAGCATCAAAGCCTACATGTATTTGCCAAACCATACTTTAACTTACTGCCAAGGCACCAGATTTATCCCCTTAGTAGAATGATCCACTAGACAAAATGGTGATTGCTACATCAAACTGGACATGGGTTTGTTCCGTGGAGGTCAGGATGACAGAGGGAGTTCTGCGGATACTCATACAGTAGGTATTTTTTTTTCTATATGAAATTAGTCTGAGGCTAGTTTGTTAATAAATGAACCTCAAGAACACAACAGAATCAATAATCAGCCAGAAGTAACACCTAATGAAAAATATTTATCAAAATTTCAAATGCTTAGACGAATAGTTTCAGACTAAAATAAGAAACAAATATGAACCAATAGAAATGGGACTTAGGAAGGGTAAAACACAAGGTATAAAACCATACACAAAAAGGAAAGGGAATTCCCTTGTTTATACCTTGCTTTTTGAGTTTGTCCTCACCTGCACTGATACAGATAGCAGTGTGTGCAGAACTACTCTGCCTCCTGTATCTGCAAAGAGGGGAAAGGAGGCAGAGGTTGTGACTTCCTCTTCCCTTACCATTCCCCTCAGAGTGCTGAGACAGTAAGAGAGCAAAGCCACCTCTTCATCTGATGTAGATTGATTCACATCCCAACACCAAGCAACAGGGTGCTCTGAGTACCAAAACACAGCTCTCTAATCTGTAGTTTGTCCCATCAACCTTCTGGGGCAGCCTTAGCACACAGTGCTTCCAAGTCAAGGCTTGTGGTAATTGTAATAACAGTATCAATCGACATTTTGACATACATTTCTGGCTCTTTGCAGAGTATGTGTATGCATGGCTTCACAGTAATGTTGTTTTTCCTCTTTTCTTTCTTCCCAGAAATGCAGAAATTTTTTTTTGGTACTCTGCATGCATCTTTCATTTTTCCTTGTACATATACACACTTTTGTGCATGCTTGCATGTATATGACTGTGTGCTAATGTACATGTACACACAAATACGTGGCATTTATGATGTGCAAACACACAGGCAAAAATCCTCTTGAACCATGCTGAGGTGCTAGTCTTGGTCAGAGAGACATCAGATTGGTTTTACTGTTTAATAATTTAATAATTACCATCCAAACTCAAGTGGTAACAGTAATTTTGAAACAGAGATCAGACTTCCCTGCAAGTGCTTTCTTTCTTTGTATCATTTGGGGAGTATCTAAAAAAGTACATGCATGTTTCTCGGAACTAAATGTATTTGAACTCAGGGACTCAGTCTCACCTGGGAGTCATTCAGAATGCCCAACTGATCAGTAGGGCCTAAAGCAGAGCTCGCTGTTTTCTTCTTTGTCTTCTTCTACTCTGATATCAGGTGTTTAGATTCTGATAATCTGAAAGGGGACTTCATAGCATAAAGGTGAAATCAAGTGATTTGGATTTTCTGATGGATGTTCTTGGCTTTAATTTGGGACCAAAATCTTCAATGTAGAGAACACGTGAAATTCATGCCCCCTTTATTTCTATTGTCTGTAACTACCCACTTGCAGGATATAGGATTCAGGTTTATAAGGAGCAAGGAGAAGGTGGAAGTTGTTACTTCTGTTTCTAGCCAGAAATGACTGTGTTTGCAGATTCAATGGCATTGACCAGACAAAAACATATCTTTTTGCTTTCTGATATTTCTATTTCTGTGGTCTAAAATAAATAGCTATGTTTAAAATCTTTTTCAGCACCTAAAGTAGATCTGGCACCTGTTCCTAGCTCAAATGTGACTTGCCGTGTTAGTGACAGCAGTCTTTCACCACTCTGTCTCTGCTTTCCCCGCATGTTTTGGCTACCTCATCTGACTGTAAGCACAGAAGACAGGCACCTCAGAGCCTCTGCAGGATGCAGGTGCAGGGTGGTGTGGTTGTGAGTGACTCTTCCTTGGGGATTCTTACCGTATTTATGCTGGTGTTTATAACAGCTTATGCTTGTCCTTAGTGAGGTAATCTCAACAGAAAACTTTTCTTCTCTGGAAGTGGGGAATAATGAATCTATTTTAGTGACACACTGGTTGAACCCCCATTTGAGTGTCCAAATTGACAGACATGCATTTATACACCGTTGGAAAACAATTTCTATTAAATGAATCTTGTCTTAATGAAATGTTTGCTGATGAGGTAAGTTTGTGGTGTCTGAGCTACGATGTGTCTTTGGCTGGCCACATCTTTCATTTGGAGCAATCTTTATACTTATGTGACTGTGCAGTCACTGACAGGAGGCCCTTAAACAAGAAGATGAATTTCACTGCCAAGGAATGATGGCTGGCCTCACCGCAGCATGTAAAGTCGCTTGATAATATATGGCACAGCACTGAGCAACTTCCTGGAAGCCTTAGTAATGCAGGGGTTTGAAAGAACAGGAGTGGCCTACAGTTCATAAACAACACAGGCTGAATAAGCTGCTTCTAACTGCATCAGAAACTTTTGCTCATATATTTAGCCTTTACTTGCGGAACGAAAAGTGCTAAAAAGTGGCATGACTAAAAAGGCAATACAGCAATAAAAATTCCAGTTTGACTCTGGGGATAGCTTCAGAGACATTGTGGTTAGAAATTTCTCCATTATTTGCAAGTTGCCAAAGAGGAATGTTCTTTATTCTGGATTGGCTTTGGGAAATCTATTAAGACTTTTAATTGCTTTTAAAAATATTCTTATGTTTTGAAATCTGGTCTGCAGGAAGTTTAACAGCTCTTCATTAAGTACTCTGAGTGTGACGGAGGTTTGTATATTAGCAAGGTGCTTTGCTTGTCTCTACCCATGTAAAAATACAAGGTGTAATGCCAGCTTGGGGAATAAACAAAGCAGAAGCCAAGGGGGGGAAGAATGGGGGCGACACAAATTATGACCTGCTTTGGTCTTCATACTCAAGAACTGCTTAGTAACTTCCATTGCCTCACCCCATCACTTCCATTAGAAGGCCTTTATAGATTACAGGAATAACTGGCCCTTAGCAAATAACTTCAAAACAGAGAGCAACCAAATGGGACTGAAGCAGAATGGGAAACTCCCTTCTGCTACTACAGATAGTTCTGAGCTGCTAGCACTTTTTTCCTCTCAGCTTAGGATGAAAGGCAAAAATCTTAATAATTTCCACAAATTGAAAATCTGAAAAATGTGTGAGCTGAGGTCAGCTGAAGCATTTAATTTCTATAATTTTGTAATATCTTTTTACAATGCTTTACACAAAATATCTTTTTACAATGTCTTTCATCCTTTCATTATTTTAAGCCCAAATTTGCTAAGATTTCAAAACTGTGAGAAGTTCCAGCTTGAAGGAAACAAAAGCTTTCTAACTCAAAACATGGAATCAATACTATATTTTAATGTTTCTTATTCAAATAATAATAATAATAATTAATTAAGGAGCAATGGGAAATGGAGCCCTTTTTAGCTATTAGTCTGAGTCTTAACACAGATCAGTAACAAATGCTATGCATTTCAGTGTGACAGCTCTACAGTGACTAACTTTTTTCCTATCTGGTTTACTGCAGTGACAGTTGTGTCAGGCCCAGTAAGATGGTTCTCTTAACTGTGCCAATACCAGAAGAACGCTTCACTCATATGCTGATAAATCAATAGAACCTGAAGGAGAAATATTCATTTTTTTAGCCAAGAACAAGATATTTGATGGTGGAACTGATCACAAACAGAGTGTATCCCTTGGCAATAAAAAATTTCCTTTACAGTCAATTCCATGGTTAAGCCCAAGCCACTGCTTTGTTCCTCCACCTGTCTCTGTGAGTCAGCAATGCTATCCTCCTATTTTCCTTCCACGTGGGATGCCAGTGCCTCGCCTGGGCTGCAGAGGCACGGGTGTTCTGCCTACAGTTGTGACTTGTTTAGCTTTTGCACTCTTGGCAGCCTGCCTGAGCTCCTTTTACCAAATGGGATAGAGTCTGGAGAGGGCAAGCTGCTTCTCATGCTGCTTATGAGTTTGCTACTCTAAAAATCAGGAGTTTTGAAATCTCATCAGAGCCATTTTTAATTTGTTTAGAACTGTGAGTAACAAAAATGTTAACTTTTATCCATTTAAAGAAGTACTCAAATGTTTAAAATTTTAGTGGTATTTTTTAGAATCCACAGATGCAGTATACATTTGCATCTGTATATTGCACCTGTATGTTGCAATTTAGGCCAAATTCCCACATTCCATTTGTACTGTACTTGCAACTCTGGTGGTTGCTCAAGTGTGACCTATAGGTAGTGTTTTACTTGTGAGTTACGCTGCTGTAACATTCCTCTGAGAAGTGATGCTTCTTGGCAAGGACATCTTTGACAGTCCACCCTGTTAGTGTCTAAAGCTATACCTGGAGCAAAATGTTGTCCTCAGAGCACCAAGCTCAGATGATTTCAAACTTCATTGAAATTTGGCTCCAAGCCTGGTCCTGAGTTAAGGTCATTTGCATGAATGAACTGGATATTTTGTTCTTATTCAGACACATCTCTCATTTACTATACATATTTTAGCATATTTAGTAACTGCATTTTGCCTCCAATTCTATCTACCAAGGTAAGTATTAGATGGCTTTTGCCAGATGCTCTTCTGGAGCCAAGATGAGTATGAACAACATGAAGAGGTGCCACCTGTACTGGTGTCATGCCAGGCCAGCCAGTGTGCTTCCCACCTAATCAGGGACGGAATCTATGTGAGTCAGAGAAGGGAAAGGATCATAAATGTCAAACCTCTGGACTGGAGGCTCAGTTTGCCAGGGAGAAGGGCTGTTGGAGCTAGTGAACTCTCAATTGCTTTATTCAGTGGCTTGTCAATCTGTGATTTCTGTCCCCGTGGCATCCATCTACCCCATAGAATCAAAATTCTGCATCTGGTTAGTGCTGGTTTGGTGATGGCAACTGGACCAACCACTCTGGGGGATGGTGTTGCTACTATAGCCAGTAAACAAGTCTACCCAAAACACAGAAGATTGTGCATGTCTCTGAGAGTGTGCATGCACAAACTTTAAACTGACTCCTTTCATGCCATACCGCTGAGCAACATGTTCTGGCCATTCCTTTCCCATGCAGGCTTAGCCTGGCTGATTTGTGTACTCAGCACTGAAACCTACACTTTTCCCAGGACCCATCAGGTCAGACTGCCCACAACCTATTGCTCCTTTGATGACTCTCATCCTGCTTTCAATTGATGTGGCAGTGCGTGAATACATATGACCGAAAGCTTGATATAAAATTCATTTGTCTAAACACCAGCTATTTATGTTTGATGGCCTGGACAATTATTAATCCTGATTGCAAATATAAATCATTGTGTCTACAGTGGCCTGTCACAGCATCACTGTTAGCTCCCCCGAGGCAAAATTATCTGACAATGCACACAGTGTCAGGTTCTTTCTGCACACAGCACCATGCCCTAGCTGAAATCCTAGGCAGGAAACCTCTTTTTCTATATGCTCACCAGTGTGGATGATCCCCAGGAATTTCCCTGGTCTACCACTGTATATCCCATACCATAAGAGACGGCACCACTTCGCCTGATAATTTCCATGCTCTCACATACTGTTGAAAATGCCATGGCACATGCAGCCTCTGTGGGCACAATACACATCCTTCCTGCCAGGACAGGAGCTCCCACACCAGCCCTGCGCCTCGGAGAGCTCTGAAGGAACTGGAGCCTCCCTTAACTCACGATGAGAGTGGAAAGCACCAGAGCTGCAGGAGACCTATTCTTTGCTGTTAAAAAAGCAATATATCCCTTTTTGCTGCCCTGAAATCTCACTCTAAAGGACTCTGCCCCACCCTGCCAATGAAATACTGAGTTCAAGGTAGCCAGATGAGTTTCATCTGCTGAGCAAAGAGTCACATATGAAACCCAGTCCAGTGGGAGTCTACCACCCAACATCTTGTTGGCCTGCATCTAGCATGACTGTGCACCCAGTGCTACTTTGCCAGTGGTTATTCCACACAGCCACCCTTGGTGCCAGCCCGTGCACAGCCCACAGAAATAAAGAGACTGGCCTGGGCAACTGTACCCATTACTTCACCTTGCATCATCTTTTATTTTTCTGATTCTTACAAGAAATGTGTGTCTGTTCTTGGCTTGTTGCTGAGTAAATGAGAGGGGGAAAGAGGGAACAGAGACCACAGAGAAATATAGAGTAGATACTGTCCAAAGGCACACTAAGCAGAATGCAGCACAGACACCCCTGGAAAATTGCAGAGATGATTTATCGGTCTGCAGAGTAGATTAAAATTTAGTGTATCTTTGCTCCCTGTTGCCTTTACTGAGATAATTATTAGGAGCAATCTAAAAGGGGACTGCAGTAATGAGTAACAAAATCAAAAGAGTGATTTTGAATGTTTAGTCTTGTAGAAGAATCTTCAGCTTAAGTAACTTAATTTTGACTTTGGATGTTCCATTTCCCATCATATGACAACATTGCCCTACACACAAAAATATCGAGTCTGTTTTATTTTCTTTAATGCTGAATGAGTTGGAAGTGCACTGTAAGATTATAAATAATGTTCTAGTGCTGGCAGCTAAAATTCCTAGATGGTAATCCAAGAGGGACTATAATAACCATTTAACTAGACCTCCAGCTTGAAAATGGGCACAGACAGCCTGAATGAAAGAGCATTCTACCTCTGAGTAAATCTTCATATATTGCCTTTTTCAGTGACAAAGAGTTGAGAACCTGACAGTTTAGTTACCATTTATCCAAATGTGCTGTCTGCTGATTCTCTTGCATTTCCTATATAATATGCTGCAATGCCACTTTTCCTTTCTGACAGTGAATCTACAGTAGGGTATAACCTGCTATAAAGACCACTGTTATGGGGAATTCAGAAAGTCCCTTATTCAGAGTAAGTTAAATTTCATGAAAGTCTGGATGAAAATGCATATACACTTCCCCCCCCCCCCCCCCCCCGCCATGTATTTGCTAATATACTTTTACTTATATTTTCTCCAAGAAAAATAAAAATTGTTAAGTAAATTCCTAAAAGTTATTACTGAACCAATTAGAAACACCAGAAATATTTTTTTTTGGATTCTTCTAGTTATTTTTTCAGATGAATGTGAAGAAAGTGGTAAAATATAATACCTGTAAGCCATGTGCTATATCATTTTTAGGTAAAATCTGTACATTCAACAAAATCAGATGATTTAAAGCTGAGCTTATAAGTGAGGTAGAAGGTTGGTGGGGCTGTTTTTCTTTGTTTTGTGGTTTGGAATTTTGTTTTTATTGTTGTTGGTGGATTTCTGTTTTTTGTTTGATTTTTTTTTTTTTTTTTTTTTTTTTTTAATTTTCATTTTAGAAATGGAATATTCTGCTTGGTGAACTAATGCAAACATGGAATTGCTCCTGAAAGTCAAAGTCATTTGTCAGTGAAAGCAGTAATGAGAACATAATAGCTAATCCCTCAAAAGTTCAGCTGGATTAAAAGCAATTTGAATTCTTTTTTGGAACCAAAAAAAAAAAAAAAAAAAAAAAAAAAAAAAGCTATTGGCAGATGGTCTTCATTAGAAAAACTGGTGGCAAGAATTATCCCCTAGGCCTTAATGTCTTCAGTATCACAGATGAATATTCTCTTTGTAGTCCTGTTTGCATTAAGGAAATATACTTAACATACATGCAAATATATGCACACATATAGATAAACCTTATATATATGTATGCATTTTTCACACTTTTTATACACACTTTTTTTTTTTTTAAATGCAAACAGATAACTGTGTATATAAAGAGATTTCAGATATTTTTTTCAGATATTTATTTTACAAGAAAAAGAGTGAGCTATTCTTGATGCTCTGAAACATAGTGGTTTTTTTCTTTTTTTGGAAGCTGCACTTCAGAAAGATAACAGTGTTTTTTTTTTTTTTTTTTTTTTTTTTTCCTATACTGATAATGTTGATTATACATTACTATTGCAAAATTATTTTCCTGCTATGGACAAAATGGACGTACCTTGGAGAACATATCTGCCTCCATGTCACCCCAATGCCTTCAGTTAGCTATGGTACCACACACAGGCAGGTAGTTAGGTATATAGTTATCCAGCCAGCATATATTATCTGATTGGCATGTTCACTTGCTCCTTTACTGCCCTAAATGAGTAGCTGTGCAGGTGCCATTAGCACATGCATCTTTTTCTGAATGCGCCATTGTAGGAGTAGCTGAAAAGCTGTTTGTACTACAGAGTCAGAAAGTTGGCAGCAGTGCTGGGTGAAAAATGGCAAGTATGTTTCAAGAAAAATTCAAAAACTTCATGTTTACTCTACATTTTTTGACATCTTAATGAGAAATTGCAAAAAAAAAAAAAATAAAGGTATTGAAACTACATATTTTTCAGGCTTTGGTTTAACAATTATTGCATTTTCCCTTTCTTGCCTTCCTACTCCCATTTTTGTTTGCTATTTTCATTTTTTCTTTGTTTTGGATGATTGAGTTGGAGAGATTGAAGAAAAAGGAACAGAGGGAATAAGAGCGAGGAGGAAACAATGCCTGGGAATCTATAACATTTTTAGCAGGCTAGTTTAATAGAGAGGCCTTTGTATGTCTGTACTAAGGTAATAAATAATGTACCAGTAGGTGAAGCACAATGATACACAGGATAGCTTACATCTTTCCAATTTGAAAGAAAACTATTTGGCTTGCTCAAGAAATGTCTGGTCAGATTTCTGTAGATCTTGCCCCCATCCTTTTGTTCTCTTAGAAAAGGAATAGTGCTTTGTAAGGTGACGCTTTAAAAAGTTAGTGGCCTTTTGCTTCATGGTTTGGGATAGTGACAATTTATGAACTGAATTGGTATATGTATATGTTTTCTTTTGAAAAGTTGGAAAGATATATCTTTTAGTTAGCAAGGAAAAGAAATAAAAATATAATGGTTATATATTTTGGGCTTAAGCTATTCCTCCATTTCAAGCTTCATTTGTTTCCTTTCTACTTCAGCAGCTACTAGCAGCACCCTTCAGTAGGAGACACATACATCCATACCACCTGTCCTACTCTGAACTGGGGGCCAAACCATTAACTATCCCAACACTGAAGAACTGAAAGAGCATCTCAACCTCAATTTCCATGCTATAAAATAAATAAATAAGTAAATAAAAAAGAATAATAACAGCTTTGTTATGCATTTTGCAAGCATGTGACTTACAGCAAAATAATAATTTAAAAAAAAAAAAAAAAAAAAAAAAAAGCTTGCAATCTGGAGTGCACTGTCTTCTCTCCAAATTTGGTAAATGCCAAATGCCAAATGTTTTGGCTGGAATTGAAAGCTGTCATATATCTATTTTATTACAGGTTAAATTTCAAGGTCTCTTGATATTTAGCCTCTCCCTTTGATGTGTCTCATGCCATAGCAGCTGTGAGGAAACATATGGATTTGTTGGTATAGAGACAGTTATCTGAGATTCTCTCAGAACCCAATAGCATGTTTATCCCTATAGACTGGAAAGCTATTCTGCTCTAAACTTTGTATGTCTCCCACCCAAAGTTCATAAATAAAAGCACATTTTGAACCCCTGCCTTTAGTCTGAAATCCCAAGGTAAGAATTGACTGGAATATATTGGAACAGATCTTTAGGTTTGGACTAAATGCTAGTTTTAGGACATCACCATGCCTTTCAAGCACTCAAAAAAACTACTGTAAATGTTATTTTGATTCAGGGCCATGCAAATCTTGCCCAAATTCTGAGTGCGTGAGCTGTCAGCAAAGAGCTGTATAGTTGTAAGCAGGAGGCAGTTCAATTCAATTTGAGTGAAACTTGTCCCCAGTTTCAACATGGCAAACTTCTCTCCAAATCAGCTGATTAGAAAAAATGTCTTATTATGCCAAAATAAAAGCAGATAAGCCAGACCACTCATTTGCTTTTTTTCCAGGGAGAGTTTAATGCAATTTATTAAATGGAGAATCCAGAACAGTAATCAACACATTCATTGGGATGTGAGTGCAGATATGGTAAAGCGGTGAATGACAGCCAAGTGACAGAGTATGCTTCTTACTCATTCTCTCCATCCATGAAATCAGTAACTCAGATCATTTTTCTAAGTCATCTACTATTACTTTGGAGTGATTCAGTGGAAGGAGGTTTAGAGACATTCAAAGAAGCTCTGTTCATCTAATTGGAAAAAAAAATAAAAAATAAAAAAAAAATAACAACTGTTATTATTTGAAAGCTGGGGCCAAAGGAGAGTTGGCTTAGCTAAAGCAAGTTTTGATTCCAATTCATGTTGCGCAGAAGTTCAGCCAGAAGTTATCATATGATTAGGTTTTGGGGATTCTTTTTTTTTTTTTTTTTTTTTTTTTTTAAAGTCTGCATGAAATGATGTAGTAGTGGTTGCAGCAGTCTAATCAGTCGAAATTCCAATCCATACATGCCTCTGTTCTTTGCAGTATTCCACAATTTGCACCTTTGTTAAGAGTCTCAGAATAGGCCTGATCTAGAACCTGTGGTCTGCTCTGAAAGCACTGCTGAGCATAAAGAGAACTTGTTGGTGCAGAACTGACTACACCAGCCACTTCATATTTTTGTCCTTACCCTGAAATTTTTCTTAGTTTTAGATGAGTGGGTTTTCAGCGAACACCTCATGGCATTGTCACATAGTTACTGAGCATTGTCAGGCTGGAGCTACACAACCAAACTGAGACAATTTGTTTGATTTTTTTTTTTTTAGAGCCATTTGAAGAGCTTTTGCTCCAAAGTTTGTTCAAAGTTAACTTTTCAGTCATTTGTCTTCTGTGAAGTGTAAAATAAAAATATAAACAAATACAGAATTTAAGTAGAAATTAACATTTTTAGGAATTTTTGAAAATTCCTCATATAACCTACATTTAGCTAAAACCAATGAAACATATTTAGTGTGTCTTTAAAGTAAAGATCTATGGAATAGTTCTAGTTCAAAGTACAGGAAAGGTTTTCACTAATCTCTCGCACTGGGATTTGTGTAAAACCTTGAGCTACATCATTTGCCCACTCTTTGTAGAGTTTTTTGAGACTTCTCGGAGCACTGTAATTAACAATGACATTTTTCTCAGTCCTAGTCCAACTGGCCTCATCAACAAATAAACTATATTCCTAAGCACATATCAGGGAGACACAATGATTCTTGCCACTCAGGATTTCAGCTGAAAATGAAATTTCAAATTGCAGAATATGTCCTTAATTTCAGATAAATGGAGAAAATACCATTAAAACAGATTTTGAAATAAACATTAATATTCTATAGTTATACAGTTATATATGACAAAGCTTTGGCATAGTAAAAAATGTCTTCTCTACTGAATGAACTTCACCAAATCACACACAAACAGGTATTAAAAAGAAAAATAACCTAATGCTATTTCTTCTGTATGGTTTTATTTTATTCTTTCTCTTCCATGTGCCATACTGAATACAACTGAAGTACCGTAAAGGTTTTCATCTTATTTCATGTGTGTTCAATTGAAATGGGCTGTGGTCTTCTGCAGACCTATTTCTGATTCACGTCAATTAAGCATGAATAGAATCAGGCCCATATAATGATGCAAGGATTAAAAAGATATATGGTTCCCATGACACTAATCACAGCTGTTGGAAAATGGCTCCCCTCAGAGGTCGTATTGGAAGCATGCATCAGTCCAGGATGCCTCCTTGCTACGAGATGTCAGGATGAAAGAGATTGTGCACTGTCTCATAGCTGAAAATGCATTGCAAACTCCATCCTACAATGCATAAAAGGTTGCTAATTTAGACCATTCCCTTTATGGAAAATGATTGTAGCTAATGAATCTGTTGTAATTAATCATGGGGGAAAAAAGTAGGAATTTAAAACTGAAAATTATCAAGGATTAAGCTTCATTTTAAAAAAATATAATGTTTTGAGGTTGCATTAAAAGCATGCAGAAGAGATTGCCTGCCTGATGTCTAACGTTTTGGCTTTAAAAAAAAAAATAGAATTAAGGCAAAATAATGAATAAAATATTTCTATTGATTTAAAACTCAAATACTTGCAACCTAGAAATGTTAACATCAGTCCAACCAAATGTTTAGAGTGGCTCTGTGCCAGGCCCAGATATGTTTTGGAGGATTCTCTCTCTCAGTAGCATCCCATTCAACCCTTTAAAGCTTATGGACAAATCTTCTTGCCTCAGAGCTGTTAATTCAGGATAAAACATTGGCATATCCTCTATCCTATACCTGTCTGAGTGATTCTACTAAGGAGAATAGAGGTGACTTGCTTCCAATATTATCTCCTGGCACTTTTATGAGATTCACAAAAATGTTATTGAAATTAATTTTTTTAAATGCTATTTGATTTTTTTTTTTTTTTAATACTATGATATTTCTAAAAAATTACTCACACTTTGACCATAAGTTCATTTTGGAATATATTAGTTTGACTTCTTTCTGAAGCAATGCAGTAGGAAAAAAATAAAATAAAATAAATAAAAAGGATCGTTTAATAAATGGAACATATTTTTTGATGTCTACTGTTTCATTGGATTTCTCCAATGCAAGAAGATAATAGAAGACATCAGACGAAAATAGCAGGTGGCAGATTCAAAATAGCCAAAAGTAAGTGGTTATTCAGAAATGAAGGGGAAAAAATATATAAAATGAGAGTCTCTAGGAAAACCACTATCACCCCAGAACAGTATGGAACATGAGAAAACTAAGAAAAAATCAGCCTACTGCTCAGTTGCAGTTGAAGAAGCAAATAAAATTCTAGGAATGATTAGGTAGGGAATAGAGATTAACCAAAGCACGGAATTTTGATACAGCATAAATCCATGCTGCATCCTAAACCCTATGTGCAACTGAGTCCTCAGACTCAAGAACAACTTCGGTGGAGTCAGAAGAGGTACAGATGGGGTGGCAGCAACAGTAGTGAATGCGTGGAGCAGCCAAGTCAAAAGGGCTCTCATGCCTGGAAAGGACCCAGCTAGGGTGAAATATGACAAAGCTTTAGACAATTGTGAAAAATAAATAAAAGGTGGATTGGAACTGATTGTTCATCACCTCCTCAAATACTACAAAAAACTACAGACCACAAATGGGACCCAATGGGTGGCAGGCTGAAAGCAAGCAGCAGCAAGAACTTCTTCACTGACCAAGTCAGTAAGCTGTGGGCCTGCAGGCACATTGTGTGAGAATATAATGCAATAATTTGTTGTTAAATGTGTACATACCACATCTAGCTCAGGAAGTCCTACTGTGACAAATTGCTGGAGTCAGAGATAGTATTTCATTTTAAAATTTTATTACTCTGTAGTAAAGTAAGGGCGCAAGCACATTTTCAATATCTAAAGTAATTTCAGATTTAAATGCTTACTGAACAAAACCACACACAGAGAATTTTTATTTCTCTTCATGATAATGAAAAGGCCAACATTTTCACTTCCCTCAAGCTTTTCAGTGGCAGTTCTGAAACACTTGCTTACAGACTAATTCTCACCCTGTTATAACGTAGGCAGGTAACATTTTGCTTTGGGTTTGTAGATGGCTAAATAAGATAAAGAAGGACTGATATGCCCTAGATTTCAGAGTTTTGAGCCATCCCCATCTTCCACTGAAAAGGAAAGCTGCTACTATAGTTCCCAGGTTGTGATGGATGGTGAGGGGACAATCTTACTCGGCACATATATCTGAATATAAATGAAGGGCAAAAAAAAAAAGTGCGGTTTCAGAAAAACAAACAAACTAAAAATCCATTTACACCCAACCCTCCAGAAAAGCAATATATATATATATATTTTAAGCAAATAAATTGAAAACATATAAATTGCTTTGTGCATTTTTCTTCCTTCAAAAAAATTCAATAATTTAGAGGCCACAGAATCTGGAATAAACCAGATTAGTGCATGACAAATGACAAGAGTCTAAGATACTGCAACGTGACCATAACACGTTTCTTCATTTATTCTTGTCCTCTTGCTGAATGGAACTTGGAATAGAAAGATGGAACAAGACCAGAGGTTGTTCTCTTTAATAACAGGTAGTGACAATTAACAGTATATGTTAGATATGAGATACCAGGTGCAGCAAATGAAGCATTTTCCATAAAGCAAACAGAACTGCTGTTTTCATAACCCAGTGAACTTCTTTCATAGAAAAAGCAAACACCCAAATATTAGGATAATCTTTGGATTGCTTTTTAACTAAGAACATTAAGGCTACAATACATGTAACAGAACTGATAAGCTGTTTGGATGCTCTGAATGTCACTATATTGACAATGGGATTATCTGTAACAGACAAGATGCCTTCATGGGGTCTGAGTCTGCAAGGATCCTTTGCTATACTTCAAAAACTGGGTTACTAGCCCACAGCTCTGAATATCACCAGCCTTAATCTATGTTTTCACTAAGTTAAAATTTCACAGAAATTGCCAATACGATCCAGAAAATGCACCTCAGTGACAGAGTGGCAGAATGTCACTCTCTTGGAGGAAATGATATGAGTGCATGAATTAGTGCCAAATGGTCTTCTGTCATTTAGAAATCTATCCCGTATAAACAGAACCAAGACCATTATCCAGTGAGCATTCATGCAGAATCATCTGTTCATAATTTTTAGTCAGCTTTCAGCTCATACTCTATTTTTATATAAACCAGAACATAGGACATTTAGTAGAAAAGGTTATAGCTGAGCAATTTTGCTTTACAGTTTAACTGTAAAAAATTGTGCTTACATTTGACATTATGTCTCCATGTCCCGCAGCAAGAAAAACAGCATATATCAAGGAGCAAGGGGAGAACCCAGAGTGCAGCTGAAGGTCATCGTATTCCAAAGGCATGACCATGGTAGGAATTGCTCCGAAGACATCTCACTTGCTGCAAAAGTGGTAGTGCCAGGCAAAGCTTGACTATGTGATGTGTGTGCCTTGTGCAAGCAGTAATGAAGCAAGCCTCAAATATTCTGCCTCAGTGGGGAAGAATGTCTCTTGCTGCTACCACTGTTACAGCTACCACTGTTCTTTCAAGTGACATATGGAAGCAGTACAGGACTGTCTTTGGCCAGGTTTTTCCTGCCTGCTCTGGTTATGCTGTGAGGTGCCCTCTTTTTCCAGAAGACTGGGGATGGAGCAGTCCAGTAGAGCTTCTTCTCATCACTAAATGTTCTCACATGGCTGTTGCTGAATATGACCATTACTGGCTCCAGAAATAATGGCTTCATGTACCATATTATAAAAATAGAAATCAGTCAGTGTTCCAATTCAGCTGGCAGGTTTTTTTTAATATTTTTAATACTGCAGACATCATCGTCCAGCCATCTGCTAAAGATGAGACAGACAATAACTGAGCAGAACTGGAATGGATTTTGCTGCATCTGCAGCTGGGCATTTCATTACTGTACTCTGATGGGGAATTGATGGGGGAGGTATTTTGTTCTTTTTATAGAGACAATGAAAATGTGATGCACTTCACTGTGAAAAAGGTTGCTGTTGTTTACAGAAAGACCAAATGACCCATACTGACCCTTGCTCTCCACTGTCTTATCACTGTTACATGGTGAGAAGCAGCAAGTCTCTCAGTACCTCCCTCTGTCACTCCTGGTGCTCTTTTTTTTCTGATCACTGAATTACTCAGGTGTTGGCAAGTTTAAGAGAGGAGGCTAACCCACTGCAGATATCAGTTTAATGACCCTATGCAAATAACTGTCATGTACCTTGCTCCCCGTGCTTCTTTCTTTGCCCCACCACCTCTCTCATAGTTCTGTAAATGACTTGGCTTCCAGAGGAACACCACCAACAACCTCCCCTTCAAGTAACTGTTAGTCACTGGGCTCTTCAAAACTTAAATCCAGAATTGTTCCATAACAGACAATTAGTATGAGTAGCTTTGGTCACCTGCAGGTCAATGTGATTCTACAAAGACATATGGACTTTGTACAAAGACATACGGATTCACACTGAGATAACACAGATTTAATTATTTATTATGTACTAAAAATCTATAAGAAAAACACTTTTTCACTCCTTTTTTTTTGGTTTGTTTCAGGGGACCAATTTGGCAAAAATAAATTGACCAAATCAAACAGTACATGTTAGTGTTGCTGTTAAGTCCAAGGCAGTGGGGTGGTAGGCGTCCTGAGGATGTGTAAGGGCACACAGCAGTCTTCTGCACACAGGAGTTGAAACTGGAGCTTTGAAGTTGCAGGGTAGATTTTAAATTAAAAGTCTCTGAGCTTTGGTGGTCTTTGCCCAAAACTGCTCCAGCACAGCTGCTCCATCTGTGTCCTCTCAGCACAAATATAGTTCCTTCTACTGTGTTGTTAAACAGCTGGTAAAACTTGCTGGTCTAGAAGATGCTTTATAAACAAAAGATTTACCACCTGTGTAGAATAATAAAATAATAATAAAAAAATAATAATAAAAAAAAAAAAGCAAGAATTATCTCTCTCAGGTTCAATAAATCTCAGCAGGAAAACAGAGCAGAATTAAAGAATGGGGAAAGTACAGCTAGAAGCAGCACATAAATGAGCCCTGATCCACTGCCCATTGATGTCAGTGGAAAGACTTGCACTGACTTCACCAAATCAGGCCTGTTGTGAAGGTCTGCAAAATGCTACCAGTATATTAGAGGGGTATTTTCAAAACTAAATGGGATGCTTTTTTTTTTTTTTTTTTTTAATCAATTGATTATATAGTATGACAGTGCTTCCAAACATGCCCCTGTCCATAAGTAAGTGACAGAAAACATGATCATATAAGAACTGTAGCAAGGAAAAGCTAAAGATTAAAAGCTAAAGATTGAAAATCTCTTTAATTAGCTGGGCGGAAACTTATCTATGCCAAGAAATATAGTTGAGGACAATAAGCAGTAATATATTACAGCTGTTATTTTTAGAAGACACAAAGAATATTATTTCACTGTTTTCTTTTTAGATTTCTACTTTGTTTTTCCCCCCATACCACATTTCTTTTTAAGAAATCCCTTAGCACTGTTAAATTGGAAGGCTATATAGGAATTCTTAAGCCTCTTTATTATTTTACCAGATGAGGGTTCAGGCATGTTGTCAGGTCATTTGACCTCCTTAAATACATTGGCAGAGCTCTAATATTTATGGCCAAGAAGTTGTCTTTGCTTCCTTTTCTCAGAGTTGTTTAAGTAATAATTCCTATTAATTACAGAAAGTATATCTGTAATTAACTGAAGAAATACTTTACTTTTTGCCCAGACCTTCCTCATATTTTAGCTGATGAGTCCAGTGATTAGAGAGATAGAAGCTGACTAATGAGCCTGTTATTTTTACTCATTTAGACTTTGTAAGAAGAATAGGAGTACTGAAGGAAAAAGTGATCAATACACAGTGAAAAGATCACATATGTGTTTGCAATTTGAGTCCAAAAATACTCATGTTAGTAGAAGAAGCTGAAAGTGCATGCTTCAAAAGAAAGCCCAGATTTTATGGTGTGGTTATATACAAGATCTTGATTTAGAAAGGATTATGCATAGTATAGTGAATACAAAGGAGAGGAAAAAAAAAAAAAAAAAAAAAAAAAAAAAAAA